>JAFFSR010000228.1:2400000-3600000 GCA_017163975.1 Anastatus disparis | reverse complement strand
ACTGGAAGAATAAAAAAGTTCTATAGATTCACATAATTGTTATTACCTAAAAACATTAAAAAATAAAGTTGGAATTGAAAATTAAAAAGAAAGTACAAAAACACTTATTAATTGTGCAGTAGAAAAAAGAAAATTTCATTCATTTCCTTTTTACGATACTAATATTAAAGTGGTATCTAATGCTGAAGATTTAAAAGTAATCAGCCATTATACAAGCATGGATGTTGACATTAATTCATGTTTCAATTCTGATACTCATGATGATCGTAACAATTTCACAAAATTACATTTTGCAGCATCTCATGCTAATGTAGCGAGCGTTGAATTATTACTAGTAAATGGCGCTGATCCCAATGCAAGAGATCCCTTCAACAGAACACCACTTCATTTAGCTTGTTGTATTCCAAAAATCGTTGGTGGTTTATTTTTATTATCTGATTACAATAAAATAATTTTAGAATGTTTAAAAAGGACATTGAAAATCATTGATTTATTAATAAAACATAAAAGTAATATAAATGCACGCGATCGAATGGGTAATACACCAATTTGTTACATATTTCATGATGGAATTAGGCAATACATGGATAAATATAAATCACGAGATACTTTAGAATTTCAAATATTAAACAAATGTCTTACTACGAGAAAACTTAAAATACTTAAAATGTTAAGGATACAACAAAAATGTAAACTTCAACTTCTATTAGAAAATCGTGCAAATGTTACAACGTGCAACAATAAACATGAAACGGTTTTACATCACGCTGTAAAACATTTAATACCATCACGTCAATTAAACGAATTAAATGAACTATATTTTGATGATTCGGTTATTGCAGAAATGATAACGTTAATATTAAAACATGGTGCTGATGTTAATGCAATTAATCAAGATAATCAAACACCTTTACAAATTGCTATTTCAGTTTTGAGTGCCGAAGTTTTTAGTGTTCTTCTTGAACACGGTGCAGATATTAACAGTATTAAATTTGACTATAAAGATAAAAATTTCTTTCATTATCCAAATATTTTACCTTGTTTTGAAGCTACGGAAATTTTATTATATATGATTGATAAATTAGAAAGTAAAGGCTATAATTTTAGTCATTTGGATAATTTAACAATTTTAAAATTTTTTGTTATTAATAAAACTGATTTTTACTATACAAATCCTCGTGATGAAAATGCTTCCTACAAATTGAAAAATCTTTTTGAATTTGGTAGCGATTTTCATATAATGAATACAAATTTAATTAAACGATGTGCTTCAATAATGCGTGATGGTCATCATTGGATTAGACTAGTTACTCATCAACGATCAAAAATATTAGAATATATGAGTATGATTCAGCATTCAAATAAAGACGTTAAAAAACACATTTATAGTTCGAGAATGCAACTAGAACTATTACCTTGGCGACTATCTGAAGAAGATGAAAATGAAGATGAAGATGATTTGCAATTAAAAAAAGAATACAATAAAATGCAAGATACAATATTAAATAATAAGATGTCATTAAAAGAAATTTTAAGAATTTATTCAAATAATAAGTTTTATTTTACCTTTATAAACACCAATTACCGAGAAATTTTAGGATCAGATGAATTTCGTTCAAATTATCCTTTATTTAGTGGTACGATAAAAGGATATTTTACGAAAAGTTTAATAAGAAGATATGTTGTTAAAAGTGCAAGTGATTATATAAGAATGCTAACGAATATTTGTTTACCTGATCTATGTTGTGAAAAAATATCTCACTACTTAAGTAATGAAGATTTGTGGAATTTATGTTTATCAGCTACTTTATGAAAAATACATTATAATACTTCAACGAATCTATTCATCTAATGATATTTTAACTTTTAACATTTAATTATAAGAAAAAATAATATTGTAAAATAAATTTAGCGCTACAACCTTCGTACAAGGAAAGGCTAATTACTCCTTTTAAGCTTTCTGCGGGTCATGGATTTTAACGAAATTATTTTTGAAGATAATTTTATGATATATAGTAATGAAAAACAAAATCAATGAATTCATCTTGTTAATTTTTATTCGCGTGATAATAATAATTTGAAAAAGTTGCACCTAATTTCATACTATGTATTGAACCTCTAGAATCAGGCAACTGCACAGTTGCAACATCACCTCAAGAGTAGTGACGATAACCAATTTAAATTTCTTTTTAAAAAATTTACAATTGTGAGCTTTAAAATGATTAATAAAAAAGAAAGTGAAATACAGAGTAAAAAAGTTTTAATATGTTAATTTTAAAGGTTTATAGAAAAACATTTAAAGATAAAGTAGAATGAAAGACACAAATTAAATGATTATTTTTTTCTAAATACTTTTTTATTACACTTTACATCATTGTTAAAAATCCGTAATTTTATAATAAGATTATTGTATTATGAAGAAAGTTGGTGTGCAAATAGTAAAAGATTCAATATAATTTTACTAAAATGAAATCCTATTACTCGAGTAGTAAAAGTTGAATTTTTTTTAAATCTATAAAATTTAAACAAAACGAAAGATACAAATTTATAAAATATAATGCGAAAGAAGAGGTTTTAGTGGCTCACTCGGTAGAGCGATGATTATTCAGATAAATTTTATTTTCCATAAAAAAAGTATATTTTCTGAGCTGCCAAAAATTATAAATAATTATCCATCATCAATGCATGACGAAATCAATAGTATAACCTTTTATGTATATATAGCTCATATTGTGCGTGTTATTAATAATATTTTTTGTGTGAGTGAGAGTATACGTATTGCTATACTGAAGTAAACTTTGTTATAACTGTGTAACGAGCGTTAGTCGTCGTACCACAAGTGTGTCTCGCATCCACGTTGTACCTTAAATTGTTGTTAAATAAAACTATAATATTTATATATTAATGCATTTCTTCTTATTTACTGTTTATTAATAATTACATTAATTCTTAACATTATTTGTTTCCATAAACGTTTATTTAAATTAAAAAAATATTTTTATCAAGTCAAATCATAGAAATTGATGTTAACAACGTTAAAAATAGTATTTAAAATGAGAGCTTATTTATTTTAAACTAAAAATCATTTTATCAATAAAATAAAACAATAAAATGTACGAAAAACATAAATTATCATACCTTAATATGTTGTTGTACTATATTTTAAATACAGTCTGTTACAGGTCTTTTCTTTAGAATTTTTTTGGATTAAACATGTGAGATAATGACATTAGAAAATTATTCTTTTTCAATTGGTGAATAATTAATAACAACATTAGAATTTACATTCATGTACCATATACTAATTAATTATGTGATTATTTTATAATGAATTAATATTTAAAATATAAAAAAAACATTCTTTAAAGGCAGAATAAATAAATTGTAATAAATTTTTGTAGGATCAAATCATTTTAATTTACTCAATTTATAAATAAAATTTTAGGAATATAATAAAAATTGAAAAATAATGTAACTATAGGATTGGCATTCAATGCACTGTTTACATACAAGATTATGAAAAATCTTTGTGTAAGTTACAAATTTGTATTTTGAAGTTTTTAAATTTTTATAATTATATCAAATAATTTCCATTGGTTATTACATTACGTTGCATTTGCAGGTTGAAACTCTTATAACTTTATAGCTTTGAAGAAATTACAACGTTTGATGATATACATAAAACTAATCTTTCGTTCTAATTTTTCAAAAAAATGATTTTTAATAAATGAACTTTTAATAAACACAACGATTTATACAGGCCAATAGGTATACTTGTATACACTTGTATAAACAAAGTGGAAGAGCACTTCTGATACGAGGTAGTGGCTCTCTTACAGCAAAGGACAGCAGCTGTTGTTAATAAGACTCGCTACCGCTTGCATGAGGGCAAATTTTGTTGCGCTCGCGATGACAGCAGCGCTCCTTCATTTCCGCTTGAAAAAGGCAACGTTTGCACCACAGTTTTTCATTGTACTTGGACTGAATTGCGCGTAATATTGAATTATGAATAAGCATGTTGTTAACTAAATTTTACTTCATAAACTTAAAAATATTCAAATATTAGAACCAAAATTTTGTTTTTAAATTTAATTTTTCTTTGTGAATAGATTTAAAAAAACACTTCTTTTTTTGAGCCTTTTCAAAATTCGATCAATATAAATAGTATCACAACAGGTGTTGTTTTTGAACATTCGCTTGTAGCGCATATGTGATGGTTTAAGTTGAATGGAGACAATAGAGAATGTGATATACTAGTAAACTATATTAAAATTTAATATTTATTTTGTATAAAAACGTTGATTTTCTTACATTCTTTTTATAAAATAAAATTTTTTATTTAAATTGATTGTTCTTCGATAAAGCATCAAATAATCAGTGAATAAATTTTCTATAACGTTGAAAAATGTACTATAGTGTTTGTAATGTTTGTGGTTAATAATGCAAGGTTTTTTTTCACAATGAATTAAGAACATTGTGAAAATATCTTCTCCAATCCTGCCTCAGGTATACATTATTTTTTGAAAATATCTTTCTGAATAATAATGATATAAACAGTAAAAATATATTTGGAAAATCTTAAAAATATAATAATTACGACATGTACTGTCGCCACTGTTTATGTACATATTTGTAAATTATTTACTAAAAATTATTATTTATTAAAAAATTTATTAATTCAGTTAAATTTATGAAAATTTATTATGAAATTATACTAATAGTCAGAATTTATATTTTTTATTGAAATTCAAAATTCTTATAAATCTTTCATTAAGAAATTAAATTAAAATTCTAAATTATATTTAAAAATATTACTTGTAACTGCATACGATCATTAACAATTATTTGTATCATATATTTCCAATACCAAAATATTGATTTATTATTTTCACATAAAAATTTTAGTATTTTTTCCAGTTTATAGATCGAAGATGCTTTAAATATTGGAAAATTAATAGTACCACAGCATTCAACTGCAAAACTAAAAATATAAAAGTTTTATAGAGGCAATTAATATAACAAATTTGTCTTAAAATTGAAAATTGAAAAAAGGATACAAAAACATTCATTATGCAGTAGGGACAAAATTTTACTTCATCAAGTTACTATTTCGTTATTGCTATACTGATGTCAATTATACCAAAGAAAATGGTTCGCTTAAGTGATTTTCATTTGGCCTGTGTTGCTGGAGATTTGGAAGTAGTCAGGCGTTATATTAGCATGAATACTAACATTAATTTACGTGTCTGTGTCTATAATTATGATGATCCAAAAAAATTTACACCATTACATTTTGCAGTATATCATGCTAATGTAGAGATGGTGAAATTATTATTAGAAAATGGCGCTGACTCTAACGCAAAAGATTTCTTGTATAGGACACCACTTCATTTAGCTTGCTGTATTCCAAAAATTATTGAAGATGTAATTTTAACCATTGATTGCAATGAAAGAATTTCAAATTGTAAAACTAATATGTTGCAAATCGTTGATTTATTAATAAAACATAAAAGTAATATAAATGCTCGAGATCGAATAGGCAATACACCAATTTATTACATATTTCAGGATTTAACATGGTATTACATGGATCCATGTAGTTTACAGGATACCTCAGAATCTGAAATATTAAACGAAAATCTGACGAAGAATAAACTTAAAATAATTAAAGAGTTGAGGATAGGACAAAAATGTAAACTTCAGCATCTATTAGAAAAACGTGCAGATGTTACAACGCACAACGATTTTCATGATACCGTTTTACATCACGCTGTGAAATATTTAATATCATCACGTCAATTAAACGAATTGAAAGAACTAAATTTTGATGATTCAGTCATTGCAGAAATGATAAAATTAATATTAAAATATGGTGCTGATGTTAATGCTGTAAATCAAATGAATCAAACACCTTTACAAATTGCTATTTCAGTTTTGAGTGCTCAAGTTTTTAGCGTTCTTCTTCAGCATAATGCAGATATAAACAGTATTAAATTTGACTATAAAGATAAAAATTACTTTCATTATCCAAATATTTTACCTTGTTTTGAAGCTACGGAAAATTTATTATATATGATTGATAAATTAGAAAATAAAGGCTATAATTTTAGTCATTTGGATAATTTAACAATTTTAAAATTTTTCGTTATCAATAATGATGATTGTTACTATGCAAATCCTTGTGATGAGAATGCTTCATACAAATTGAAAAATCTTTTCGAATTTGGTACCGATTTTCATACAATAAATATAAATATAATTAAGCGATGTGCTTCGATAATGCTCAAAGGTCATCGTTCGATTAAAGTGGTTGCTCATCAACGTTTAAGAATATTAAAATATATAAATATGATCAATCATTTAAATGAAGATGTTAAAAAACATATAAATAGTTCGATAATGCAACTAGAACATTTACCTTGGTCATTATCTAATAAGAATGAAGATGAAGGTGAAGATGAAAATGAAGATGAAGATGAAAATGAAGATGAAGATGAAAATGAAAATGAAGATGAAAATGAAGATGAAAATGAAGATGAGTTGCAATTAGAAAAAGAATATATTAAAATGCAAGATACGATATTAAAAAATAAGATATCATTAAAAGAAATTTTAAGAATTTATTCGAATGACGATAAATTTTATTTTTCCTTTATAAACACTAATTACAGAGAAATTTTACGATCAGATGAATTTCGTTCAAATTATCCCTTATTTGGTGGTACGATAAAAGGATATTTTGCAAAAAGTTTAATAAGAAGATATGTTATTAAAAGTGCAAGTAATTATATAAGAATATTATCAAATATTTGTCTACCTGATCTATGTTGTGAAAGAATATTTCATTACTTGAGTAATGAAGATTTGTGGAATTTTTGCTTTTCAGCTACACTTTATAAAAAATAGATTATATTGCTTTAACAAGTTCGTCTGATGATATTTACCTTTAATCTAAATTAAGGTAAATGATATTTTACCTTTAAATTAAATTCTTTAATTTAAAAAGAAAAAAACATTCTATCGTATACAATAATAAAGAAAAAGTCCATAGATTCATCTTGCAAACTTTTATTCGTTTAGTAACAACAATTTAAAAGAGTTACTCCTTATTTGATACTATTTATTGAAGCTACAGAATCTGGCAACTGCATAGTTGCAATATCACCAAAAGAGAAGTGATGATAACTAATTGAAATTTGTTAAAAAAATTTTGAATTGTGTGGTCTAATATGATTATTAATATAGAAAATGAAATTCAAAATAAAAATTTTATTAATAAAATTTTAAAAGATTTAGAAAAGAATATTTAAAGTAGAATGAAAAACACAAATTAAATAATTATTTTTTATAAATACTTTTTTATTGCATTCTACTTTATCATAAAAGTCAGCAATTTTTTAATAAGGTTGTTATTGTATTTTGAAGAAAGTTAGTGTCCAATTCATAAAATATTCAATAAAATTTTGCTTGAATGAAATTCAATTACTTAAGTTATAATAAGCGAGTTTTTTTAAAACATATGATATTTGAATCAAACGAAAAAAAAAATCCATAAAATATAATGCGAAAGAAGAGGTTTCAATGTATCACTCGGTAGAGCAATGGATTAACATAAATAGAGCAATGTTAAATAAAATAACTTTCTGTATAAAGGAATATGGCATTTTCAATTGATAAATTTAATTGGTAAATCAAGGTCATTTAGAACATAAAATTTAAAAAATTGTAAATTTCATTTTTTATTTTTGGAAGAAAACAGTTAATTGGCCTCCCTACTTAAAAATACTAGGTAAAAGAATGTTAATGTTATTCTTATGAGTATAAGATTTTTCATTTTTTTAAAGTAGCTTACGTTCAGATGAATTTCCCAGGAAAGAGAGCGTCAATAGACAGTGACGCTTCAAAAAATTGTAAATTGTGACATATTTACAAACATTTTCTAAATTCGTGTTAATTAATACTTTTTTCTGAGATAAAGTTTTTTATTTAATTGGATTTTGTGTTTTTCGCTGGCATAAAAAATTTAAGCTTTTTTTTCACATTTCCAAACGTATGATTCTAATGATATAAAAAAAACTCAGTTTTGAAAAAATGTCAGTTAATTTTACTTTGGACGGTAGAGTCTTAGCGCTACAACCTTCGTACAAGGAAAGGATAAGGTCTGCGAATCACGAATTTTAATGAAAATCTGAAGATATCTATAATATTATGTAATGAAGAAAAGTGTCGATGACTCCATCTTGTAAACCTTTATTCGCGTGATATAATAAGAATTTGAAAGAAGTACACCTAAATTCGTACTATATATTTAACCTATAGAATCTGGCAACAGCACAGTTGCAACATCATATGTGATAATAAAAAATTAAAATAACAGAAAAAGAATTAATAATGTGAGGTCTTAAATGATTACTAAAAAGAAAATAAATTATATAATAACCTTTTAATTTTTTAATTTCCAAAAGTTTTGAAAAAAGATTTCAAGATAAAATAATATAGAAGGCACAAATTAAATGATTATTTTTTATAAATACTTTTTCATTACTCTACTTTATTTTCCAAAGTCTGCAATATTTGAATAAAATTATCATTGAATTTTGGAAACGATTGGTATCCGATTTATAAAAGGTTTAGTACAATTTTGCTTGCATGAAATTCATATACTCAAGCAGTAAAATGCGAGTTTTTTTAAACGCGTAACATTTAAATGAAACGAAAAATGAAACTTCGTAAAAAATAATGCGAAAGAAGAGGTCTTATTGCGGCTCACTCGGTGGAGTGATGGATTCGTAACATGTGCTTTTTTCACAAACACACTGAAAATCTCCATTACTATAATGCTACTAAGCATCTCGATGATGATAAATAAAAAAAATTTTTTTAAATCTTATCTGTCTATAAAATTACAGTTCCCATAAACTAATATTTTATATTATTTTTTAATTTTATTTAACGTCGCTATATTTATGCTATCATTATGATACTAAGTAGCGACGGAGGTCGTCAGTGTGTTTGAGAACAAAGCACATGTATAGTGTAGTGGTGCTTGTATAAATTGGCCGAAAGCCGTATTTGAACTCGGAACCTCGAGATTGCGAATCCATCACTCTCCCGACCGAGCCACTGCGACCTCTTCTGTTTCCTTTACTTCAATTTTATGTAAATGTAATTTTAGAAGTTTTTTATATATTATTCAACTAAAAATGTGAAAGATTGAAAACTCTTTCAATTGATCATAAGATGTTTTGTGCTTTACTGCGTGAAAAAAAGTTATAATTTTGGAAAACTTTTATGCTTCTGTTTATAGATTATTGATCGCAGTAATTTAAAATTGTGTTTTTCAGATAATTAACAGATTCTAAATAGAATTATTTTCTTTTTAATTTTTCTAGCTACTTATAATTAGAGTCCATTGTATAGGACGTTCAATGCAATTTGTCACGTTACAATGAAGAATTTTGAAAAAAATGTATTCAGAAATTGTATTAAATTTATTTTAATTTTACAAAATGTAAATATATACATATTAATTTATATAAAATGTTTTAATATTTTCAACCTCCAAATGAAAATGTTGATTATGAAAGTTGAAACAAACAACTTCAATATTTTAAGCTAATAATTATTTTATTGTTAAACTGAGATTTTGAACCCTTTAATTGGAGCCTTTTTTGGGATTATAAAAATGAAATGCCATAGACGTTCCTAATTAAGTCAATTTATTTCTAAGAACATTTATAGCATTAAGTTTTTATGCCTTGAATCAGGGTCCAATTGAAGGGCCTGAAACATTTCTTGCCAATTTTATCTCAAAATATCAAAATATCCAAGTTATTAATGCTAATTTCATTTATCTATATTGATATATCATTTTAATTCTTTCTTGTCGTTTATTTAAAGGTTACACATCCTTAAAAATTGCATTTTGACTAATTGACTTAATTTCCATTTCGTTCCAAAAATTTGTACAATATTCAATATAATTTCATTAAACAAGTTGATTCATCACTATTTATTATTTGGCTAGTGGAATTAGTAAGTATTGGTGGTTTAAAATTAGAAACGTAAATATTTAATTATTATACATAAGAAAATTATTCTTAGTATTTCAAATATGGTTTCTACTAGCAAATGACATTTAAAGAACGCATCTTCGTTATTTTATCTTATTTTATTTAACGTCGCTGTATTTATGCTATCATTTTGATGATAATTAACGACGGAGGTCGTTAGTGTGTTTGTGAACAAAGCACATGTAACGTACAGTGGTGCTTGTGTCAATCGGTCGAGAGTGAGATTCGAACTCGAGTCCTCGAGATTACAAATCCATCGCTCTACCGACTTAGCCACTGAAACCTTTTCGTTTTTTAGTTATTAATATATTTAAATTAAAAACAAATAATTAAGTAAATTTAAGGGAATGTAATTAAGTCAAAAAAGTTAATCGATAAAAAAATTTCAATTTTTGAGAAAATCTTTTATAAAAAATTAATATGTTCTATTGTTGACTATTTATTCGGTCTGTGGTTGGTCGACAAAGTTAATCGAAAAAAAATTTCAATTTTTGAGAAAGTTAAAACAATTTTTAATTTACGAGCATTGTAATTGTTAGAATTAAATTTGTAAAATTTATGAATAAATCAAAATATTATTTAAATAATAATCTACAGTTTATGCATGAATTAAATCTATGTAAAAATATTTTATTCACTATAATAATTTTATAATATGTATATGCATATACAATATACTGAATTACATATAATATTGAATTATAAATAAATTAGCATCTTGTTGTTTCAATTTTATTTTACAAACTTAATAATTTTCAAATATTACAGAATAAAAGTTTTGTATTTAAAAGTAAAAGTTTTTTTAAATACAATTGAAAGACGCGCCTTTTCTTGAATTGAGCCTTTTAAACGTTCACTTGATATAACATGGCAACGTCGCAACAGCTGTTTAGTATTGATATGTCTTTGCGAGTTCACTGATGTTTTGTGATTATCCAGTAAATTGTACTTATATTTAATATTTTGCTTATATATTATAAACGTTAATTTTGTTCATTCTTATTAAAAAAATGAAAATGAAGATTACTTAAGTTAATTACACTTCGTTAAAGCATCGAAGATCAGTGAATAAATTTTCTATCACGATGAAAAACGTAGTATGTTTTCATTAAAGAAGAAAGGATTTTTTCATAATAAGTAAACAGCATTCTAATAACATTTTTGGATATTGATCATACAGGTATAAATTATTTTTTTCAGAAAAATCTTTGTGAATGACAATGTTAGCTATTAAAATATTTAAAAAATCTTGAAAATATATTGTTTAAAAAAATATTTATTTTCGATTTTATTTTTTTAATAAATCAATTTCATAAAATATTATTTTAATTTGTTAAATTTTGTGCGATATATTTGTTTATTCTTTTATAAATCAAATGAAGAATGGAGCATTTGATTAGTAATTTTGTAGGTTACATTTTTATTAATTAATATTTATTTCGCTTGCGATAAAAATATTAAACTTTAAATATTGGAAAAGTTATGGAATAAAAAATCAGTTTTGTTCTATTTTTATATATTCATCATACGTTCATTTTCAGTAAGGTAGTTAGTTCGTCTCCGTTTCGTGTTGCGAATGTCTCGTATATGGAACAGCCTATTTTATATATATATATATATATACACACACATGTATAGCATACAGGATTGATCAGCTGGTACCTGAAAACTAACTGCTAGTTAAATGAAATTTAGAATAATTCTTTCAATATTCTATTTTTGTCGGTATTATTAATTACATTAAATATTAATAGTGCAATAAATTTTGCAATTATTGTCATAATAACAATCCAAAAAGACTTAAAAAACTGTCTATTGACGCGTCTTATGTGTCCATTTATCGGCTAGTTGATCCTGCATACTATTTAAGCTTTATAATTTCGGTATAACGTAAATTGACTAAAATGAATTTGAAATTTGTTATAAAGCTTATTTGATGCGTCAGTTATTGGATAGTAGTTTGCTTACCATATAAGTATATGCTTTATTTTTATTATGCGCCGATCACTTGATGGATATGCTTTAACATAGAGCGCAGTAATCAGAGGGGTCACAGTAACTGGCGCATGCATCCTGCAACAACGAGTTTTTAAATTTAAATAAATTTTTAAAATATCATTGTTTATCATAAACATAGAAATAAAAATTCAATAATAACTTTGATAATAATGTATATCAAAATTTTTGGAAATTGTAAATTAAGATGTATGTTAAATATTTGGATTAGTTTTAAAATTTTTATTTTTCAAGTAAGCGGGTCGATAAAGTTTTTGTATACATCTTAAAATTTAATTTTTATGTTAAAATGTGAAATTTCGTAAGAATTTAAATGGTTTTTTAAAATACGTATAAACAAAAGTTACTTCTCGCATACTTGAACAATTATGGTAAATCTATTACCAAAAACATATACGTCTAATTTCCTCATTACTTTTATGTTCTTCTAACCTTTAAAAATGCAACTTTTTCTCTTTTTCGGCTCTCAGAATGTAATATATAGTACGTAACTTAGACGGAAAGGCTTTTTAATAAAATGAGTTACAAACATCGCTTTCGACTTGGCTTGTAATCTTCTAGTTTCGTAAAAAAAAGCCCATCCGTCCACGGTACGTAATATACTATTACAATGAATGAAAATAATATCGTTCATGTGTCAATGGGAACATATTCTATGATATTTCTTTTTCTGTGATTTTAAAATAAGTGATATTACTGAATGATTCCGATAGTCTGCTCATTTTTATTATTTAATTTTTAAATGTGGGAAAAAGAATCATCATAGAATATATTACCATCGAGTACTTTTCTTTATTTGAATCAAAAAAGTCATGGTGGTTCTATCGTTTTTCGAATTATCTAAAAATAATATTATAACATATCAGAATTAGAATTTTGCGTGTAGTTCAAATATTGTAAATAGTGAAGTTTCAATGCCGCTTATCGTGTATAAAAATTATTGAATTGTAGTACTTTATCATTAGTTCTTATGAGACTTATTTCGGGAATCAGTAAAAAAAAGTTTTTATTGATATTGATCAAATAGACGTTTGAAAAATGAAAATTCAATAGTTAGGATGTTAAACTTTAAAAAAATATGCAATAACATACACATTGTCGTATAAAATATTGAAATATTAATTACTAAAATGCGTAAAATACGGTAAATAATATTGTTTTAAAATAAAAAGAGATTGTCATATCATTCAATTCATTTGAACAGAATAATTCATGTACAGTGTACCGAATGTTGCTCAGTAACCAAGGGATCAGTGGTGTGACAAAAGCACCAATCCATAAAGCACACTGATATGTTAAAAAAATAATTGTTTCTTTTTCATTCTGAATAAATAAATAATTAATTTTTTAATTCTTAGAAAGATTTTTTTGTGTTAAAGTAATTAAGGAGATAGTGTTAAATATCATTTCGTATAATTTAGAAATTACACTTTAAATTTATAAAATTTTTTGAGTTTTTAAATTTTCTACCGTTTTGCAAATTTTATTTTTAAATTTAAAGCGTGATTTGTAAACTAAAATATGAAACCTAACCTGATCTCTGAAGTCACCTTAATAAACCAATAATAAAAGCTTGTAAAAAACAGTATGAAAGTTAAATAATCATATATTTTTTAGATATCAAATAATCGATGTTTTTTCTAGATTTCTTTAAGGTCTCAGTAAAACCACCCCACATGTAATATATTAAAATTAAATAATTTTTAAAAATTTTGTTAAATTTAACAATATTGATTATGAAATTAAAATAATAGTCAGAACTTATATCTTATAAAAATACATAATTCTGATTTATCTTTCATTTGGGAATCGAAAAAAAAATTTAGATCAGAATGTAAAATACATTTTCATTGACAATCATTTATATTAAATATTTCCATTATAATAATATTAAATTTTATTTTTGATATAATAATTTTAATATTTATTTTTCAGATTGTACATTGAAGAAGCTTTAAGTATTGAAAAGTCAATCTAGCAACTAAAGTGATTATGATGAATAATAAACGTTGTTCGTCTCGTCGAACTGACATTTCAAAGACAATAGCACAATTAAACTTACGGAAATCAGAAGATATTTATCGTACTTTAAAGAAAGCTATAGACGCCGATGATTATTTTATGGTGAAATCAATATTACAAGTCTGTGTTAAAATCGAAAATTTAAAGGAAGATTCAAGGACGCTAATTCATTATGCAGTAGAAAAAAGAAAATTTCGTTTGATAGAATTATTATTTTCTTTTTGCGATACTGATGTTAATTATACTGATAAAAATGGATTAAGTCATTTTCATGCTGCCTGTATTATTGGAAATTTTAAATTAGTCAACCACTATATAAGCAGGGGCGTTGACATTAATTTACGTTTTAATTCTGATACTGATGATCATCGTAACAGTTTCACACCGTTACATTTTGCAGTATCTCATGCTAAGGTAAAAACGGTTAAATTATTACTAGAAAATGGTGCTGACATTAATGCAACAGATTCCTTCAATAGGACACCCCTTCATTTAGCCTGTTGCATTCCAGAAATCGTTGGAGATTTAATTTTATCATTTGATTACAATAAAAGAATATTGAACTGCCAGAATGATATGTTGCAAATCGTTGATTTATTAATAAGACGTAAAAGTGATATAAATGCACGCGATCGAATAGGTAACACACCAATTTATTACATATTTCATGATGAAACTTGGCATTACATGGATAAATATTATTCACGAGATACTTTAGAATTCAGAATAGTGAACGAAGAATTCACGAAGAAAAAATTTAAAATAACTAAAAAGTTGAGGATTCAACAGAAATGGAAACTTCAGCATCTATTAGAGAAACGTGCAGATATTACTACGCGAAATGATGTTCATGACACAATTTTACATCAAGCTGTGAAATACTTAATACCATCACGTCAATTACATGAATTAAAAGAACTATATTTTGATGATTCAATTATTGCAGAAATGATAACATTAATATTAAAACATGGTACTGATGTTAATGCAATTAATCAAGTGGGTCAAACACCTTTACAAATTGCTATTTCAGTTTTGAGTGCCGAAGTTTTTAGTGTTCTTCTTGAATACGGTGCAGATATTAACAGTATTAAATTTGATTACAAGGACAATAATTACTTTTACTATCCTAACATTATACCTTGTTTTGAAGCTACAGAAAATTTATTATATATAATTAACACATTAGAAAGTAAAGGCTATAATTTTAGCCATTTGGATAATTTAGCAATTCTAAAATTTTTCATCATTAATAACAATGGCTGTTACTATGCAAGTCCTGATGATGAAAATGCTTTATACAAATTGAAAAATCTTTTTGAATTTGGTAGCGACTTTAATATAGTCAATAAAATTGCAGATGTTACTCGAGGAGAGAGTTTTTCAAAAGGTATGTTAAGTAATGCGGCTTCTAAACATTTGATGAAATTAGAATGTATGAGTGAGCAGAGTTGTTTACATAAAGGTGTTGAAGATGTTCTATCTTCTTATATATCATCTGACGAATTTTCGAATTTTTTACAATCTAAAGAACATTCCAAATTGAAAGAAGAATGCATTAAAATGCAAAATACAAAATTAAACAATAACATATCATTAAAAGAAATTATAGAAATTTATTCAAATAATGATAAATTTTGCTTATCCTTAATAGACAGTAATTATAGAGAAATTTTACGATCAGATGAATTTTGTTCGAATTATCATCTACTTGGCGATATGATAAAAGGATATTTTGCAAAAAGTTTAATAAGAAGATATATTTTTAAAAGTGCAAGTGATTATTTAAGAATATTAACAAATATTTGTTTACCTGATCATTGTTGTGAAAGTATATCTTGTTACTTAAATAATGAAGATTTGTGGAATTTATGTTTATCGATTACTTTGAACACTAATGATGATGCTTCAATAAGTTTAGCTAATGATATATTAACTCTAAAAGTTTAATTGTCAGAAAAAAGATTGTAAAATAAAGTTAACGATATAATTATATCCAATATCTGATAAAAAAAGTCTCGAGACAGCGGATCATGGATTTGAATGAAATTTTGAGGATAGTTTTATGATACATAGTAATGAAGTACGTAAATCTTTATTCATGGGATAATTAACTATTTTAGCGATTTTTGTTAAATTTTATGCTACACCTTGGACCTTCAAAATTTGGCAACTTTGTAAAAGTTTTTTTAAAACTCTATGCGAGAAGTTAGAATTCTTATTCTCCTTTTAGGTGTGCAAGTAACAATATAATAATCGAATGTTTCAACGTGCGACAATTAATACATAATGAGCGAAAATTCGAGTAAAGTTAGGTCTTTCACTGAGAATGAGTAAGATGTAAAAGGATTACAAAGGAAGAAGAAGTTAATAGTAATTCTTGTTTTTTTTATTTTCAGTTGTATCGAATTTTTGCTATTAGTAAGTTGCTGTATCACAATTTTGAACTAAATTCAAAATGAAAATAAACTTGAGATTAGTACCATAAACACATTTCTATTTCAAGTTTATTGGTCAATTGTTCCAAAATTTATCGACAAGATAATTTCGATGATAAAAAAACGATTTATTAATCATCCTAATTTTTTGCATTATATGATAAATAAAAACAAATTTTTCTGAAATTTAATTCATGGCAATCTAGGTACAACTAGGTACAGCTGCGAATAAGAAACACAAGAGCGCGTGTTTCTTTCTTGTTCTTTTATATTCCTTTTATACCAAATTTATTTTTTAACGAGTGAATTAAAAAGTTCTGGTCTTCGAATCACGGATTTTGCTCGGGAATAGTTTAAAGGTGCCAAAATGTGGAGAAAATCAGAATTCTAGATTTTGACGCTCAATATTTCCCTAGTTACAGACCGTTGAAGAATTTAACTACAAAAGTTACTAGATTTTCGAACGTTTATAGTTCTTCAGCGTAATAGTTTAAAGATTAAAACTTTTTTCAAATGGAAACTAAGCTAAATACTTTCAAAATAACATTCATAGTATATCAAAATGATTTTTTTTCCCAAAGTTGGAGTGTAATAAAAATTGAAGCTCGAATTGCCTTGTTAAAAAATTAATTAAAACAACTATAGAGAATAGGTTAAATTTCCATTTCGAAGTTTACAAACTGCACTTTGAATTTATAAAATCTGCAAAAAATTATAGAAAATTAAAAAATTTGAATAATTTTATGTCTTCAAGGTGTGATTTGTAAACCAAAATATGAAACCTAACCCAATCTACAAAGACAATTTAGTAAGAATAGAAAAAATTTGGTCCAATTTTTATCGTTTCGTTACTTTAAAAAAAAATAGTTAGATATACTATAACTATTATTTTGAAAGAATTTGAGCTCAGCTCTCATTTGAACAAAATGTTAAGCTTCTAGCTATTAAAAAACTAAATACTAGTAACTTTTCTAATAACATTTTTTAATTGCCTGTAACTAGGAAAATATAGAACGTTAGAATCTAAAATTCTGATTTCCTTCATATTTTGGCACCTGAAAACTCATCTCAAAATTTTATCAAAATCTGTGATCCACAACTATACACATTGTGATGATTTGGCACTGGCATAATCGCACATTGTGTCTAATATTTTACACATTCAAAAATTTTCAACAGAAAATAAATTAATGTGAGAACTATTCTCAGTAATTTATTCAAATCTGTGATCCACAGATAATATTTCCTCTTGTGAATGCCATTCTAGTGATTTTATCGTTTGTGTTTGTAAATATATATTTTTTTGTTATTCTTTTGTAATACATAAATACTATATCCATTCATTAATCTTAAATTTTAAAATAAAATATTTTAGTTTCTTTTGAATGATAACGTTAAAAAATCTTATGAAGGAAGATAAAATCAAAATATTTAAAAATTTTTTGTTTGATTAAATCCATTAATACTTAAACTGCCCAAACTTAAATATATATGGTAATACAAATGTAGATAACTTATATTAAAAAAATATCTTTAAAATTTTAAGTCAATCGACATAATTGAAGGTTGTTTTAGAAGGCAGTTAAAATCAGATTTAAAGAACTGTTTTATGTTTGAAACAATTATAGACTTTCGAATTATGCACGGAGAGAATTTTTCTATAAAATTTACATGAATGAAAATTACAGCGATATTTCTTACTTATTCTGATAAAATCTCACAAAATTTACGGACTGTAAAAGTTACTGTCGTAACGATGAAAATTATTGAAATTTTGTTCATGATGTTCAACAATAATATTTAAGACCCCCATTTATAAAATAATCTAAAATTATACGATCTCCAACGATTGCAGTGACGGTCATCATAATTTTCATTGAAAAAATTCTCTCCATGCAGTTGCAAAATTTATAACATTTACTTTTTGTATTAAGTTAATGTACCAAATAAATGTAATGAAAATTAATTAAAATAAATTAAATATAGGAAAATTAAACCCTCGAATGCATTTTCCTTGTTTACTTACGCAGTATTTAATTACAAATGATTATTTTCAATTTAACTTTATGTAAATATCCTGTAAAACTAAAAATGTTTGTAAAAAGATGTAGATAAAGAGCTAAAGTGATTCATTTAAAATTTTTACTAAATTCTGTTAAAAAAGCACAGATATAAAACTTTTCAATCTACTATTACAAAAAGTTAATTTTATTCAATATAAATTTCTGCACTGAGAAAAATTTTCTCGTAAAAATTACAGGGTAAATTTTATCATGTAGCATTGTAATTTTTCGTTATAATAGCATAAAAATAAATAAAAATTTGAATATTACAAAGGTTTATGTCTGTTTGGCATTATGTTTTCACTTTTCTGTATTATTATTTTTTGTAGAATTACACAATCAAAGTGTTATTGAAACGCAATTATATTTATAATTTTAATCCAAACCTTTATCAAAAAGCATTTCTAACGATACGCAACACAACAAAAATTATGATAAACTTTAAAAATGTGTAAAATTTATTTTCCCTTCTTTTTCATAAAAATACAGTGTTACAGAAACATTTGAGAATTCCATTCTTCCACAAAACTTATATTTAAAGTAAAAAATCCGGATGTATTCGGTTTTTTTTTCGAAGGACTTACGTCAAATTTTATAAGAAAAGAGAAAAAAATGAAGGCGCTAATTTGCCAATACAGTTCGAAACGTACATTGTGACACACTCGCTCATAATTCATCGGATAATCTGTGCTAATTGTCGCTTTAAGTTTTCCTCGTACCTTTTTTATTTTCTTTCTAATGCGCTGAGGTTGGCGATGGATGTATCATTTTAAGAAAATATGTATATAGTTAAAGATACTTTTTTTATATTTTAGTATGAAAACTACGTTTGTATTAAAAATTTTTTTCAAAATATTTATAATACTAAATAATAAGTTTTGAGATAAATGTAAATGAAGTATTTACAAATTTTTAGCTTGGTAAAATATATAAATTTTCATCATCTTTTAACTTTTTATTTGCATAAACATACAACTTGAGTGTCTATAAAAAGAATCATTAAAGAACCATTTGAGTTTAAAAACATTCATATATTAAAGTATTTGAATGAATTGAATTAAAATAGATTAAAATTAACTAAAAATTGAAATAATAAATTATTTATAACCGCATACTTATACTGAAATAAAATTATCATAGCAATCAGTATTTTAAAATAGATTGATTTCAATCCACATAGTTTTGAGGTCACCTCGAATCTTTTATTTACAAACAAACTATTTTGCATAAATTTATCTTCTTTATTTAAATAATATCATAAATTACCAATAACATACCGTTGTGAAAGGTTCATTGATACCATATAACCGCGCAACTTTTGGCACAAAAACAAGAGCATTGAGATTTGTCATAATTGTAAAATTCGACTCTTTTGGTATTTTTCATTAAGCGAAAAAATTTTTTCTTCATTATTTTTATTTCACACGAGCCAATGCGGAAATCTTGAACGCGTGCCTCTCTGGATGTCTTCCAAGAATAATATATAGCATTAAGATTGGTAAATCACTTCGAAGCAATTTTGATTTACAACCGGAAAAATTCAAAATGTTGGAAATTAGTTTTTTTATCGAAAATTACTTTTTTTGTAGTACAAGTCCTTTGTGCGATTATAAAATAACCATATTTGATGATACGAAATTATTTTATTATTGCTCTAATTTTTTTAAAAATCTTATCGTTTAATTATACGTTCTTTTTGTACTTTCAATTTAAATAATTGTTTTTCGACTTATACAATGCACTTATTAAAAACCAGTTATGGACATATTACAAAAAAGTGTAATGAGAATGAAATATGCACTATTAATTGTAGTTTTTGAAAAATTTTAATCGTTTCAACAATCATCAAGCTTCATCAAAATTGAAAAATTTTGTTATTTTAGTTGAAAGTTACAAGCAACGGATTTAATACTATCTATTTTGAGTGAAAAAAAATGATTATTTCTGTTACAATAAACATACAACCTCACGACCTCTGATCTTATTTTATGCGCGAATAAAAAAAACTAAAAAGAAAAAGATTTTTTACGAGGTTGTAAAAAAAAGAGAAACTTTAACGTGCAGCATCTGCCTCGTATTCGGTTATCCTGCACTTTTCTATACTTCAAATTTTTATTACTTTTCTTATACATTCGCAACATCAAGGAAGTCTCTAGTGACTTTAAACCAACGAATTTATTTATTTTTATGAATTTTTTTAAATTCAATTACTATTATTAAAATATACCCAATGGCATAAATATTTCACATTTAACTTTATTCGGATGAAGAATTCAACGTCATCAAAAGGTATATTAATACTTTATTAAATTAATCGCGCATATAAAATCATAATGAATTCCGATCCCAAATTTTCCTGTCTAATATTTAGCTCTGACTAAACGGCTTAATTAATTTTCCGCGAATTAAAACTAATAATGAATCATTGAAATTCAAATGTTGACATATAAGTTAACGATACACATATTTCTGATGGCATTTTTAAGCTTTTTCAAGAGGTTAATTTAGAGTGCTCCGGAAATTAAAACATTACGAACAAAAGATTGAGCTTGAACAGAGTACGCAGTATGTGTGCATATACCATAAACCTTCGAGTATGACTCAAAGTTTATATACAAAGTTTTATAGTTTAATTGTTGTTTAAACGTCGCGTTACGCCAGATATTAAAATCAAAAGAGTCATGTATTTTAAATGGAATCACCTTAATTCCGTTTGAAATTATTGTTTCATTGGCAGCTCGGCTGGTTTTAGAAACTTTGAGAAGTAACAAAATTCAATTAAAACTTAATTAACGTTTATTGCACAAGTTTGTGGTCTTTGGTGATTGTGGTACAATTATTGTTGCTTAGTTTATTGTATTATGATTTTGTTAAAAAATTTTATTCTCTTGTTGAGATGAGGAAAAATAAATGTTTTTCTTTTTAAATCATGACTTTGATGAATCACTTGAGGATTTCATTTATTTTAAAAATACGCCCATTTAAAGCTTAAAATCCGGATAGGTTCGGTTTATTTTGAAAGATTTTGAGTGGAATTTTGGAATACTTCGTAAACACTTATAATTATCATGTTTAATATATGCGAAATGTGATTCTTCTTTAAATTAGTTCTATTATAAAGCCATTCTTTTTTTTTAATTTTTTTGTAGAAAGAAACAATTTAATTATAAACGTTTAAAAAAAATTGTTACCCATAAAAAGAAATTAACAAATATCAATTAAGCATAGAAAACATCAATGAAAATTTATTCAATGTTTTAGTTTTAGTTACATAATTTGTAAGTATACATATAAATTTTGAAATCTGAAAAATGTATAAATCACACGCGTCAATGGTATAATAAATAATAATAAAATCGACAAACTAAAATTCGTATTATTTGAGCATTTAATTAGCGTTCTCCGCGAGTAAACTAGTAACTAGTATATTCCGGCATTAACTGGATAATGCTTTTAAACCAGTAAAATTTCATCAATGCGAGCGTATCGAATTAAAGATGAATTACTTTTAAATAGATCTTAACAGATACAGTGTAAGCAGTTTAATAAATAGATTGTAAAACGCGCTTAGTTTGACGATTTTTAAACGGTTAACCTCAAAAAGAGAAATAAATCTAATTGTTGGTCTTTTGTAATTTAAAAATTCATAATTTTTGCTCTCAATTTTAATAGCTTAATTTTATCTGTAGCTGAAAGAAACACTTGAAAAATCTATGGCGAATAAACTCAGTGATTCGAAGATCGTTGATTATGATAAAATCTAATTGCTAAAACTATCATTCCATAAAGAATACATTTTTAAACTAAACTTTTTTATCACATTGAACTACAAGGAAAATGAATTGTTCACAACTTTTTTTTTTTTTTAAGAAAAAGAAAAAAAAGTTTGTTTAAGAATTAACTGGTATAAGCGCATCTTACCTGGTATGTACTGGTTATTCTAGAAAGCTGAGTATTTAGACACTTATTTAAATAGTGTCAATAGGATAATTATACATCCATATGAAATTCTAATGTTAAATTAATTTTCGATTTTTTTATTCTTGTTTCAGTTTATTGTTAAAAAAGAAAAAATAATAAATCGAAAATGACAAAAAAAACTATTTATTTTTCTTTTAATATTTACTGAATTAAAAAAGATAAATCTATAGTAGATACAATAAATAATTTAATTAACGTTGCGAAAATGAATCAACTAAATATATCTTACATTCACAGAACGCTCATAAAATTAAGATTGATCAAACGAGTTATAACCATTTAAAGAAACTTTTTTCTCTCCATTTCATCTTTGGCACTAAACAAAAAGTATATATGTAAGAAAAACGAAGAGACAAAGATAAAATTGGAAGTGTCTGGTTTTGTTCGAGTTGTAACCAACTTGAGTTCAGTTTTCAAATGGCGCGTGCCACTTGTTTTCAACGCAAACGTTATAAAAAATTTATTACTTTTAATTTGTTAAAGCGCCTCGCGCGTATGACCAGAGTCGATGATCCCGCATGTGAAGTAATCTTCGACGCGTAAAAATAGAAAGTGTGTGGGCAATATATTGACGATGTATTGGATATTGTTATTGTCAATATGTGGCCAAAATGTTGGATCATAAATTATCAATATTTGGACAATATAATGACAGTACTATCATTATCCAATATGTTTTTCGTACATTACCAATAGTTCCCAAAATAATAAAAAAAAATTCTGCCGCAGGGATTTGACCTCACGAATTATTTTTCAGTAGACTCACGCGTTACTTGTTTTGTCGATGACATTGAAAATTTAGATTGTAACATAATTTACTGAAAAAACAGAGTTGAATATGTTCAATATGTTCAAACACTATTTATATTGACATAATTTTTATGAATTTAGAAAAACTTTGAACAGTGTATATAACATGATGATGATTTTGTTAATGTTTATTTATTTATATGTAATTCTTTGCAATAAGAAAAAAATATTGTATCTCGTATACTTGTTAGAAGCGAGATGAAAAAAAAATTATTAAATTTACGTAATGCGGAAATTCGTAAGTTTTGTGATTCCAAGTATAAAAAATGTCATCAGAAAAACATATTAGCGCCTGTGGTTTTAGGCTACAAAAAAACTTTAAATTTTCAATTAAACTTTTTTTGTACAATCACGTCACCTGAATTCAACTGAAAAACTATTTGTATTTGTAATATTGTGTAATAATAATTATATATTAGCATAATTTACACAAGATATGTACAGTAAACCACAAAATACAAATAGATTCTTGATCTCGAGATCCCGAGTTCAAATCCCGCTCTCAGCCTATTGGTATCAGCACCACTATATTTTACATATTCTTTATTCACAAATACATTGAAGACCTTCGTTGCTGATTAGCATCGCAAAATATCTTGAAATAATTTGGGTGCGTACTAATTTTTATTTATGATATAGGTCTTTTAAGAATAAACAGTAACGATATAGACAGAATATTTTATTTTTTTAATGGCTTTTATTCGTGAACAAATCAGTTATGACAAATATCAACAATCGTTATAGAGCTTTTTAACGAGCTTCGATACACCAAAGCTATCTTCTTAGAACCTTGACCTCATATCGCAATTGAAATCTGCATATGTGTTGATTCTAAATCATATGGCTCGATTACGATTCTTCTTATTATGTCATTCTTGATTTTTTCAGTGATTCAACTTTCAATGAAGCATTAAATTTTTTATATATTTATTGATAATTGTTTTTTTTTAGATGACTAATTTTTTTTATTAACTATATAAATTTCAATATAATCTAATAAAACAATTCAAATTTAATTTTTTTTTTATTTATTTATTTCTCTTGTTATAGGTAAATTTAAATTATTTTAAATGCAGTAATTACAATGTTTTTATAAAAAGTCAAAAATATGTAAATAGTAATTCGATTCATAACAATTAGTTAAGCATATAATGATCAAATTTGATTGGAATAAAAAAAAATCTGGCAAAATATCAAATAAAGTGATTGATAAAAATCATGCAACACGCTAATTGCATCTTCATTATCTTACGAATCTCAATGAAGCATTTTACTATTTTTACGACAAATCAGTACGCATAAAAGATATGTCAATTAACACGAATTTTTTAATTAAATTTTAAACACGCAATTGGAACTTATTCTGTGAGTGATCATAATATCGAATTTATTCATTTGTTTCCATCAGATAATATTTTTTTACAATACCTAATTAAACTTGTTAGCCAACAATAATCTAACTATCGAAATATTTCATGTCAAACTTATGAAATACGTGAAAGATGAAACAAAAAATTGATGGATTGATTTTCATCACAAATTTATTTATAACAAATTCAGACAACATATTTTTTTTTTAATTTTATTTAACGTTGTATATATGCTATCACTACGATGCTAATTAGCGACAGAGGTTTGTCAGTGTGTTTATGAACAAGGCACATGTGTAACGTACAGTGATGCTTGGGTAATAAATCGGCCGAGAGCGGGATTTGAATTTGGGACTTCGAGATTACGAGTCCATCGGTTTACCGACTGAGCCACTGACGACCTCAGACAGCATTTAAAGAAAGGTAAGATTTGTTTATCATACATATATGAAATTGCTGAAAATTTGCATTTGATAAATAAAAGCTCGAATTCTATTTATTCGTAGCTGTACAAACAATGAGATCACTTTTTTCGAGTAAGAGGAATGAGATTATGCAATGTGATTAATACATAAAGTATAAATTGGGAATTTTTTTATGCTTTTATTTATCACTCTATTAAAGCTTCGTACTGATAATTTGGAAAAGCCTAGATACCAATATCGATAACATTAATTTCTATCACTATATCAACATTTCATGCTAACTACCATTCAAAATTTTATATTTTTTACAAAATATTTTATACAGATTTCTCTTAATTAAGTTATGAATAGTCAATAGTCCTTGAAATTAATATAAATAATGAAAATTTATAATCATATTTGACTTTGGTATCATATATATAAAGATGAGTTCCTTCAAGATTCTATAAGTGACATACATAACTGACCTTATCTCGATCAAAGATTAGATAACTAATAAAATCAAAGATTTCAATCTTGCAATATCAACAAGGTTTTTAAAAATATATACATAACGTAATATCAGAAGATAAAATATTTATAGTTGGTGAAAAAAATATTATTGATTTAGAGAAATTATTGCATCATCAAGTATCAATAATCCTTCGGTAATTTCATTAAAAGGAAATGAGCAAAGTCTCCTTTTGTTAAAGTTTCAGAAAATATAAACATTTTAAAATCTTAAGATTAAAAATGTATTTAAATTTAATTAAATTTGATATATATAAGAAATTGTACATTTTGAATGATATTAAAGAATTGAAATTTAAAACATTTAATTTATAAAGTCAAACAAAAATATTGCTAAGCTTCCAACAATAATAATAAAAAAAAATTTTTCAACTAAAATAAAAATTACTCAATCGTTCAATTATAAACGCTTACCTACTTTTTTGGACATCCATAACAAAAATATTTCGGAATTTTAAAGCTTTCAAAAAAACTAAAATTCATTAATTTAAACTAAAAGCAAAAAAAAGATTGAAAATAAAAATTGAATTAGCAAATGTTTTACGACATCCTAAAATAATTAAAATACTTTTATCCGCTAAGTATATACATATGTAAGTGAAAGTAAACAAATTGAAACAATTTTCAAAGTAATCTTATTTTGGCACGCGTCCTTGGTCAATAAATCATTCAAACTGTCGTTGAACTTTGAAGAGACTAATTTTATCTTGGAATATCTTAAAAAAGTCATCATCTGGCGCCCATTTAATAATGACAAGCGCCTATTTAACATATTTAAAGAATTTCAAAACTAATCGATGCCAAATTCTTAGTCATTTTGTTCCGCAAGCTCTAATATATGGAAATAAAGTTAAGTTGGTACGATGAATGCTTAGGTACTTTTCGATGAATCATTCTGTAAGCTTTGGTTGGTTTGAAAATTTGAAAACGTGGTTGACACGTGAATGGGAAAAAAATATATCATAATGAAAAATATCTAATAGTATGTGGAAAATTAATTCAAAAAATGATTAATATATGCTCGCTTACATTATTCGTTGTACTATTTATCTAATTATGTCAGAACAATATGTTTGTTTGCTTTACGTTTTGGAAATTTTTTTCTATCGTAAAATTTATTTCAAAATTCTATTTCTTTCCAATATATGATAAATTATTTTAATTAATTTTAATGTGTTAACCATAACATCATTTGCTTTAAAACTTTCCTATAACTGATACCATTTTGCCATTAGATTTTTTATAGTGAAATTAGTTTGTTATACAATGTTATAAAAAATATTTGATCTTCTGTGATTCCTGAAAATATACTGTTTGATCTACTTTTTTGATAATACTATATATTCATTTTTAATAATTAATATTTTTTTAAGATTTGTTTCCTACTTTAACTTGTCGAATTTATTTTAAAAATTTATACACTTTGAACATATACGCTTTTTACTATATATATAACTTTTGTAAAAATTAACAAACAAAATATTTAACAATACACGTGTAATTTATCAATTACTCATGCATTACGAAATATAAAAATTTAATCATTAGTATGCTAAAACATGAAACTGCAATTATTTTAATAAACCAGAAACTAAACAAAATATTATATTCAAACTTGATCATTACATAAAAGTATCGTTGTTGACATTTGATGAAAATCGCTGAAATTGCTCTGCTATGTAATAATGAGAAACACAATTAACTAATTTAAAAGAAAAAAAATAATACAAATAAAAATTTTACTATTTTCATAAGGAAGACGAGGAATTTGTTAAAGAAACGTAACCTTTAATTAAAATTCATAGATTAGAGTAATTAACATATGATATCATATGTTGATATAGATTATCGTGAAAAAAGAAAAACCTTGACGAAATTGTTGAAATAAAATTACTATAATAATATCAACAATTAGTCATACTATAAAGTACCTGTTTTCGTTTAACTTTAAAAATTTCTAAAATATTATTCAAAATTTTATATATTACTTGAAACATATATGTGATCACCGAAATCAAAAACAAATTCATTTTCTTCTTATTTAGAATATGAATTTTTCTATATCAAGATAATGTAAATAAAATAGAAAATATGTCGTAAAAACGTTTATACTACCTCGTAAACACAATAACTATGAATGATCTCCTAACCTTTCATATCCTAATAAATGATAGTATCCATAAAAACGTAATAAAAAAAAATATAAACAAACCCATTCATTCATTCTTAAAATATTCATGCCTTTTTTTCTTCAATTTATACGGTTCTCAAGCATATGTTTCTTAAATCATCAATTTTACTATCAAACTGATTAATCAGAAAAAAATACATGCATAACCCTTCTCTTGGAATTAATTTTCCTAAAAGCTTACTCATAAAAATTTTTTCTTCTACTAGAGTCTAACGTCGCCGATAAAAAGAAAAACTAAAACTTATATCCGTTTCTTGGACGGCTTTGTAACAATGTGTATACACTCGTGTATGTCTGTTTACAACAAACTTGCACATCATGAAAAATCTTCATTTCATGCAATAAGACCATATACATACGCGAACTCGAACACTATAGCAGGGTTTTAACTAACTTCAATATAAAGTGTCATCCCGCAACAATTCAAATAGCGTTGCGCGCTCTATATACGAGCTCAAACCACTTGCCCGGCTATATAAATGCTTCTGAATTTAGTTTATCCTGCTGTATTAGTGATATTTTCACAGCAAGCGCTTGCTTCACAGAAAAGCTCGCGAAAGCTTTTGCGTTTGTTGTTGATCTTTTTTTTTAAGTTTATCGTACAGAGTTTAAATAATGAAAGTTTTTTTATTTGTTGGTGAATTAAGTAGTTGATTTGTTGGATAAGGGGTGCTCGTGATTTTAATTATGAAACTGTCATCGACGAGTGCGGATTTTTACGTTTACAGTTTTTAATCAACAGGTGGTTTCTTACATAAACTGACAGAAATATATAAAAAAGGTATGATTTTTTACAATTTCTCGCGCTTTTTAATATTTTACATCGAAACGTTTTATTATTTGAGAATCAATTCAATTTGATTTTTAAGAAATTTTATTTTAAATTGAAATTTTCATAAAAAGCTTTCTATCGTATTAAAAAAAAATTTTTTTTCAATACAATGTAACAATTTTTATTTATCAATCAAAGCTCAAATTTTACCTTCGATACTTGATTTCTCGTATACATCGACATCGAACAATTAAGTTTAAGAAAAGAATAAAAAAAATAAAAATTGTTAATCGTACGCCAATTCAATGGCAATTGATACTTAAATAATCTATTGTTATATTAGAAGTTAATGTATACCGAAGGCCTGTGGCATAACATTAAGCCTTTGGATATGTTGTTTACTATTTTGAATGAACGTTTTGTTTAATTGAGAGACCAATAAAAATTATTGAAATTTTAAAAATAAAATTAGAAACCATCCTTATAATGAACAAAGTCCAGTATGTGCGTTTGTTTCAATTTTAATTTATTATCTGTTTCCTCATTTATTTATTTATTACATATGTATATAATATTTTTGTTTTTTTTTTGTCATCGAGTGTATGTAAGAGGAAAAAAAGAAATATACTTGATAAGGAATCCCCTGACTAAAAGCCAAGATCGAGTTGTGTCACAATCATATAAATTCTTCTCTAATATTCGCAAATAGTAATAAAAAATAATAAAAAAAAAAACAAATATATTTGGAAAATACGATTGAAACCTTAAAAAAAATTATTTTCTATAATCGTTGAGCAATATGTATCATTATTTCAGTGTGAATGATATTAAAATTTAAAATTTTGTTTTTTAAATTCCAACTTTAAAAATGTACTAAACATATTTCAGTTTATTTAACTATTAACAGACTATTTCATTATTACATAAAGCTAATAAATTGAAAAAAAGTAAGCTACAAAATAAGAGAATTCGTTTAGCAAAGTTTGTTAAATATTAAATTTTGTTGTATACAATTATATTTTAAATGGTAAAAAATAAAATTACTTTTGAATTCTAATTTAGATAATTTTTTCTCATTGATCAATGAATGAGTTTGTCGATAATTAGTTGATAATTACTTGCTTCAGATAACAAGTAAACGTTAATTATTTTTTTGAGTCATTCAAAATTTTTGTATTTTGAAATTTTATTTTTATGACGAACGCAAGTAATTTTAAGTATGCGAAATCCAAACTGAATAATTAAGATGTGTCTATAGATATGTGAATCTTAATTTTAATTAATTTTAAAATTATATAATTTTATTTATTTTATTCTTTTTTTTTCGTAACAAGTTTCGCGATTGACATTGACAATAGAAAGATTTATCGATTTTTCGTCTATTTATTTTTCAATGACAGTAGATAAAATAGCAAATAAAATGGGTTTTTCTTTAAAATATTTTCCTTCTCAAAACACAATAAAAACATTTAATATATTTGTATAAAAAATGAATAACGTTAAAAAAATTTCGAAATTCACGCTCATTTAATTTTTTATTGTTATCTCAGTGTATATCAAGTTGTACTTATTATCATTAACCTGGATACTTTATAGCTGATTAATCGGTTTGAATTTTTCGACAGTAGTACGAGACGTTATGACGCCTTCATGTTCCGATTAAAAAGTCTTATATTTCAATTACAATGAAGAAGAATATGTGCACGGAAAATCTTATCTTCGTATAGGTGCGATAAGATATAAAGTATAATTTGTAATTTCACTATATCAGATAGTTTGTTAATATTTTTAATGTAATCGATTATTTTTTTTTTGTAATTAATATGATTTTTCATGTGAATTGTTAGTTTTTTTTAATTTCTTAAAATAATGTAAATAAATGTGTGTGAGTATCAGAAATAAAGTTGATGAACTTTTTAGTTTTACCTTTTTTTATAATTTTGAAATTTAAGCAATGTTGAAAAATTTACATTAATTTAAACTTTATCACTGTGCAGAATTATAAATTTTAAATTACTTTAAATTCAAAAATAAAAAATTTCTTTCTTCCAATTAAAGCTATCGACTTTTAAATAACAAAATATTCAAAAACTTTAAAACGTATTTTTAAAGCTTTGCATCAAAAGTAACAAAAAAAATGCAATCATCTGTTTTTCAATAAATTTTTCATTCATTCTTTCTTAAATAATTCCTTTCAAACAAAATTTTCGAAATAAAAGACAAAATTATTATCAGCAATGTAAAAAAAGCCGGTATACAATACAATACAAAGTGATTGTGTCAATGAAAATATCAATGAATAATCGCTTATTTTTAGAATAAATAAAACTCATGATTTTGCAAATATCAAGAAGAAAGCTTTCCCTTGGATTCAAAACGCTTTTTACTAACCACTAAAGCTAACCTACGAATTTATTTAGTATATATATACTTGCCCTACCACTTTTTCGAATGAAAGAAAAACACTCAAAGTATATAATATACCTCTTGTTTCCCCCCCCCCCCCATCGGACGGCACACACACCTGTTTTACGTTTCAAGTGTCTTTTCTCTCTCTCGCTCTTTCTTACTTGTCAGTTCAGTTATAAACCAGCGATACCGTGTGGAAATGATGATAGTCGCGCTTTACTCGTATACAGGACATTTAACGCGTGTACATAACTTTGTTAAATAAGTAATACGTGCTTTTTTTAATATTAAAAGATTTATTTCTTTAAAAAAAAAATTTTTTTTTACTTTGATTTTATCAGTAATGGTGAATTTTAGTGATAAAAAGGTTCGTGCGAATTGTTTATTTTTTTTACAATTTGATTGTTTGGTATATGATTTAAGTGACGATTGTTTTATTGTGCTTGAAATAATATTGTTAAATCGAATGATCGTGATTTAGTATAAGGTTCATAAAGTTATTGAATATAAAAATATGTTTTAAATTTTGAGCAAAAATTGTTGCTTGTAAATGTAAATGTTGTAATAAAAAATTTGATGAAATATACAGAATTGTTCGTTTAGTGGAATAAGTCGTTTGTATCAGTAATGGTATAAATAATTATTTGTGTCAACTACTCATATTTTTTAGAGATTAAATAAAAAACATATTACGATACACAAATTTATATTCTAATTTTCTTTAATAAATCCGAAAGATATTTCATGAATAACAAAAAGATTATAAGCTTTCATTGATGCCGGTTAAAACAAAAATTTCACGTTGATTTTATAGCTTCAAATTTTTATGAGCGCGCTAGTAAATTTTAATCAAAAGTATATTATTTCGTGATTTTTGAGGTCATTCAATTCGAATCCATTTAAAAATTGATCAAGTAATGATTATTTATATTTATTTTGAGCGATTTTTTCAGGAATCTTTTTTTTCTTAAGCATGAATTTTTTTTAAATATAATAAGTAGAGGTCGTCAGTGGCTCAGTCGGTGAAGTGATGGACTCGTAATCTCGAGGTCCCGAGTTCGAATCCGGCTCTCGGCAGCCGATTGATACAAGCACCACTGTACGTTACCATGTGCTTTTTTCAGAAACACACTGCAAACCTTTGTCGCTAATTAGCATCGCAATGATAGCATACATACAGCGACGTTAAATAAAATTAAAAATAATATAATTCCGATTCGCTTAAGAAGATTGAACATTGTGGTTTTTTAATTTTTTGAAACTTAATTACAATACGACGTTCGTATGTAAGCATCATCGTAAATATCATTAAATCTTTGAAAATTCAGAATAATAGTTTATTTAATCCATCCACTAGACAATTATTTTTATTTTTAATAGTTATACTTTAATAATTAATAAAATAATTATTATTATTTTATTAATTATCATAACAATATTTTTCTGATAACATTTGTAACAAAGTTGAAAGAGAACAAATCCTTGGTAGTAAGGTAATTTAGATTAAAATTAACCACTGCTTTTATAACAATTAACAGCACTCAAACCAATAACATATTTTAATCCCGTTCGGCGTTATTAGGTTAAAAAACAATAAAGATAACTCAAGTTAATTCTCGATTAACAAATGTTTAGATAATCCTTTTACAATGATTTTTGTCAAAGCAACGCGAAGAAAAATTTTATAATTACAAGATAATATTACTTTGTAATTTGAAATATCAACATTAAGATATAATTTAATAAAAAATAATAATAAAAAATGTCAAAACAACCAATCACGTTAATAATATATTTTTAAGTCATACAAAAGTTACAAAAGGAACTCTTATGTCTTCATATAACAATGCTCCCATAAAATTGGATAAGTTTTATAGTAAAATATTCAAAAGAAAAATTTTCATTCATGCAATAGATTTGAATAAAAAAATTCTATCGATACCTTATATAAATATACAAGGGATAATTCTCAAAGAAAATTATACAAGCACAATATAACGACTCCTATTAAATCCCAAACAATGAAAGAAAGAAAACGAAAAAAAGAATCTTTCATTCTGATACTTATCATTTCACTTTTGCATTACAGCGAGAAGTTCAAAGTTAAACGAAAATTTGAAACAAGCGGGCAAACAAAAGTTGCGCGAATAATGCAGTACAAAAAATATTGGCTACCTTGCAGTTGACACCGGCTGGAGGTCTCGTCGTAACCTGAACTTGAATTTATGAAAATTTTATAAAAATAAAGACCTCAGTGTGTCAACGACAAATTTTATCTCACGTTTTTTGTTGTTTTTCCATTTGTCATCGCAATTTGTTTTCAAGAAACACGAAAATGAAGCGGAAACTTTCGTCGATTCTCAGGTATATAATTAACCATATTAATCATAAAAATTTATTATTGAGGAATTTAATGAAAAATTGATATTCGATGTGATCAATCCGGCCAAGTTACAAACATAACTGGTTAGAACTGGCGCTCATAATCTGTGTGTTTAATAAGACCTTTTATATTATTCTTTATTCTTTTGATATTCATGACGTTTTCTTATGATAAAAACAAATTTTACAATGTATTAAGATAAAAAAAAAGTGAAGGAAAAATAATTTCTCAAGATTAATTTATTTTACTTGCTCGTTAATAAACTTTTATTATACAGTCATATTCGAATGATCGTCGAGTTTTATTGTTATTAAATAAATATTTTATCTTAATCACAATGAAATTCGACGTTGATGTAAAAAAACTAGCTGATTTAAGCAAACATTTGCTTAAGCAGAAAAATTTTTTATTTTCAAGGAAACTTGAGAGAGAGAACGCGTGTAATTATCTATACGCGATAAACGCAAAACAAATTAGTTCAATTTTCATTGACAATACCAGTTATCGATGAGTTCAAAATTTTTCAATGCTTGTATATGTGGACATTTATTTGTTTTTTTTTTTCTATTTCACGTACAGTTCACACTTTTATGCTTGAGTACTTTTATGTAATTTCGATTGTATAATGATATGCTGTACGCACGTTTTTCTTTATTAGAAAAAAATGAACGATGACAAATTAAAATAAACAGCGTGATTATGAAATTCTTATTTTATTAGTTTATTAAATTTTCGAAGAAAAAGTGGAATTAACAAGTTTTTTTCATACTTTTATAATCATGATAATAAACTATTTTCGTTAAGAACAGCAATTAATCAAAATGCAATTCTTGAAAAAGAGTCTTATTGTCAAAAAATTTAGTGAATGAACACTTGTATTTAACACTTGATTGTTCGATAAAGTAATAACATTTACGATAAGACAATATAGAAAAAATGCATTATCTCAAATATACGATAAATATAATAATTGTTTTATAATACTCTAAACTATCATTGAAAAAAATCTGTACCCGACGTAAAACATTATTAAAAATTGCTTAACAATCCATCTTCGTTCCGTGACAATTACAATCAAGCTTTTAAGCTACCGTCAAAAATCACGACATTGCTTTATCTCTTTCTTGCAAAATAAAAGAGAGAAAAAAAGAAGAAGAAGAAAAAAATTTGGTAAAGTAAGAAGATAATCTCTTAGAAAAATAGGTAATCTCTTGAACAAAAAAAAAAAAGTTGCTAGTAAAGACAATCCATATGACGCTTAAATGCTCTGTAATCTTTTTAAGAGAAATTCTTTTTATTTCCGTCAACTTGGCAATCCCCCTATGGATAAGTTACGCACTTAGAATGATGAAAGTTTTTCGATATTATAATGCGTTTGACGACACATTTTTCATAAAGACGATTCATGGAAGAAATAAATTACGTATGAAAAATTGTCGGATTTATTTATTTCTTCTGAAAAAAAAAACAGACAATTCATCAATTCATTTGATTATTTACAATTAATCAGAAAAAATGTCTAATGATTGTTTCATCTTATTAATTATTTATTTTGGTTTATTCACAATTAAAAAAGAAAAGCCAACTCATTTAAGGAGTGATTTTTCATATTGTGTTAATCGTTGCCTAAACTTAAATATTTAACATTTTAATACACATAAATATTCGACCTTAGATTTCTAAATGAGTATTTGAAATTAATAATTAACGTTCTCGAAAGATAAATATTAAAAAGACATATACCCTTAATCACGGATAATAAGAAAAACCAACAATTCGTGCAATTAAATTTTCTAACACAATTACTCGGGCGTGAAAAATCAAATTAATCTACCGTGTTCTTATTTATTTCTTGAACAAATGTTAACAGAAAGAAATAAAGGGTTTAATAAGAGATGAAAAAAGGCAAGAAGTATTAGCAACGTGTATAAGTATCGTTTGGTTGTCAAAGGGAATGAATAGAAAAGAAAATTTCGGTTTTTTTCTTCTTCTTCTTGGGGTTCAATAAGGTGTAGATGGAATGGATCGCATAATAGGATGAGTTTTGTGTTTTTCTCGATGCTTAATCTTCGCATTCATCTTATAAAAGAAGTTTTTTTTTTAGGGGAAGAAAGACATTGAGATTTTCGATTGGATTTAACAAGGGATCGGGTACTTTTGTTCAAGGATTTTTATGATTTGAATTTTATCTTGCTAAATGGGACAAGCAACCAGAATACTTATTTTATTTCAAAGAGTATTTTATTTATTTATATTTTTCAATTTTTTATTTTATTCATTAATGATTTTAATGAACCCATAACATTTTTCTTTAAATTAGCTAAGTCATAGTAAATTTTTCAATTTCTTTTTATTTTGATTCAAAAAGACTGACGATTATCATAAACAGAGTACTTGAATTTTTTAAAAATACTCAAAATAATATTTGAAATAATAAAAATTCTTTTTAACAAGTCGTACATCCTTTAACAACATCACAGACAAAATTGCTCCCCTTTTGAAAAAAAAGACATATATTTCATCTATTGACATCGTACATGAAAGTCCTTAATGAAATTTTAAATTTAATATACTATCATTCGAAACTTTGCAGGATAATCTTAAGAAAAATAAATCACTATCTATTTTTCAAAATAACGGATAAAATTTTCAAAAACATAAAAAAAAAAAAAAAAGATTTCTTAGCTCATATACAAGTTCTTTTTACTTCGAACTATGAGTTCTAAATAAAATACTATAAAAATAAAAAAAAAGTAAGTCATGCTCGCCATCACGTAAGAATATAATCACGTCTTATTCCTTTAATTTAATTCCTCAGTTAAAGATTATCCTGAAGGATTTAAAACGCAATTTCGTCAAAGAATGCACTTAATTACTTTCAAGATTAAGCCTTGTCATCGTTGAAAAACTGCTGTAGTAATGACTGAAAAAAAGGAAAAAAAATTTTTAATATAAGTAGAACAATTATACAGTCATATAAAATATATAGAAATTAAATGAAAACATAAATCACGCGTTAAGTAGAAAAAATCGTGTGTGGTGGGACAGGCTTGACGAGCGATACATTTTTGTTTAATATTAAAAAGAAAGATAATGCGTATACACAATATTAACGTTCAAAATTTAATAGCATCTTTAACAAATAAGAACTTTTATATTACAATATTCTTTATGAGTTCTTCGGAGACCAATAACAGCGATAAGTTCGAAGTTTCGAAAATTTTCAATTATGCTAATCGCGCCAATAAAAATAAAAGCTTCTCGAAAGCCATTATATAAAATCATAAATCGAGCCTCGATAATGCAAAAATTTATTTAAATAAAAAACATCCTCCCCATAAGTTTCGAAGTATCAATTAATCAAAAACTTTTTATGTTAGCTTCAAAAACAAAAACGTACATTAGTTAAAGTCTAAATAAATAAATTAAAAAAAACAAAAATATTTAGTTGTAACCCTCTCTGTCAACCCCAACATTCTCAACTTAAACGTCTCCACGCGTGTCTCTTCCTCTCATTTTTCTTCTCTTTCATCTTCGTTTCGTTCATCAAGTACATACAGAGTAGGGATAAATTCACGTATGTAAGAAAAAAAGAAAGAAAAAAAAGAAGGCTCGCAAAAAAAAATATATATATAAGAGTCTTCCTTGAAAGAGCGCATGTGCCTTGTATTCCTCAATCATTTGATCAGCAATGTTACGCCATCTATATTATCCAAAAAAAGAGGGCTGCACAAACCTCTCCTAGATTAGATCCTCCGTGAAGCGTCAACCGTACGTATTAAAACATACCAGTTAACTTTATCGTTGCATACATCTATATATGTATATACATATTCTACTATTAGAAATGCGCGCGATGATGATTCAGTTGCAGTTCGCAAGTTAATGTTCAGTTTTTAATTTATTTTAAAACTTAAATTTAAAAGTTTAAAGAAAAAAAGTATATAAAATTGTGATTAAAATTTTTTTTTTATAATTTGGATATCAGTTTATTTTTTTTAGTTGTGAATTGAAATTTTTTTTTATGTATTGTGGAACAAAGAGTGTGAAAATTTAAAAAAAAAAAAAAAGTTCAGTGGGTGCACATGACTGTCGCGGCTGGTTTCACTTGACCGCTCTGGTTACCCGACGCTCATAGGTAAGACGAGACGTTTTTACACACGATTTATTAATCCTTTGTTGTTTAGCGTTACGAGTGCTTGTTAGTTTGGTACATTAGATTTTCGTTAGATAGGATCATTTTCTTCTATGATTTTAATTAAATTCAAACGTTTTAGATAAATGATCGAAATTGGAAAATATATTTTTTTAGAAATTCAAATTATAAAACCGATTTGTATTTAAAACAAAGTTTTCCGTAAGAAAATATATCTTTTGTTAATTATTAAATCACGAAAGCAAAGTGAAATTATGAATTATTTAACGAAAAATCAAAATGATATTTGTTTTTTGTTTTAGTATCTTTCAATCTTGTTTAACAATTTCAACTGTAGTTAATTCTCATAAAGAAAAGTTTTTAAGTGTTTTCTTTATTGCGGTATAACATTACGGAATCCACTCTAGAATGTCGATCTTAAATACTTTATGAGATGATAAATCAACTATACGAAAAATATGCGTTATCTTTGATAAAAGTTTCTTTTAAAAACATTATTTTCGATTAAAAGCTCGTAACGGAATTATTATTATTAATAATGAAATAGATCTAAATGTGTGAGATTTGGACTTATAAGTTACTATATTTTTGTTTAAACAATATAAAAAACTAATTATTGTTTTTTTTCTATATTTTTAATCGTAAATTGAAAAAATAGATTTCGAAGAAATAAGTAATGTTTTAATTCCTTAACGAAATTCTTGAAAATTTTTTTATAAAAAACTTTAATTTATCAGTAAAACTACTGGAAAATTAATTTTCTTATCTCGTAATCTTCTATTAAATCTAATAATCAACTTATACCCACCAGTGGCTAAGATTACAAGCTATTTCACGAATGTTAAAAAAAAAAGCACGTTATACGTATCGTACGTATGTCTGTCTTCTTCCAAACAGAGATTTAAACATCCCGCTGATGACGTTTCGCCTTAAAAGCTATATATATATATGTTTAAAGTCTGACCAACAAGTTATAATAGAAATTCGTGTATACGCTCGGATATATTGGAATTTTTTCATTTTTAGCCACGTTTCTTTTTTACCGCTTCTAAAAAAATGAGTAATAATCATAATTTATGAAATTGAAAATTTGGAGATTGAATATTTTAAATTATTTATAACAAAATAAAAAGATGTTTTTTTACGTTTTTAGATAAAATAATAAATTTAAATAAAATTCATCTACGGTCATCAAAATCTATAAAATCGAAAGTTAAAATCATTAAAAAAAATTTCTTTGGAAGTATCGAAAAAATATTGTACACACAGAATTTGATAATACCGTGTATTGCTAAAAAGCTTTTACGTTAAAGCTTTTACGATCATAAAATTCATCAGCTGTTTTTCCCTCAAACCATCCTATGCGATAAACCTTGGCTTTCATATACACACACATATATGTACATATATATATATATATGTTCCAACATTTTTTTTTCTCTATCACTTTTTTTTCTCTCCTAACGCTTGCCACATTCAATTCGCGTATAGCATGAAATCCCCTATGCGCGTTTACTCTCTCTTGCGTACGAAGTTTGCTTATGTGTTTAATACGTACACGCATATACAAACACACACATACGCGTGTACACATAAGTTAGAGCTCATATAGCCAAGGGGTTTTTCCCTTATATATACGTTTTATATAGAAACCTTTCATAAATCATGCTTGAAAAGTACCTCTAATCGATGTTTATCCTTTACGTCTTCGCATCTCTTTATTTCCTTTTTTTTTTGCTCTCTAAATGAGAAGAAAAAAATTTATCACGCCAATTTACGGCAATCTACGAAAGTCGAAATTGATATAAGTGTTTTTTTTTTATTTTTATTTTTTCGGTAAATGTTAAAAAATTATAATTTGGACCTTTATTTCTTATTTATTTTATTAGGAAAGATCAATTCGGTATGTCTTATTTATAAAAGAATATAATTGGATCATTTGCATTTGCAATAAATGTAATGCCGATGGCTCAGCATAATAACACTCTATACAGCACGTGTAACACGGAAGTTGTATAAACGGAAATTATACGGAGCTTTATGGATACGCAAGTCGGTATACATACATGCATGGATATGTCGTAGAATTTATTGTTCGTGACGTCGTTATCATGTGGTCTGTGTCTAGTTTTTATTATTATGATTTTTTTTTTCTTTTTACTTATGTATATGGTGCGGTTAAGTCTGGATAAACTGTGAATTTGAAGTATTTATGGCAAACTCTTCGCTAGGAGCCAAACAGGCTTTCAATTCAGTTGCATAAAAAGAAGTTCTCTTGTGATAATAATCAAAAAGTTATATTTGGAGGTACCAAAAATAAACCACTATAATTGATACTAGAATATTTTTGCGATTGAAGAAAAAAGAATTTTTTTTTTATTTTCATAGAAAAATGATTTCACTTTTGGAAAATGATGCACTGTAAAAAAATTTTGCGTATCGCCATTAAAAGCTTTTAACGAAATTCGCAAGTTTAAATTTTACAGAAATTTTTTGTTTATTTGGATTTGTACATTTTTGTGTTAAAATTTTCATTTTAAAATCTACGCACGATTTGTTTGTCACGGCTTATTTTTCGACACGATATTTATTAGGGTTTCATCTAGAATACATAAATTACTATTAAAATTACATAAATTTTTAAAAATGTATTTAGAGTAAAAGACGTAATATAAAATTTGAATGATAAATGAAAGTTTATGTTTTTATTAATACGTTTTTCTTCTTTTTATATTATGACAAATTACGACAATTCCATGAATTAATCTCATGGCTAATTGCATGCTAACAAAACAAAGGCTTGTCATACGCACATGCGATATTAGTAGCATTTAGAATATTGAGTTTTTTTAATTTATTTAATTTTCTATTCTTTTGAATTAACAGTAGTAATATTAAATGCGAAAAAAATGTAATACTTTGAAAACAAAAATTTTTCTCACATTATTGCTTACTTTGCGAAGAAATCGTAAAAAGGGGGTTGAATTACCCATAAAGGCTTCCGTTATGCAGTACTGAAAACTTAGTATTCTTTTGTTTAATGAAAAAATGTGAATAGTGCTTTTTAATTTTCTCCGACATTGTAATAATTTCATTCTATTTACTTATTTCCGCGCTTATTTTCTTTTTTTTTTCAATATTTTCATTTATGCAACGATTGAAAGTACTATTTCATAAGGAACTACTGATGTAATCAGGTGAATTTTTAAAGTTAAACTATTTTTAGAAAATGTAGGAAAATTTTAAATTTTACGCAATACTTCGAAATTAGGATACGTAAATTCTTTGTAATAAAGGTGGAAATAAGTTAACTTTCATTTTGCCGTAATAACATTCAAGGCAGATAAAAAAAGTTTGGGAATTTTAGATTTTTCATTTGTAAATTATACAAATTTTTTTTATCGCTCACTGATAAACTTCGTCTGAGTATTGATCCTCAAAGTTTGTCAAAACAAGTACTATAAAAGAAAAAATAACGAAAACTTCACCTTTATATTACAAATTCAACTTCAAACCCTCTTGTAAAGATCTTTTATGTAAAGAAAAAAAAAAGTATAAGACATCCACCACCTTTACAATAACCACAGATAAACTCAATTTAAAAGCTAAAAAAACCTGGCGATAAAAGTATATGAATACCAAGTTAGCGCCTATAAAAGAGAAAAAGAGAAGAAAAAAAGGAAAATCGATCGGAAACACATTTCTAAGCACTTTTCCTTACTCTCCCCACGTATATACGCACACCTTTCAAAAGTACAAAGAAGAAGAAGAAGTAGAAAAAAAAAAACGTCCCCTTCTAACTAAAGAGAAGAAGCAGAAGGAGAAGAAAAAAAAAAGAAAAATATTCGAATGAAAAGCTTCTGCCGCGCCTTACTTATAAAAAAGTATATATAAGCTTTAAGCGAAACGTTATTTTTTTTCTTCTTCTTTTTCAGTGCCAAGGTCGTGTACGCATAAGTGCGCAAGTACTAAAAAGTCATCAGTCGCAAGCACATATTGTGCGTTGTTGCCAACAAAGTTTACGGAACTTCCAAGAAATAATACCGTTTTCATGCATAAGCTTTACTCCTGCTTTTTTATTTTTTATTTACCTTACAGTTTATCAACATGGTTTGTAAATAGTATTATGACAATTTTTTTTCTACAAGGAGAGGATTAAAAATTCGACTTAAAGTTGAATTTATTTTTGACATGATTATTAACAACGCGTAATCCGCAAGATTTTCGTTTGTTGATGATTCACAAATTAATTCGGTTTCGTGAAGGACATGTTTAACAAATATTCTTTCTTTCAAATTTTTGATAAAATGAAATTGTTATTGCATTCATAATGTTAAAAAATAAAGCTTTTTCGAATAAATTTAATAATTATTTATGAAAAGTAAAAAGCTGTTTTCCATTGAATGAAGCAAATCTAAGGTTTACAAAGTTGCATTTCATAAAACTCTAAAATTTTCATAAACTGCGTAATACGTACCAATTTATAAGGAAATCCAACATATCCCATGCAGCAATTTAAGTTTTTCTGTCTAAAAGTAGCCGATATCCGAGCACACATATATACATTAAAGTTATGCGCTCCATCAGTTCGATTTATTAATAATCGAAGCTTTTATACTTGGGTTTATAGCAGAGTGCCCGGATGATACGCAAAAAATTAAAGCCTTGACTGTAAAGCGCGTTTCTGCCGATTTATTTACATTATACTTCATGACGAAAAAAAAAGAAAGCAAAACGAAAAATAAAAAAGCTCTCGCGATCACTAAACCGGAAGATTAAAGTCAATAATATAAAGTGAGCTTGCGACGCGATAAGGTATGATGAAAAAATAAAAATTTTTTAACAATTTTTAGTGTAATAAATAATATTACGTGAAAAGCCAATGGCTCGTGAAATGAAATATTGTCATGAAGCTTGAGAAAAATTGTAACGCTGAAAGGGAATTTTTGATGAATCGTTATTCATTTACGCAAATTTCGAACATAAGTACACGACAGTCCGATATTTTCTTATTCAATATTTTTACTTAAACGAACGTTCTGAAATTTGAATTTTATCGTAATGATAGCACACTTGTATTTAAATGTTAAATAAATATTAATGTTTCCAAAATTCAAATTTCGTGAAAACATTTTTATTCGTAATTTATTTATACATGAAAAAAGGTTGGTCAGTTATAACGTTTACCTTGGAAATAATATATTTTAGAAGTATTTTCATAAATATTTCATAAATTATTATACATGTAATTCATTTTACGGAGGGTAAGAAATTGGATGTATGAATGCAATTAATAAAACAATCAATTACGTTCATAATCGAAAAAGATAAATACAAATTCACATATTTTCTTACCTTGATCATCAAAAGAAAAAGAAGAATTCATGCATTATCATACATTATACGAATCGTTAAGATTCTTACGTATAATAAGCTCCATAAGACAATATAAAATTATCAAAATTTGATTATAGCATAATTGATGTGAACAGAACTCCGGAATTTATTGTTAAAGCTCGTAATTTGTAATTCAAATATTTAAATACACCCGAGAGGTATTGTAAGCTGGATTCTTAAAATTTCTTAATCTCATTAAAAGTGATACTGAACTTTATGCTATGTGCATACGGATAGTTGTGCAATTGTAATAAAATGTACAGGAAAAAAAAATATCAGAATCTTTTTATTTTTTTAATATTTTTCCTGTATTTTATCATTTTTCATCATCAATTAATCGACTAATCCTTGATTCAATAAAAAATATAGTTAACGTATACAAATACTTTCTTTGCAACACTTGAAGAAAATCAAAACTTTGTTTCCATTAAATAATTAAAAAAATCGAATAATTATTTGAAACTTTCGTTGAGCTTCAATCGTCCATGCAGCGCGTACACTCGTTCAAAATTCAATTCAATTTTAATTAAAAAATTAAATCAACATTTTGAATAAACAAAGCGAATCGGTAGAGGCGCGTGGGCGAAACACACTATCGAGTCATGTTGAAAAAATGTTAATAGAAAAAGACAACCGGCAAGGAGAAGACGACAATGAAAAAGGCAAATAAGTCAACTACAATTAGGTATTCTTGAAAAAAAAAAAAAAAAAAAAGTTGCTCTTATAACTATATATAAGATATACATATCATCGATAAGAAAAAATAAAAAAAGAAGAAGAAACGGTATTACATCCGCTGAAAACTGGATGAAACACGTGAATTCCAGCTCTTACTGGATTTACAAACAACTAAAGATACGCGACTTTTTATATATTTTTTGTCTGTGCAATAAGTACTTGAGACGCAATTATTTAACGAAATAACGCTATGTGTACATACACGTATATATTTTATATTGCTCTATAGTCTCTTATCAGTTGATCATTTTTTGTATATGTATAAACATCAGATTAATGTTAAAAAGACTCCCACGCCTTTACGATGTCAATCACGTCTTCGTTGATTATTCCACATTTTTTTTTTCATTATAAGCACGATAATAATGTCACACATGAAGCAATGAGTATTGTCGTTTCTAGACTGTTTGGCTCGATATGATTTTTAGTGCATTTTGTTTGCACAAGTTTAAAGTTTATTACACGTGGTTTATAGTTTTATTTGGTGAAGGATATTTAAATTGTTTCGCCGGTATATAAGTGATCTCAAATTTATTCGGTTGGTTTTTAATTGGCGATTGTTTTATTATTTTTTTGGAAAATGTCATCGCATATTTAAAAACGCAACGATTAGTAATACAAATTAATGGTAATTCTTTTATTTTTTAAATACAATATTACATAATAATGCATTTAATTTTTAATTAAATTTTGTTTGTTATTTATTGAATATAATTTAAAGTTTTTTTATATGATAAATTTTTATCAAAATCTAAAAAAATTAACATTCAATGCAACATATCAATGAATTTTTTTAATTTTATTTTATTTAACGTCGCTGTATTTATGCTATTATTTTGATGCTAATTAACGACGGAGATTCACAATGCATTTGTGTATCGTAAATACAGTGGTGCTTGCATAAATCGACCGCCGAGAGCGGGATTCGAACTCGGAGCCTCGAGATTACGAATCCACCGCTCTACCGACTGAGCCACTGACGATCTCTAAATCTAATAAATTATACGATAATATTAATTAAAAAATTTATCTTTATCGCTAATCTGCGAGATATTCGTACTTGAATATATTGTTGTCATATGATGAATCTGAATGATTAGAAGACGCCGAAAGAAAAGTTAAAGATCATATTTATTTATCATTGCGATACAGGTTCATATAAATAGGTCGGCCTTTTTATGACTATCGAACGGCAAAGATTATCCCTAAATAAACAATAATTTATTCCAAAAATTCTTATTGATTACTTTACAAGACTTTGATAATACGCACAACCGTGTAAGGTAACGGAGGAAATACGTGTTTTGATAAATATCGGAAATGATCTGAAAAATTCGAATACGTCGGAAGTCGGATGTTAAAAAATATCTCGCTCAACAAGTACGAGATGAATGAAAACGTTCTGCAAGAATACCGAAAAGCCAATGGACTGCGATTGGCAAAATGTCAAAGCTCCTATATACGTTTTTTCTTTTTCTTTTCTCTTTTTTTTGAAGAACAAGAGCAAGATTTACGATTTGTCAGTTATATTTGGATTCATTGTTTACAAAGCTTTAAGAGACGAAAGTTATATTTATTGCTGTGATGTTATATGACGAATTTCAACTATTATGCAGTGCAAACAGTGTTTTTTTTTGTTTTACGATTAACAGTGTTGTTTTAACGGCTTTACATTTTTTTATTCGATATTTTCATGATTTTATCTTTCTTTTTTTTCTATAAGATTTGGGATATGGTTAGATTACACTGAATTATTTATCAATATTCAAATTGATGGAACGGCATTTGTTATTATTTTGAAGAATGTCATTTTATTGTTTGTTTAAAAATCGTTAAATTTGCATTATAAACAAAAATTGCTCGAGAGGAAAATTTATTGATTTGTCATTAACTAGTTATCGAAATTTCTCATCACAAATGAAGCGTTTTACATATAATTTATGTAAGATATTTAATGTTCAAACGATGTTTGACTTGTTAAACATTCGGTAAACATTATTTCTCATTATGTAAATTAAGATTTTTGAAAAAAACTGATAAAACCAAGAATTCCAAATAAAAACAAAGCTTTTCAACGATAGACTAAGGGAAAACCCGGAGAAAAAATTCAAATTAAATTGATCAAATTTAAAGTATCTTATCGTGATATAATAAAATGCAATATGAAAAATTTAACTAAATAATAAACAACAGTTAGTCATGTTTTTTAATACTTGAGAAAAATATATAAATAATTCTGAATAATTCAACAAAATTGCATCTTTAGAAAATTGGAAATCCCCTATGAAAAAAGCACAGTATAAATAATTGATATGACCTTGTACCAATTCTCGATATTTTTTTCTAAACAAATCTATACGTTCACGTGTGTCCAAAATATTTAAAAAAATAATAAAGAAAATTCCTCAAAGTTTAAGTATACATAAAAAAAAACATAAAAATTGGCATTTAGTCAAAAAGATCTCGTTTTATAAATCATCAGATGTATGAATGAGAAAACAGTTTCGAAACACACACACACATATCGCACTTTAGGATATTATAGAAACAACCGAGACAGCCTGTCAACCTCTTGTCGTTTAGGGATATTTCAACGCTTTGGAATTTCATTTACATACTTTCAGTCCCATAAAATACCCCAACGTCATTCTGACTATATTTTTTAAGTTTAGATGGAATTCAATTGGAGGAGTAAATTATATTAATGTTATTTATTGTTTAAATGTTTTATTAAAATTAATTATTTGTTTGCTGTATTAAATGTTGTGTTGTTTGTTGATTTAGTAGTTTATCAACCCATTAAAAATTAATCCAAATTTGTAATTTATCTTTTTATCAATTCTCTTGTATTAAAACTAATATTTTTAAATTTATTAAACATTTTCTATAAATAGCACTCGTTACTAAATTAACCCAAAATTTAATTGATTTCATTATCATTTTATAAAAGAATAACAAAAAAACCAGCGTTAAATCTCAATCTTTTATTAAACCGATCAGATAAACAAGTAAAGCATTGCACTTGAAATGAAAAAAAAAGAAAAAAAGAAAAATAATATTTCGTTGAAAGCTTATCGCCGTTTTCACTTGAGCAATCATCGGCCGACCGATCAAATTCGCGTTTATAACTTATACACACGAATGTTCGCCGAAAGTTTTCGGCGCCTATAAATAATTGACGAGGGCGCCCGGCTCTTTCATATATGTATACCTTTTCGACGCGTATCCATCAGCAAAATCAGAGAAGCCCGAGTATTTAGGCTGTTAAGCGTTGAAAAAAGAAATTTTAATTTTCTTTTGAGATTCAAAAAAGGAGAGAGAAAAAGTATAAAGTTTGATATTTATAGATTTTTTTATTATATTTTTAAAGGATAAATCAATGTCAATTTTTTTATCGAAACACGTATATTAATAAGTTTTATGAAAACGAATAATAATTTAAAACTGAAAAGATACGTTAAACTAGATAAATAAAATTAATAATGTAACTTAAACAAAAGTATGCTGATAATAAATTTAAATTTCACCCTTGTTAACTACAAACATTTCCCCACGATCTAAGCAACTACGCTTCTCGCGTTACCTTGTACACTCTAGTCTTGAAGGTCAAGTAGGTGAAATACTGGATGTAATTTACCCCAGCTGCAATTTACATTGAGATTTATTCCTATGAATTACAGTGCTTAAAAACATTACCGTACACACGACCCTTACCCTCTTTGATACATTTTACGAGGTAATTCAAAAAGAATAAGTGTCGCGTGGGTTAAATGTTTATATGAACAAAATTATTTTGTCATTTTAAAAATAAGTATATTTATTCGTTAGAAAAATATTTTTTGAAGGCTTAAGTCAAATGTATGATGTTTAGTGTTTAATTAAGGCATTATGGGATAAATTTTGTTATTAATCACTTTTTGTTTTTGTTATATAATCGTTGATCTTACGAGAGTAGAAAGTTAATGTTTACTCAATTATAATTTATACTTATTTTGATGGATGTGAATCTTAAGATCCAAAAGATTCATCAGGAAGTTATGTTTTCTTACTATGAAGTTGCTTCGGTCAATAAATGCAATTCTACATATAAAAAAGAAAATAAGAAAATTTTGTCCAATTTATTAAAAATATAGAAAAAATTAAAAATTTCACGACAAAATCAGTTATAATTCAGAAAATAATTATTTATTTTTAAAATTTTTTATTTAACGTCGCTGTGTTTATGCTAGCATTGCAATACTAATTAGCGACGGAGGTCGTTTCAGTAAATTTGAGAAGAAAGCACATGTAACGTACAGTGGTGCTCGTATAAATCAGCCGAGAGCGGGATTTGAACTCGACTCCTCGAGATTATGAATCCACTGCGCTCTACCGACTGAGCCACTGACGACCTCGAGTACATGTTTACAAAAAATGTAATAGCCTTTTTCTAATGGAAATTTAAAATATTTAAAATTTTTAATTAACGATTTGCCACGTTATAATGTTGAATTTACTGACAAATTAATTTTTAAAAAACTAACGAGTAAAAATATTTTGATTTCTAATACCTAGGATTTTTTTCACATTGAAAAACTAATAATGGTAATAAAAAGTACTATTTATCTATATTATTATTTATCTTAAATAGTTCAGTATACAGTCATAATAATATCAAAATACTAATTACAATTGATTAATAGCTATTACGTTCTACAACTATATGCTACCAATACATTTTAATCAAAATATTCTCTCGATCCACACTACAAATTAACCGCATTATTACAATCCAGCAATACAATTAAAATTAATACATCTATTCTCCCACTATAACAAATAATAACAACTAGAGAGAAAAAATATTCTCAATCCATAAATCCTGAGTGCTAAATCACCGTTTAATTGAGAATTTCCGCGTATCACGATCTCGTGTCTGTTATTCTTTTTTTTTTCCTTTCGGCTCATACACATATGTGTACAGGCCATTTCTCGAGCACGTGTACGTACGTATACGTAGATGTATGCATTGAAATCGTTAAAAAGAGAAGCTCCGAAAAATCTATAATAAGACTTGGATTTGTTTGATTGGAATATATGCTCGGAGAAAAGAGCAACTTGTAATGCACGATGGGTTATGCAGCAGTAATGTTTAAAAGCTTTTCTTCATTATTAATTGTCGTATTATATTGTTAGAATGCCTGTTTATCTCAATTATATTAAATATATGGATGTGAAAGATCTTTTGTTCTTACAATATGTATGTGAAGTAAATTAAAGTTATTGATACAAAAAGTATGTGAAAAATTCGAAAAAACATTAAATTAAATTTAAATAAATTTACAGTGTCTTTATAAAATCACAAAAGAATTAAAACAAAAATTTTGAAAAAAGCGTTTATTTTCGAAAATCAAGCAAAAAGTATAAAGAAAAAAAGTAAAAAGAATTTTCTTAAGAACGCTTGCACTCTATCCTCCTCCGATCAGCTGTCTCTCTTCATCCGTTTAAAACATTCCGATCTTGAAAGCACAGTATAAGCACAACAATTTTCCGATTCTGTTATATGACGAGATAAATGTATATACGTACAACACTTTTAGTTTTTAACACTTGTACATGTATACATTATACGTTTTTCGTATTATATACACACGTACGCGTATGCTCCGCCAGTGCTAGTAAAATGTATATAACGAAAACTTGGTGTGTACGCTCGCTGCTTGGCTACGTCACTTTTGCGAATCGTGTGCGCTCGGTTTATAAAATTTTAACGCGATTCGACGAGGCGTTGAATTCGATGCATCTTTGATCGAGTTTACTTGAGAAATTTTTTTTTTCGTTTTTCTTTTTTTTTTAATGCTTATTGAAGAATTATAAAAAAAATTGGGTTATCCAAACTAAAATTTTTGCATATCGCAAGGAGTGTTTAATGTTCAAAATTATTGCTTTTTGACGGTTAAATAAATGTACTTTAATTTTAAAGTTTGAAATCGTAGTAGAACATAGTTAATTAAAAAGTTTTATGAACTTAAAGATTAAAAAAAAAATTAGTTTGATTCAATTCACATTTTAAAAAATAAAAAAGAATATAATGTTCACTTAAATATTTACTTGATTTTTTGAAAAATTATTTTTATAATGTATTATACATAAATATAAATCTAACTTACTTTGATTATTCTAAAATAATTTTGCAAAATTTCTTTAACCATTATTTTTCTTAGTAATATAATTTCCAAAATAATTTTGACTTTTTCTTGTTAATTAACACATAAAATTTTTCATACGCACTAAAACCAAATGCTTTCCTTAATTACACATAGAAAGTGTTTGACTAATTAAAGCTCCCAAAGTATTTGGTTAATACAGAGCTAAAGTTTAAATTAAGAAGATTAATTCACCTGGAAATAAAACGAAATATCAGCAATCAAAATATTGTTTCTTAATTTTAAATTAAGTTTCGCTAACTTAAGCCATCATAAACTTTTAATTTTGCTTATCAAATTTTTCTGCTTTTTTTTATAATTTTCTACTCTAACATACTTTTTAATAAAAATATAACAATGATAAAAGTACATGTAATGTTATACTGTTGCAATATTTTGTTTTAGATTATTTTACTGTAGTTTTACAAACACATTTTACAAACACATTTTACAAGCTAGCGAGTTTCATTAAATAAACATATGGACTGTGTACATTGTATAAACTTGTAAAAACAATGTTTAAAATAAACGTTCTCCTATTTTCAAAATAACAAAATTTATAGTTTATATGAAATTTTATAGTTACGTAAAATATTAAAAATCATAATTTTTATAACAATTAAATCTCTGAATGAAATAATATAAAAAATACTGTAACAATACTTTGTATAAAATATAAAGACTAAAAACATAGTTAATTAAAACAAATAAAAAATAGTCCAAAAAGATAGAAATATTTAAAAAATGATGACATGATGATATACAAGACTTTAGTTTATAAAATTTCAACATTCTTATGCCTAAATAACGTGCAACTAAAAATTCTGATACGCAAGAAGGTCACGCCTTTCGGTACAACGTAAAAAAAAAAGTAAAAACCCCTAAAGTGCCCTTAGCGCAAATATACACAAGGACTCCGAGGGGGTTTTAATAATGGCTAAAACAGAGAGAAAAAAAAAACACTTATAAAGATTTTTTTGTTTTGTTCTCGAGTCGTAAAAGTTGCCACGACCGAAAACACAAAGTGACATAAGCTCAGATTTAAGGAGATTACTTACTTTGACACACTTTCCGAGATAATTTTTTTATAAATGTTAAAACATTTATAATTTTCGATGATTTATTGTGTTTTCATTTATAATATGACGCCTACGTCAAAAAAAACTAATTTATTAGACGCGCAAAGTTTGAGTCTTAATAAAGAAAATGCTAATCTATTTTACTATTGATTAAAGCGATATAAAATTACGTCATGTGATTCGATACAAAACTTTGCTATTTTTTTCTTTTTTGTTTTTATAAAAGAAGTTGATTTCAGAAAAAAAAAGAAAAGTTTCAATTAGGAATTTCATCTTGTTCTATTATCAAGTTTTTTAATTAAATTAAAATGAAACAAATAAAAGAAATAACTTTCGGATAAAGTATAACTTTTTTCTCAACTTACAAAAGCAATGTTTAGTTTCGCTTTAATAAAAAATGACGTTTTCTATATATCAAATTATATTGAAAGTGTAGTGAGAAATTTCAAGAGTAAAAACAAAACTTATAGTATGAAATTATAAAAATTTATACTGTAACTTTTTATTATAATGAAATTTGTGTTAGTCTTTAATTTCTCAAAGTAATTTTATTAATCATTTGAGAATGTACTAAAATTGTTGTTAATTTCAACGTTTGTCCGAATAATAAAAATATGCTCCAATTCAAAAAAATTATTACAGTTAAAAAAAGTAAGCCCGAAAACAGTTAAGCATACAATGGTTAGCAAATATACTCTCTTTTAACACTTGTTTTAATTGAAAAAAAAGAAAAATAAAAAATAAAATTTGCAGTCAATGGACTTTTGGATTTTATGCATGAATTTGAAACCCATTGAAAAGATCTCCTCTTAATTAAAAACAAAAACGAAAAAATAAAATAAAAGAAAATCATGTATTTAACGAATAAACTGTTATGTTTGTTGCAGAATTGGAATGGAGGGTCGGTTCCAAACTAAAGGTGGCGAAGCTGACAACAACGAACAGATCACAATGAATTCTAAAAGGCCAACGATGACACTCAATGTCAATGGCCTTTGGGACGTCGTTCCTCGTTTGGATCATTACAGGTACTGCCCTTTTTTATTTCCTTTTTTTTTAAATTATGCTTACATGGGTGTATACGTAACCGTTTATGTGGGTGTGTGTGTGTGTGACAGGGATGTCATTTTTCGTTGATTCTTTTCCTGTTCATCTAGCAATTTGATGGCATATAATGGGTAAATAAAAAAAATGAATTCAGACGAAGGTCAATATGAGATTTGGATGAACGGTACCGTCAATTTCACGATGTGTGTGATATTTATTAAGATTGTAGTTTTTATTATTATCTTAAGAGTTAGTATCTATTTTAAAAATTTGCAAAGTAAAATTTTAGTTTACTTATTTGACCTGTTTGAACGTAATTAAAAAATGTTTGATTTATTTTTTAGTATAGATAAACAAACACAAAATGGACTGTCACACTTGATTTGATTTTTTACAATAATTGATTAATCCATCTTCAATTAATCCAAAGTTACATTATAAATTTTAATTAAATAATCAATTGCGTAATTTCAAAGATAAATATTATCGACACAATTTTTTTATCTTGGATTAAGCTCGCGATTAAAATCACAACACTGTGTTTCTTTCATAACAAAACTACGTAGTATTGAAAAACTTTATTTTCTTACAAATGCAAGTGGTGCGTTTTATACTTGATTATTATTACGAAATACTTTGAAATTTATCACAAAAAGACGAACAACGAGTCCTTGAACAAATTTTAGATATACCTGTAGATTTTGACCTCGAATATTATAATCTCAATTTAATGAATCCACTATACTTTGTAGAAATTTGATTAAAAAATTTATATATATATAGCCATGAAAGCATTTAATCAAACATAGACATACTTCAATCCATTATACATTAATTTAAAAACATTTCAAAAATTCAGTAATTAATAAGTAGTACTTCCTTCTTTTTTTCGTTATTAGTAATTGATTTGATAATTTTAATATAATTAATCTTTGTACGTATATCTTGGTTTAAAAATAATCTAATTTTATATCCAGCTTTTCTCGTTTATTATCCGAACGCTCGATTTAATAAGCTGAGAAGTTCGATAAAGACTGGATTACTTTTAACCCAGGGCTACTTCAATTAAATAAATAAAAAAAGAACTTTAAAGTAATGAAATTTTTCAATAAACTGATCTATTTTTTCCTTTTTGGAGTAACGATTTTTTTGCTATTGTTTGCAGAGTTATATTGACTGTAAAGTAATTGTTTCTTTTATTTGTTTTTTTAATGTACTGTTTAATGCTTGTGTAATAAAAAATAATTGAAAATTATTACTTCGAGCTTTTATTTGCGACATAAAGTTGGATTGAAAATTTCAAAATTTGTATAAATAAGTATGAAAAATCGTTAGGACGGATACAAATATAAAAAAACTAAATGGCGTAAAAAAAGAAAAGAAAATTTAACTTGAAAAAAAAAGTTTAAGAAAAAGAACCATTAAGAAACTTCCTCTTGGACACCAAATGGCCTCTTTTATTCTTCAATTTTATACCCGTATCCATGCGTCGGCTGATCGAAGCTAAACTTCAATTTAACACATACCAACATGAAAAAGGGCTGTGTCCAGTAAACAATGAAAATCACAAAGACTATACAAGCGAAAAAAAAATGCGAAATAAAGAAGGAAAAAACTACTTTAATACCATCGCCTCGCTTTTTTTTTTTTATTCTTCGCGTACAATCTAAAAAAGAATCTTATGTATCGTTTCAGATTGAGTAGACGAGCGAAACGTCCGTCCCTTGCCGAGCTGCACGAAGGAAATCCTGCAAAGGTAAAAGCTTACGGAAGTTATTAGTTACTTTATATATACATACTATTTCCTTTTCCTTTTTTTTATCATCTCCTCTTTTTCTTTCCTATTTTTTTTTCCTCTTTTTTATTGTTTTTCTTTTTTTATACTTTAACTTCTTTACCGTATATACACATCCAAGTTTATGTCGTATATATGGGAAAGGATAGGAAGAGTAACCGATCGATAATTCATCCACTCGTCTTGTGCGTAGTCCGACGCGACGGCGTCTCCTCTTCTCCTTCGTGTATATACTTATAACGTCGCCTTTTTTTTTCTTCTTCTTTCTTTTTTTTTCTCCATTTTCGTTTCATTCGACTATATAGCTTTATATAACTTTATATAGCTTTATAAGCTAAAGCTTCAATTTATTGTTTGTTTCACTTTACCAGCAGGAGAACCTCATATACCGAATATAATAATGTAACGTACGAAGATGCGATTCAATTTTTTTTTTTCTCTTCTCTTTCTGGAGGAAAGAAAAGAGAGTTTCGATTATTGAATTTGATTTAGCTGAGATAATGATTTTCTTTCCTTCTCTTCTTTTCCTTTTTTTTTTTATTCTTTATTTGTAAATGCTCTTTTGTTTTTATGAAAGGAGAAAGGTCAAGGCATGACTTTTATGGGATTCGAGGGTTCATATCAATGGCAAACCTTTTTTCTTTTTCGTACTTAGCCTTTGTGAGCTTTTGTCGGTTCTTTTTTTTTGTGGCGGACCAATCGATGGGATTTAAGAAATGATCCTGGCTTTATTAGAAAATTTTTAAGTCATAAACGAAAAAGTATATTACAAGGTTTTATTATAATCTTTTTTCTGTTACATCATAAATAAAAATCTTATTACATAATTTTCAAATTTTTATTAAATTAAATCATTAAATTATTAACTTTAATGAAATTTAAAAATAACAATTGGTCAATTTGAAATTTAATTTTTTTAATTCAAGAAGAAAATTATTAGCTACTTAAGCAATTCGTTAAATCACGGAAGCAATAAAATTAAGAATATTTTGTTGTTTCATTTTCACGCTTAAAAAAAATTTCATACAAAACTTTGCAAACTTCGTGAAGTTTTAGATTTAATCTCAAGAGCCATTAAGTCTTGCATACAGTGTAGAACGCGATGAATACTCTATTGTACACCAACGAAAATGATTTCACGATATTATGAATGCACTTACGAAATTTTTTTCACGATTTTTTATTGTACGAAGAAATTATAAACTGACGATGGTTTTATATAACATTTTTACTTTGTAAGAGGTAGAATTGAATTTGTAATTTTGAAAAAATTAAAAAAAATTATATTCTATATACACAAAAAATTTAAAAAAATAATATTATATATATTCAAAAAAATGAAAAAAAAAAAAAATACATTTTTGTATTAATTAAGAATTGATTATAACTGTTATAAATGTGATGTTCTTAATATAAATTAACTGTATTCTAAATAAAAAAATTTTTAATTAATTGTAAACATAGCAATTGGAGTTAAAAAAAAATTTTTTTCTTAAACAACCAACATTTATTTTTAACAAAATGACAAACCTTTCAACCACGACGTAAAGACAAATTAGCGGATCACAAATATCCCCACATTTGTAAAATTAGATTAGACCAATCATTACAAACGCGTGTCCAGTCTTCCTCTTTTTTTTCCTCGTGCGAGCAATTAGATGAAAACAAAATAAGAAACGAAACATCGTTAATTAAGCATTTTACGCGATATTCCAAGGCTCCAAAGTATAATAAGAAATCGTTCTTTAGTGTAAACCGGAAAAAAAATTACACATACGGATGCAATTATCGCTTGCAATTGGATAGTGTCACCCTTGCAAATTTTTTCTTTTTTTTTTAATGCCTTTTTTTTTTAAACGAGACCCTGCAAACAATTAAATTCGAGGATAGACGTGGCAGCGTTAAAGTTATTATGTAGCGTCTTGGAGAATCTTTATTGACTTGTGCAATAGATCACCTTGACGAAAGGCCAATTGAATTTCGTGTGTTTAGATTGTTTTTTCCTTTTTTTTTATTTTTTTTTTTTCTAGAGTGTTGGAAAATTGTTAAAGTACTTTATGGATGAGAGGAAATATTGCGTTTAGAAAAAACTTGATTATTTTTGCAGTTTTATTAAAATCCTTGAATTATTGGTTATTGTTTGAAAGGAAAATAATGTCAATAAATTTATAGAACGTATGGCTGGGCTCGAATAAAAATTCATACAAAATTTATCGTTTTAAGATTATATAGAAAATTATGTATAAAAAAAGCATAAAATTTATGTTTTACAAGACGAATTTCGATACAATGTTTGCTTTTCATCATTTTGTTTTAGCTGAAATAACTTAAATCCTTCGGCTCTTGCGATGTATAATTCAAATAATTTTATCGAAACTTTAAAAAAATGTTTTTCGATAAAAAATCATCGATAAAATGTATCGCTGGGCTTTACGTAAATCCAAATGAGTTTTTTACTGTATGCGAAGTAAATTTTCTCTTCGCGATCAAAATTTTGTTCTCCCATTTAATCCTCAATAAATTGTGATGAAAAGTTTGAAAAATAATTTTATTTTTCTTGTTTAATTTTTTAAAATTATTTATTTAAAAAGCACTTGTACTTTGTTTTTAAATCTTAAAAATAATAAATGAATAGTTCACCAAAATAATATTGTTACAACAAAGTTCATCATTAAGCATCACACATCTTCAAATAACAAAATCAATTGAATGTAAATTTCCAGACGAGAAAAAAAAAACCTATTGGAAAGGTTGCCTGCACGAAATCGGAACTTATTTTTTCGGTGTTTTCTCTTTTTCTCAAAAGAAAATATCAAGGAAAAAAAGGTTGTTTCACGAGCAGAAAAAAAAATATTGCCACTATTTTTAGGGGTAAAAGCTAGCGATGATACTGAAAAAAATAACATACATTTTTTTTCTCTTTCGTTACGTACATTGACTTCTTTTGCTGTATTTGTAGTATTTATTATCTTTAATTGTATATAAAATAAAACGTAAATTAATTCTTCTTTTGCAATGAACATTTTTTAAAAGAAATTGACATTTTTCTGAAATTTATTTTGTCTTTTTGTATTTTTTTAAAATCCATGAAAAATAATTTAGTTTATGAAGACAAGCGTAATGACTCACACAGAAAAACTTTAACCACTTGATTCCAAATTAAACGTATATAAATTAATTCCACATGAACAACAGCTTTAATAATCAGAATTTAATGAGTCAAGCGTATATTAACCATAACATCGCTAATTGATGGTGACAGAGCAATTCCTTATTGTATCATTTCATAAATAAAATATTAATGTTCAATTTCTATCGAGGTGATTGCTCTTCTATCAAAGAAAAATCGAACAGTATATTAACCTTTACAGATCGGGCACTTGGGATTTTTGATCCCTTTAACAAAATGCATAAATCCCATACCACAGGTTGACGACACACGAAGTATCGATTATGGGTACAGCCGACGTATTGGCTTTCCGGTCTTCCAAAGGTCAATAAACATTAAAATAAAACGAAAAGAAAAACACGAAAACCGTCTGATGTATTCTAATATATGGTAATAAAATACTGTAAACTATGAATATTGCGACTCTTGAATTTAAACGAGGTAAAAAAAAATTTTTCATATAAATTCTAAACATATTGAAAAGAATTTATTCGAATTTATGAAAATAAGATTTCCACGTTTTCTTTTTTTCTTTTACTACTAAGACACGTAAATCCAGATTTCACCATCGAATGTGTCTGAGTACATGCGAACTATACACACAAAAGAAAAAAAAGACACCGGTGTCACTAACCTCTGGATAGCAAAAAAAGGAAAAAAAAAAGAGAAGGAAAATGAAGAAAAGCTAAGAGGGTTGTGTAGCAAAAATAGGGTTTTACTTTTTTTTTTTACGTGAAAGGATCTTATATAAGCGATAACTCAATTTTCTCCTTTTCGTTTCTAATGATCATTTGTCAAATGATTTTAAAAAAAATAGATTTTGACAAATATTTTATTTTTTAGGAAAGAAAATTAAGTTAAAAAAAAGCCTTATATAACATTTTTTTACAATTTTCAAAGATATTAACTAAACAAAGACATTAAGATTAAAACAAAAGATGAAAATTATGCTAATTTTCCAATTTAAATCCAATAAAAAAAAATACATTTGAAATTAGCAACTAAAATATCTCTAAAAATAATCCATCATTTCTCACGAAACCAATAACACAAGACATTCCTAAAACTGTCCGATTCTCTCAACAAGAATCCCAATTTTATCGTTTATAACTATAAAGAAATAACACGAGGCACGCATCCTACACACCAGCGCGGAAACTCTTTCATCTGGTAAGCAGAGTCAGTCCAAAAAAAGAGAAAAAAAATATAGCATAAAAGTCTGAGTGTGAAACAACTTTCTTTTTTATATATAACCTTTTCTTCTCCTCCCCCTTTTAACACTTTTACGCCTCTAGGGTTGCCGGAGAGAGAAAGACGAAAAAGAATAGAAATAGGAAAAAATAGTGGAAAGAAGAAAAAAAGAGAAAGAAAGGAGAAGCAGGAGAAAAAAAAGAAACGTATGATGGTTTATTAAGTTTGTGCGGCCGTAAACGAAGGTCAAAATTAAAGTAGCGAAATATACCTCGTTTGTTCTCGTATTCAAAGAGTATTATAGATGCGTAGGTTGTGTGGTATACGAACAAAAAGAAAGAAAGAAAGAAAAAGAAAACTGTTTAGGGTTATCTTTATATTTTATCTTATTTCATTGGATTATTTAACTTTGTAAGACTCCGGAAATCGATCGTAACACGACTTTTATTGTTTCTGATAGCTTCGATATTGATGATAAATTTCATTTAAAAGTTTGCTTCTTCTTTTTATTTTTGACGATTCATAAATTAAAATCTATATATAACGTCTATTTCAAAGCAGGTAGCTGTGGTAAAAGTACAAAATAGTGAACAAGTAAGAGAAATTAATGATTGCAGTTTTTTAAGCGATTAGAAAGGTGAAACATATTAAAGTGTTCAAAAACTTCATTAGTTTGAGGTTTATATTGTTCATGAATTAAAAATGTTATGCTACAGGCTAACGAATATAAATTTTACTTTTTTAAATTTTATATTCATTTTATAATACATATTTTTAAACGTTAAATTAGTAAAGCTAAAGTATTTGAAGAAATGATTTAAAATAATTACATCACACAATCTGAAAATTATTAATAGTCATTTGCAATTGAGAAATATTTCAAATTAATTTATTTACATATATTTTATACAATATTTATATATAGAAAAAATCAGATTACTAATACTCATTTCCTACGATAATTTATTGAATATAATAAAATACAATGCAATGGTAGTACATTTATAACTTTATTTAATAAGCAAGGAAATCTGTAGCAGTCTTACATGAGCTCAAATTTTGATTGTTTTTCCTCGTTTATAATAAAAAAAGAAACCATAAAAGAAAAACACACATAAACTCCATTTGCGAAATTTTCATATTTACGTCCGAGCATGGAGAGGAAAAAAAAACGAGAATATTACATGTACACACAGTCTCAAATTTCTTCGTCACTTCCTACTGACCTAAAAAAAAAGTCAACCTACGCAACTTAATCAACCCTATAAAGGACAAATGCCTATTATAGAAAATTAATAAGGGCTGTTACAAAGATAAAATCATTCAAAATACAAAGTCATTTCATTTTGACATTTTGTACCTAGTTATACTGTTTTTTATCTTACAAGAAATTAAATGTATTTAATTTTTCTATGTTGTATAATATAAGTAGTTTAATCCAGAGTCACAATCTCGAATTGAAGAAATTTTCTTTTTTTTTACTAGTCGATTAATTCGTTAACGTTGTTCCTTTATTTGGCTTATATTTTTTAGTTGTTGTAAAAGTTCATTTACGAAATTATTTACATAGTTAATGCGACGTGAGCGTGATTTTTACAATAATCGCAGAAACAAAATAAATAAACAAATTAAATTAAATTTCATAATTTCTTTCGTCATTTTGCTTAATGTCAAATTGTATGAATTTGCTATATTCATAGTATTAATGTAATTGAAATTCAATTAAAAATAAAAAAAAAACTTTAATATATTTAGTATTAATTTTCTTTGTTATACCTGATCATATTACGAACTCAATTAATTTGATAAAATTTAATTGTTTCGTTTCCCTAGTCCACATTGAAACGTCAAATTCAGAATGATCAATCAAATTTGATACACTAATAACTATGTTATTTAATATCTTTTATTCCTAAAGTTTGAGCCTTCTAAATCAATTGAAATGTCAGTTTAATAAGCTGATTAAATTCCATCCTAAATTTTTTCATATAAAATATTTAATCTAGATTGTTTTACAAAAGAAAAAAAAAGAAAAAATGGCTTATCGTTAATTTAACCGTAATAAGAATGAGAATTAATTAATCTATCCTTTCTGAAGAAAAGATGCATCAAATTATAAATTTATTTATAAAAATTTATTATCTTTCAAATTGACAATTGTAAAAGGTTTATCTTTACGATGCTTTATTATTTAATATTTATCGTATTTGGCTACTATAAACCGCAAATCTCAGTATGTTTAATTATACTTCTCCTCTTATCTTTTTTAATTTTAGATCTACTTATATACGAAAATTTTTGCATGCAAAAAGTAATCCAAAAAATTTTATATCAAACATGAACAATTTGTTTACTCTCATTATATCAGATACATTAAAATTCAGGTGTACAGAAAGCTCGTGTTTTTACATTACAATAACACATGATAAGTTTCTGAACATAATAGCAAATCATATCTCGTAATAAATTAAATTAAATGAATAAAATCTTAATTTCTCTATGTATTAATTTCAGTATTCTCAAGATTTGATGCGCGTAGCCCACATGGAAAGTGGCATGGCTCGTGCAGGTATAAACGTCCAAGCGCCCCCGTCAGCGCCAATAATCCAACACGAAGGTATAAAGCTCGGCTGGATACAGGGTGTCTTAATACCATGTCTGCTCAACATCTGGGGTGTTATGTTATTTTTGCGCTTGTCGTGGGTCGTCGCTCAAGCTGGCATATTACACTCTTGCATTATAATCGGCATCTCGGCGCTGGTGTGCGTCGTAACGACGCTCAGTCTAAGCGCAATTAGCACTAATGGAGAAGTTAAGGGAGGTGCGTATTATTATGTGTGTTTATCTTACTTTATACTTGCGCCATTTCAACGTGTTATGTACGTGTATTTATTGTCTATATGCGTGCATGTGGATGCGTACACGAGAGTACGAACACGTGTCTACGTATAGGCACACGTGTGCATATGATATACGATGAGAAACAGGGAGTGTCCTATACCTATAGTAGGTACACACTTATGTATATTCAAGCACGTGTAGAAGCACTTTTACCGTATTAGCCGCAGCGGGGAATTTCTTAGAAAAGGTAAAGAAAATAAAAAGAGATCGAGAATAACAATGTTCAATATTTAAGAACTCTATACGACTGATCAAGTGTATAATGAACTTGACGAAGAGCTTCTTATGACAATGATGTATATATGCTTGGATGAATTGTGGCTTGTATGAAAATTTATTAAAGATCGTTAGACTAGATTGATATATGCTATCCCAATTAGCTTGAGATGATGCTGCAGCAACTTCTTGTTATTGTTCATTGACCAATTTTTGTAAATTCATTTGTTTACTGTTTGATTATATTTTATTATAATTATATTTTCGAAAAAAACACCATTAAAATTTTGATGATATCATAAAAGTATCATTAAGTTGATATTTCAATTAAAATTCTGAATAAACATTAATTTGAATAATTAACGTATTAAATTTGAGAATAAATAAAGTAATAACTTAGAAAATTGTTAGACTAGGAAAATTTTATTGGAAGAAGAGCCCTCTTTTCATTATACGATACGATTTAACTTGTTATTAGTAAATAGGTCAATTGATAAACATAAATTATATTAAAGGAATTTTCTATATCCCCATAGAGTGTGATTCTAGGTCAACGAAACGTGGCTTAGATAATAACGCAATGAAATCGAGCTTCTTTCTATATGAGACACAACAATTTCATATAATAAATAAATTGATTTTTTTTTTTTAATTAATAATTCATATTGTAAGCGAGTATTTTATATAAATAACATATAAATAATTTATATGAATTATTTATATAAATAAATATTTTATCAATTTAGTAATGATAATATTGAAATGTTATATTTACAAACCATAAAAAATATAACAATGTAATCGTTTATTGTAATAAAAATATATGAAATTAGAGAGATAAAAAATGAAATACATAAGAAATTGATAACAAAAGGGATCAGGAAATGGAAAGTAAAATGTAGGTCATTCAAATCTATGGGGTTGAAAGTGATCGATCATTTTTTGCTTAATGTTTATTCATTATATTCGATAAATTTAATTTGGCTAACAATTTTCCTTGCCTAAAGCACATTCCATCATAAAGAAGAACAATAATATCAATTACTATTTACAAGATCGATCATTTTTCGTTTGGTAATTCGAATAAAACTAATTATAATAGCCGATATAAAGAAAACCATTATAAGAACATTTACAATAAAAATCTATGAAATAAAAATGCGTTATTCTGAACTCATTGTTAAAAATATTTCAACATTTAATTAGCAAATAAATCAAATGTATTTCTAATACAAGTTTATTAACAAAAGAAATAAATTTAGGAAAATTTTTTCTCTCCTTGTAAGCAATAGAATTAAATTGATAATGCAAGTGTTTCATAGAAAGATTGTTTTAGCGAAAATATTCCGTAAATCGATGGCTTGTTAATTATATCGGTGATGTACTCTGTATTATACGCCGTTGCGCGCCCCGCCTTATAACGTAGAAAAGAAATTGAAGTCTTCATTTACTTTGTTAATGTAATTAAGGTTTAATTAAATATTGATTATTTAGGATTTTTTTAATTAATCATAAAATTAAATTTTTTTATTACTATAAAAGAAACATAAAATTCATGTAAGGAAAAAAATAATTTCTGATTTCAGGGGGTATTTACTTCATAATCTCAAGATCTCTGGGTCCAGAATTCGGTGCTTCGGTCGGCATTGTTTTTGCATTTGCCAATGCCGTTGCAGCTTCTATGAATACAATAGGCTTTTGTGATTCTTTAAACGATTTGTTGAGAGAACACGGATTAAAGATTATCGATAACGGAACACAAGATGTTAGGATTGTCGGTGTTATCGCATTGTTGGTTATGATTGCGATTTGTGCAATTGGCATGGAATGGGAATCAAAGGTGAGAAAGTTTGAAAATTATTTAGTTTTTGGGGGATGTAAAAAGTATTAGTTTCAAAAAATTTCATAATTAATTTAATGTTTATTAATGCTTACTCAAGAAATAATTTTTTTTTATTCATTATAACTTTTACATCTCCTAAATTAATATTCATTATATATAAGTAAAATGTCAAATTTTTAAAGTAGAAATTCGAGTATCGTTTTATAGGCCCAAAATTTCTTGATTGCAATAATTGTTGGTGCTATTGGTGATTTCCTAATTGGCGCTTTAATTGGGCCTAGAAGCGTCGAGCAAGAAGCTGGAGGATTTAGTGGATTTTCCAGTAAGTTTATATTAAAAGTTACTATTATCAATAAATCGTTTAATTATAAATTATTAGTGAGAAACAATTTGTTAAATTTTAAACTTTGATCCTTTCAATTTTTTAATCTCTTACTATTAAAGCACGTTTAACACTATATATAGATATATAAAATTTAAATTTTTCAAATTTATGCAAAGCTTATAGATTTATTTCTGTAGAAAAAATAATTTTCTATTCACAAAAAATAAAATATTATTTTCCAATTTAATTAGTAAAATTTGTTATTGTCAAATAGAAACAAAATTGATCAACTCAACAATTATTGTTAAACAAATAAAAAAACTTTCTTTTCTCTCCCCCAAAAACTTGAACTTTAGGCAAAGTATTCATGGACAATTGGCTGCCGGATTATCGTTTCTCCGAGGGTAGCAATCAAACATTTTTCTCGGTATTTGCAATTTTCTTCCCTTCAGTAACGGGCATTCAAGCTGGCGCTAATATATCCGGTGACCTTAAAGATCCAGCTAGTAGCATACCAGTCGGTACTTTACTTGCTCTTTTAATCTCGATGATTAGTTATGTGACTTTTGTATTGTTCGCTGGTGGAGCGGCGCTTAGAGATGCCAGCGGATTAGTTGTTAATGGCACTGCTGTCGCTTGTATACCGCCTAATTGTACTATGGGCTTACATAATAGTTATTCGGTAAGTTCAGATTTTTTTATATGGAAATATTTTTTTTTTCCTTATTCTTACTTTAAATGTGTAATAAATAAGCGATGAATTATTTATAAACATGTTTAATAATTTATTATTTGAATAGTAAGAATAAATTTTATTTTATTGAGAAATATTGATTAAAGCTCACAGTCAAAACTTAAAAAGATCATTTCAGATTCATGTTAAATCTTTTGAATATATAAAAAGAGTTAAATGACTGAATTATTAATATTTGTAAAATATTGACTTGCAAACAGTATAAAAACAATATAATTTTTAATCATTTTACTATTTTTAATAAAAATTATAAAAAAGAAATTTGTCTCAAATGTAAAAATTACACTTGATCAAATAAAAATTTTGCAATTGATAACCGTGAAAATAATTTAATTGCTCCGTATAATTATTCATGAGATAACACGTTTATATTTTCAAAATAAAATCTAAGCGTTCGCTTAATTGCATACATTATCAGATTTATAATTTTATATTTTTTTAATAATAAGAAAATTATTTATTTAAATTATTGGAATCTTACGTACTAACTAAAAATTAAACATTTTATTTTTAATTTCTTAAGTATAATATTATACTTAATATATATTTCGATATTTCTAAAATTATCTTACGTGGAATTGAAATTTTTGCCGAAGGTATGCACCAGATCGGAAATTCCTGAGATTATATTCACGGTATAACGTCAGACATATAAATATTCGAAATATATAACAATTCCTATTTTTATACAAAACGTAGTTTTGTTTCGATGCTCTATTTTTAAAACTGACAAATAAATAAATGATTAATAATGCAATTCATGATTAAAAAAAAGATATTTTCTTTTTAATTCATATTCTCGCGTTTTAAGTACAGTTTATAATGGTTTAGTCATAATTTTAAGCTTTTTCTTTAATAAATGTTAAACAACATATTCATGCAAATTAAGTTATACAATAGTCCATAACAATTAAGATAAAGTATTATTGATGATGTATGAAATAAAAGATATTCTTTACTTAGCACAATAGTTTTCATATAAAAGTAGGTCAAAGAACAATTTTTACAACCTCTCAATAAAAAAATTCTTAAAAACGCAAATTTTTCGTTAACTCAAATATTCGTTAATTCAAAGAACATATTCATTTCAAGTTCACGTAAAAAGGAAAAAAAAAGCTAAAAGAATAAAACAGCGATGAGAAACTCGGTCAATGTTTATGCGAGATAAACGTTAACGTTTTATGAACAGTTAATTTATGTATGCACAGTAGTTGCATACCGAGTATGCTCAGACAGTGTCTTACTAGTGTTGGTATGCATCTACTTGCACAATACAGGATAAAAGTGTGCTTCGTTCGAAATAATCAGTGGGCTTCATCTTTTTCGTTGTACGTTTTGGGCAAATATAATGTAAATTAAATTATGATGTATGAAAATGTAACTTATAAAATTTATTAAACAGTAAAAATTGTTTTCTGTCATATCACAATTAAAGGGTCTAATAAAGGATTAAAATTACAAATATATTTGTTATCAATTTTTTTTCATCAATAAAAATATTTTGATTTTCCTTTTGCTAACAAATATTGAGACATTCATTAACAAATTAATTAGTTAAAAAATTTCTTTACTCATTTAAAATTTTATAAACAAAAGTAAAAACTCGTCCTGTAAACATTTATATACATATTAAATTTTTATTTATTCCAGAAATCATTTATAAATAAAATTATTAATTTTATTAACAGATGATGCAACTGATATCAGTTTGGGGTCCATTCATCTACGCTGGTTGTTTTGCAGCAACATTGTCAACGGCATTGACGAATCTATTATCAGTGCCAAGATTAATTCAAGCGTTAGGCCAAGATCGCATTTATCCAGGATTAATTTTTTTTAGCAAAGGTTACGGTAAATCCGGTGAACCGTATCGCGGCTATGTGCTTACATTCTTTGTTGCGGCACTTTTTCTGCTTATTGGTGAGTTTACACAATTTTTTTTTCTAATTTTCATTCAATATTTTTGTATTAAAATTTTAAATTGAAGATTTACATACAATTCCTTTTTCATTTTTAATAAAAACTTGTTGTGTTAAATATCTGGAACATAAAATTGTCTTGATATGACTTTAATAATTTTTCAAAGTATACACAAGTCGATAAAATCTTTAGTTATACTATCACTATCATTACTACTATTACTATACTTACACTTAAGATCTTTATATAAAGAATTATTTGTTTTGAAGATAAAGAAAAATAATCCTTGTTTTTCTTTGGGGGGTAGGCGTTTTTCTTAGATGCGTTTGTTAGGCTTTTGGATCAGAGTTTTTTCCCCCCTGTTTTTTTTAAACGATGACTTTGAGTATTTGGTCAAGGTCTAAAGTTAATTGGTTTAGAAAGATTTGTCGTAGGTATAAGAATTTGGTAAAATGGTTTTCTTTGAGTATGTTGTAAATAATGAAAATCGTAAAAAAATACGATCTTTTTTTTGACAAAAATCAAAATTGTGATTTCGCATTCAATATGAGAATTCGAAAAATGAAATTCAAAGTAAAATATATATTACATTATAAAATTTATAAGAATTTTCAATATTAAAAATTTCAATATTAAAAAAGTAAAAATTTAAATACATCATCCCTTTTGAAATTCCAAAAAAATTTTACGCATCGTAACACAATAATATCATCATTTAAAACTACAATTTCAAGAATTAAAAAATTAAATTCATCGCGATATTTCGCAGTTAAGTCACAATTAAATTACGCAAAACTCTCACATCCTTAATCTTTTTTCCCTTCAAATATGCTAGAAAAGAAAAAAAAAACAGAAAAATTTGCATCAAACACAGTATAATTGCATCGTGTATATTCAAAGCGAGTAATCTAAAAATTTAAAACCATTTTTCAGACATCTTCGTAAATTGAAATTTTTCCTCATATTATTATTTTTTTTCTATTTTCAGCAAACTTAAATATCGTGGCGCCTCTGATCTCAAATTTTTACCTCGCCTCTTACGCTCTCATCAACTTTTGTACATTCCATGCGGCGCTTGTACGACCACTGGGTTGGCGGCCGACGTTCAAGGTAATAAAAAAAAGAAATGTATTAATGATGAAATATGGTGTACACATTATACGTATTAAGGAGAATTTTTTTTCTAGTTAATACGTTCAATTTAGTGATTTTTATTTGGTAGAATGAATTTTATTTGGGTAATTTTGAAATTCGAGAGAATTTGCTTAAGTGAATCGAAAAACAATTTTGTACGATTAAAGAAGGGAATTACAAGTTTGCAATTTAACGCTTATTTACTTTAGGGGTTGGCTAAATTAAGTAAAATACTAAATTGATAAAATTAATTTTGTAATTTATCTTTTTGGATTGAAAATTTATATTAATGTAAATTTAATCGTTTTTATCATATGAAAACGATGATATCTATTTGTAAAATTTAGAAATGTAGAAATCACGTATGAAATTTATTCAAAATAAATTTACTTTCTAGAGGAAAAAGTGCAAGATAAAATAAAGACAATAATTATTCATACAAATCAATAATTAATTAAGAAAAATTAAAATATTCTTTTAAAATTTAAACAGTCATTAAAAAATATCAAAGCAAACGTTCTCTCAAGATAGTTTTTAAAAAAGTCTTGAATCAAGTAAAAATTTACCAAAATTTTCTAAAAATTCAATCATATAAAAATTTTATTAAATTTTGTTTCCACTAATTAATAATTTCTTCATAATTTTAAAAACTTTTACAGTATTACAACACGTGGATATCGCTGTTGGGATTCATTGCTTGCGTAGCAATAATGTTTTTAATCGATTGGGTAACGTCACTGGTTACTCTCGTCATTATATTTGCTCTTTATTTAATAGTTGTCTACAGAAAGCCAGACGTCAATTGGGGTAGCAGCACGCAAGCACAAACTTACAAGACAGCTTTATCCATAGCTTATAGGTAATTATATTGTAATCACTTTAATTTTTTTTCCTTATTCTTTTTTCTTTTTTTTCTTTTTGCTTTCCTACTCTTTTAATTAGGCGCTATCTTAATTTCTCTTTCCCCCATGATACATTTTTTTTTCTATTTTTTTTTTTTTGTTAGATATATATTAGAAATCGTTGGTAGATCAAAAGGAATCTTTTTTAATTGAATTAGTGTTTTAACATTATTTTTTATTAGGAATTTTAATTTACAGATAAACTTATTTATTTTCTGGGTCACGTTTAATAAAATAAAAATTGTAAATTGCTTACGTTTTATGATATCTCGATGTTTTATGTTCTCAAAGAAATAAACATAAACTTCGTTAATACTTTGCAATGATTTCAGCGCAATTAATTTTTCATAAAATTATTAACGTTTAAATTTTCAGATTAAATTCCATAGACGAGCACGTGAAGAACTATTGTCCTCAAATATTGGCTCTGTCTGGCGCGCCAAATGCTAGGCCAGCTCTTCTTCACTTGGCCAATCTTATAACCAAAAATAATTCATTGCTGATATGCGGTGAAGTTTATCCGGTAAGAATTACTGTTTGGTATTCAAGTTTTTTATTTGTTAAAAATTTATCTTACATCAAAATTAAAAAGGAAGAAAAAAATATTTCTGAGCTAATAACAAAGTTTTTAAATCGTTGAATTTTGTATTTTGATGATAACATTTTTTAATACAATCATAACATTCCAATCTAATTACTCAGAAACAGTGTTTACAATAAAGTTTGTTTACCATAAAATTAAGTATCTACGACAGTAAATTCGATACAATCAAACATCAAATGCTCATAATTCACAAATCGTACGATATAAATCTACAAATTACAATAACATCCAATTCCTAAAATCGCAAAATTCCAATCACACCATTCTAAAGCAAAACAACTTAAAACCTCTTTTTATTCTTGCAGTCACGCATGTCATATCGCGTAAGATCAGCCCACATGCGTAGCGGTTACGCGTGGTTACAACGCCACCGGATAAAATCATTTTACCACGTCGTCGAGGAATTGAATCTCGAAAAAGGTGCCTCGGCGATGATGCAGACCTCTGGCGTTGGTAAATTAGCGCCTAATGTCGTACTCATGGGTTATAAAACGCATTGGAGCAGCTGTAATTACAAAGAGTTGCAGGAGTACTTTAACGTTTTACAGTAAGTTACCTTTTTTTTGTTAAATTATTGATTAAAGTAAGCGATATTAGTTATCTTCGATTTTTCATGCTAAAGAAAAGGGGATCTTTTGGTAGAGATTGAAGATTGCTTCTTTTTTTCGTATTTGTAGGTATCTGGAGATTTGATTAAGATGGGGGGCTTTTTTATGCGGGTATTTTTCTTATTCTTTTAGATTAGAGTCTTCCTGATCGAAGATTATACGGGAAGTTCGGGTTTATAAATCAGATGTTGCTATTGTTGCTACGATTTATTTTATTTAAACTTTTAAATTAAAATTAACGTTTATTTTTTTCTGAAATTCTTTTAATGAAACTTCATTTGATTAAATTTATTTAATCATCATTATAGTTTATTCTTTTAATTTTGTAAGTTCGAAACAATCTTTTTTTTCTTTCATTCGTTTTTTAATTTTGTTCGGCGCAATAGTAAAATAGCATTGTTGAAAGTAGATCGTATTGGTATATTATCAAACCTTGAATGAATTCAATTTTAAGTTTTTATTTTCGGTTACCCTTGATGCATGAAAATTCATCAGATTTCCTTAAGGATTTTAATTTTTATTTACAGATTATATACGTTATTTTATTTCATGAATGTTTTCTTTAATTAATCAAAATAATAAAGATCAAAAGAACATTTATAATGAAGTTTGCTATTGAAAAAAACGAAATTATGTGAATTCTATTTGATAAAAAAGGGAAGGAATTTTTCATTCACAAAGCAACATATAGTATTACACAGGTGTATCACGAATACAATACCTATTCTCTATGAAACTAAATTTTTTCTTGTAGGGGAGTTTTCTTAAAAAAAGTTGTCTCCTCACTTTAGTCTCACGTTCTTCTTCACTTATCATATCGTGTGTTATTGCAAAAAAAAACTTACCTTTTATAATCGAAATAAGTGTATACCTCATGTTTATGTAGACAAATAACAAATTTCTTGTATGTTAATATTCTGAATATTATCACATATTGTTTACTATTCTTTCAACAACAGAAAAGCACAACTTCTTTGCAAATTTTTAACTCTTATAGGACGTAAATTTCAGTGTGCGGAAAAGCTTCTTAACAAATCTTGTTACAGACTTTATCTTCGATTAAGTCTTTTATCTTTTCGTTTTGTAAGAAAACCTTTCCACTCCCGTTACGCAATGTACTATTCAATCTCCTATTCACGTTCAATAAAATATTCTAAAATTAAAAAATAATCTATTGACCAAAAAGTAAAAATTTTCCGATTCTGAAATTTCCAATTTCAAATAATGGAATTTTATATGATTTATAAAATTAAAATAGATCGTATTCATTAAATAAATTAGACTTTTATTTGGTTTATCGATTGTTATATAGTAGCCTTCTTAATTTTCATCAACTGAATTCATCAATTCAAATTGTAATTTAATTGTACGTTTTGCATAATGCCAGATTAAATGATAACAATGAACGCTACTTCTTTGCCTGGCCATAATGAGTGGTTGCGCAACGAAATCTCGCTTGTATAATTTGTATGGTGAAAGGGGAAGCATTCGAGTGAAAAGCTGGGGAACTGATCTTATTGAAAGACGTCTCATTGATAATAGGCATATACGTAATATCTGAATAATAATGTATTTTATTCCAAAAGAAAAGATTCTTTAAAAATTTAAAGAGGAGAGTCCATAAAGGCCGTTTTCTTGTCACTTGTAAAAAAAATATACCCCTTTTTTTGGAAAATTTTTGGTATAAATCGATAAAGGGAACATTTTCAAGATCAACCGCACTGGTTTGGTGTGTGCGCCGAACTTTGTCTGTATATGTGAGTATCCATAAGTTTAAGAAATTCTGGTGGCACTATGGGTGATTTTAATAACTATACAATCTATCTATGTATGTATGCACGCGTTTAGGGACACCCACACACACACAAAGTCCGGCACACGCACCAAACCAGTGCGGATGACCTTAAAAATATTATCTTTATCAATTTATACCAAAAATTAAAAAAAAGGGATATATTGTTTTTACAAGTAACCAGAAAACAACCCTTAAGGACCCTCCTTCTTTACTTGAAATCAAAAAGAAAGAATTATTTGATATAATCAATAAATCGAACCCAAATAATAAAATTTAAATTAAAAAAAAAATTAACATATGCATTTAATGAAATTTTTAGCAACGCTTTCGATCATCGTCTAGCAGTAGCGATATTACGTATCGCTGAAGGTTTGGATTGTTCAAGCGTAGGTAGTGCCAATAGTACCGAGGAAGACCAACACGGTGTATTAGTACAAAGTAGTTACGATCTCGCTGGCAATACACTTATGCATGCCGATAGCGATTTGTCAATGAGCGGACGTGGTATTGCTCGGGTACAAAGTGTTCCGAGTATAGGTAAGTTTTTTCTAATTTCATGTATTTTTAAAGTTTAAAAGATAGGAAAAATAAGTTCATTTTTAAATGAAAGATTGTTAATGATTATTTATGTTAGAATCTTGAATTTTGAAATTTATGTTTTCATTTTACGCAATACTCGTCTATGGAAGAATAACAAGAATTTAATTGAAAAATAAAATTTTGTTTTTCATAGAAATAATCAGTCATGAAACGTAGATAAGTGTTATGACATTTAAGTAAATATCGCTAACGAATGAAAAACACGTAAAGAACTATAGTCTCTTATTAAACGAAATTATTAAAACACACGCAATCTTCAAGAGCTTTTACATTTACGGTATTTTCCTTATAGATAAAAAGTTACTTCATAAAACAAGTAAAATTAAAAAAATTCATTTGCGATAAAACAACCAAATATTAAAATGTATTTTGAATTTTAGGAACGCAATATATAACCCCGGACGCTACTGCGCCAATCCGAGACTCGCCGACGCATTGGAATGCACGCGAGCAAATAAAAAATAAAAAGAGGCACATAGCTGAGAAAATGTTAATGTAAATATTGAATAATTAATTTTTTATTGTTTTTACGATTATGTAAATTAATGATGATCAATAAATAATCCTCATTTATAGGAACAACAAACAAAATGGATTGCCAGTGGTACCTGAATATTTGACGATATTCCAAAAGAAACACAAAAATGGTACTATTGACGTTTGGTGGTTATACGACGATGGTGGTTTAACAATACTGTTGCCATACATCATCAGCACTAGATCAAATTGGGAACATTGTAAGATGAGGATATTTGCTCTTGCCAATCATAAACAGGATATCGGTGCTCAAGAAAAAGAGTAAGTGTTATAATTGATGAAAAAAGTTAATTTTTTATTAATTACAAGTATATTTTACTAATATTTTGGCTATTTTATAGAATGGCGGAAATAATGGCCAAGTTTCGTATAAAGTATACGAGTTTGAAAATGGTAGACGATATAAGTGTTCAACCCCGGCAAGAAACTCAAAATTTCTTTGACAAGGTGATTTCGGAATTCCGAAAAAATGATGCCGCTGAAAGTTCAGGTGAATATTATTTCCAATACTTGTATGGATTACAAAATAAAACTCTTATTTTAACACTATTTATCATTTTAGACTGCATTGTGACTGATGCAGAACTTCTTAGTTTGAGGGACAAAACGTTCCGGCAGTTAAGGCTCAGAGAGTTACTTTTAGAAAATTCAAGCCAGTCTACACTGGTCGTTATGTAAGTAATTTAAATTTTGATATAACAGTTTCGTATTTTTCATAATAATATTACTAGACAATAATATTAAAAAAAAAGAATACAAGTAAATTTTTTCAAATTTAATGTAAACTATTTTAAACAACATTTCTTGGTAGAAAATTGACCATGTTTTGGGCAGAATTTCTGGTCAACGGTAAGTTAAAATGATACTTATCTAAAAATTTTGTTCAAAGAATTTCTAAATAAGTATTATTTTAACTTTCGTTGACTAACAATTCTGCCCAAAATATGGTCAATTTTCTAACAGAGTTGTAACTATTATTTTTTATCAACATATTAAAAATTTTCTCTTAAATCGAATCATAAAAAAGTTAAACAAAAACATTATTGAAAATTAAACTTTATTAAAATATCAACAGGTCGCTGCCAATGCCAAGGAAAGGCGCGGTATCAGCACCACTATACATGGCCTGGCTTGAAGCATTAACCCGTGATATGCCACCGACCCTCCTTATTAGAGGCAATCACTCGTCCGTATTAACATTTTACTCGTAGTACTTCGAACGACTTAAAAGTCTTATTAAACAATTCATTAAAATTATTAAAAAAAAAAAATTAAAATAAAAAAACAAAAGCGTTTTAGGCGAAAAAAATGTATTACACTTAGATACATAACAAAACACATATTTTCGAAGCTAGTTTCGTAGTTTGTATTATTAAGCACGATTGTACGATTCTATTGTTTCTCCTGTACTTCCTAATGTTTAGTTTTTATTTTTTGAAACAAATCGTTAGGGTTACTTAATTTAAATTAAACAAAAAAAATCTATTTATAGGCAACGTATGATTAATAATTGTAAAGTCATGTCTTTGAAAGTGTATGGTTGAACTTTTTTTTTTTAATGTGTGAGTGAGAATACGAACAGAGGAAGTGACGAGAAAATGATTTTATTCGAATGAGTGAATTAAGCGTAGAGCGATGAAATAATGTGATGGATTTTTATTTTCATGTGATCGTTTGATTTGCATTTGAATCAGCGTTGGACGATATAGTTTATTTAAAAAAATTCTCTTTTAGATTGCAAAGCAGATTTTAAAATGGTAATTTTTATGATTGGATTTTTTAAATTAAAGATTTTATTGCATGTGATTTTTTTGTTTGTATTTTTAGATGTTTTCAAATGAACCTTTAAATTCTGCTGCAATCATTTTACATAATTATCTGGTTTTAATATCTACTGTTGGCTTTGCAAAAGCTTTGAAATCAAACTACGCATAAGTATTATTATTTATTAATAAAAATTAAGAGATCAGGTGTTTAACTATTAATAAAACCATGTCAAATTATTAATGTTACATACGTAATTTTTTATCAGATTAAAATTTAATAAATTCTCTATTAATTTCTCGAAAGCAGCTGGATTGCATGAATATTTATAAAAGTAATTATTTAAAATAATGACATAAAAAATTGTGATTAATTTATGAATTTTAGTTGAGTACTTTGATTGCCCAACTCTGATTTAAAAATATAATAAACAATGTCTATTTTATCATAAAATAATACAACGAACAAAAAAGAAAAATATCTTTTCAAGTAAAAAAAACAAATAGTAAAAAAATTATCAATATTTTTCTGATGAAATGAAATATCTAAATGAAATATATTTAAGCAAAAAAAAGAAGATAAAACCAAATTACTTTTATTCCTATAGACACCAAGAATATGACTAAAGTTCCATTGCGAAACTATATCTTAACTTACCTAATAGTTTATACATAGATATAATTATTTAACTAAAGAAGAATAAGTGTAAAAGTTTATAACTGTTAGTCTATAAGTTGCTTTTATAAAGTAACTACTTGTGAAGTACGAGATCTTAATTTTATTCCTCTTTTTTTTTATCATGAAAACAAATTTTAAATGTTTCGTTTTTAAGATTTTGTACTTCGAAACTATTAGCGCAATTAATTAAAAAAAGGAACGTTGCAAAAATTATTTTAATTTTAAATTGACTTAAACAAATTGTACTCGTTGCGTTTGATACGTCTTGGCTAAAAGTCATGATTTGACAAGTCTTGTTGATTAATCTTAACAGAAACTTTTTTTTTGTTATCACTTTAAACATCTCTTTGAACCATAAAATAAACATGTCATTTATAATTGTTTACGTAATAGAATATGAATTGTGCCTTTATTAAAATACTGTTTTATTGATATTTATTAGCAATACTGTGAAAATAATTTAAACAATCAACAGATCAATTTACGTAAAACATGTGTTAAATATGAATGAAAAAAAATTTATGTTAAGATTAGACAATGAATATTGTATTATTGAAACGTAGTTTTTAAGTTAGCAAGGGTACTTGTCGCAAAAAGAAATCTTAAATCATGCCGCTTACAAATTTCTATCACTAATTTCATTAATGTAAAGAAAAAAAATAAAAGTATTATTTAGTGAGACAGCCAATAATAGTTTTACCATATGAGATTTTTCAGTGAGGTATGCTCTTAATAAAAAATGAAGAAAAAAAAATATAACGAAGCGTAATACGCACGGATGAATTTGATTTTTTCCCGTGATAAAAGTTATAGCAGTATTTTGTTCATTATTTTTGTAGATTCTCTCGAAGTACTGATTTTATTTGCATAGAAATTAACAAAATTTAAAAAAAAAATAAAAAAAAATAATTAAAAAAATGAGCTTTTTGAAAATAAAATTCAATGTATAATAAGATATGTTAATTTTTAGTCTTCCTTTTTTACACCTGTAATATTGAAAACCAATTATGCTTTCTTCGTACTGTCAATAAAAAAATATTTCAATTATTTCTTTTATTTTGAACAGCGTTACGATGTAAAATTGTCAAATTAAAAGCATCATTTTGTCTTTTTTTTTTAAACAATGTTACCACATAATTTGAAGTAAATTATAACGTTCTATTCAAGACGATGATTTCAATTAGATAGAAGATAAGAAGTATATTTTCTGCGAACACAATGAATTTTTGTGAATTTTAAATAAGGTAATGATTAAGTGCCAAGAAGTGATAAATGAAATAAAATTATATGCTCATACAAATTGTGTGTACAAATTATTATTATTATATTCGCGAAATCCCTGCAACTAAATATACAAAATATTTATAAAATACGCATTGAAGCACATAGGTAAATATTAAAATGCGTTTACAATATCTTAGTATTTTCTTAAACAAAAAAATGAGTAGATAATAGAAATATACCTATAATACATTATAAATGCAATTACCGTAAAGGACGTAGTTCCTGATCAGGGCGTAATTTCTGATCATTATTTATTATAAATTATAATCTATAAGATTTTAGTAGGAAAAACTTTTTTTTAATTTATGAGAAAAAATAGATTGAGCGTAAGAAATGCTTCGTTTGTGTGAAAAAGAAATATACTTTTACTTTTTTACATGTAAATATGTGATCAGAAATACCTCCTAAGTAATCAGAAATTACGTCCTTCACGGTATAACATGATATAAAATTTGAAAAAGACGGAAAAAAATTTCTTTAAAATCATATCGAAAATAGTATAATTAAAATATTTTCCAAGCATTTATAAAAACAAGCCTTTTTTAAACAATAGTTGGATTAAAAAAAATCCTAGGTGAATAATAGTACAATACTTTTTATTTTAGTAAAAATACAAGGCACTTTCGTATAGAAATTAAATATAAAAATTAGAATACATATTTGTTTGAATTTTAAATTGAAAGCCACAAAATTATATCACGATATAAATTTATTTTGCATCAAATCAAATTAAATGCATTATTCGTAACTAAGTTTTTCCACACTTGTTAATTAAAAGTATTGAAATAAATACATTGTTTCCAATTTTTTCCAATTACAAACAGGCAATCAAAATGAGAAAATTAATATTGTTTTGATGGATCAGCTGACAGCGTGAAGATTAAGGTATATAATAAGACTGTTACTGCTGATGGCTATCAAATTTCAATTTGACAGCCATCACCGGTAAAGTCTTATTACACCAAGATAATTGATAGTTACGAAAATCAACAAATTCATTATTAAAATTCTTGTTCCCGTCGTTTCACAAATAATATTTCGTGACTTGTTTCGGAATTAGTCGTAAAACAATAATTTCATCACGCTTTTCTCATTTCATTATTGATCTTTATTTATCTTGAAAAAAAATTATATAGAACTGATTTTTAAATTATTTTGAATTACAAATAGATCTGCTCAGTGATAAAAACCACCAACCGACGTATATCTATATTTTTTAAATTATAAATTATTTATTATTTTGTTTATTATTAAATTTCATATTTTATATTCGAGCATGGAAAACAATTATATCTTACTCCACTTAAATAAATATCGAGGTAAATTTTTTTTTCAAAATTAATTAATTATACTTTTAAAAAAACTTAAATATTTATTTTATATAATTATTCTATAATTTTTACTCAGATCTTTTTTTCTTAAGAGTAACTAAACTAACGCAATCGTTTTACATTCGATTAACAAAAAGCCATATATATATACATAAAAATTCTCATATACTTTCTTCCATCATCTCAATAAACAAAAAATAATTCGAACAATCTTAAACTTACTTATCGATCTCGAAAAACTTATTAAAAGTCGGTGCGATCTCATTAATCATATCAGTGGCCAACATACCCCTGCGTTTAACCTTAAACGAAGCAGCATTAGATTCTCTCGTGAGTCTACAAGCGGCGTAGCACGCTAACAATTGTGCCGTTGGTTCGTTATCGTTAACTTTTTTATTGCCAATCGACCAACAGGTAAATGTTGATAAAGCGCCAGCAAGCAAATCGCCTTGACCACCGCAACGACGACCTGAGCCTGATATCGTACAGTGTATGGGTTGACTTGATTTATTACCATCGCCTATTACATCGTTAAGACCTTTGCTTAGAACGATAACTCGTTCGCCCATTGCCTCGGCTGAAATTTAATATGATGAGAATTATTAAAATTATTGTATGATCAAATAAACAAATTTTTTATTTACGTATAGAGATCCTCGATACTTTTAATATAGCTTAGTATGTTTAATTAAGTGAGGAAAACATGTAGATTTTATTTATTACAATTTGAAAAATAGAGCAATATTAGATATTGATGAATAAATTGTAGACAGTTTTGAATGCTTAAAATTTGAAAAAGTTGATAGTATTCTACATATTATAACTATAGACATAATTATTCAAAGATGCAACACAAAAGTTTCTGGTGTTAAAAAAAAACGAGTAATATTACTCGTTTTTTTTTATTTTTTAACAGCGTAGCCACTTCAAAAGTATATAGAATCATTTTTATAAAATTTTTATTAACATTTTTTTCGTCTTTGTTAATGATTGCAAAAAATCTATACATGAAAATATAGATATAAAAAGCATTTAAATTCATGTAAAAAATTACGTACAATAATAGCATATAACGTACAGTTTTGATTTACATTTTTTATTATCATATAAAAATTATGAATGAATAATATTTATAAAGTTAAAATATGTTTAAGTGCCGGAGTTTCACATAAAAATTTTATCTACGTTTATTATGATCGTGAATATGCAATTTTGATTGAAGCTTATAATAACGATGATAAAATAAAGTGGTTTCGATAATAGTTATCTAATTAGACGTTTCATTTATGTAAATTTTGATATTATAAGATAATATTTATAAATGCAATCCTACAATAATTAATAACTGATAAAAGAGATAAGATTATAAATCGTTTCCTGAGGTCATCAGTGGCTCATTTGGTAGAGTGATGGATTCATAATCTCGAGGTTCCGAGTTCGAATCCTGCTCTCGGCCAATTTATACGAGCACCACTGTACGTTACATGTGCTGACCTTCGTCGCTAATTAGCATCGTAATGATCGCATAAATACAGTGACGTTAAACATAAAAAAAAAAAATTCTTCAATATTTTGGTTTTTAATACTTTTTTTTTATTTCGAATTTACGCGCTATTTTTTAAAATTGCTACGCGCAGGAAATCTGCAAAGTGTTTTCAGATTTTTTAAGTTAACAATAAATGTGTTAATAAAGGTTTTAATATAAAAAATAATTTAAAAAAATTTTTAATATTTTTAAAAACGAATTTTTTATAACTTATGTAAAAATTATTAAGTTAACGAAAAGTTGTATATAATAATAATAAGTGTCAATTTGCAATAGAAGACGCTCTATTAGGTCTATTCCATTCCTTGCATCAGATACATAATAACATAATGACATATACTTAAAACGGTATTGAAATGGAACAGAAACGAAGTTGTAGTGCAGATTACCCCTTAAGCACCTGATCGTGACCGGATATAACCTAAAGTAACAGTCGTGTCTGATTTCTATTCGGTTCGATTTGTACACACAAACTAATCCATAAAACTATGGTGATGATCTTGTCGATACCAATATCAGTAATTGAAAGTAAACAGATGTCAAGTGTCACACGATCGTTGAGGAAACTTCGAATTCATTAAATTAATTTTATTTTAATCGATCATTTCGTTGAATAGAGCAATTAGTATTATACGAAAAAAGAGAAAGAAACGAATCAAGAGAAAGAACGACATTTACCAAAAAGTTATTATTTAACTAAATTAGATTATAATGTGTATATAAGGAAGACAAATGCTTATAATGTAATTAATGTTGTTACACAAATTCTAACCTTGAAGTGCCACGTAGCAACGATGTTTTTTCTAGTATACGTTTTTTGAGCGAAAATTATTGAAATTAAATTAAATGATTAAAAATGTATTATTCCGTTTGTTTGGGTGAAAATTACCATTCTTCAAGGATTAAGTATTTAAAGTTGTTACTTGTGATTCAGTGATTTTTTTAGGATAAAAATCACTCAGAAATAAGAGTGAAAATAGATATTACTTTCAATATATATGAGAGTGTTAATTTAGAATCTCTGTTAAGGGACAAACCAAAGATGACCTGATGTCTGCGATGCGGAATAAAGCTATCATTTTTGGATTTGTCTCACTAGTGTTATGGGCATCTGTAACTTATTTCTTACTTTTTTATGATTCACCTACGTCAAATGGAAAGAAAAATCAGCTGTCAGATAGAATTAGTAAATTGGAAAAAGAATTAAAGGAATTAATTGAGTCCAATAAAGTATTGCTTAAGGAACTTGAACAGAAAAAGAAAAATAGTTTACCACTAAATATTGACAATGTACAAGATGAAAAACAAGATGCAAAAGAAGAAACAAAACTAGATAGAAAACAAGATACAAAACAAAATTCAAAACAAAATTCAAATAATATTCAAGATCCAGTGGTAAAGAGAATTATAGCCAATAAAAATATAAAGTCTTCCTCAGTAATTCAAACTTATAATAATGGATCGCAATCTCAAAATGATTTAAATTTGGTTAATGTTAATGAATTTGTAGTAAAAGAAAATACGCACAACGGACTTCCTGTGATAGCTGTATTGGTTATTTCTTGCAATCGAGTAACTGTTCGCAGATGTCTTGATCAGTTAATAAAATACAGACCCAGTGAAAAGCTGTTTCCTATTATAGTTTCACAAGATTGTCAGCATCAGCAAACTGCAGATGTTATAAGAAGTTATGGGAATTCAATAATTCACATACAACAACCAGATCAAAGTGATATTGATGTACCACCAAGAGAGAAGAAATTTAAAGGTTATTTTAAGATAGCTAGACATTATGGATGGGCATTAAATGAAGTTTTTTTCAAATTTGGTTTTGAGACAGCTATTGTGGTGGAAGATGATTTAGATATAGCCCCAGATTTCTTTGAATATTTCTTGGGTACACATCCTATATTAAAGGCTGATTCTACGTTATGGTGTGTATCAGCATGGAATGATAATGGAAAAGCTGATCTAATTGATTTAAACAGTCCTCACTTATTATATAGAACTGATTTTTTCCCTGGTTTGGGATGGATGCTTACACGCAAACTTTGGCAAGAATTGTCACCAAAATGGCCAAGAGCATATTGGGATGATTGGATACGTCAACCTGAGCAGAGAAAAAGTCGTGCTTGCATAAGACCAGAAGTATCAAGAACAAGAACATTTGGAAAAATTGGAGTTAGCAATGGACTATTCTATGAAAAGCATTTGCAATATATTAAATTGAATGAGCAATTTGTGCCTTTTACAAAAATGAACTTAACATTTTTATTGAAAGAAAATTATGATCTTATGTTTGTTGATGAAGTATATAAATCAGAAATTGTAACATACGCAAAATTAAAAACAAATAAGGTTGATTTTTCAGGACCGGTAAGGATACCATATTATACTCGTCAATCTTATAAAAGCACAGCCAAAATGTTAGGATTAATGGACGATTTTAAAAGTGGTGTTCCAAGAACTGGTTATCGAGGTGTAGTTACATTTTTCTATGGTGGAAGAAGAGCTTATTTGGCACCAAGCGCCAGCTGGTCTGGATATGATATATCTTGGAGTTAGAACTGCTCTTATAATATAATTATTATTGTTTTTTTTATGGTATTAAATGTACAAAGTGAAATAGATTTTGGAATTTTTTAATACAGTTCTAAGATGATAAAATGTGAATCAAAATTGAACTGTTATTGCCAGTGAAAATAGATTATATTATTAAAATATAAATTTTAAGTGAACATTTTTCTAAATTTAGTTCCTACATATTCTTACATTTTTTTTATAAATGACATTTTGATAATTTAGATAATTTTCAAACTGATTATATATTTATGGAATTTTAAATAAAAAAATAAAGGAAGTTAAATAGTAGAATATTATTTAAACCATAAAAACAGAAATTCTTGTAATTACCTAATTCCTTAATACTTGAGTCACTGACAATTGGTGCTGGTTGTACGTCTTTATTAAGAAATGCTTTGACTAATCGAGTAAACTCCATTGCATTTGGAGTAAGCACAAGACCTGGATAATTTTTAATTAAATCTGGCTTTTGGCCAACTAAAAACAAACCATCTGCATCAATAATTAAAGGTTTTGATAACCCTTTACATACTTCAATTAATTTTGAAACAGTTTGAAACACCTTATCATCTCTTCCTAATCCCGGACCAATTAAAATAACATGCAAACGATCAAGCCAAGGTTGAATTTGATTCAACGCATCATTATCATCTAAAACTGGATGTACAATGAGCTCTGGACTAAATGATTTAATTGGTGTACTTGCTTCTTTACAACAAAATATATGAACTAAATCAGTTCCAGTTCTCAAAGCGCTCATGCCAGCAAAAAATGGTGCACCAGAATATTCTAACGAACCACCAACAATACCAATTCTTCCAGCTTGACCTTTATGTTTTGGCGCATTTAAACTGGGAATTAATTTTCGCGCCGCTTGAAGAAGACTGTCTTCTGAGTTTGTTGACATTTTTGAAACAATATGTTTGAAGAAATTCTTACTTCTGCAGATAAAGTTTTTACGCAAAAACATTGGTTTTATATTAAAAAAGTATTGATGGTGTGAAAAATTGTTGAATTATCTAATGCTTATTAATAAAATTGTTTCTTTTTACCTTTGAGAATTTTTATTTACACATGAAATTAATTTTAAATATTACAAACTTACGAGATTATAAATTACAATACAAAAATATAAAATATTATCAATGCAACGTTGAGATTGCGAAGTCACGTTGAGGTTCGTTTACATTAAAAAAATAAATGAATACTAAAAACCGGCGAATGAACAATTAAAAAATGTAGGTTATGTGTTGTACTGATAATTTTAAATTTTAAATCAACGACCTAATAACTTATTTATTCATTTCAGCAAGCACTAAAAAGTTTTCTAGATGATTTTGAATTTTCTTGATATTTTTTATACCGGTATTTCTTATATAATTTTATTTTATCTAAATTTCTAAAAATAATGTAAACAAAATCAGATGATGTATTATACGCGATGTATTTTCTAGTTATATTTATCGATTTTAAGGGTTTTTGGATTATTAACTTTTCTTAGATTTATTTTACTATATAAAAAATTTTAAATATTTTAATTCAAAAATTATTTTATAAATAAAAATAAATAAACATAAAAGTTAAATCATTAAAAATTGATTAAATTTATACTATTGCAAAATAATATGAAATATAAATACCAAGGTTTTAAAAAAAAATATTTTTGAAATAAAAGTATATTATTTATTTTTGAATAAACTAAGCGTAAAATATAAACAAATACTTAGAATTTTGTAAAATAAGTGCAGATAAATATACAGTAAAAATATTAAAAATTTATGTCAAATAGATCCATACTTTTAGTATATATTTTTTTAGTTATCGATTCTTACATTTTTGCTAAAGATTACAAAATGGCAGCGATTATTAATATTAATTTATTTGACGCTGTTAAAAAGCAGTCGTTTCTTAATAATCCAGTTTTTGCAAAAATAAAATTAAAATAGAAAAACTATCAAAATATCTAATACTCTAGGTAATAAAACTTTTCACTCACATTCATTCGTTTCTATTTTATTTTATTTTTATTCAAAAACTGCATTATGAAAAACAGAAACTACTGTTATCATTTCAGTCATTATTTTTTTTTTGTTATACTTGTAATAGAAATTTTTCACCGAATACAATTTTAGTACCCGCATATTTTTTGAGGTTTTTATTAAGTTCTCATGCTATCCTTCCTATAGCAGCAAAAGTACATTAAAAGAGATTTTAATCAATGCTTAAAAAATTATAAAAATACATTACATAATTAACTATAGATTTATTTTTCAAGTTACACTTGAAAAATACTTTGTGATCTTTTATGAAGATTTGTAATTCTTTTTTTTCAATTCAATCATTAATCAATTAAAATTAAGAGATTAGGTTTCATTTTTAAGTAAATGTAATATATTTTTATAATAATTAAGAAATTAAAGAAATTTATTGACTGCAATCTCTCTTAATAATAACTTATGGGCTACACAAAGCAACTTTTGGTAAATAGGCCACCTAAGCAGATGCCGTCTGCAAATTCTTTTCATATTCTTCCGCTAGCCTTTCAAATTCAAGCTCTTTTTGAAGATAGTCTTTAACAAATGGGTGTTCCATGTGAGAATCTTTTAATTGGGTGAGATAACGGTTTGCAACTTCTGGAGGTTTTCCCATGTGTTGTGATAAAACAATCATGTTGATTAATGTATCTGGATTGTTACTGTCTTTTTCTAAAGATTCTTGTAGTACTTCTTCAGCTTCTTCATATTTTAATTGAAGAAGCAAACTGGTTGCTTTGCCATTTAAGAGCATAGTTGTGCTTGAATATTTTTCTATCATTTCCTTCAATAAATATTTTTCATTAATTATTTATTATAGAAACAAACTTTTTTAATATATTAAACAAAATTAGCATTACCTGGAAAATATAAAATGCTTCCTGATATTTATCACGTCCAGTTGACAAATTTACCCAAGCTAAGGCAAGCTGCGTTAAAGTAGCATCATCATCTTTTTCTTGCATAGCTTTAACTTCTTTTGTTGCTAAATCGAGACGATCCATTTTTAAATAAATTTGTACACTTAATGCAGAACATTCTAAATTGTCTGCTTGATATAATACTCTGAGGGCTGATTCCAAATTATTTTCATGGTAATAAATTGTTGCTGCGACTATTTTGAAATTGTGAGTTTTTGGTTTTGTATCAACAGTAGATTTATCAATATCTGCTAAGATTGTGTCTCGACGATCTGGATGTGCAAAGTATTCGGCTAATAATTTAAGAGGCAACAATTCTTGTGGAGACGAATCTTTTATTTCATCCAAAACTATTCTGAATTTGCGTTGAGCTATGTACGCTCGATACAAGAAGACATCTCGTTCCATCTCCAAATCTTCTGAAGATGGCTGTAAAATAAATTTTATACTTATTACTCAAAGTTACTTTTGAAAAATCAATTGAACAAACAACCAGTTGCATTATTGATTTATTACACCTATTTAATTATATCTAAGTAAAAATGACTAAAAAATATTAAAAATATACTAAAAGAAATTTGTTTAATTCCCAAATATATGCATGATGTAATCCTACAGTAATGTAATAGCGTAGGCGTTTTGCAATATATATATAAACAATGGCCTACAACTTCATTTTTATGGATGTTAAAAAATAAAAGAATGACTAATTATTTATTAAAAAGTTTAATATTTCATTTAACCTATTCTTCATGTTTTATAAATAAGATATTAAAACATAACAAAAATAGGTTCAACAGTTTTAAAATAATAACATGATCATATTTTAATAACAAGACCTTGTAAAAAAAACGAACAAGTGCTAAAAAGGTAATCGACATGTGTCATAGCGGCAAACCTACGCACACATACACGCATGGGACCGGAGAAAGAGATCGAGAAAATACCACGTATGTTTTTTCCAATATCATTAAAAAATATAAAATAATTAAAAATTTTAATAAAACTAAGGTGTATTAATAATGTAATACCTTTACTCTCTGTGCCTCGTTGATACATTGTTGATAATTGCCTATGTAAAAGTTATTTTTCACGTCAAATAACTCGTCGACGTCGTTCTGCTGTTGCTGACGTGCCATCTTGAACCGCAACTAGTCTAGTGTGATCCTTTTTCTTTCTCTCTATCTCTCGCGGCTGGCTATATGCTATGCTGCAGTTTTCCCCCGCATGGAACTTATAATATGGTTAATATACAGCACACAGCTGAGTGTGCGGGTTGTCAAGAGAATGAGAGAAAGAGAGAGAAAAATATTTTTTCCATCTCTCGCCGCGCGTATTTTTTTTTTTTCAATTTTGTTGTCTACAGTCGATAAGGTAGAATGTACATGAAAAGGTGTTTTAAAAGTGGCGGTGGCGGGTGTGACTACAAGCTTCGAGTGCAGGGAATTTCTATTCAATTTAATTAGATCTGGCAATTTTTTCTCCGAATTTCAACCATTTCAACCCTTAATTTTTTACTTTGCATTCCTGAATAATGTATTTTAAAAATATATCTTATTATGAGTCAAGCTGTCTCAACTGGGCACACTAAAAATGAAATTGCACTTTCGAATCATTTTATTATTTTATTACGAAGATGTATTGATAAAAAACAACGTCCTAAAAAATTTTCGAAAAATTTAAATTTTTTAAAAAGTTATTAACAAATGAAGTCTAAAGCCGTTTTTTTTTCAAAATTCAATTTCTCCGCAAATATTGAATGAAAGTTGATGAAATTTTAAGGGTAAGTACAAAACTATCTTCTATTTAAGATGAAATTTAAATTTTATAAAAATGTTTACAATTGTTGTTATAAAATTAATTTTTAATAAACAATTGAAAATTTAACAAACTTCTCAGGTAGGTAGGAAAAATTTTTTTTTAAGGAATATTCTATAAAGTCTAAAGTATCTTTTCTTGAAAAAAATTTTGGTAATATTCATAAACAAAAAAGTTACGAATTTTTTAATGCGGCGGGATGAGCTTGCGGCGCGCTACCGCGAGAGATACTTACGCGCGTTCAAGCGCTCAGCTTTTTGTACCTGCTTATTTATGCATTTACAATTCATAATAAATAAAAAAATCATGATCAAATAATTAAATATAGATTATATTTTAATAATTATGACATTTTATTTATAATATTTAAAGAGAGAATTTCTGAATAGTACTCTTCGAATCATCAGAAAAAATCGTGTACTTGGATTATTATTGCATTCAAATATTGTTTAGATTCTATTTTATTGTTTAATATCATTAACTCGAGTATACTTACTCACGTGTAGCATGCCAAAATATTTTTTTCAACGAACGTTGAAATTCGATGAAATTGTAACCATCGACATTTTCTTGGAAAAGCGGTATATAACGATGAAAACAAATTCGAATCGTGACTTAGATGCATTTGTTAAATATATGCAAATCTGTCAGTCGTATTGTTTTTATTATGACGCCACCACCTAAATGTTGCAATCCTTTAAAAAAAATAAAGCATGATTGCTGTACAAAGAATCTTAAGTTTTTATCGAATAAATGTGACAAAAGGCTTACTGGTTTATTTGGATTGTATGTTTGTGCTGTATGTAAAGTTGAATTATATCGTAATAAAACATTTCAATTTCTAAGTGTTGATAAAGAAAATAAAATTATTGAACAAAATGCCGAAGAGTCTGAAGCAGAAAATTTGAATGAAGAAAAAGATAAAGATTATGTGTGCCCGAGTGTAGATAATAAAATAAAAAAACGAAAACTTGTAAGCGCCATCGAAAATATTATTATGGGACAATCTTCTCCAAAAAAGCAATCGCTTTCGGTCGTTGAAGTAGATAAAAAAATTGTTTCCAAATTTATTAATGACGAAAATTATAACAAATGGGTCAGTGATTTCAAACTAGCCCTATTTTGTGCATTAAGTCGTCAAGAAAAGATAGTTCTTCTTACTATACGATTCCTTATAAATTGTCGATACGTACAGCAGTAAAAGAATTCGGAGTAAGTAAACGTATGCTTAGCACTGCTAAAAAGTTGAAAGAGGAAAAGGGTTATCTTGCTCATCCAGATAAGAAAAAAGGTCGAGCAATGAGTACTACAGATATTGACAAAGTTAAAGATTTTTATCTTCATGACGATGTGAGTAGGGTCATGCCAGGATCGAAAGACTACAAATCTGTTGTTGTTAGTGGAAAACGTCAACACGAACAGGTATGAAAATGGAAATATCGTCAGTTGTTTTATTTATTGCGCTTCGTTTTTACGCTTTACGAGTTTGTAATATAGTTCAAATAATTATATATCCAAGTACATAAAAGCTCGAAAATGTAGATTTATTATAAAATATTTCCTCTTTGATAAATTAAAATCTGTAATGATATGAGATAAAATAGTTAGTAGGGATGTTTCAATTTCATCTTAATATTTTTTTAGAAACGCTTATTATTGGGAAATCTTGCCGATTTACATACAGATTTTGTAAAGAAATTTCCGGAAGTAAAAGTTTCGTTGTCAGTTTTTAAAACTTTGAGGCCACCTCAGTGTATTTTAGCTGGTCCTAAGGGTACGCATAATGTTTGCGTTTGTAAAGATCATGGCAATATCCGTCTAAAATTAAGAGGCCTCAAACAAGAACTCGCTCGAAAAAACATCAATTTTCAAACAAGTTATCGAGAACTTTTTATTGAAATAATTTGTCCAAGTCAAACTGCAGCTTGTTATCTGGGAAATTGTGAAAACTGTCCTGGGACAAAGAAAATTCTCGATGATTTGAAATCAACTTTAGAAAATAATGGCATCACAAGTATTACATTCAATCAGTGGCTCACAACTGACAGGTATTTGTTAAATATTTGTGTCTCAATTTTTTTAGACAGTAATTAATTTTCTAAAATATATAATTTTCTATTAGATGTCAACTACTCACACAAACTGAAAGTTCACATATTTTTATTAAAAATCTTGGTAAAGAGTTGCCGAAAGTTTTAAAATATGATTTTATTGCCAAGTCGCAAGCAGAATATCTAGAAAAATTAAAAAATTTACTGGAATATGGTGAATATCTCGTAACTCTTGATTACTCTGAAAATTATTCTTTTCATGTGCAAGATGCTATTCAGTCGCAACATTGGTCAAAAGATCAAGCAACTCTTCACGTTTATGTTATATATCACAAGAAAAACAATGTTCTTGAGCATACGAATTTTGTAGTTTTTTCCGAGTATATAAACCATGATGCCACTGGAGTTCACCTTTATAATTCGAAAATGATTGGATTCTTGAAAAATAGATTTGGTGCTGAAAATATTAAAAAAATCTACTATTTTTCCGACGGAGCTGGTTCACAATATAAAAATAGATTTAATTTTATGAATTTACTATTTCATGAAGAAGATTTTGGCTTTGAAGCAGAATGGCACTTCTTCGCAATCGCACATGGAAAGGAGCTTGCGATGGGATTGGTGGATGTGTTAAAGGACAAGCTTATCGAGCCAGTTTGCAGGGTGCTCAGATAACGGATACACGAAAATTATTTGAATGGGCGCAAAAATCCTTTCCTAAAATTTATTTTGATATCTGTTCATCGAATGAGTATGACGAACATAAACAAGGTTTGGAATCTCGCTTTTCACAAGCAAAAACAGTCAAAGGAACACGTCAATACCATAGCTATAAGCCACACGATTCAAAAAATATAACATGCAAGATTTTTTCTGATGATTCTAAGAGTACTGTTCAGAAAGTCTCTACTTAGATATTGTAAATAAAATGTTATAATTATTAAAATATATTATATATCAAATTATTTTCTCATGAATTTTATTTATTACGAGTTTTAGTTATTATTAATGTTATTTATTATGAGCAAATGCATAAATAATCAGGTACAAAAAGCTGAGCGCTTGAACGCGCGTAAGTATCTCTCGCGGTAGCGCGCCGCAAGCTCATCCCGCCGCATTAAAAAATTCGTAACTTTTTTGTTTATGAATATTACCAAAATTTTCTTTCAGGAAAAGATACTTTAGACTTTATAGAATATTCCTTAAAAAAAAAATTTTTTCCTACCTACCCGAGAAGTTTGTTAAATTTTCAATTGTTTATTAAAAAATTAATTTTATAACAACAATTGTAAACATTTTTATAAAATTTAAATTTCATCTTAAATAGAAGATAGTTTTGTACTTACCCTTAAAATTTCATCAACTTTCATTCAATATTTGCGGAGAAATTGAATTTTGAAAAAAAAACGGCTTTAGACTTCATTTGTTAATAACTTTTTAAAAAATTTAAATTTTTCGAAAATTTTTTAGGACGTTGTTTTTTATCAATACATCTTCGTAATAAAATAATAAAATTATTCGAAAGTGCAATTTTATTTTTAGTGTGCCCAGTTGAGACAGCTTGACTCTATAAAAATGATTTCAGTTTTTTACAGTTATTTATACATTAATAGCCTTTTTGATGGATCGATCAAAAAGCTAAATCAAAGAGAAAAAAAATGCATTAATTCATACAAAAATTAAATAAAATATTTTTAATTAATAAAATCAAATAGTAGTCTATCGCCCTATTGAAAATAAAGACGTCTTTTAAAGACGTCTTTAAAAGACGTCTTCAAAAGACGTCTTTCAAAGACGTCATTGGACGTGTTCGGATTTGGAACAAAAAAAGACGTCTTTTAAAGACGTCTTTTGAAGACGTCTTTTGAAGAATTGTTTTTATAAATATTTGTACCCTATTGAAAATAATGACGTCTTTGGACGTGTCTGAATTTGGAACAAAAAAAGACGTCTTTTGAAGACGTCTTTTGAAGACGTCTTTTAAAGACGTCTTTTTTATCAATATTTTAAAAATAATACCCACTAAAATGTTTCAAAAAAGAACGTACTTAAGCTAAAGTGTATATACTTGAAGTACGTAATTGAAGTATGTATACTGATTTTCAACTGTGAATAAACACGCAAAATTATAACCTCATATACCTGCATCTCTGAAATTTGGGTAAGGGATTGCAAAGTTAAGAAAAACGGCACCTCAAAGTTAAAAATGTAACTACTGAAAAAATTATTCGAATCGACTATTAATTCTGTCTTTGACTGTTAGGTGGCGTTTTTCTTAATACGCGAACTCCTACGAAAATATTAGTGACTCGGGTATATAAGGTTATAACATTTCCAGTTTGTTCGCTCAAGCTTTTCGGTCTGCAGAGAGCTGATGCTTATTTTGTTTCTATATTCCTAAAGAAAGATATCCTATTAAAAATAATAACGTAATAAAATAATACTTTTTTGGAACATTTTAGTAAGTACTTTTTTAAAAATTTTGATAAAAAAGACGTTTTGATTTAAAAGACGTCTTCAAAAGACGTCTTTTAAAGACGTCTTTTTTTGTTCCAAATCCGAACACGTCCAATGACGTCTTTGAAAGACGTCTTTTGAAGACGTCTTTTAAAGACGTCTTTATTTTCAATAGGGCGTTCCATAAAAAACAAAAAAAATCTATGTAATATGTGGTGACTCTTAAGGATGTTCAATGGTTACGTAAAAGTTAACAGAATGCTTTGAAATTTTGAAATATGATTTATTATATTAAATTAAAGTACCTCAATTTTTTTCCATATTTCATTCCGCATGTTTTTTCGAGAAATTTAATGTTAAAAATACGAAAAATAACATGGGCTCTTATGGGCGATCTGAGAATCGATTGCGTTTTATATAAATTTCTGTCATAAAAGTTAACAGATCAAATTAAAATTTAGATATTATGAAAATATATTATCTAAGGATTCATTTCATATAGTTTTTTATATACCTTTCAGGAAAATTGACAGAGATTTCCAAAGTTAAAATTAAAGTAAGAGTTAATTTTTGAAAACCCGCTACTGCTACGTAAGAGATTTGACAACGTAGCGTATATATAACATAAGTTTTGAATTGAAAGATAATATTTTTCTGCTAAACTTAACCTACAAATAGAAGCGCTGCGTTGCCAAATTTCATTCAACATATTACCGAACTTAAATTAATTTATAATAAATTAAATAACATTTTAAAATGTTTTATTTATTAAATAAAAACGTTTAAATGTGATTTGAATAATATATATCATCTCTAAGTGCCATTCAAAGAACTTTTTGTTGAAAAATATTTGATTACTTTAAGTTGGCAGCGATCCTTCTTTCCTATGTTGAAGCATAGGGTACCCCTCTGACTCTTCACCTCCCCGCATGACACCATTGAACATCCTTAAGAAAAATGTTAACTTTTTGCCAACTCAACAATGAATGAAAATAAATCGAAATTATTATATGAAAAATTAACGTCGCTATATTTGAGCTATCATTACAATGCTAATTAGCGATGGAGATAATTAATGCGTTTATGCGTTTGTGATCGGCTGAAAGCGGGATTCGAACTCGGAACCTCGAGATTATGAATCCATTTCTCTGCTGATTGAGCCACTAACGACCTGACACAATACTTTATTCACGACAAATCTGGTGAATAATAATTGTTTTCAAAGCGCTTATGTAAACCACAATTTTCATTGACAAAATTAAAAACAAATATTTCAGTTCAGCATTAAATTTTTGGAGTACAAGATCATAAATTATAATTATCAAAAAAGAAAAAATTCAATAATTTTCGTAGAAATAAATTAATTTTTGATAAAATAGATATCGAAAAAAATTTAGAGGATGCATTTTTCGACATTAATATTAAATATTTTAAAAGGAAATAATAAATGTTGTAAATGTATAATTTTATTTTAACATGCGAACTTATAACGATTGAATAAAGCTTATCACACCAGTAGTAATTTAGTATAGTATGTTGTTGTAATCACATTAGTATCAGATTACTTTATGCCAGGATTTTTTTTAAACTAAAGTTACGGGACTAAAGTCCAATGTTTTAAGCGCACGTAAGGCAATTTTGTTTTATACAACCTCAACAAAAATATACGAATCATGTAATATTCTAAAATTGTATTCTGGCGGCTTTTTTTCAATTATTGTAAAAATTTGGAAAAAAATTTTTAAATTTAGAAAATTTAAATGCTTTAATTTTAAATGGTTACAAATTTTGTAAGAATTATTTAGAAGTTCTCACGATACTAGACAAAATTTCAGACGAGTTGAAAAGTTGATTAACGATATTTATTTTGTGTTTGTTATGATTAATTTCTAAATTATCCCCGAATTTTTAAAACCATTCAAAAACTCTTACAAAATTTGTAATCATATTAAATTAAAGCATTTTTATTTTCCTATTAAATTTATTTTTTTCAAATTGTTGCAATAATTAAAAAAAAATTATACGGCCATAAACGAATATTCATAGAAAAATAGCTTTTTCATTTAAAACATTTTTACACAGCTAAAAATTTCAATTCTTTATAGCCATTCTATGTGTGTAAAAGAATTTTAAAAATATCAAGCTTAGAAGTATTAGAAATTAATTCATAAATAAAATTATTTACATTATTTAAAAAAATATTTAAAAAATCATATTTTTGAATATTTTATTAAATATAGATTTATTACAAATATTAATTTTAACTATTTTTCACATTTCTTTAACAAAAAATTGGGATTTATGATTTCAAACTTCAATTAATCTAAATACGGCCCTGCTTTATATCATATACTAAGATATTTTTCTTTCTTTCTTATCAAAGTTTGCATTTTCATATCAGCAGTTTTGTACAAACCAAAATGCTCCTTTGCATCTATTACACTCCTGTGTATATTTCATTAGCTCTGTTATTGGTTAACTTTATAGTCATGTGACCCTTTATCGTATTCATGCCTCATATAATCAGCGAAAACCTCCGTCCCAAACATCTAACATTGCATATTTGCTTTGGTTTAATTCTAAGTACTCAAACATCTAGCTATTGCAACTGAAACAATATTATCGAGTGGAATAGTTAATCAGTACAGGAGAAACTACAGAAATGAAATAGTCGCATTAAGTTTTAAATATTCATAAAAATACAAAGAAATTATAATACTTTAAATATTTGTTTCACTTAAATATTATACTTGGATACTATATTTTATAATAAAAATTATTTAAAAAAAAAAATTTTGAACACTAGTAGTAACAGAATTTAAAAAAATTTTAATCATGTCGCATTCAGATTTTGAGTTATGTTATGAATATTTGTGGGATCCATATAATGATGAGTGGAGGATTAAAATTGGAAATATGTGGTATTCAGAAATTGACGTGTTGTGTTTTATTATGTTTGGAAATATGTCGCGTTCATCAGATTATGATGAGTTGTGTATGGCGTTTCGTAATATGAATCGGGATTCTTCTGGAGTTACACCTCTACATACAGCGGCAGCAGATGGTCGATTGGATTTAGTAATTTCTTGCTTAGAAAAAGGCATGGATATTAATTTAAAGGCGAAATACTTCGTTACACCTCTGCACTTTGCAATTCTTAAAAATCACTTGGAAATAGTCAACTTTCTCATCAAACGAGGAGCCAATATAAACCATAAGATTGTTTATGACTTGACACCTTTACATAGTGCATGTCAACTAGGCTATTTAGATATAGTAAATACATTAATTGCAAATGGAGCATATCTTAATGCCAAATCAAATATGCTTAATACACCTTTGCACTTAGCAGCAGAGAATGGTCACATAGATATAGTAAATGTGCTTATTGATAAAGGATTGAACGTTAATGCTAAAAATCGTGAAAAATTTACACCTTTACATTATGCATGTTTTGAAGGCCATTCCAAAATAGTAGAAACTCTTATTGCACATGGATCTAATGTTAATGCTAAAAATTGTGATAAACTTACACCTTTACATTGTGCATGTTTTAAAGACCATTCCGAAATAGTAGAAACTCTTATTGCACATGGATGTAATGTTAATGCTAAAACAAATTATGAAGTTACGCCCTTGCATTTTGCATCTCAAAGCGGGTTTTCCAAGATAGTAGATATTTTGTTAAAAGCAAAGTGTATTGTTAATGCTCAAGATTACAAAAATGCAACACCTTTACACTTAGCATCACAACATAATTACTTGGAAACAATTAAATCTCTTCTTCTTACAAAAAAAATTGATGTAAATTTAAGGGACTGCCATGAAACTACAGCTTTGCACGCGGCATCCGAAAATGGCCATTTAGAAACTATTATGTTGTTACTAGAGAAAAAAGCTAATATTAATCCTAAAAAGGAGGAAGGATTCACACCTTTACATCTAGCTATTCAACAAAGTAAAGTTGAAGTGGCTGACTTTTTAATTGAAATAGGAGCAGACATTCATGCCGTAGATGATCAAAATTGGACTCCTTTACATAATGCTGCATATAATGGCTGCTCATTCAATATAGTAAACAAATTGGTTGAAAAAGGAGCAAATGTAAATGCAAAGATAGATGACGGTAGAACAGCTTTACATTTTGCGGCAGAAAAAAATTTTTTGGAGATAGTAATCTTTCTAATAAAAAATAAGGCAGTAATCAATGCTGTAGATAAAAGAAATTGGATTCCATTACATTTCGCAGCGTATGATGGTAATTTAGAAGTTGTGAAAACTTTGCTTGATGCAGGCAGTGATATTGAAGCTAAAACGATCAAGCTTAACACTCCTCTACACTTTGCAGCTACTCATGGTCATTTGGAAATGGTTGAATTACTTCTAGAAAGAGGAGCCGATGTTAATGCTGTAAATCATAATAATAGGACCGCTTTATATTTTGCAACAGACGAGGGTCATCATCAGATTGCCAGAGTTTTAAGGAAACATAGTAATAATGTCCATTTAAAACAAATTAAATAACTGATAAGGTATTCAAAACTGCAAGAGGCAACAAACAATTTTTAATAAAAATAAATACTTTGAAATGATGAGTAACAAAAAACTAATGATTTTTCAATTGTTTAAAATCTTGATTATTATTTGTTATTAATTTCCTTATTCATAAAGTACATAATTAAGTGCATTTATTAACAATTTTAAAAATGTTTTATAAATTTACTATCAAAATTATTGCAAAAAAATTATTATAATATATACTTTGAGTATATAAGAATCTGAGCCATATAACATGCACAATTCATGAATCTTCGTAATTTCAAATGCTTTTTAGATTAAAAAAATTAAATAATGACATCTATCCAATCTAGATACAACATTGATTAATGAAAATTTAACTTTGATTTTGATGATAATAGGTTAACTTATTTTATTCTTATTCCTGTAAGCTTTTCTAGATTTTAGATATTTTGTTTTAGCTTCTTTGCATTATTTAATCGTTTACATACTGTTCAAGCTTTTGCATTTTTTATCATATATTTTTTAATGCTAATAAAGACGAAAATTGTATTACGAACAATAAGTTACAATAGAATACTACTAACTGAATGATTCCATCAGTGTGCTTATTTTTATTGGTTAATTATTTAATGTCAGAAAAAGAATTATGTTAGTGAAGTCGATTTTTAAAATATAATTCAGTTAAATTTTTCAAAATGAATACTCTAAAAGTGATTTCTGTAAGTGATAGAAAAATAAGATCTAAAGAAAAGAATATTCTAATAATAGTTCCCAAATTTACTAAAACAATGTAATTTGAATAAATTTTTAATATTTTAGTTGCCTATACTTAAAAAATATTAAAGTATGAATAAAATATAATTTAGATATTAGTTGTATAACATATATATCATTTAATTATAAAATTATACAACAACAAATATTTAAATTATATTATAATTCCAGTAGATTTTCATAATTATAAAATTGAAATTTCAATTAAATTATTTATATATATATATACTAAAGTTAATAAATTAAAAACATATCACATGGTGCCAAGTAATAAGACGCAAAACATACTATATAAATTATGATAAACATATAAATAAAAAATGAATTGGTTTTTAATCATTTAATTTTGATGATTCGTCTGAGGTGCTAGCAATTTATAAAATCATAAAAGCACCCAAATTTTTAATCAATTTCAGTTTGTTATAAAATCAGTAAATTCAAACCCAAATCCTGAAATAGTGGAAAATAATATTTTATGGTATTCAATTAATGAAATTAGTGCAATCTGTATAATCGTAAAAATTTATCAAACCAAAGATTCGACGAAACTCTATTTTCACTTTGGTTTCCTTGAAAGTACATTGATACTTAAGGAGACTCGTGCGAATAAAGCTTCTAATAAGGATATTTTGTAAAAAAATACCAAGAAAAGTATAAATTACGATTATTTCATAAAAATTTAATAGTATATTACGCAACGAGTGCGTAAAATATGTGATTATCGCACGAGTCGGTTTTGTCGCCCGAGCGCAGCGAGGGCGACAAATGAGACGAGTGCGATGATCACTTTACGCATTAGTTGCGTATATTATTTTTTCTAACAAGTGCGCAAAATTCTAAGAATGACAAACTTGCGTCTGTGATAGCATGTACAATCTTGTTCGAAGGCTATCAAGATTGTAAGAGGTAGTCGAGATCGGGGCGCAGGACGGGGTCCAGGGGCGGAGCCCCGGTGGGGTGCAGGGGGCAAAGCCCCGCCTGAGGGGGTTTCGGGGGAGCGCGCCCCGCCTCCAAAAAATAAATAATATTACTAATATAAAAATAAAATTAATAAAACCATCAACGGCAAGCCGGAGTAGAACCTGATATCGACTGAGTAACAATTGAGTTGTTTGTTATTTACTCAAGTATTAATCAGGTGTATCTTCAAATTAAAAGTTGAGCGCAATAGATATTATTATTATGAACATCTATGCACAAGAAAAAAAAAATCTACCGCTTTGTTTTTGAGAAAAGTAAGTAACGCCAAAGTTTTTTCGCGTTATTTACTTTTCTCAAAAACAAAGCGATAATGATTTTTTTCTTCTTGTGCATAAATATTTGTAATAATAATATCTATTGCGCTCAACTTTTAATTTGCAGATTCACCGTTTAATACTTGAGTAAATAACAAAAATCTCAGTTAGACAAGGATAGCTCTCAAATTAAAATTCCATGAAAATATATTATTAAAATAATAATTGAGAATTCCTCCCCCTTCTTTAAAACAATAAATAAGAAATTATTTAAATGATTAACTCTAAGATTAATTAATAAGAGAGTTCACGTATCGCGAAAAAAATTGTACATAGCACTTTAAAAGAGCACCACAAGAGCTTTCAAATGAGATGTATAAATGTCTGTTATGATGTATAGTTCCTGAAATATAATACTTTAAAAATTAAAAAAATTTTTTTCAGATGAAATCATTTTACGCACGCTCAAATCATTTTACGCACGCTGTATTCATTTTACGCACGCTGAAATCATTTTACGCACGCTCAAATCATTTTACGTACGCTCAAATCATTTTACGCACGCTGAAATCATTTTACGCACGCTGAAATCATTTTACGCACGCTCGATTCATTTTACGCACGCTAAACAAATGCGTCTCATAATATGATATTTTATGTACGCAAACGGGTACATGAAATCGAATTTTGCGCACGCCGTTAGAAAAAAAATATAATGCTATCGACCAAATGAAAGAGAAAAAAAATTATAGAAATTTGAAAATTTAACATGGGCTTTTATGGGAAAAATAACATTTATGCTTATAACTCGGTAATAAAGAAGTAGTTTTTTATGAATCAAAAACAAAAATTATAGATTTTTTTATTACGAATTCAAATCTGTTGAAAAAATTACATGTTATTGATGAAATAAAAAAAAACATTTAAAAAATGTATTAAAATTAATGCGATTAGAACATTGAAAATCGTAAATAATAAATGTTTTTTATATATAATTAAATACAATTGAAGTTACAACTATAATAATAAATTATTTACACTTTTTATAAAAATTATTAATAATACAAAAATAATATTGTTTTCCTATTTGCGGGGCCCTGATAAGGTATACTCCTGAGCGCACGAGCCTCCTTAAATATAAAAAATTATATACATACGATTTAAGTATGAACGTAATAATTAATTATTGATAAGATAAAAGAATATTTTCAATTTAATGATTTTTGTATAACAAAAGTGGTTTTTTAATAAAAATTATTTATATAAAAATAATGTATCAATTAATTTATATTAACTACATGGAAATTATTCACATCCTAAGTTGTATTTTTATATATTAATTTACTTATTTGTTAATTAACAGCATGGTTTTCGGGGTCTGTATTAGTTATATATGTCCTTTGGCCGTATTCAGGTGGAATATGAATCGAGAACAATGTTGTCTGTTTTTAAAGAAAAAAGAACAAACTTTCAATATGAATGATTGATTAATCAACTTTGAAAAATAAAATAAATAATGATGACAATTTAAACAATAATAAAAGAAAGCTGGACTTTTCAAAAACAATGGTAACGAATTATGTGAAAAAATTAAGTGCTAACAAAAATGAAAATTTGTTTATTTATTCTAAAGTAAATGCCCAATAAAAATCATCAATGATAATAAAATAGCCAGGTAAAAAGTTTCTTTCGCAAAAATTGAAAGCAATAATTTTTTGAAAAACTTGATACAAATATAACAATCAACAATCACGCATAGAAAAAGTACCTACATTTCAAGAAAATATCCAATCAAAGCAATTAAAACTAGTGGCAACTATTGTTGCCGGCGCTGAGCGACGAGTCGACGGAAATATAAATTTTTAAGTATTTAAATTAAATCGTAGTCGACATTTCAATTGTAATGTTGCCTATTGTAAATTTCTTTATTAAAATTCTTATAATCTCAACACAAGTATAAAATTACATTGTATAAATGACGGTGAGACGAATATTATTACATAGACATACAATAATCACGTATACGCTTCAAATCAATACAAATGAACGCAAAAAAAAAAATTAAAAAAAAGTAACAACTTAAAAAGAATGCCTTAAAGAGGAACAAATAATTAATTATCTCTAGAAATTATACAAATAATTCATGAGAAGAAAATTTTTGAAGTCGGCGTCGAATTCTAAATCTGGAACTTACAGGCAAAACGACTTGCTTAATTTTTTTTAAATATCGTTGACGTTTGATATCAATCAAACGCCGACTTCAAAAATTTTTTCTTATGAATTATTTATATAATTTCTAGAGATAATAAGTTTTTAATTACTTGTTAAGGTATTTTTTGGAAATCGGTTTTTTTCTAAGTTTTTTATTTTCTACTTTTTAGTGAATTATTAACAAAATTTTTGAATCAAAAATTACAAACAAATTAATTTATTTGTATTAGTCAAATACTAATCTAGTACGTGTACAAATTTTTTGGTACTTGTTTGGAAACACCCTCCTTCAAATGTAATAAGTTTCATCCAAATCGATCCTTCCCTTTCCGAGTTACCCAAGTAAAAAAATTGTATACAGTTTGTATTCTGATTATAGATAATTTATTATTTACAGATTGTATACATATTTTATACAAAAGTGATTGCATACAATTTGTATACAATCTGTATAAAATTTATAAATAAAATTTTAAATCGTTTATATTAGAATAATGAGTTTATTGGTAAGTATTCCTTTTTATTATGCTTATGTGAATAAAAATACATAAATTATTTTTCTTATATAAGTTATTTTTTTTCATACACATTTGTAGAAAAACATACATAATTTTTTACACGCAACACTTTTCCCTGAATACTTTCTAATGGAATAACGTACAAACAGTAGGTGTCACGGATAGATATTATATAATTTGATAAATCAATATTTAGATTTTTATTAATAATATTATTTGATGTAAAATCTTTAATTAATTGTCTAACAAAAGCGAAAATTGAATCATCCACAGATAAAAAACACAAGATAGTACCGAATAAATTTTTATTCCAGTATATATTGAAGTTATTTCTTTTTTTTTGTCTTTCATAAAGTAATGATGTATAAACTTCTTTTCCTATTTTTGCTTTTGAATGAACTTTCATATTATGCATTAGGAAATTTTGCGTGAAACAAAACTGACGAAGAGTTTCAAGTTCGTATTCATCGAATATTTTTTCCACTGCTTTTCCTAAACAAGTCTTGATCACGTCATCATTTTGATTGTCATTAAGGCTCAATTTATGTTTTAGTACTCTATGTGCATTAAAAATATACATTGTATTTACTATTTCTATTTCTATTTTATTTGGACCATGTGTAACCTTTTTCACTTGCCCATTGCCATCTTCGAAAGGAAATGCAGATCATGTGTATATGGGGCCCCATCGACGTACACTTGGAACTATGTGTTTTGCTTGATACACATTAAATGAACATTTATTGAGTCCATATAAATGTTCTACGTTGTTAGCATATTTATTTAAAAGATTTTCTGCAAGATTGAGGTTTGGCATGTGAATCTTAGGTTGTAGTAAAATTGTTGTCGCTAGTGCCAGCATTAAAAAATGATTATAATATTCTAGTTTTAATATACCCTGTAATAAAATAGGGAAATAATGAGTAAGCGATTCTCTTAGTTCAGAAGCTTTCCAATAATGCATATATTTAATGATTCTAGGAGTCCTTGTTACATAATCTGGTGGAAAAATTTGTTGAAGTTCTTTGTCAATTGTATTTTGATCTGATTTTTTTACGTAGAAAGGATGATTTTTATACTTACTATCAAACCATAAGGTAAGAAGCATTCTAAACGAGCCTAATAAAATGGCGTGCATATAATCGGGCACAAATGAAGTCGCCACATTAAAAAAAGGTATTAAAGCGGTTATAGAAGGTCCTTTTACTCCTTCGACGTGTTCTAAGTCATTTTGTACTGCTTTAGCCCCTTGAGAAATCATTCTCTCTTTAGTTCGTAGTATTGGTACAGGATTAATATTTCTATAAACTCTTGTGAATCCAAATCCTGTTTCGCAGGATTCGCCTGGATGTTCACAAAATGAACAGCCGAATGCTCCATTAAATTGCATGATATTTTGTACTGCTGCTCTTGCGGGTGCATCAAGAGTGGCGATTGGAGCAATAACAATACTGCGTTTAAAAGAGTGAGTCTCATTTTCATACCATTCTAAACCGTTTACATATAAATCTTTTAAACATTGAACAAAAGGTTTTAAAAATGCTGTCATGTTTGGTTTTTTTTCTCTGCTGTAATAAATTCCACATACAAATTGGAAATTGCGCCGACTCTCAGGAGGGATATTTACAATCTGAGCTTGAACAAGCCATACTTGACCATTAGAATTATTGGCTATGGGTAATCCATCAGTATTCCATAACAAAACTACATCATTACTTTTCAAAACATTTTCTTTTAAATAACAAAATTGCGTTCCTGAATAAATATCACATATAAAATTAGGGTCTATAATTTCATTCTGTCTTTGTAAATCAATTAAGTTACTAAGATTTCGGTATTCAAAAGCATGTTTTAACATTGATTTTAAATCATAATCTACGAAGATCGCATTTACTTTTTCACTTTCGCAATTAGGACAAATAGTAACTTCAGGTTTAACGTTAAATTTACCTAAATAATGAGAACAATTTTCGCACATACGATGCTTTGTAATATTTTCTTTACTGGGCATTATTCTTTCAAGAAATTTCATTAAAAAGTATTATATTTATTTTTTGGTAGATAGTTTGGTTTTGGCAGTAAATTATGAACTTTTTCAAATAGATTATATAAAGCTTTCTTTGTTATCGAACGTTCAAGATAATAACCTAATAATGTCGATACGCAACTTCCAACAGATAATTCTGAATTTTCGTAAAACTTTTTGTTCATTAAATCGTCGTCCTCGTTATTGATTTCATAGTCTGGTAGAATATCTGGATTTTCATTTATAAGATCAATAAAATCATCGAATGAATCTGATGCTGTAGAGTCCGTATCACTTACATCAATACCGCATTCATTTTCTCTTAAATCGTTACACATATCCTATTAAAATTTTAAAATATTAGCAAGTACAAATATTATATCTTAAAAATTTTTAATTATTTTAAAAGCATTCATATTTATTTATTACTTTATCTATTTTTCATCTCTATGTTTTCAAGAAAAGTTAAAATAAATTAAAATTTTTATCGTCTACCTGTAACCTTTAATTTTATAAAATTTAGAACACCCTTTCATTTTTTTCATTTACTAGTTTTTGAAAAATATACATTATTTTAATTACAATAAAACAGCGAAATACAGTAAAGTAAGTAGCCTTTTATGAATGAAAAAATATTCGATCGTTTAAATTTCTATATAATCTCGAATATTTAAGTTACGTCTACGGACAGTTTTAATAAACTTTAACCTTCTAACAAATTTTTCATACTTTTAAAAACTATTTACGCATATAATATATTAACAAAAGGCAATGCACTCCGGGAAATGTGATTCAAAAGCATGATCTCACTTTTCTACTGCTTTGCTGTCTTTTTTTCTTTCTGTCGGTCTTTTTTACTCTCTCTAATATTATTATTATTACTACTATTATGTTTAAGAATGTAGAAAATGTATTTAATAATATAGCGGTTCCAAATTGTTAACTAGCGATTCAAAATTTTACATTAAATATCTAAATAATTCTTTAATGAAAAAGTACCTCTATATCCATAGGTTGATCATGCGCATTTATAGGCTGCACAGGTATATCCAAAGGATCATCAAGTATATTTATAAATTCTTCGGGATTAAGAAAATTTTGTGTGGATTCATTCTGCTGGGCGTTCTTTTCGCGCAAAATCCTTAACCCACCCGATCGCATCCAACGTCGAAGTGTCGCAATAGATATCTCCAATGACTTCTCATACAATAAAAACTCTTATTAAACTATGTACTTTTTTAATGAATAAATTTTAACTACCTCATTATTATCTATTCGATTACGGTAATCGTCCATCATAAAAACTTATGTATAATAATCCGTCAGATTTTTATAAATTACATTGCTTAAATTTTTAAATTCAAATTCAAATCAAGTTCAGTTTGTATAGAACGTCAATTTTTTCGACAGATTTTTTTCGATATAATCGTTATTCATTTGAAAGGAGAAAGCTGTCAAACATAATTAGATAGTTGTTCGAGCAGCACGTTGCTTAATTTACTTCGTCTCTAAAATGGATGAAATGCAATATCTAATCCAATGTGATAATCCTACTTCATGGAGTATTGTGTACAAAAGTTCAATTTTAGTTGAAAAAGGTGTATCAAGAATTGGAAAAGGTATGGAAGTAGTTTTTATGTGGCCAGAAAATTCTTGTAAGGCTAGGCCGTTTCAAGGACGCGTAATCGCAATGTCTGGTAAGTGAAAAGTTTATTTCATGTAATAATTAATAAGTAGATTTTTAATTTATTTACGTAATTTTCATCTTATTATTAATTGATGACTTATTTACTTGATTTTTATTTTATTATTAATTTTTAAATTATTTACAAAATTTTGATCTTATTATTAGTATTTCACTTATTAATTACGAAAGTAAAAAATATTAATTACCATCTATAAATGTTGCATTAGAACGTTTTAAATATTTCATTTACGTTTAAAGCATGCGCGGTCTTGTAAGTTTTAAATGAAAATTTAAATTGAAGAAATTCCTTGATTCCTTTTTATGAATATTCAAGAAATTAATTTTAAAACAAAAATTATTTGTAGATAATGAATCCGAGCTTTCAGAAATGATTGATGAATTGAAGAAGGATTACAAAAATGAATCAAAGACCTTCAAGCAAACAAGAAAGCTGTAAAACGACATATGCAAGATACTGATTTGTTGAAGGTACTTCTACGTTCTTATTAAATCTTATAAAGTAGATTTTTTTATAAATTAAATTTATTACTTTTACTTATAGTCAAGCTTTAAATACATAAATTCAACTAAAAATCTTAAGATTTATCAAATTTTGTATAGAACTCTTATATAATTATAATAACCCATTACAGGAAAACGCAGTCCACAAAACCAAAAAAAATCAAGGAAATTATTTAGCGAATAAGGAGATTTTAGAAGAATTAAAACTAAATTCAGATGGTAATTCGAGTAACGCGAATCTTTTGGATCAATCTCATATTTGGGAAAAGGTTAAGAATTTATGCTCAGATCTTGACTCACTTTACGCAGGAATTACACTGGCAACAGATAAAATTAAAGCTATATCTCAGGTAAGTTAAATATTATCTTAGATAATTTAATAAAAATAGTTATTATAAATGTCGATAAATTTCAATTGAAAATATTAAATTAAAACGAAAAAAAAAATTAAAACATTTTTACAGGAACAATACTTTTATATTATATGCAATTTCAAATCAGTTATTTAAAATTTTCATTATTTTTTTTTCATTACATGAAATTTAAAACATTTTAGATTAATATAACCTTTAAATTTTGATTATAATAACAAATTATATTTTTAAAAATAAATGATTTTCCATATTTCTATTAATGATTAGTAAGTAAATTATGTAATTTAATTTTTTTATTTATATGATTCTGGAAACAATAATACGCTGTTAATGCACTATGTAAATAATAATTTTTTAAATTTTGAGAATATTTTTTGTGAAATTTTTGTATATTATCATTTGTTTTTTAAATAACTTTTTAAAGAAATTATATTAAGACAATTTTATATTTTTTAATTTGATTTGTTCATAACAAATAATCAATAAAATATTATTGTTAAAAAACTTATTTCGTGGATAAAGTATATGTCTCGACTTAAAAATAATTTATTTCATGAAACAAAACCTAAAAACTAAAATTTATCCGTCATTAATTACAGAAAGGTGTGACATATATGTCACGCTGTGCAACAAAGGATTAAGTAATAACTATTAAGAAGTGTAACAATTTTTATTTGTATATATCTATTTTCTAAAGGCCTTAGAACAGCTTGAAAACTTTGTGAAACCATTAGATTATATTACTAAAATGGATTCTAAGGAAGAAGTAATAATGAATGATCAGCCGAAAAATACAAATATTCAAAAAGCTAATAGGCGCTCATTTAATATGCCAATAGACGAAGTAAGCAATTAAAATATTCCTGAAATTGTAAACTTTTTATTTTTTTTACTTATTTTACATTTTTAGATTCTCCAAGATAACGAAATTATAGATTATAATCAACCATCAACAAGTAAATATAATAAAATAAGTGAAACATCCGAAATTTCAAGGCCTTTAAATACATATCAATTTAAAAATATTGATTTATCTGATGATGAAAGCGAAAATAAAGAAAATGATCTCGAGAAAATTGATTCCAGGAATAGAAGTGTTTACATTATAGAATCAAGTGACGAAGATGAATCAATGGTAAATTATTAAATTTATATATTTATATATGTATGCGTGTATAGCAATCATAATTTAAAGCTTTAATTTTGTTATTATAATTACAGGTTATAAATCCAGCTTCAAATCCAGAATCACAAAACAGAATTCAATCGGTCAGCTTATAATTATTTGTAAACTATTATTTTACTATTATTTTTTATTTTAAAATATGTTAATTTTCTTTTTAATTATTATAGCTTCATAATATAAAAATTGAACCAGAAGAGCCAAATGAGCAAATGGATGAGCAGATGGATAAAGCAGGAATTTGGACATTATTACATCATGAAGAGGATGAAAAAAAAGGAGTTTGTTTTTACTACTTTACTTTTTTTTTTAAATACAAAATAAAATTCATTCAATAATAGTAATAACAATAATTCATGTTTCAGATAATAGAATTGATAAAAGGATCAGGTGTATTTATCAAAAGTTATATGCTAAAAAATTTGCAAGAGACGCAAATAAAACAAACGTGTTTTGCTAGAGCGCTCATGAAAGCGATTTTCAATAAAAATGCTTTGAGCAAATGCTCTTTGAGTGGAAAATCGGGATGTAAGCCAGGACTGCATAAAGAAGCAGTCAACGCCATTCTAAGTAAAATATTAAATTATAAAAATAAATTTAGAAAATTTTTAATTTTTAATTTCAATGTTATGTTAATTTTTGTAGCTTATACGTTGGCGTGGGCTAAAAAGGAAGGCTGGAAATATGCGGATAAGCAAACAATCAAACAAAGCATGAGGCAGATGACCGTGGAGAAAAATGGTTCTGCTACTATATTGGCAGAAATAAAAAAAGAAAATTTAGATTTTAATATTTGAATTATAATAATATTAATAATTATTTAAGTTGATTTATTTAAGTTTATTTATTTAAATTAATTTTAAGTTCATATTTAGTTGTAATAAAATTGTAATTCTAATATAATAATAATATTTATATCAATTTAATTATATATTTTTCAAACCATGTATACAAGTCTTATACATTTTTCGCACATGATTGTACACCGTTTGTATACAAATTATATATTAATTGTATGCAATCACTTATGAATGAAAAAAGTATACAATCTGCATATCGTAGATTGTATACAATGTGTCTTCAAATTGTATACAACTCTTTTACTTGGGTATGCACGAATGAATATATTTTTTTGAGTTTTAAGGTAACAAACATAAAAAAAAATTGAATTGAATTAAGAACGTCCTTCTTTTTGAAGTCGGTTAAAAAGTAAATTGGATCGAATAAACGAGAGTGTTGAGTGGTGGAAATAATTAATCAAACAATATTAAATATGTAATGAAAATTAATATTTATTATTAACGATACAATTAAACAATACTAATGTTGTATAATCGTCTATTTTATACTTAAAATTCTTTAACACTTAAATAATAATAGTTCATTAAACGAATACATCTGATGCGTTGTAACGAAATATTTTTGATTGTTGCTAGATTTTCATACGTATTTTTATATAAACAACAACAATTGTCGTAATCGATTGAACTTAAGAATTTTATTTTATTTACAAATTATATTTTAGTTCGTTGGTCAATAATAAGAAAAATGATTTTTACATTGATGAATTAATTAGTTAATATATCAAATAAATAATTTAATTTTACTCAATTCTGTTTTTTAATAACAAGAATTGATCACAAATTTATATAAAATAAATTTAATTTGACGGAATAAAATTAAAAAATTAAATCATTGATACTTATCATAGTTGTATTAAATCGAATATAATTTTACTATTAATTATATTACAATCAATTGTATAAATTAATAAGAACGATGCATTTTACTGTGTTTTTATACATGTCCGTAATTATTACAATAAGTATTTTGTTTTATTTGAATGCATCTTGATATTGTGAATATTAATTTCTTATTCGTAATTTCTTTTAGTCGTTTTAAATTTAAAGATAAAATAAACGATTATCTATTTATCCATACAAATTAATTCTGAACAAAAATGATATCTAAGACGCAATAATAATTAAACATCTTAATAATTATATTAATAACACGAAATTCAAACAATATAGTTAACAATGTTGACATTGTATTATGATACAATTTATCCTTCGAATATTTCTCAAATACTTTACAATCTTTAGAATATTTTTCTACTCAAAAATTTAATAAAAAATTAGACTAAGGATTTAAACATTGCGTCACTCATAATTAATATAATTTAATAAATTTTTTTATGATTATTTTTATAGAAAATAATTACTTTTGTTAAATATCGTTTATTCGTATATTTCGATCGTATTGATCGATTTATTCCAATAATAATATAAATTAGATTAACGAATTCGATATCATGTAATTTGTTTAATAATTTTGTAGGTTCCATCTTGATTGTACAATGCCAAAAGTCAACCGACAGTCTTTAAGAACTCGAGATAAAAATCGAAAGCTACGGTACAAATTAAAAAAACAAGAATGTTCAAATGAAGTAGCGTCAACAACTTCAATCATTTTCAAACTAAATAAAAAACAAATACATGCCGGAAATAATTTCGATGCTGCGATCCGTAATCTTATTTGGAATACATGTACAAATTGTAAACGCTCGTTTCCAAATTTGAAAATTACAGATGACTTATGCGGTTTTTGTTATAATCCAATCAATAGAATTAACTATACAAAGGAAAATAATATGAATCCAGGAGACGTTCCATTGGAATTACAAAATTTGACTTATATTGAACAAATGCTTATAGCTCGTGTTCACCCAGTCGTATCATTGTACCGAATAAACGGATCTCAATACGCTTATTCTGGTAATGTTATAAATTTTAATCAAAATATTCAGGATTATTTAAACGAATTATCAATTTCTTTAAATGAATTAACATCGACCATAATATTTAATAAAAATACAACAGCTGGAATTGCTCAATTTAGAGTACGTGCACACAAAATATTGCAAGCACTGAGGTGGTTGAAAAATAATAATTTGTATTATAAATCGATTACAATATCGTACAAAAATATTAATGATCTACCAAACGATGGTGATATAATACATTTAATTTGAAATATCAATAATGATACGGACGACAATAATATTGATAACATTGATGATGGCAATATAATCGATGATAGTTCAATTTTTCGTATAGAAAACATTGATCAAACAGATCACATCAATAAGGAATTGATGGTCACATATCCAGCAACGGACAATGAACCCATTAATGAATTTTCAAACGATGGTTATATGGCTTGTGCATTTCCTGCATTATTTCCGACTGGTGACAGTGATTTTTTACGGAATCGATTAAAATCAATCACATGCCTTCAATATTTTAGATTTTTAATGTTATATGAAGACGGACGTTTTGCTAGGGATCCTAGATTTTGTTATTTTGCTTTGAATAGGATATTACGTCACGAAGCTCTTTCACAATCGAATTTATATTTAAAAACAATTGATGTAACCAATCTTACTGTAAATTATTTAAAAAATATGATCATTGCAGATAAAACAATATTGAATCGAATCATGGTATATTGTTCAAGAATCAAATCAACACGAAGTTTTTGGCATAAAAAATATAGAGAGTTAATATCTATGATTGAACAATTGGGTAAACTAACAATTTTTTTCACATTGTCAACTGCTGATTATCGCTGGCCTGATTTATTCAGATTATTGTCACCCGATGGGCCGTATGATCAATTAACATCACAGCAAAAAAGAGAATTAATGCACAACAATCCTCTGATAGTTGCCTTTTTCTTTCAAGAACGGGTTGATTTATTTGTAAATAAAGTATTGATACCGATCTTCGACGTCAAAGACTATTGGTATAGATTCGAGTGGCAAAATCGAGGTAGTCCACATATCCACGGTATATTGTATCTCAATGACGAGCCTGTTGTCAATACTGGTACTTTTTCGAATGAAAAGATTACTTTATTAAGAGATTATTTTGATAAATTATGCTTCGCAATAAATCCCGTAGGGATCAATATTGATTCTTATGAACATTCTTCAGAATGTCGATTTTCTGATGTTACTCCTACGGAATATGATAAAGATTTGTATGCTTTGATTAATACTTTTCAACGGCATACAAAATGCGGGAAACATTGTTTGAGATTAAAAAATGGAACATTAAGATGTAGATATGATTTCCCAAAGGATATTCAAATTGAAAGTACAATTGATAATTCGAATGGTTATTATAAATATTGTCCTCAAAGAAACGATCCGTATGTTCAGCGTTTTAACAACGTTGTTACTCAAATTTGGCGAGGAAACAGTGATTTTTCACCAATCATTGACACGGTAGCATTAATGCAATATATTGTAAAATATACCACTAAAGGTGAAACAGCTTCTGATACTTATATGGATCTAATCAAAAAGTTTACCATGAACGATTCCAAAGATGCAACGGCACGGAAAGCGTTAATAAAATTAATTATTTCTTCTGTCAGCGAAAGGGATTATTCTGCTCAAGAAGTTGTACATATTTTAATGGGATGGCCATTACATAAATCGTCCCGAACTTTCGTTGTACTTCCTATTTATAATGACGATTGGAAGATTTTTAAGGTATGTTCGAATTATATGTTTTTATTAATTTTGTATAAGTGTGTAATTTTATATATATTCTTATAGCCAAAGGGTAATAAACCAGATGACGCCAATGATACAATCATCGAAAAATATATTAATCGTCCGGATAAATATGATAATTATTCTTTATTTAAATTCACTAAATGCATTAACGTATATGGTCAACGTTATACTAAAAGTAGAAAAGAACATATTGTGCAAGTCTATCCTATTCTGAAAATTAATGATGATATTGATGTAGAACCTTATTATCGTCAACAATGCATTCTACACATTCCCTTTCGTGAAAACTTAAATACATTATGGAACAAATATGGAACTCAGGAAAATTCTTGGTTTTCATTATATGAAAAGAATGATATAATATCGGTTGAATCAATAAACTTGTCTTCAAATATCATTGATGAAGACGACACGGATGATTGCTATGTCAACGACAATTATTATAATGCTTTCGAATTAGCATCGTCTTTACGACGAGAAAAATTCGATGAAAAATTGGGGCAAAGATTAATTGACGTTACTTATGATTGGCAATCCAATTGTACGCATTCTCCATCATTCGATACAATCGAAGAATTTTTAATTAATTATAAGAATGATCATAATTATGCATCAACTTCTAAATCAAAAGAGATCGAATCGGTTCCTTTGTCGATCGAACAAAATAAAATACTTGATGTATGTATGGAACAAATTCGTCGTATAAATAATAGAACTCAAGGCATAATCTACTCAGACGATTATGTTAAATGTTTAATAATCCAAGGAAAAGCTGGTTCGGGAAAGAGCACGTTAATTAGGCAGTTTGCTATGCAAGCTCAGAGTAGGTGGCGTTCTGAGCTCTAGCGCTGTCATGGCGGTCACACTACGACAATCTTGCGATGTTAATATGTATGGATGTATTCATGAGTCTATCTGTGTATATTCAATGACGTCACATCTGAAAGTAGTGGGGGAAGCCCCTTCTCTGATAGCCGCGCGTCGCCCGTCGTTGCACGCACACAGCTACTCGTATATGCTCATCCATGCACACATACGTGGAGTGTACCGCCATGACAGCGCTAGAGCTCAGAACGCCACCTACTCTGAGCTTGCATAGCAAACTGCCTAATACAAAGAATTGTTCACGAAGTAACAGAAAAACTGGGTTCTGACGCAATCGTTGTTACGGCACCTACAGGCGCAGCAGCTTTGAATGTAAATGGATACACACTTCATTCGTTATTTATTGATACGACAATAAAACAAACTAATGATCCAATGGCAAAAAAAATAATAATGTATTTATCCATTTGTATCACTAAAATTCCTTTACAATGGAAATTAAACATTTCGCATTAAATCATATTATTTTGTGATCATATAAATTACTCATTGTATTGTATTTCGTTAATAGTCGAAACAATACAACAAAATAAAACGCAAATTTGTCAATATTAAATGCGCTCGCACATAAGCACTTACTTATTTTTCTTTCTTTTTAACCGACTTCAAAAAGGAGGAGGTTCTCAATTGGACTGAATTTTTTTTTTTTTTTTTTTATCTTGTAATGTTATTTCTCTTACGAAAGAACTCAATTATTATGGAAAAATAACAATATTTACCGCAACACGATTTAAAGTGAAATGAGCAACAAAAATATAAAAATAATAATAATATACATCGAAAAATTTCCAAAATACTCAATAGATATATTAAAATAAATCCTCATTCGTTTTGCGTTAACATAAATTCATCTGTTTACCTTAAAAGTAGAAATAAAACTTATCTACGAGTCCATTTTTTCTGCTCAAAGAGTAGAAAAATAATGTTGATTCTGCATAAAAGTCGTCTTGATTTGCTTCATTACAAAATAATGAAATGAAAATGTGAGTGTGTATATATATATATATATATATATATATATACACACGCATTAATACGCAAAATTCTATCAATTTTATTAATACAAAAAGATACAAAAAAAAATTTTTTTTGTTTTTAAATAAACAACATTAAACAACCGTCATGATTACAAACGCCAATAAGAATAGGGTTCTTCCTCGAGCCAATTGACAACAATATTCGAGAAAATATTTCATTTTAATTAATTTCATCGATAATATGCAAATATTTGAAGAAAAAACTCAAAAAATAATTTTTTTTTTTAAATGGACGAGATTATGAAACCGTTATGATTACTGACACTAAAAAGAATAGGGTTCTTCCTTGACCTATTTGACAATATTTTTGACTTGATTTGAGTTGATATATCAATTGGCCGATGCGCAATCGAAGACGAAAGGATTAGTCGCATTAGTAATATGAGTTTTCTAAAAATACTGATTTTTAGAAAACTCATATTACTAATGCGAAAGAAAAAAAGGTTTAACAGACAAAATAAAAAAGAAATCCTTTGAAACAATCAAAAAATCAGTATTAAACAAAAATCTGTAATGTAATTATTTAATTATTAAATAATTACATTACAGATTTTTGTTTATTTATTTATTTGTTTGTTTATTTATATGTTTATTTACTTTTAATAAATATCATATTGTTATATTTGTATTATTGCTTTTTCCAAATAATATTACCAAGAGTCATTCAGTTGATGTAATATTCACTGAGAATCTAACTTATAAGAAAACTACAGTGCTCGACCGCATGCGCGCTACTTGTAAATGTTGTTATATCTTTTTTAATTATTTATCAATCGATTTGAAACTTTCCACAAATCTTCTTTATACAAAAACCAAAAACTTTCTCGCTACAAGTTTCTTGTACTTGAAAGTTCCCTCGATACTTTTTTCTCGAGTACATTATAAACGCACAATTTGTAATTTGTATTAATTAATAAACAATTGCGACTAACAATTTGAGAATCAACATTTTTTATAATTATCATAAGTTTCGCTATGATATTTAGAAAATATATTTCAAATTTCAGCGGAATTGGTTAATATTTACTCGAATTACAACGATTTAAGTTTAAAAAAGTATTGAAATTTAATGTAAAAAATTTTCTTGTTTTTAATTTTTTTCTTGAAAAATAAAAATTTTATAAAAAAACTGTTAATATAAAAAAGATGCGGCATGATGAGTTTTATAACGTCAAATTTTTTGAAATTTATTTGAAGAAAATGAAATTTTTACTACCAAGTGACTTCAGTTTTGCGTGCTCCGAGCGTAAGTGCCCTTATTGCATCCGGGCCTTCAATTAATCAAAGAAAAACATTAAAATTCGTTCTCAAAAGCCGTCATTATGCTCGGAATTTTTGGCTAAATCTTCAAATTTTATAGTTCTAATAAATTAAATCTTTCGAATTTTTCGATGAATGAAAGCAGATCAACGGGTGATACAAAAATAAAAACCTCAAGATTAAATATTTCCAAAAAAAAATATTTTTTATCAATTCAATGCTCAACATTTCTTATTAAACCATCACCGAAAAACAGACGAAAACAAAATATTGAACAATTTGAATATTGATTTTACTGATTAATATGAATAAAAATATTAACTTTTCAAAATTTATTTTGAATGATATTATTTTTTATTAATAATAGATGTCTCAAAACATTAAAAATATGAATTCACTTCATAAAATATCAATTTATTTAGCAATAAACATATTGGGTTCTAGAATTAGATATTTTTCTTTCTTTTTTTATGAAGGCTTGCATTTTTTTATCATCAGTTTTGTTCAAAGCAAAAAATGCTCCTTTGCATGTATTACACTCCTGTTTATATTTCATTTGTTCTGTGATTGGCTAACTTTAGTCATGTGACCATTTATCATATTCATATAATCAGCGCAAACCTCCGCCCCAAACATCTAACATTGCATATTTGCTTCGGTTTAATTCTAAGTACACTGTTAAAAAAAATTGAATTTTGCTTTCAGTACATTTATGAAATTTCTATTTTTACTTTAAATTTCATGCAAATTTACATTAAAATTACGGTAAAATTATTAATTTCCGTGCAATTTTGCATTAAAATTACGGTAAATTATTAATTTTTATGTACATGCTTAAAGCAAGGTTCCAGTTTTGCATTAAATTTGCATTAAATTTCATGTTTTTTTTAGCAGTGTACTCAAACATCTAGTTATTGCAACTAAAACAATATTATCGAGTGGAATAGTTAATCAGTTCAGGAGAAATTACAGAAATTAAATAGTCGCATTAAGTTTTAAGTATTCATAAAAATGCAAAGAAATTAGAATTATTTAAATATTCATTTCACTTAAATGTTATACTTGAATACTATATTTTATGATAAAAATTATTTTCAAAAACAAAATTTTAAACGTTAGTACTAATAGAATTTAATAAAATTTTAATCATGTGGCTAAAATTTTAATCAATAAAAATTTATTTAGCGTCTTAAAAAAATTGATTATAATAATTATTATACTAAAAGAACTTTTTAAGAATTCTTTAAGAATTTGATCAATTTTATGAATTGAAAAAAAAATTGATTGAGAATTGTTCATTTTTTCAAACAAAAATTTGTAAATGATTTTAATTGTCTTATTAATAATAAATGACTACATTAATTATCTAATAGAATTTTTCACTTCATTCAAAATGAATTCTTCAAAAAAAAATATGAGTTTTGCACAAACTAAAATCCCTAGATACGATGTAAAGACTTGAAGAACTGCTTAAGAATTTCTTATACAGATTAAAAATAAAACAAAGAATTCTTCATAATTCTATAAACAACAAAAAAATTCTTTAATAACTTTCTTGGCCTGGAATTTACATTGCTTCAAATTTTTTTGTTTTAAACTTTGAAAGACAATTTAAATGAAAAATTTGAGTTAGGAATCGAAAAAAAATAGTGATAAATTATGTGAAGTTTAGAAAGGGATTATTATAGATAAAGTTTTTCTGACACCGCAATAGTAATGTGTCAGTGTCGTGCATTTGGTACAATAGTTACATAATGTATTTCACCTTCCGTGGATAATGTAAAATTTTGATACACCGTGGGTATTATGAGTCCTAAAAGTTCTATAAATTTTTTTTCCTGAGAAAAAATCATAAAAAAATTTTGTGAAAATTCTAAAATACAGTCATCCCTCCGAATAAGCGCATCCGCAATAAGCGCATACCCCTATGTTTGCTCGCAAGCCATGCCCCCACTGCGACTACCAAGTCCGAGCTCACTAAACTTTTGCGGACTGCTTCTCAATAAGCGCAATCGCTCATAGAGGATTTAAAATTAAAATTTCAAATAAAATCTTAATATTTTTTATTATTAATAACGAAATTTTTTAGTGAAGCATAAATTTTTATTAAAAATGTTTATAAATATATTTATAATAAATATTTATAGTTTTATTAATTCTAACGTTTATTTACTTTTATTAAATGTTTCCTGATAAAATATTGTAAGCTTTTGTTATTAGAAATTCATTTTGAAAATCATTCTGAAAATTGTTTTGAATTGCGTTTTTTTTGTTACAGGTTCTTCGACACTCACTTTCACGGAATCACTTTCATTTTTTGCATCACTAGCACCTGCTTGAACAAAAGAATTTTTGCGTTTGATTTTTTTAATCGAGTCTGACATTTTTACACGCTCACCGAATGTTTCTGTACTTATGACACGTGTCTGCTCTCAAACAGTAGCCGTTAAAACAATAAATGTACGGCAATTTAAGGGACTATTGCCAATACGCTTATTGAGAAGCACTAAACCTAAAATGTGCAAGAGAGACAGCAAGTCAGGAAAAAAGGATCTATGTACGCGCGGTGGGGGAACCCCGATTCGTGGAAAACCTCTTCCCCTTGGGGGCTTCTATGCGCTTATTCGGAGGGATGACTGTACTTCTATATCCTTTTTTATGATTCGATAATATATTGTATATTTATTATAATATAAATTTTATAAAACAATATTTAATTCTAGAGTTTTAGGGACGTTGCCAAATCCATAACTGTCAATGATAAATTCGACTGTTTTCTTAACTGACTAACTTCGTATCGAGGATACTCCCTTAAAGAAAAAAAAGAATAAACGAATTTTTAATACAAATGATTAAAGAATTCGATAATGACATGAAAAATCATTCCCAATCTACACCAAATCTTATGAGAGTGGATACATGCTATGAAAAAAATCAATCCCGACCAATAATTATACACTAATAAGAGAAAGTTGAATTTTCGAAAAACATTAATAACGGATGTTGTGAAAAAATTACGTGCTGATAAAAATGAAAATTTACCTATTGTTTCGAAAGTTAATTTACAATTATAATCATCAATAATGATGAAAAAGATAGGTAGAAAAACTTCAGCTTTTAATAGTAAAAAAAAAATTCAAAACCATTCAAAAATCTTAAAAATTAAAATTCTTATTATAATAAAAATAATTTGTTGTTATTTCGTAATCAATCAAAGAAAAAGATTATAATTCCTTCTCAAAGATTATTACGATGCTAGGAATTTTTCACTCAATCTTGAAATTCTAATTCTAGTAAATTAAATCTTTTAAATTTGTCGATAAGTAAAAGCAAAAACAAGTGATTCAACTGTAAAAGTCTTAAAATTAAAAAAAAACAGATATTAATTAATAAAACTATAACCACATTTATTAGAGATTTTTATGAGAACTCACGTGAGATTTTTGAATATTGATTGATAAATATAAACTTACTTGTCTTTTGATGTTTTTTTAGTATGCACTTTATTGGTGGGTTCAAATCTTTTAAATCTAGCCAAATATCTGGCGTGATATCGCCACATAATTCCATGATTGCATCTAATTGGGTGGGATCATCAATGCCTTTAAATAAAACTTTTTTGGTGATGAGCTCAAAAAATGTACATCCCAACGACCACATGTCCACCGATTCATCATATTTTTTTTTCTTCATTATTATTTCTGGTGGTCGATATACCATAAGGTCACTACCGCATTTGTCAACTCTTCTTTTTCATTTTGAGCCCTTTATCTAAAGTGTACTCTAATTCACTTCTTGTTTTGCAAAATCTGGATGGACCAAAATCGGTTATTTTTATACAACCGAAGTTGTCTAATAAAATATTGTCCGGTTCTAAGTCTCTGTGGAGAATCTGTAAATTAATTTTTTATTATATGAATTATTAATATTTTATTTTCAATTAATTGTTGAAAAAATAAAAAAATTAAGACTAATAAGTAAAATAAAATATATTAATATTTTTTACCCCATTAGAATGTAAGTATTTTATTCCATTCAAAATTTGATTAAATACTTTTTTAGCTTCAATTAAATGTAAAGTGGTTTTAAGGATTAATTTCCTCAAATTACACGTACAATATTCCATTATTATATTGAATTTCCAGATTTTTGAACCTTCAGCTAGATATTATATAAATGAAAATGAAAATTATTAAAACGCTCAAGAAAAAGATTAGGTTAATGCAAAATAAAAAATACTTACGTTTATCTGTCTTCAATTAATTTTATGATGTTTTTATGATTGACATATTTTAGAATTTTTATTTCTCTTAATGCTGTTACTGGGCACTGTAAGAAATTTTTTAAAAGAAAAGGTTAACATTGTAAGTTTTTAATTAATTAAATCAAATTTATTTTGAAATGTTCTTTGATTTTCTTTCTAAAATATGCAGTGTATAAATTCAACGTAGAGGAAAATTAAAATCTTAAAATATTTAATCTCTCAGAAAAGATTTTACTAAAATTTGAATTTGAGAAAGATGATTTATTAAAATCTAATAATTTTGAATATAATAAAAATATAAAATATTGTTTTGTTAAAAAAATAATGGATTGCGGTCTTTTTATGAACTTCATAGCAACAATAATACTAAAAAAATTATTATAAGATTTACTCTTATAACTTCATCATGGATTTTTAATCTTTTCACCGCTACATAAATATTATCACCAATTGCACGGGCCCTATAGACTATGCCATAGGACCTTTCTGCAAATTTAGTTAAATCAACACAGTGTATATTTATTTCATTACATGGAATTTTCGGCTCTTTCACTTTTTTGCTATTATTTTGGAGATCTGGAATTGACATCTTTTTCAATTGAAAATTGCTGAAAAATTAATATAATTATATTGTAAAAGATTCGAAAAAAATAACAAAATACTAAAAAATCAATGATTACAGAAACTTTATCTAATGAATTGAGGTCTGTAGATTAGTTCGGGTTGTAGCCTCGCTCCCGTTTGGAAATTCCGATTAGGTTTTTTTTCGTGATCATGGCTAAAAAGGATCTCTTATAATGAATCGAAATGGTGCCAGGCGATGCCGTCGTCGAGAAATTGTTTAAGCGATTTTTTTTCGCACAAATTACCGAAATCAACTTTTTTGTTTCGGACAAAGTTTTTTTAGATTTTTGAGATTATTCTGAACGAAAAAGGATTTTGGTGACTTTTCTCTAAAGTTAACTGTTTTCGAGTTATAAACAATTTAATATTTAAAAAAAAAACGAAAATAGCCGTTTTCAAGGCTCAGAAACTATGGTAAAAATTATTATTTTTAAAATTATAAACCACTTCAATTAAAGTTTAAACATTACTCTACAAGATGCGAGACTATATAGGGCTTATTTTGTTTTAAAGCCTCGTTTTTTTAACATCAAAAATAAGCGCGCAATAAGTATACTACTTGTTGCGGCTATCGTCTAGTGTAAGGCATTTTCCTGTATATAGATACACTGGCAGTACACCTATTGCATGCTATTACTGTTAAAAAAACAATGCTTTAAAAGAAAATAAGTTCCATATACTTTTCAGTATCTTATAGAACAATGTTAAAACTTTAATTTAAGCGGTTTATCATTTTTACAATAACAATTTTCATAATTTCGCTTATGAAAAAATCCTGTAGGACATCCTGCAGGATATGCTATAGGATCATGTAGGACATCCTGCAGGATATTCTATAGGATCATGTAGGACATCCTGTAGGATATCCTGCAGGACATCCTGCATGCATTTTGCGCAAAAGTCCTGCAGAATGCATACAAAACGTATTGCAGGATCTCATACATTTTCAATAATCAATCAAATTTCACATAAAAATATTTCAAAAAATTAAAATTATTTTATTTTTAATAATTTCACAAGTTAATAACTTGATGCTTATTTTCTTTCTAAAGGAATACCCAAAAATAAGACAATCGTCAACTCTCCGCAAATCGAAGAGAATCCGCAAACAAACACAGAATCTTTTATACCTGCGCTTCCGAAATTTAGATATGGGATCGTAAAATTAAGAAAAATGCCACCTAACAGTTAAAAACGCAAGTACTCAAAAAATAATTCGAAACGATTATTAATTCCGTCTTTGACTGTTAGGTGGCGTTTTTCTCAATTTTGCGATCCCATATCTAAATTTCGGAAGTGCAGATATATAAGATATTCAGTGTTTGTTTGCAGAGACTCTTCGATTTGCGAAGAGTTGACGATTGTGTTATTTTTGGATCTTCCTTTATCAAGTTATTAACTTGTGAAATTATTAAAAATAAAATAATTTTAATTCTGTAAAATATTTTTCTGTAACTTAGAAAAACGCCACTTAGTGATTTAAAATCGCTATTGATGATCGATTATGTCTGTTTAACTTTGAGTTACTAGGTGGTATTTTTCTAAGTTTTGTCATCCCTAACACAAATTTCGAAGACACATTAGATATAAGAAGCCAGACACTCTGGGTCGTAGAAGCTCTTCAATCTTCGAGAAGTTATTAAAAATACGTGTAGAAAAAACGTATTCTTTTTCAATAGGATCGAAATAAAGTATAAATACTTCTTATAAGACATTTTTATTGCAATAAAAATAAAAAGTTCATTAATGAAAAATGCGTAGCTTTTAATATGAAAAAATATACAATAAACATGTGTACAAAACACGTGTAAAAAATACGTGTTTTTTACACGTATTATTTACACGTACAAAAAACACGTGTTTTTTTCAATAGGCAAGAATTTTTCACAATATTTCACGTCAACAAAAATATGTGAAAAAATACGTGATAAAAACACATGAAAAAAAAACCCGTAAAAAAAAGACTTGAAAAAACATGCAAATTTAACATGTTTGGAACAAGTGTTATTTTCACGTGCTATTTTTACGTGTTTTCTAACACGTGAAAATAACACGTGCTTTTTTCAATAGACATGACAATACTTCAGCTAACAGCTGTATTTTTAAAGAAAAAAAAATATAAACGAATTTTTAATACAAATGATTAAAGAATTCGATAATGACACGAAAAATCATTCCCAATCTACACCAAAAGAAAAGTCTTATGAGAGTGAATACGTGCCTATGAAAAAAATCAATCTCCACTAATAATTAAACACTAATAAGAGAAAGTTGAATTTTCGAAAAACATTGATAATAAATGTTGTGAAAAAATTACGTGCTGATAAAAATGAAAATTTATCTATTGTTTTGAAAGTTAATTTACAATTATAATCATCAATAATGATGAAAAAGCCAGGTAGAAAAGCTTCTCTGCCTAAGTACGTCAAATTAAAGAAAATTTCGAAAACGATAAAAATCATAAACAGTCACACATGAAGGTTGAAGAAAAACTATCTGTATTTCAAGAAAATATCCAATCTAAGCTATTAAAATTATTCTATTCAGGAAATTCAACTTTTTATAATAAAAAAAAATTCAAAACCATTCAAAAATCTTAAAAATTCAAAATCTTATTATAATAAAAACAGTTTGTTGTTATTTCGTAATCAATCAAAGAAAAAGATTACAACTCCTTCTCAAAGATTATTACCATGCTAGGAATTTTTCACTCAATCTTGAAATTCTAATTCTAGTAAATTAAATCTTTTAAATTTGTCGATAAGTAAAAGCAAAAACAAGTGATTCAACTGTAAAAGTCTTAAAATTAAAAACAAACAGATATTAATTAATAAAACTATAACCACATTTATTAGAGATTTTTATGAGAACTCACGTGAGATTTTTGAATAATGATTGATAAATATAAACTTGTCTTTTGATGTTTTTTTTAGTATGCACTTTATTGGTGGGTTCAAATCTTTTAAATCTAGCCAAATATCTGGCGTGATATCGCCACATAATTCCATGATTGCATCTAATTGGGTGGGATCATCAATGCCTTTAAATAAAACTTTTTTGGTGATGAGCTCAAAAAATGTACATCCCAACGACCACATGTCCACCGATTCATCATATTTTTTTTTCTTCATTATTATTTCTGGTGGTCGATATACCATAAGGTCACTCCCGCATTTGTCAACTTTTCTTTTTCATTTTGAGCCCTTTATCTAAAGTGTACTCTAATTCACTTCTTGTTTTGCAAAATCTGGATGGACCAAAATCGGTTATTTTTATACAACCGAAGTTGTCTAATAAAATATTGTCCGGTTCTAAGTCTCTGTGGAGAATCTGTAAATTAATTTTTTATTTTTTGAATTATTAATATTTTATTTTCAATTAATTGTTGAAAAAATAAAAAAATTAAGACTAATAAGTAAAATAAAATATATTAATATTTTTTACCCCATTAGAATGTAAGTATTTTATTCCATTCAAAATTTGAATAAATACTTTTTTAGCTTCAATTAAATGTAAAGTGGTTTTAAGGATTAATTTCCTCAAATTACACGTACAATATTCCATTATTATATTGAATTTCCAGATTTTTGAACCTTCAGCTAGATATTATATAAATGAAAATGAAAATTATTAAAACGCTCAAGAAAAAGATTAGGTTAATGCAAAATAAAAAATACTTACGTTTATCTGTCTTCAATTAATTTTATGATGTTTTTATGATTGACATATTTTAGAATTTTTATTTCTCTTAATGCTGTTACTGGGCACTGTAAGAAATTTTTTAAAAGAAAAGGTTAACATTGTAAGTTTTTAATTAATTAAATCAAATATATTTTGAAATTTGACTCATTCACATCAGTTCAAACTGCACTTTCGTGCAGTGAAGACCTGAATATACATACCTACTGAGTGTAACAGCCGAGGGGCTATTCACTATAAGAAATCATTGACCACCTTCAGATGAAATCATTTGAAATCATTATTGAAATCATTTGAAATCATTGAAATCATTTAAAATTATTGAAATATTTTATTAAATTTTATGTGCATATGATTACCGAAATCAAAACTATTCAAATTGAAATCATTGAAATCAATGAATATTTTTGTATTTAGTTTACAATTTAAAATATTACCAGAAATATAATACTAAATATTATTTAAATACCAGATTAATATGAGCTGCTCTGATAAATAAAATAATTTTTGATTTTTGGGGAATAGTATCGATATATAATATATAAATATTTATAAGAATTTTTTTCTGGAATTGAAAAAAAATGAATGATTTTAATTATAAGCAAAACGCATCGCACAAAAAATTTTTATGTAAAAGATAATTTATATCAAAACAAATAAAAAAGAATAAATGTGAAAAATGAAAAAAAGAAATACTAACAAAAAATTTAAATAAGATCTATAAATAAGTAAATAAGCATTATTTACTTATGTTTGAATTTCTCTCTTTGTATCTGTCACACACGGCTGATAAGTTTTTCGATCATAGCTCTTATGGTGGTCAATTTTTTAAACTAACTTTGTGTTTAAAAAATTTAATTTTATGTTATACAAACGTTATAACTAAAACTAGAATTCATAGACGACACTCAGTTTTCAAATATTATTTTATCCTACTTCCTTAATTGAAGATAAAATTGGAAAAGAATGTATTGTTAAAAAATCCTCAATATGTTGGCTTCTAAGTAAGAATAAATTCGATTTCAGTAGTGGTAGATTACAGAGAGTAAGAGACTCCGAGTTGCAAAAATATAAAAATATCAGTAAACTAAATACTACAACGGAAATAGCTTATAACAAAAAATGCTCCGAAATTCACATTGGCGAATGGTGTCTCTTTAGAAGATTAAATAGAAAAAATGCTATCTTGGACATGTACTTAATTTTGGATATTTAAAAGGGCCAACGAATAAAAGTTTGGAATACTCAGCTTCCTATGCATGTGTCAAGAATAACACTAAAGATATAGGAGTTTTTTGTCATTGGTATGAACCAGACAATAAAACTAAAAACTTTCCGTTAGTCCCCATGGAAAAGCATGGATACATAAATATTGAAAATTATGTATCGACTATATCAACACCTACAACAACTGAACGTGGGATTGTAGTTAATGATGAGCTGTATGAAAAAATAAAGAATTTTTTTGAATAAATAAATGTAAAATTTAGTTATTTTTAATTGAATTTTTTTAAATATAGGTATTATTTTAATTTTTATATGATTCAATAATGACGATTTAGGGATTATAATTTAAAGTAAGCTTAACCTTCATAAATATTAATTTTAATTATCTTGGAATGATTTTGGAATTATTTGAAATCATAAAAAATTTGCTTGAAATCATTTGAAATCATAGAAAATTTGCTTGAAATCATTTGAAATCATTTGAAATCACTGCCTACCATAGGCTGTTTTGAAAATGTTTGAAATTAAAAGTATAAAAATATATTTCTGAAATCATTTTGAAATCATTTGAAATCATATGAAATCTGTAATCATTTTGACACTTTTTTTTAAGTGAATAGCCCCTCGGTAACAGCCCTTCTAAGGGCTGCCGTACGGAACTATACTAGCATTAAAATATACCTTGTAACGTTTGGCTTTTCTGGCGGTTTCCGTAGACAACTCGTTGACGTCGGTGGCATCAGACTTTTATTTTTACCCGAGGGTTGATGCTGGAAGATGGTCGGTCGGAGGTTCGAATAAGCCAAAGTTCAAATCTTATAAACTAAATTGAAATTACTGAATTTAATAATAAATATAAAAATGAGTTTAATAATGAAAAGTTAACTGTAATAAAAGAAATGTATAAAAATTTAACTGTAATTAATATTAAAGGAAAAGGAATTTACTATTGTGTTTAAATAATAATTAAATTGATGAAATAACAACATAAAAACTAAAGCGGTAAATGACGGGGCGGATTTACAGGACAGGTTTAGCGGAACTGGTAAATGAGTATGAGTCGTGCATTTTATATTTTTCACAATAAATATTCTTTGCATTTATTGAGTTAAACTTAAAACTAATACAAGGTTAATTAATCAAATAGTAATCTCGAAAAATCGGCCGGAAACGGCGGCACGCAAAATATGAATAATCAAAATAATACTAAGATCAAATTATATCTTTAAGCGGTCGGTATTAGTTTTTACCGGTAATGCGGCTTAACGGCAGGCCGGAGTAGAACCTGATACCGACCGAGTAACAATTGAGTTGTTTGTTATTTACTCAAGTATTAATCGGTGTATCTGCAAATTGAAGGTTATGCGCAATAGATATTATTATTACAAATATTTATGCACAAGAAAAAAAAAATCTATCGCTTTGTTTTTGAGAAAAGTAAGGAACGCGAAAATATTATAAACATAATCTTTTACTTCGGCGTTCCTTACTTTTCTCAAAAACAAATCGGTAGATTTTTTTTTTTCTTGTGCATAAATATTTGTAATAATAATATCTATTGCGCATAACCTTCAATTTGCAGATACACCTATTAATACTTGAGTAAATAACAAAAATGCCAATTAGACAAGGACAGCGAATCCGGCCTGCTCTTAACAAAATTATACTTATTAATAATTTCGAACGGTATTGGTTACAAACTAAATGGAAAGATAGACTATTTACAGGTTACGAGATATAATTGATCTCTTTCTGGCGGTCGGTATTTATTTTTACCGGTGACGCGGTTTTTAACAATCTTATTATTAATAACTTCTGAACGGTATCGGTTACAAACTAGGATAAAGGAAAGATAATAAACTATATACAGGCTACAGTATCATCGATGGTTAGCACGGTTGGAATCTACTTTACCGGTGGCGGATAATACGAGCGGTGTCTCCGTGACATTCGGTACAGGCTTAAGGTACAGGCCGGTGTCAGAGGGAGACAGGAAAGGTTACCTCCAAGTCTTAACGTAGACATGGAGGGGATGTACTAGTCGTGCGTACTCGCATCGACTAGCGGAGGACCTACCCCGACCGAGAAGGTGGTGGTAGTTGTCAGGAATCAGTGTCGGGCAATCCCACCCTTAGACTGACGGAGAGGTCGGAGGCTAACGTAGGGCAACTCCACCCTTATGTAGCTTAAGACAGGAATACGGGTAAAGGTAACTCCCACTGTGTCGAGCAATTCCACTCTTACACAATGAAAGGGGAGAAGAGTCCAATGCTGGCTCGGCGGCTCGCTTATATATGGTACGGAGCTCGCTATTCCCGTTGCGGGAGTAACGCCTCGTAGCGGCTAAGCATATGAACTATGTCTAGCGCGATTTTTGAATCGTCGTAACCTTCTCTGAACCAGCATGACTCTTGAGCTACTCTCCGACCCAAGTACTCTCTCAATGGAGCAACTGGTGCAAGCCATCAACCAGTGCCGACACACCGCTTTAGAAGCGGCCTTGCAAAGACTCCGCGCAAATCACTCTGATAAAATGGAAACATCACCGATCTCTAACAATGAAACAGCAAACTTTACTTCTGCTGCACCCTCACACGTAAGTACACTAAATAACAGTAATACTTTAAAAAATCCTGCAGTTAAAGCTGCAACCAACACACAAATACAGTCCTCTTCTTACAACTCTCAAATGAACCCCCCAAACAAACGCAAACGCAATGTTACCTCCTCAGAGTCTTCTGACTCTTTTTCTTCAGAAAAAGATGAGGAAAACTCTATTGCAAAACGTAGTTCCCCTCCCATCTGCATCCTTAACAAAGAACTTTGGCCACAAATCAACGCCAAAATCAATGCCTCCGACGTAGAAGTCCGTAAAGCCAAAACACCTCCAAATCAGTCATGGTTTTCCCCAAAACTGTAAACAAATTTCGTGCCCTTGCCGCCCAACTCAATAAAAGGAAAATTCAATACACCACCAATCAATTGGAAGAAGACAAGGATCTCATAGTCGTCATCAGAGGTGTCACTGGAACAATATCAGAAAAAGACATCCTAAAAGAACTTATCACTAAAATTCCCGCAGTTAAAAGCGTCTATAGGATGAAAAGAGGAGATAGAATCTGGCCCCTAGTCGCAGTTCACTTCGACCCATCCGCCCCATCAGCCAAAACAATCTTTAATTTAAGTAACCTACAGGGTTTTAGCATAACTGTAGAATCCAAACGAAAATCCAACGCAACTCCCATATGCTGTCGCTGTCTTGGATACTTCCACACAGCAAACTACTGTCATGCAGACTGGCGACGCGCCTTCTGCTCAAGAAATCATGCTACTGTCTCCTGCCGTACCAAAGATCAACAAAACACTACTCCAACCTGTGCCAATTGTCATGGCCCGCATCGAGCTACTTACGGTGGCTGTCCCAAAGTCCCGATAAGACCCCAACAAACCCCCCCCCCCCCACAATTCAACCAACCTCTAATACACCTATTAGAAAGCCCCTTCTCCGAAACCCCAACGTTAGCTACGCCAAGGTAGCCAACTCCCAACCTGCCTCTCGTCCACAAAATATATCTCAACCACAATATCAGTCCCAACCTCCAACACAACCAGCCCCCGTATCGAATCTACCTAAAGTAGTTTTAAACCAAAACCCAAAAGTTCAACTTCTTGAGCAGCTTTTTCGTAGCTTCTTCGACTCCTTGCTTCCAATCATCAGTCAATAAAGACGAACCCCTCAAAATTCTTAATTGGAATGCTAACAGCATTCTGTCGCAAAATAGAACGAAAGTTACAGAGTTCGAGACCCTTCTCGAGTCTAGCCTCATCGATGTTGCCTGCATAACCGAGACCCACCTAAATCCTAATAAGAATCATTCCCAACTTCACAATATACACAAAGGCCGCTCCAACTCACAAGGAGGTGGCATTGCTGTCCTCGTCAGAAATTTTATTTGTCACAAGCCAATCAGCATCAATACGGCCATCACCTGCGAAGTGGTTGGCATTCAAACCGAATTCGTAAATAAGTCCCTTCGTATCCTCTCTCTTTACTCTCCCCCAAACACCAATAATATGTCCGAGATCTACCTACTTTTTGATTCAAATACTCCCACCGTCGTTGCTAGAGGCCTGAATGCCAAAAACAAGCATTGGGGATGTCTCTCAAACAACACTATAGGAAATTCTCTCTGGAGTACTCACCTTCGCCACAATTTCTCTATTGAGGCCCCAGCTTCCCCAACACACTTCCCATCAACCAGAGATTTTAGATAACTTTCTCACGAAAAATATCTCTCTCGACAAGGACCCTTGGACCTGCGCAGAGTTCAATTCAGATCACAATCCGGTATATATCGAAATACCACTAAATCCTACCCTCACTCCTCCTACCAAAACAAACATCGACTTCCTTCATTTAAAATACATCCTCGAAACATCCTCCTTCAATTGCAGTCAGCTACACTCCATCGAAGATATCGATGCAGCCATCTTAAATCTCACAAACGAGATAACCAACTCAATAGAAAAGGCCAGCTCATCCATCACTCTCAAATCCCGCAAAACAAGCCTTCCCGGTTCAACTAAAAAGCTAATCGTAACAAAAAATAGAGTCCGTAAACTCTGGCAAACTTATCGAAACCCCATACATCGTACTCGTTTAAACGCTATCCAAAAAGAACTCACCTCAGCTCTCAAAGAAACAAATGACCTCGTCTTCGAAAACTATATAGCTGAAGCCAAGGCCAACCCTAAAAGCAATTGGAGAATTATCAAATCCCTCCGCAATCGCAAAACCCATCTATCTGCTTTAAAAAGAGACAATATTTCCTACTCTCTTGATGAAGAGAAAGCCGAAATCTTCGCTGATTCTCTAGAAGAACAATGCTCTCCACTCCCCAGCTCCAACGAAACCTCTCTTTTCCACGAGCACGTTACCGAGACTGTTCGTGAATTTCAATTTTCTTACGCCGAATTTCAACACACTTCTCCCCATGAAATCTCGAAAATCATACGCTCCCTAAAAAATAGAAAAGCTCCAGGCTCTGACATCATTGGGAACGGAGTTCTCAAAATTCTTCCCCGTAAACATATTGTCGCTATCACCAACATTGTCAATGCAATGTTGAGATTACGTTACTTTCCCAAAGCTTGGAAAGAAGCGATAGTCGTCCTAATTCCTAAACCCGGTAAGCCCTTAAGTTCTGCATCTAGCTACCGACCCATCAGTCTACTTTCCTCTTTAAGTAAAATTGCCGAACAGGTCATACGCTGTCGTATTGACCAATTCGTCGACGAAAGAAGTATAGTCCCCGAATTTCAACATGGATTCCGTAGAAAACATGGCTCAGTTCACCAACTTCTCCGAGTGTCGGAATTTATAGCCGACAACCTTAACAAGAGAAAACATATCAGCATGCTCTTACTAGATGTAAAACAAGCCTTTGACAGAGTCAAAGGCTTGTTTTACATCTAGTTTATAGATGAGACGAAGGTCTGATCTACAAACTCATTAAACTAGAATTTCCAAACTACCTCACAGGTATCATCAAATTCTATCTCATTGATAGGACTATTCGGGTCCGCGTGGGTAAGTCTCTCTCTTCTCCCAGACCCATAACTGCAGGGGTTCCCCAAGGTTCGAAAATCTCTCCTCCTCTCTTTAATATCTTCTCTTACGACTACCCCAAGGACAATAAAGTCCTAGTTGCTCAATACGCCGACAACTCTGCCCTCATTTATACTTCAAAAATCATCACTCATTGTTCTTCCGTACTAAACAAATTCACTCCAGAAGTGGTAAGATGGTACCACATTTGGAGAGCAGCAATCAACGAATCCAAATCTGTTGCCATATTCTTCTCTCAACGAAATCGTACTCCTTCAAATCTCATAGTTAACAACCATCGTGTTGACTGGAGTTCTTCAGCCAAATACCTGGGTGTTACCTTCGATCAGCGATGCCGAAAGTGGCAGAGTCAGAGGGGGAAATTCAAAAATTTCCAAAATCGGTCGAAAAAAAGTTTAAAAAAAAATACTTTTTATGATTCGATAATTCATAAATAATTGAAATAAAAAAAGTTACTATAACAGAATTAATTTATTGCACTTATTTATGGTTTTATTGATAATTAAAAAATAATGCATCGACATACGGTTTTTTTGTTATTTTCAGTTATTTTAACGAGAAAAACATTAAATGAAGACTAATATCATTGTAAATAAAATATATGTTCATTTAAAATTGTAAATAATAAAGAAATATAGTTTTAAATGTTAAATTACTAAATAAATAATTGCAATTACGAAAACGCTCTGTTTTATCGACCATCAACACGACGCGCGACTCATCTTTGAGCGAGAAGCTGATGCGTAATTCTCAAACAATAGATGGCGACACAACAAATTAAAATAATCAATCATGCATATTTAAGAGATTGCATTCAACTTTCTTTATGCGACTGATTCGCGCCTCGTTTTATATTATTTGCTCTTTTATAAAAATAATAATTACAATAATTTAAATAAAAGCGACTATTCGGTATTATGATTTATGATCTTATTACTACAATTATTCTTGTCGAATATAAAATAATATTAAATTAATTTAACAATAAGTGATGATTAATTTATTATATAATTTATTATTATTTATTAATAAATTAGGATAAATGCACATTTAATAAGCCACAAATGTTATTAATAACTTTTAGTCCTTGCGCTAACTACATGAAGCTATGAAGTTTTAGATCTCAATAACATTGAATTTATTAATAAAAATTTAAAGCTTGAGAGTTTTGTGATCGCATTGGAATCGTAAATCGATTTTATGAGAATAATTAAAATTTCTTAGTTACCGAGCTCAGCAAGTGGTCAATTTCTTATTATAAACAATATAATTGTTGATGTCGCTATGACAAATAAACTATTAGAAGTCCAAAGAATAAAAAAAAAAATTTACATTGTTTATTATATATTTCAATTAACTTGAAACTTTTACCATAACTCATTTGTAATTTAAGGTATCAAAATTACATGATTTAATTCTGACAAAATAAGCTCTAATAAACATACCCGTGTAAAAATCGAAACTATGGGCAATATATTAGAAATATATTGGAAAATTATATTAACAATGTATGACAAACATATTGGCTCTATGATTGCCAATGTATTTGTAATACATTTGCAATGCGTTTGCAATTGTACAGTTTCCAATATATTTTTAACATATTGGCAATATTTGATTTTTTAATTGTAAAGTGAACTATTGCCAATATATTGGAAATATATTCGCAATATTTGATTTTTTAAATAATGTGAAATATTAAATATAAATAACTAAACTAACTAAATAACGAACTAAATATATAAGATTTATTAATTATTTAAAAAGATTTTATTCTTAGGAAATATTAAAATTGTTCTTAAAGTTATTAAAAATTACCTAAAATTAAATAATTTTTTTTATTTAACAAAAATTTATTTGCTATTATGGATTGAATATATCCTTAAACTCTTAAAAGTTCCTAAATTACATAAATTTACAGAAAACCTCAAAAATACATAATATAATATAAAGATATAAAGAAAAAACCTTTAAAAAGGTAAAATTACGGCAAGTTAGCTTTAAAAAAAATCTTTTTCACTATCTCAAAAATAAAAAATATTTTGTCAAAAATTTAAACTAATTTAATACAATCAACTATAAAAAAATCTATTATATCTCTAAAAAAAGTCTTTAACATTATAGATAATAAAAAAGTGGGAATTTAATTATAACAAAAATGCACTTGAAAAAATACTGAAATCAATAATGTGTGGTCAAGATTTAATATGATTTAAAATAATACTTACAAATGATATTGTACCTATATTTTGATGATAATAATGAATCAATAAAAAATTCAACAAAATTTAAAAAAATAATAAGTAATTAACGTAAAAGTAAGAATAAAAGTAATATTACAGCTATAAACTTGCCTGGCCCACTCTACAAAAGTTAAATATATCATTGATGTTATAAAATTAGATTATTTGTTCATTGAATACTAAATTGTGAAAATTTATATATTTTGAATTTCCTTACGAAATTCTAAAAAGTCAATCCTAAAAAATGTTTTAAATGGATGTGTGTTTACCAAGAAATAGAACTTTTGAAGGGTGGGCCTGGCAAGTTTATAGCTGTAATATTACTTTTATTCTTACTTTTACGTTAATTACTTATTATTTTTTTAAATTTTGTTGAAGATAGTTTTATATTTTCAATAACATTTTATATGGCTTTTTTTACACTTTATTTTTAACAAAGGAATTTTTTATTGATTCATTATTATCATCAAAATATAGGTACAATATCATTTGTAAGTATTATTTTAAATCATATTAAAACTTGACCACACATTATTGATTTCAGTATTTTTTCAAGTGCATTTTTGTTATAATTAAATTCCCACTTTTTTATTATCTATAATGTTAAAGACTTTTTTTAGAGATATAATAGATTTTTTTATAGTTGATTGTATTAAATTAGTTTAAATTTTTGACAAAATATTTTTTATTTTTGAGATAGTGAAAAAGATTTTTTTTAAAGCTAACTTGCCGTAATTTTACCTTTTTAAAGGTTTTTTGGGGTTATAATTACAATCAATTATTTTCTAATGGGCAATCACTTTTTTTGCACTTATTAAATGATTTTTAAGACATTTGTTTTGCAATCTTGAGATAACTCTTCAACACATGGCATTTAACATGCAAGAAAAGATTGTTGTGAATAAAAAAGAGAAGAACGGAGTCGCCGGTCGCTGGTTAAACAATATTAAACGTTCTGCGCAGGGTAGTGCGTAACATTTTCATACACTCCCGCCACTGTGATAAGAGTTCGCTGTTCTTTCGCGCTTTTCTTACGGCACTTTCTTACAACATTCAAAGGACATAGTATTGTTTTAAAATTAGTGTTACGAGTTGAAGATAAAAAAAAAGACATCCAGTGAGTTACGTTGTGCATCCTTTTTATCATCTTTGGAAAATGGACCCGCCAGTGAAGAAAAAAAAGGCTGACAATGATACGTGCATCGATGGTATGACCGAAAATGTAAGTTTATTTTGTATTAACAAATGGTATGTAAAATTGGTTCTCTCGGTATTTAATGATGCTCAAAACTTAAAAATGTGTTAAAAATATCAGTTTTAAAATTTTCTCTTCTTTTGGCAGCTGTTACGCATTGTCATAAAAATTGTTAAGGAAATTGTTCGAGTAGTTTACGTAAAATAAAAAACAAAAAAAAATAACTTTTTTGGAAATTCTTAATATTTTAAATGCTTTAAAAATTATAACTACTGTAAGATAATCAATTTTCAAAATTATAGTTTATTTGACATACGCAAATGATTCCCATGCAAAATTTTTAAATAATTCATAAAGTATGAGTCTACAGAAAAAGAATACTTTATCCGTCTACGATCGCGACAAACCAAACGTTGGTTCTTTATGATGTTTACTAATGCGAGACACTTACGCGAATCGTTATATCTACGATTCAATTCGACAAAATTAGGCTTGATGCGGTGTGATTAAAAGTTTAGGAGTTTGTTAGTTAAAACCAATTCATACAGACAACATGAAAATTGCTCAAGTATAATTACGATGAACAAAAAGTTGAAAAATATTACAAAACCAAATACATGCATCGGTTTGTAATAGGTTTGCACCTTCTTAAACGTGAAATACAGCCTCAAAAACGATAATAATTTTTTGTTTGTCTCGCCAAAAAATAATACGATTTTCAAATTTCTGATATCTATTTGTTAACGCGTACGACATTTTCCTATAACAAAATAAACTGTACGGACGTCCATTAATTCATAAAATCGATAGATCTTACGCTGTATTAAACTAAATATGTCATAATAAGGCTTATTTTAAAGCTTAAAAGTTTCATTGATACAATGCAGCCATCGAAAGAAAGCAAAGTTTGCCCATGTACGATTGTGATAAACGAGAAGTTTTTTTATTTGCATGATTTTTCTGAAGTGCGACACTCATGTGAATTGTCATATCTCCGGTTCTATTCAAGTAAATTTGTCTTGATATGGTTTATTTTTAAGCTTAAGAGTTTGTTAGTTTAAACAAATTAATACAGACTACGTAAAAATTGCTTAAGTATATATGCGATAAAAAAAGTTGAAAAATCTTATAGAACCAAATGCATCGGTTTTTAAAAGGTTTGCACATTCTTAAAAGTTAAATAAAGCCTCATAAAATACTTTAAATTTTTAGTTTGTTTAGCAAAAAAAAAATAATAAAATTTTCAATTTCAATTTTTTTAAATTAAAACTAAATTGCCGTAAATACTATTAGTCCAATAAACAGAGACATTTTGAGGACATTAATTAAAGACTTAATGAAACCTATAGAGTTGGTAAGGGCGATGAAAAAACATACCCTATTAATAATATAACCAAAAAAAACGATCGAAAATGCTCCAGGAGGCTGCAAAGTTGGCTAAAACAGCTTTTTTAATTCTCTGAAGCAACCTATGCATTTTAGCAAAAAAAGTAATTAATACAAGTATTGGAAAAAAATACCTACAATTTGGGTACTGCCGCGATTATTTCCGTCAATTACTTATTTCAAAAAAGACAAAAAACCATAAAAAATGACAATTTATTGGATATCAATTATTTATTGCAACAATTTATATTTTGTTAAGAGCAAATGAGAAAATTGAATTGCAATATTTTTTATAACGCTTTAAAAAAGAGGGTGTTTTTTCTATAAATAAACGAAGCTAGGGCTTTATTTATAACTTTTACGAATTTACTATTTGAATATTCTTATAGCTGTGTTCGAAACGAAGATTTAAAAAAAAAAGAACTCTCTAAGGCCAACAGGAGCCGAGATGAGATTTAAAAAAAAAATCACAGTTACTTTGTTTATAACAATTAAATAACGAATCAAGCGTAATTTTTTGGTTGAAGTCTTATATTTAAAAATCTACGATTAGATTATAAAAAATTCGACTCTTTATTATTAAAACTAAAATAATAATAACATACAAATAATCACGTCAAGGTCGGAGTCGTCGTGGGGATGCTTATCTTTGCGCGTGAGGTTAACGAAGGACCCCGTTCCAATAAAATTCGTAAAAATTAACCATATTTTCGTAAATAACGGACCGATTTTGATGATATTTTTACAATCTGGGATACCTTGAAAAATTATTAATATTGGTGCAAATAGTTTTTCAAAATAGGGTGTATTTAAGTTAAAACAACTATACCTAATACGGACACCTTAAACGCAAATGATTGTTGTGGCTCACTAAATTAATAGTTTCATACGTGTAATGTCTCATTTTAAAGATAAAAGAAATAACTTTAAAATAAGATATCATGAAATTCAATGTTTATTTAAATATAAATCTAAATTATCTTATTACCATTTGTTTATCGATTTTTTCTTTGTTATTTTAAAAATGTTTCTTACATCATAATGTTAGTGGTTTTATTTTAGAAAAAAAATAAAAATATATTCAATGATGAAAAAATGTGTTTTCATGAAAAACAAATAAAAGTAAAAAAAAATCGAGATAACAATTAATATTATTACTATTTACATTTTTGCAATTATTAATAATTATTTTTTTATTTATTGAAACTAAAAATTAATTATAATAATTACTTAAAAAATAAAAACGAGAAAAATTTTAATTAAATTTATCTCCAGGTTCAAAATGTAATTATTACGAGGAATAATAAGGTAAGTTCATTTACAACATTTACGTAAATCCACGCGCATTTCGCAAATTGTGATCGTCATGAAAGTCATGATATCTTATTTTAAAGTTATTTCTTTTATCTTTAAAATGAGACATTACACGTATGAAACTATTAATTTAGTGAGCCACAACAATCATTTGCGTTTAAGGTGTCCGTATTAGGTATAGTTGTTTTAACTTAAATACACCCTATTTTGAAAAACTATTTGCACCAATATTAATAATTTTTCAAGGTATCCCAGATTGTAAAAATATCATCAAAATCGGTCCGTTATTTACGAAAATATGGTTAATTTTTACGAATTTTATTGGAACGGGGTCCTTCGTTAACCTCACGCGCAAAGATAAGCATCCCCACGACGACTCCGACCTTGACGTGATTATTTGTATGTTATTATTATTTTAGTTTTAATAATAAAGAGTCGAATTTTTTATAATCTAATCGTAGATTTTTAAATATAAGACTTCAACCAAAAAATTACGCTTGATTCGTTATTTAATTGTTATAAACAAAGTAACTGTGATTTTTTTTTTAAATCTCATCTCGGCTCCTGTTGGCCTTAGAGAGTTCTTTTTTTTTTAAATCTTCGTTTCGAACACAGCTATAAGAATATTCAAATAGTAAATTCGTAAAAGTTATAAATAAAGCCCTAGCTTCGTTTATTTATAGAAAAAACACCCTCTTTTTTAAAGCGTTATAAAAAATATTGCAATTCAATTTTCTCATTTGCTCTTAACAAAATATAAAAATTTGAACCAATATGAAGAGTTTAAGCCCTTATGCAACTCAATATGTTCAGCCAAAAAATAATTATAGCAATAAACATGATGCGTGTTGTGATAAATAATAGGGAATATCTCGGCAACAAATTAATCAATTTGCTTTTCCAACCTCTCTTTCTATTGGTATTTATGAAGGCTTCATTTTAAAATTTTAAAAATATTTAAAAAATTATTGTTGCAATAAATAATTGATAGGTTCGAGCTCAGCGCTCGTCGAGAGCAGACGTGTTTACGAGTTGCTCCGCGAATGTTTCGCTTTGAATAAGTAGTGTGTGTTCGAAATTCTTTAATTTACGAGTTTTCGGTGCTAACTCATAGTTTGAAAGTCGGCGTGCCGTTGCGGTTGTTTCCGCGGCGGTGCAGCGGCCGGTGGCAGGATCTCCGCAATGGATGGTCAAAACTCAACTAACCATAATAGTGTCATGTCTACCGATAGTTTAAACAAGAACAATCCAAGCCAAAGTATCGTGCCAGATTCTTATTCTACAGTCCTTGCCCAAAGACCCATATACAAACGAGAAGATGCAATTGTCATTGAATCTGTCGATGGATTGACCATTGACGACTATTTGGATGGAATCGAGCAACTTACCGAACTAAATAATGTAAGATATATTTCTAAGACTTCTGGAGGTCGAGTCTGTATTTATTTATCTAATGAAAATCATGTACAATTGCTTAAGAACAAAATCGTTAAAGTCAAGAATCATGAATTGATGGTCAAATCACTTATTAACAATAATAAAAGAGTTGTCATTTCTAATGTTCAGCCTATTATTTCGAACGTTTCTATTATCGAAGCCTTGAAAGCCAAAGGAGTAAAAGTTCTTTCCAGCATTACAGAAATACGTGCTAGTACAAACAAGCCAGGGAGATCGCATATTATGTCTTTTCGGCGACAATTCTATATAAAAGAAGAACATGAAGTATTACTTCCAAAAACACTACAGTTTACCTATAGCGACACAACTTATTGGACATACCTATCGACTGATTCAGCGTCGTGTTTTATTTGTAAACAAACGGGACACATAGCTAAAGCATGTCCTACAACAAGAGAAAATTTTCAAAGTATAACATCATTAAGTCAGCCTACTCTAGTTAACAGTTCTCAACAAATAAATTCACAACAGGTAGAATTAAATATAGAAACTAACACTCAAAATAAAAGAGCTCATTCATCATCCAACAGCGAAGTTTCTAGTCATGATAATAATACAGGAATTTTTATGATACCCACCACAGTTGAAAGTAAGAACGAAAATACATCGATACTTGAACCTGTCAACGAAAATTTATCTTCTCAAGATTTTACAAAAGTTGTACGAAAATCAAAAAAACGCAGGAAAGTAGGGGAAGAGGGCGATATAAGTTCTGATATTTTACAGATTGAAGAAACAATAAAAACAGCTCCAGAAATTTTTGAAGAACCTACAGCCCTAAAGGCATTGACATATCAACAATTCATGCAATTCCTCACTATAAGTTTTAACAATACAAAAGGATACTTAGAAGCTTTGAAATTACCATATGATACAACAGAACTTACTACGGTTATCGATAAAGTCTATCCCTTAATTATTGATCCTCGCTTGAAATCCAAACTTACTAGATTGAAAAACAACTTGAATAAAAAAGATGTCCTAGATAAACATAATACATCGCAAGTTCAAACATCAGAGTACGAAACAGAATCAAGTGACGCGGAATCAAGAAAAAAATAGTGTATTATTAAAGGAATATAAAAAAAAAAAAAAAAAAAAAGGGAATTAAAAAGTCAAACAATGTCACTCAAGAGCAAGTCTAATCTTAACATTGTTTTTTGGAACACAAGGAGTATACTGCAACGTAAGGACGAACTACATCAGATTTTGCAAGACGTCGACATTTTCGCTTGTGTCGAATCATGGTTAAATGAGTCTACAATTGATTTCAACTTCCCAGGATTTGTAAACTTCCGCAAAGATAGGACACGCACTGCAGGTGGAGGAATTCTTCTCTTAGTTCGTAAGAATATAGCATATAAGGAACTCAGTGATATAAAGTCACCAGATGAGTCTGTAGAATTATGCGCCTTAAGACTTACTAACACAAAACCCATTACTAATCTATTTATATGCTATAGAGCACCAGGTACCACTCTAGATACAGAACATTGGGATAATATTTTAACACATTTAAATAATGACGATTATAATATTTTTATGGGGGGATCTGAACGCACATAATACGGCGTGGAATTGTAGTAAAACCGATAAAAACGGGGAAAATTTATTGTATAGTATTGATAAATACAATTTATTCATACACAATAATGATACTCTTACTCATATTGATAAAACATCTACATCGAACATTGACTTAATTATAACAAACAAAACAATTGTTGATAGAATTAAAACGTTTGTATACAACCAAACCTACGGTTCAGATCACTACCCCATCGGCATAAATTTGAACACTGAAAAATTCATTCATATAATTAAATCGCACAAAATAAGGTCTACGCGGACAGACTGGGGTAAAGTCGATAAATTTCTTGAAAATGAATATGCACAATTCTTCTCAGTTAATTACATTAATAAGACTGCAGATGAAAAATATAATCAATTTATTGAAATAATCACTAAAGCTGTAATTGAAAATACCTCGAAAAAGAAAACTGTCGATATTAAATTACACCGAAATCCAGTATCGTGGTGGGATGAGGAATGTTACCGAGTCAGAAACCTTCGAAAATCTGCTTTTAAAAAATGGGAAAAAACAAAAGATTTGAATGACTTTTTAGAATTTAAAAAATTGAGAACACAAGCGAGGACAACTTTTAAAAATAAAAAGAAAGAAAATTTTAGAAACTTTGCTCAAACAATCAATCTTCATACAGATGCTAAATATGTATGGAATAAGACTAAAATAATGAAAAATAAATGGATTAAAATAACTCCACCTCATTTGTCTGAAAATTTACAAGAAGATAAAAAAAGATGTGACTATAAACAAAATTTGTCCTCCTTGGGTTCCTTGCGATATTGAATGGTTTCCTATATGCGAAAATAATGAGTTCTTGGAAGCAGAATTTACTTTTGCAGAGTTTAATCTGGCATTAGACTCGCGTAACATTAAGTCATCTCCGGGTCTTGACGGAATTGATTATCACATATTAAAAACAATACCAATCAAATACAAATTAATCATGATAGACATTTTTAATGAAATGTATCGTACTGGAAGTTTTCCGGACGAATGGAAAAGATCGTATGTGCATTTTATTACAAAACCAGACGGAATAAATTACCGGCCAATAGCTTTAACATCAGCCGCTTGTAAGTTGTTTGAAACAATTGTTAAGAATAAATTACAGTGGTGGATTGAAACTCAAAATATACTACCTAACAGTCAAAGTGGCTTTCGTAAGGGACAGTCTTGTATAGATAACATTTTAAATTTAACTATTAGTATACAACAAGCCATGAGACAAAAAAAAGTCACTCTATGCAGTTTTTTCTCGACGTATGTGGTGCATTTGATAATGTTCTTTGTGATGTATTAATAGAAAAATTAGCCAATATAGGGTGCCCATACAAACTAGTAAATTTTATAAAATTCTTAACATATGAAAGATACGTACATACAGGTTTGTCTGATGAAATTAAACATACATACAAAGGAGTGCCTCAAGGCGGAGTACTCAGTCCACTACTGTACATTATTTACGTATCAGATATTTTAAAGCAAATTCCAAATACCATATCGGTATCACAATTCGCTGACGATATTGCACTCTATTCTAAAAATAAAAATTCGTTACAGAAAGCAATTCAAACTCTTGACAGTGAATTGAAAAGTTTAGGCTTAGAACTCGCGCCGCATAAAACTGTATTTATTAATTTCAACAACAAAGATATAGCTCCAGGAGAGACCGAAATTAAAATAAGTGATAGCTATCTAATACGATCTAGTGAAAAAGCGCGATTTCTGGGTTTAATCTTTGATCACAAATTAACCTTTAAAGCTCAAATTAATCATGTAACAAAAAGATGTCAACGAGCTTTAAATATTATTAAATATTTGTGCGGTATCTGGTGGGGAGCTGACCCAAATACTTTGATTGCTTTCTATAAATGTTATGTACGGTCAATAATAGAATACGGATCTTTTGTATATTTTCCTTCAAGCAAAGACATGATAAATAAGCTAGAAAAAATTCAATTTTCCGCTATTCGAACAGCACTTGGCTATCGTATATCTACCCCCCACGAATGTGATGTTAGCAGAATCAAAATTACCGCTTATCGCAGAAAGAGCAAAATTTTTATGTTTATCGTACTTAACTAAAATATTAAGCAATGAAGGTCTTTTCCTAAATCAGAATATTAACAAATATTATTCGAAATTTTTAAGTAAATGTAAAAGAAAACGCAAAAAAATGTACGAAATCTGCATATGCGATCTCAAGAAATCTTCATTTACAATTATTAAGTCTAATGCTTACAGTATTTATAAATACGACTATCAGGTATTATTGACTTCTATCCCAATAGAAAAATCCCTGGGGAACACTATCAAATATGCTAATATACCATATGCCAAGTTTAATCAACTTTTTAATAAAGAAAATACTGTAGAAATCTATACTGACGGTAGCAAAGATAATAATGAAGATTTTGTGGGATCTGCATGTGTGTGTCCAGAATTAAATATTATTGTTCGAAGAAAATTAAATGCTCACACTTCGGTATTCACGGCTGAATGCATTGCGATAAATGATGCGATGGATATAGCGTTAAATACGGAGAATAAAAATATTATAATCTTTTCGGATACTCTCAGTGTACTGGAGAGCCTTAACGACAACAAAATCGATATTCGGGTTAATCCGTACGTTCTCGAAATTAAAAAGAAATATCGACAATTCATAAACGAAAAAAACGATTCCATAAGAATTGAACTCGTCTGGATCCCATCTCATTGCGGAATAGTCGGTAATGAATTAGCTGATTTAAATGCTAAAAATGCTGTAAATGACTGTTGTGCTATGGATGATAATAATATTCCCTTCATGTGTTTAAGAAAATTTTTCAAAAAAAATATGATCAATAACTCCAAAGAATATATACAAGAAAGGAGTCATACTGAGGGTAGAGTGTTTTTTCAAAATTACTACAGCAGTCATCCTAAGCCTTGGTATTACAGGATAAATCTCCCCCGCGATCTTATAGTAACAATTAATCGCTGTAGAGCGAATCATTATAACTTAGCGGCTTCTCTTGCAAGAATTGGTATTGTAAATGACTCTAAATGTGAATGTCAAACTAGTGATCAGGACCTCGAACATATTGTATGGCAATGCCCAATTTATAACAAACAACGAACTAAATTATTACAACAACTCAATAAGCTTAAATTGCAATTACCGCTAACAATGTCTATTATTTTGCACAAACCTAATGTACTTGCGTGCGAATACTTTCTCTCCTTCCTTAAAGAATGTAATATTAATGTATAAATTTTTAATACTATGTACTTTTTGTTTTTTAGCGAATAAATCTTGTAAGATTTGAAGCTCAATAAAAAAAAAAAAAAAAAAATAATTGATATCCAATTGTTGAAAATATACACACTCATACTAGGTGTCGCCACCTATTGAGAATATTTTAGTAGACACTTGAAGAGAATCAAGTTGCGTCTCGTCGTCGTTCAGTTCAGTTCAAGTCCGTCTGTTAAAGTCAGAGCTTGTATTTCATTATTGTATAGAGAGATCATTTAATTAAGTTACTCTTGTATTGATTAAATAAATACTTTTCTTTTAATATAAATTGTGCTCTGCTTTTATTAATTATTTAACAGGTTATGAGCCCAGAGTGCTTTTAACTGCGCGTTTTATTTAATAAAATTGAGAAAGAGGTTTGTGTGGTTTGGAGCGTGCGTCAGTCTGTTTGGTGAATTGTTTTATTGTTCTTTATCTCCTGGTGGAAGCGTCAGAGATGGCGAGTCAAGGAACAAATGAAAAAAAGACAGAGCGAAGGACAGCAGAGGGAGAAAAAGGAGTTGACTCCGGGTAAGAATTTTACTTTATTCTCTCTCAATTCTATAAGACAGTAATGGTGTCGCAAGCACGCTTATAGAAAGAAAGAAAAGGACAGAGAATAGATAGCGTCGTGCGCTAGTCTATAGAGAGAGAGAGTGAGAGAGAAATAAAATAAGTCGCCATGTTGGGTGAAATGACATAATGTGTATCAGTATGACAGATTTATGCGTGCATAAGAAAATTTTGTATGCTTTGTATGTGTGTATGTATGTATATAGAATGAGAGAAGAGACCATGCACGCACAAAATAAAATTGATAGACTAAATAAACGACAACACGTAGTGAAAAAGTTTTTTTTTACGTATGAACGTATTATGTGTGTGTATATATATATGTGTGTGTATATATATATGTGTGTGTGTATATATATATATGTATGTATAGTGAATGCACGCCAGGGATCTGAACATATTTATGACGGTATAGACGGAAATAAATGAGAACCGGTTAAAAACTAATATTTGCAAAAAGTGCCGCTTGGATTTGGTTAAATTTCGCTATGATTAAAAATAAATGTAAAAACGGACGCGTTTTTATGTTGAAATACTAAGTATGATTGCTGAAGGAAGAAAGGCATTGGCCTGACTTCTAAAAATTGAAAGATAATAATGCACACAAACATGGCGGCCGTAGGCCCAAGTCGAGTTGATGAAAAGACATCGACGCCGTGTACAATAAAAAGACCGTGAAGACGTGCGCGCGCAATTAGAAAAAGACAGAAAGACGGTGACTGCTAAAAGGCGAGAATAAACTCGCAGATATATACGTATACATATGTACGTATAACATGGTTATAGCATAATGAAAAGAGACAGTATATAAGTGTGATCGTATATGTATAGAAGCGTGCGCGTCGTTGCAATAAAAATGACAGATTAAGAAAGAGACAGAATTAGTGAAGCGAAACAAACTAAATCAAAGCGGACAAAAATAAAGTTTACGTAAATGTATACAAAAGACCGATTAAAAAAAAAGGCAGAAAAGAACGACTTTAAGAAAAATATATTTAAGAATATTTAATTAATTGAAATTATCATTATACAGAGGAAAGAAGTTTATTGCAACTTCACAAAACATCCTCATGAGAATATGTATATGACAGTTGTTAAAGGCAGCATTGTATTCAAAATTATGACAAATTGAATACAAATTAGATAATGAATAATGATTATTTCAAATTAAAAATTTTATTTTATTAAGCTTGAACGTACGTATATAAAAATATTTTTTAATAAATATATCCATGGTTTTAAAAATAATATTGATCGATCATAGTTGCTGCTTTCACATACATAATAATACTTGTGTTCAGTATATTGTGTATGGGAATAATAGCACATATGTATAATTATAAATATAAAAATATACATAAATAACTGGCAAATTTGATTGATTTAACATTGCTTGTGTTCGGCATGTTAGATTGATTCTTTTAAATTGTCATAAATATGAATGACCTAATATTGCTTGTGTTCGGCATACTAGGTTGATTCACTTTATTTTTATAGATATATTGAGCTTGAAGGGCTTGTGTTCGGTCTATTAAGCTCATATATATATAATTAACTCTAATGTAAACTTTCTAGTTTTGCTTGTGTTTGGCAAAATTATATGAATTTTATTTATATTGGTTTACTATTCCTTTATAGTTGACAAGTACGTTATGAGTAAAGAATTTGACCTGGTGATAAGGACAGTCACAGAGATGAAGACAGAGTGAAGACAGATTATATATGCCCTATTGTACGACAGGTGGCCACACTATGACTGATAAGAAAGAGAGAAAAGACAGAATTAACGACAGCAATGAGACTGAGAAGACGGAGGGGCTATATAACGAGACAGAACAGAAAGTAGAATAAAGTGACGGTTTTGAAGACGGCTCTGTGAAAACTGTAGTTAAAGTAGCTGCAGGAGGTCAAATAGCGACAGATAAGGAAAGACAAAAACAAATCAAAGGTTTGACAGCAAAATTGAATGATGTATTGGAAAAATAAGTATACGACGGAAAATACAGATGAAAATAAGAACGAAGACGGAGCTAAAGACAGAGAAGAGCGTATGGGATTACAATACGATTGAAACGACAGAAATAAAGATAGAGACAGAAAACAGAATGAATGAAATGACTGAATCAAAATTGTCAGGTAAAGTCAAATAAAAAGTTTAAAAAAAAAAAAAAAAAAAAAAAAATTTATAAATAAATATTTCGTTGTTTTGTCAATAAAATAGAAAAATTATGACAGAAAATTTGACGATAAGAGTAAGATTTTTAAGCATGATTATTATAATGAAAATTTTGATTTAGACCTATCTGACAAATTGGACAAGGTAATGGATAAGCTTAATTCAGTTAAGACAGAAATGGCAAAGAACAAGAGAGACGAAGAAAAGAGAAGAATAGAGCAAAAAAAAAAAAAAAAAAAAAAAAAAAAATGACTTTGATGATAAAGGAGGGAAGCGCCACGTGGGTCTTTGGCGGCCAGGCTCTGGATGCGATGAGGGAGGAATTTGAACAGGGGAAGGAGGATGACTACAGGTAATGAGGCAGAAAGGACAGATAAATCCAAAGACAGCAAAACGACATATAAGGTAAACAATGATTTTGAAAATTATACACTTAATGCAGAAGGTTTCGGGAACTCGACAGTCTTGGACGAACACTTAGGACCGTTAAATAAATTGGAAATATCGCGTTTAATACAAATAAAGGTTGATAAAAGATTTATTAAAGAAAAAGGCAGTTAATTTTATAGACAGATTTGAAGAAATAGTAAGAAGTTATAATAACATGCCAAAAGTTAAATCGTTGCCTGAAGAAGACGAAAGAGATTTCTTTTATAATACTATCATAAGCAAAGTACATCAAGTAGAAGGAATAAGTTTTATGACAGAAAGTGTTATAGTGAAAGGGTTATCTTATGATAAACTAAAATTACTTATTATACAGGTTGAAAGCCATCAAACGACAGCTATGACGGTCAAATCAAGGGCGATACAGAAAGTGCGACAGTTATGGGTACTGTGCCAGCGACTGCCCACGACAGGGAAATAGCATAAAGAAGTGTTACTTTTGTCAGATATTTACCCGTGATCATGTGATCTCAACATGTCCAAAGCGTCAGGGACACTCGAGACAGAAAAACAGAAAAGGGTATGAATCAAAATATTATAATAATAAAAGTAAAGAAAGTACAGGTTGGACATCATTCACAAGTAAGATAGCTAATCTAATTAACAATGTTAATTAAATACGAGCAAAATCTGTCAATAAAAGGAGACAAGAAAATTATGTAAAATATAACAGAGGAAAATATAAAAAAATGAGGCAGTTTTAACCAATTAGAATCTAGAAATAAGAAGACTAATGAACCGAGTGCTGACAGTGATGCGACAGAACGTTTGACAAATTCAAAGTTGATTTTCAGGACATTTATTGAACAACTAGACGGAATCCAATGCGCAAATAAAGACTGCAGCGTAAATCTTAAATCTAAGGAAGAAGGAAGCGTGCAAACAAATACGACTGATGGAAAATTTATTATTTTAGACAGAATTATCTGCATGGAAAACTTAAATGAAAATTTTTCATCCTTACCAATATATAATCAGCCATATTGATTGACTGATTTTGAATCAGAAGCGACAGAAAATAATTAAAAACAAAGACAGGTTCTAGTATATGTAACGACAAGTAGAATGAATGAAGAACAGAATATTGAAGAAAATAATCAATTTAATGAAAAGCAAGAAAATCAGACAGTCAAAGAAGAAAAATATTTAGATTGCAGACAGAAATATTTATAAATCGCATGATTTTAAAGTCAGTGAAGAATCTTAATGTGAGATTGAAAATACAAAATTAATACAAACAACTACGCTATGTTGTGGCATTTTCGAATGGGCCATTCATCAGTTGATTATTTAAGAAAATTACAATTAAAATTTCCTAATATCAAAACTTTAAAACAAGCTGTATTTGATGATACGTTGAAAGACTGTGAAGTGTGTATGATTGCAAAGTTTAACAAATTGCCATTTAAGACAGTCAAGCATTGAACAATTGAACCTTTGCAAATAATGAATTTAGACACAATGGGTTTTATGTAAACTATAAGAAAGCAGAGATGTACGATTCAACGAAAAATTAGTCTACAAGGACAACAACTGATATACAAGACTGGAAACAAATTGATGAAAAGATAAAGATACATTGTTTGTGAATTTTGTATTCGAAGACAGAGAAAATGAAACACGAATACAAAAACCGGAGGGAGAGAAATTCAAAAGATCAGTTAGACGACCAAGAAACGAAAATAATAAGACTGATAAAAAGTAACAAGGATTGGTGGGAGAGAAAATAAAAAAAAAAATTAGTAGGAAGACCGACAAAAGTTAAGAAAAATACTGAATATGGAGTGCAAGAATCGGAGGGAGAGAAAACAAAACGACAGATTCAATTACCAATGGAAACACAAACAAGTACAGAAAATAAGATAAATGAAGAAACTTATGTTTTATTAGCAGAAATAAATAATGACCTGAGTACAAACTTGGAAGCCATGAAGTCAAAAGATAAACAAAAAAAAAAAAAAAAAAAAAAATGGACCAAAACTATTATTGAAGAATTAGAATGTATGTATAAGAATAATGTATGAAAATTAGAGTTGACAGTTCAATAGTAATGAATGACAGAAAAAGATCAAACATTATACATTCAAGATGGGTATCTAAAAGAAAGAAGACAGTAAAATAAGATATAAAGCGAGACTAGTAATTCGTAGTTTTAAAGACAGAAATGAGTATGACATGCAAGAAACATATGCACCGGATTCACGATTACATTTAATCAGATCTATACTGGCAATGGCAAACAAATTGGATTTAAAAATATGTCAGATGGACGTGAAGACAGCTTTTGTAAATGGATATTGAAGCAATGAGATATATATGGAAATACCTGAAGGGATGACTGCTTATGAAAGGATCAAACAAAACAAGATGTGTGTATTGGAAAATGCTTTATACGATCTGAAAGTCAGTTTAAAATGTTGGAATGAAAGACTTAAAAAGACAGTAAAGAAATATGGACTTAGATCATTCAACAATGAGTCTTGTCTATTTACTCAGCAAGAAAAAGACGGATTTCTTATCTTGATTTAGTATGCAGATGACATTCTGCTAGTTTGTAACAAATGTAAAGAAAAAAAAAATTTTTAATGACAGAAACTGGTAAGACTAAAAGTTCTTTAGGCTCAGAAATAAAATAAGACAGAAAAAAAAAGGATACTGAGCATTAAGCAAGAACAATAAATAAACAAAATGCTAAAGAAGTTTAGTTTGGATCAATCACTCGCCCAACGAACACCTATGGTAATCAATCAGGTAGCCAATAAGAAGAAAAGACAGCGTGAAAAAAAAAAAAGGAGAAATTAATGCAAGCAGGCCAGAAATTGCATATGAGGTAAATACTCTATGCAGACACCAAATCAACTTTAGTGAAAAATGACTGGTAGAAGATTGAAAGAGTATTTGAATAATTAAGAAGAACAAAAGACTTTGAACTTAGATATAAAGGACAGAACGACTGTTTACAAGGATTTTCAGATGCAAGTTTTGACGACTGCAAAAATTCTCTTACGACCAGTAGCTTTGTGATCAAGTTTTTCGAAGACACAACATCCTGAAGAACTCACAGACAGAAATATGTTTCTATAAATGAATGCGCTCAAGAATTGATATCCTTATATCAAATTTTAAAAAAGATTGTTAAAACAAGAATTAGCTCCAATTCTATTATGGTGTGATAACAAGGCAGCAGAAGCAAGCGTTAAGACTGGAGATGAAAACAAATTAAGACATATGACCGAAATAAAAGAACATTATGTAAATGAATGTGTAACTAGAGGTTTAATTAATGTCAGTTGAATTTCCTCTAAAAGTCAGATAACTGATGTATTCACAAAACCTTTGTCGTTTGAATTACATGAACGACTGACCAAACAAATATTTAACGACTGATAACATTGACTGATTATATTTCTGATATGTATTTTAGTTAAGTTATTAACAAACTTTTTCTCTATATTACAGGAACTAAATGAACGATCAGAACAGAAACAATAAGTACGAGAGAGATGCTACAACTCTTTCAATTAAAATATGTATGAGTGTGGGAGGGAGTGTTGAAAATATACACACTCATACTAGGTGTCGCCACCTATTGAGAATATTTTAGTAGACACTTGAAGAGAATCAAGTTGCGTCTCGTCGTCGTTCAGTTCAGTTCAAGTCCGTCTGTTAAAGTCAGAGCTTGTATTTCATTATTGTATAGAGAGATCATTTAATTAAGTTACTCTTGTATTGATTAAATAAATACTTTTCTTTTAATATAAATTGTGCTCTGCTTTTATTAATTATTTAACACCAATAAATTGTCATTTTTTATGGTTTTTTGTCTTTTTTGAAATAAGTAATTGACGGAAATAATCGCGGCAGTACCCAAATTGTAGGTATTTTTTTCCAATACTTGTATTAATTACTTTTTTTGCTAAAATGCATAGGTTGCTTCAGAGAATTAAAAAAGCTGTTTTAGCCAACTTTGCAGCCTCCTGTAGCATTGTGAACCTTTTTTTTGGTTATATTTTATATAGGGTATGTTTTTTCATCGCCCTTAACAACTCTATATAGGTTTCATTAAGCCTTTAATTAATGTCTAAAAATAGCCTTTTTTATCTATTGATTGGACTATATAAATAGCGTAAAAAAATAGATTTTGGAAAATTTGGAAATTGTACTATTTTTTTGCCATAAGGTCCAAGAAAGAGCAATAAAGTCGCGATATTGGGGTTACAATGTAAAAAAGGATATTACTGATACTGCAAAAATAATGGCAACTTTATTTACTTGAAAAGAGAGTCAAATATAAACTCACAGTGATATGTAAAGTGCATATTTCCCGCAATATACACAGTTTATGTGTTTGAATTAATAAATAAAAATAAAATACTCAAATTCAATGAATATCATGATATTAATTAATTAAATAAAATCATAATATTATTACATCTTTAAAATTACAAATTGGATAGATATTAAATATAGATTATAATTTGTGCAATCAGGCTTGATTTTTGTAAAGATAATTAAAATATGCAACACTGGAGTAAAATCACTATCTTATCCGGGAATTAATATTTCTCGCCTCATTTGGCCTGCTAAAATTGCGAACTTACACTTGCAATAAATAAGCGAGTGTACCTTATGATTGCTTAATATATTTTTAAAATCTACAGAACTATATCTTGCAATATTTGCTTGAATTGAAAACATAAAAATGTCTTTTAAATACATTTATAATTGAGTAAATATTTTTTTTTTATTTTATTGAATAATTTAATTAATTTCAACAATTTGTTATTTTGAGATATGAAAAATGTCTTATAGAATATTTAGAGGATTTGTGAAATTATATAATAAAAAGTTGTCTAAAATAAATAAATTTTTAAAAATATTATAATAAAAAATTATACAGTCTTTGCATTTGTTTAAATTGCTATTATAGATAATGAGAAGCAGGTAAAATAGAAAGAGAAATAAGGTTTTAGCGTAAAACTATTGATTTAGAGGAATGTTTTAACCTTTTAAACGTATAAGATATAATAGTAGTGTATAAGTATCGTAGTTCATATTGAAAGGACAAAATACGTAAATCATGCATCGTTAATTCAATACCTTTAATTAACGAAAAAGTCATGTACCACGATATATTAATTATAAGGTTTAAGTTTAATTATATAAGGTGATATTCTGAATTAGTTATTTTTGTAAAAAATTGTAAAATAAGTCAAAATTAATTTTAAATTTGAGTTTTTCGTCGAAAATATAGTACCATTTTTTCAATATTTTAACTTTGAAAATTGTAAATATAATCTATATATATATATATATATATATATAAAATTGCATAAAAATTTATCATATAGGCTTCAATGGCTGTTACGAAATCGATGAAGGAGTCGAAACCGAAGGTTGTGCGTAAATACCGACAGGAATGGTTGGACATAGGAGATTTTAAAAACTGGTTGGTTCTGGATCCCAAGAAGCCTAACAAGACATTTTGCAGAGTATGCAATAAAACGCTGGGAGCACGTTTGAGTATCCTTAAAGATCATGCTGTCGGTAAGGATCATTACAAGGCTTGTGGATATCAACCTCCTACAGTAGAACAGTTGCAATTGCCAAGCAACAAAGATAGCGAACATCGACGGAAGATAGCGAATGCTGAATTTACCTTAATTGCTACCTGCGCAAAAATAAATATGCCTTTTCAAAATGTCCCCGTACTTCTCGAAGGATTAAAATCGGTTGAAGATCCTGGCATTTGGAAAGACGTTAATATTGGACGCACCAAGGCTCGCGATTTAATGGTCAACGTCATCGCAAAGAATGCAATAAATGAATTAGCTAATATATTGAAGGTAAATCATTTTTCTGTGTGCGTTGATGAATCAACAGACATATCTAAAGAAAAATGCTTAGCCATCAACGTTAGATATGTAGATTTTAATAATGGTAAATTAAAGTTTGAATTATGGGGATTGATCCCAGTTTTTGAAAAAGATAAAGAGGCGTCTGCTGGTGCTGAACGAATATTCGAATGTATCAGAGATTCATTCGAAAGTAAAGACGTTCCCTTTACAAATATTTGTGCGTGTTGTTTCGATGGATGTAATACTATGTCGGGTGAAATAACAGGTTTGAAAGCTAGGTTAGAAAATGCTATTCCTGGTATAGTTTGCGTGACATGTCCTGCACATAAAACGAATTTGTGTGCCGAATCTCCAATGAAAGAACTTCCAAATGAGATTAATACTTTGATCCCGCAGATTAATGCATTATTTAGGAGTAGCAATAAACAGCACAATTATGAAAATTTGCAAAGAGAAAATGGTATACCGGAGCATAAACTTTTAAGAATGTGCGATACACGATGGCTAAGTTTGGAGCAGTGTATAAATCGCATCTTAGAACAATGGCCCCTTTTACTAGATTTTTGTAAATCATTAGCTGAAAACAAAGATATTACAGGGCAGAAAATAATGGCAATTATGGAAAAAAAAGATATGAGAATGTACTTTTTGCTTTTGCAACACGTTTTGAGGGAGTTAAATAGTTTAAATAGATTCTTGCAAAACAGAGGAGTTATTATTCACTTGGTAGCCGAGCAAATAGAAAGGAGATACAAAAATATTGTATCTTGTGTATTAGAAAGAAATCACGTCATTGCAACTCCAGTAGAAAGTATTAATATATTTAATTCAAATGCTTATATGAGATTTGTTGATTTTAATTTAGGAGACGAAATCAGGGAAATGTTGCTATTTCGTGGTAATGAAATGGAAGATTTTTGCAGAAGCACTTTTAATTATATTATTGCCTTATCATTAGAAATGAAAACTAGGTTTATAGATGATCATAATGTAGTGTTTGAAGTAGCAGTATGTTTGCAGCCAAAAAATGCAATATCATCTGTATTCAGAAAAGAAAATTCTTATTTATTTGATAAATTATTAGAAGTTTTTTATAAATTAGTTACTGATAGAGATAGTTTGATAAAAGAATGGGAAAATTTCGTTGATTTAAACGTTCCCAAAGAATTAATAATGAATACAACAAAGGTAGAAGATTTTTGGTTTCATATTTTTAATATTGTAAACGATTACGAAGGTAACGATCGCGAATCTTTTAAAAATATTAGTTCATTCGCTCTTACTATATTAACAACACCGCATGCTAATGCTGATCCGGAAAGGACTTTTAGTGAAATTGTAAACGTAAAAATAGAAATAAATTAAAATTAAAATCTGTTGACGGTGCTCTTAAAGCTCGAGAATTAGTTCGATCGATTGATAATGATGAAACTTTTAAACCAACAGAAGAAATGATTGATATGGCAGCAAGTGGAAGGTATCATGAGAAAATGAATAAGAATGTAAATCTTCAGTTGTACAATTTCCTTCTGTCATAAACACCTAATCATTTTTACTTTGGTTTAATAATATATAAATTTAAGATTCTTTTTGTGAGACATTTTTAAATTATTGTATCGTTATAAGTATGAGGAACGTAGTATTTAATATAAAGATGATATGGTATTTTTTAAAGCTGGTAAACACATCAATTTTATGGGTAAATATAAGGAAATTAGCGATAATTTGCCACGATCTATAATTTATTTTCACTCTGTTTAATAATGAAAATTTTGATCTCAATTAATATTTGAATGAAAGATGCATATGTTAATATTATACTACTTTAGTAATGATTTTTTTTTTATCTAAATTGATGCATCGTTTGTATCTGTTTTCTTCTTGGCTATCGGATAAATACTTGGTAAAATTATTTAATTAATACAATTTTCATTATTACTTATTAAATTATCAAACGTAAATTTGTGTGTGATCTGAATATTTTGATTGGTACTGGTAAATTTTATAATATTTTCAAAGATTCGGTAAAAGGTAAAACCATGATAAAAATGCATCTGAAAACTTAAAATTTTATGATAACGATATACCATTGTTTTAATACAACTTACAATATGAATGTCATTTAGATAGTTGTGATTTATTGCAGGTAAATGACATTGTCCGCAATTCACATAATATACTACGAGTGATATATTAAATATCGTGAACTTAGAATTGTTTATAAAATGTATACATTTCGTAAATATTCTTGGGCGCATGATATATACTACATGGTTTGGAGTATATAATTTGAATTCCAACTGTACGGATAGCATAGTTATTTATTTAAACAATCTTCAATTTCAAATAATGAATTTTATTACTTACATCAGTATATGTAAATAGTCTAAGACAAAATAAAATTAATTTTCTCATGAGATTAAATAAATATAAATAAAATTATTATCATAAATTAATCAGAAACAATTATTTTAGTTGTAAAGTAAAAATTGTTTTAATGATCTCAAATGAAATTTTTTCTTAGTCATAAAAGTATTTTGAACTATGTTTTAATATTAGTGTATATATATTTATATTTTTTTGTTATTATTTAGTTGTATATTAGTTTGTAAGTATACCAGTCCGTGTACAGGGTTGTTACCCTCTACGGTTTGCAAGATGTAATATATTTGTAAATGTAATTTATAAATGGTACTCTTGTAAAAATTACTGGTGAATAAATAAATAAATAAATAAATAAATATCGAATCAATTACATTATGTTAAAATTAAATTGAAATTATGTTAAAAATTAAAATATAACAATAAAATTTGAAAAAAAAATTTGGTATTTATGGAAAAAATAATTTTTTATTTAAAATTTTGAATTTCAAATAATGTTTATGGTAAATTATCCATCACAACAACTGCAATTTTTGTAAATAGACATTATTAATAGAAAATGAATTTTTCATACTAATGAAAATCATTCAACACTATAGTTTTCGCTATCACTTTTTGCAAAAGCTATAAATATGGTAAAAAAACGATAAAATGTATAGTTAATAAATATAATATATACTTTAAATATTTAGTGGGAATAAATATAATAGTTTATTAATGAAATTTAATTCTAATTTATAATTATAATATTTTTAATGTTAAAGTTCATTTATATATTGGTTTTTGAATGTATGTCATTGATATATTTACTCAAAGAAAAATGTTAACCATCAATATATTTCCTAATAGTTTTTCCATCTTTGTGATAATGACTGAACAGATTTAATGGAACTGCTGAAGATATTTCAGTAGATAAGTAAGTTTAAATTTGGCAACTGGCTAAATTGAATCATGACGCTGATATAAAACGAAATATTCATTAATTTAAAATTCAAACTTTATTAAAATTTTAGGTGGAGGTCAATCGGATTTGTTGCATTGGCATTCTTCTGGTTCCGGTATTCTAAAAATATTCTAAAAGATAAGAGACAGAATATAATATTTTTAAAAAATACTTAATTTGTTAAATGAAGTTATTACATTTTTTTTTCTTCTTTTCAGCGCACGCAAAAAATGTATATAAAAAATTACATTTGTTGATGATCAAATGTTAATGACTCCTATCACTTGAAAAATTACTAAATGAATTATTTATATACATTTCCCTGAAAAAAATGTTAAGATCATATTGAGATCTCGTTGAAACTCATTACATTTATGGCCCTTTTTTGTATGTATTACAAAGTTGTAAATGAACTTTTAATATCAGTGTGATTGAGGTTTCTTTGAGACGTCTATTTTCAGATGTATTTTGAGATGACTATAAGATTACTTTTTACGAGCGTTAACGCGCTCCCTGATTAAGAAATTTTGAAGTTCACTGTAAGATATAATTGTTTAGAAAATTCGCTGATTTGAATATTAAAACAAGATCAATTTAAGATGGGATCGAGACATTTAAGTCGCACTGAAAAAATAATAAAAACGTTAAATGAAGGTTTCACATAGTTCTTAATGATATTGAACTGTAGAATTTATTAATTATTTGCTATATAGTGCACTTTGCAGACATATCTTGAAACAATTTTTTTTACATTTTTTGTAGACAGAAAAATTATAATATTTGTTGCTAACTTTAAAATCTATCAGAAATTTTATCTTAGATACATTATAATTGTATATTTGCATCTTGAAATTCAAATGTACATTGCAGAATCAGTAATTCCACGTCTTAAAAACGTCTTACAGTACTAAACCTCCGGGAAACGGAGTTAGTTGAAAGTGCAGGATGTGTTTCTTAAATAAGAAATTTATCCGTTTTTATTATATTGAACAACTAAAACTCTCACAGAAAAATACATAAAGATAAATGAAAGTACAAGTTAAATACAAGTTAAATACTATAATTTAAGCTTTGTTACATTAAAAAAGCTTTTGTGGTTCAAAAGCTATGCCTCATTTAAAATTAAGTATTTGTTAATATTTGTAGTATCTAACATAATATCAATTAACGCTATTTCATTAGCACATTATTCACCTATAACTTGGAAACCTCATGAACTTTTTTAATGTAACAAGGCTGAAATGAAGGTATTTAATTTGTAATTTATTTAATTATTTATGCATTATTCACCATACCGTGCAATTTCGGTAAATTCCATTTTCCAGAGGTTGAATACTCTTCTGTTAGTCTAATTTAAAAATGATATTGTTTTAATCTTCAAATTAGTTGATTTTTTAATCAATGATATGATTCGATCATCTTAGAACGTCTTAAAAACATCTCAGCCGCATCTTGATGATCTAACTTCCATCTAAAAATGAACAAAAATTGTAAATAGTAATCTCACGATTATCTTAAAATCCATGTAAAAATAGACGTCTAAAGTATATTTAAAATACGAATTTATTAAAAGTTCATTAGCAGTTTCTTAATACATATAAAAAACTACCATAAATAAGATTAGTCTGAATGATATCTGAAGATGATCTTAACTTTTCTTGCACGGGTTTTTTGCGTGGGTGGATTAGGCCTGTATAACGTATATGGGGATACCACTTGAAAAAAAGCGCGCTGAGATATCTACCTCCTGGGTAGCGTGGAAACGATATCAAGTTAAAAAATTTACAGATTCATTTTTACGATGCTGAAGTGGCCTTACCTTGGATATCTGCAATTGAGAGGTCAACCGAATATTATGAAATAAGAATAAATATAAAATATTATTATTGTTGTTATTATTATTAATTCAATAGATATTGTTTGGATTTATAACAACGTTCTGTAAAAACACTGTTTAACACATTTAATTATTAAATACAGTTCAAGTCCACTTATATGTACGTAACCACATTTATACGATAGTCAACAAAATCAGTGCTTGGAGTGGCTCTTGAAAATTTGTTAAAAATAGATAAAAAACACTATTGTACTTAATTACTTATGTATCAATAAATGCGTTGAAAATATATATGTATCTTCATAGGAAATAAATATTTATCTTGTACACTTGTGTTGCAGAAATGTATTTCGAACTTGTTGTGCCTTATTTCTAATGTAATAATTTCAAAGAAACTATACTATAGTAAGATATTATATTATATGAAATGTTAATATAGATTGTAATTATTATAATTATTAGGTAATACGTACAATTACAGAGATTCGGTAGACTTCTGGGTAAGGAAACAAAAAATAAATCTTTAACATATATTTTATTATTAATGTAAGTACTTAAATATTAGTGTAATATTATTGAAAATTCAAATTTTGATTATGAATACATATTGCGTTAGGATAAATACATTAATATTTACTAGAATTTGATAAAAAAATGTTTTTTTGACTTCATTATTGTGTAAATAAATTACCAATTTTATTTTATAAAGTTCCTCTTACATCAACCACCCCGTAGGTTGTATGCGTCCACTTCTGAAAATGACATAATAATATTTCCCTTACATTCGACAATGAAGTGATTATTTAAAAAAAAAAGTAATTTTTCTTTTGAAAGTTAAACATAATCTTGGTGTTAAAAAAGTAAATTATAATATGATATGTAGTTTTCTTACAAAACTTTAGGAAGAGAAATGCTTTAGCTTGTAGGATTTACTATGAAGATTATTCTGTTCAATTTTCGAAGAAATTCATTCATTAGCTCATCAGAATTTTAGGCGCAATATTACATATTTCAATTTTTAGATTTTGTACAGAAAATCGCGACTAGCTAAAAAAATCTTTAAAATACGATATTTCCCGTTAGAAAATTAATATCGTAAAAATCGAAAATCGTGCTTATACCTAGAGTGAAAAACTATGACTTCATGGTATTTTTCAGTGATTTTCCAACGATTTAGCATAAGCAAACGTATGGGAAGCCGATTCTTGATTTTGATGCTATACGCATTTTTAACATTTTAGCATCGCAATGATAGTTTGTCTAATTTTTCACTAACGAAATATGTGCGATCCGATTATATAAGTCTTAAGCTAAAAAATGAGCCCTATAAAACCTCATTTGGTTAGATAGAACGCGAGCAAATAGAAAACACGCGACTAGCTAAAAAAATCTTTAAAATACGATATTTCCTGTTAGAAAATTAATATCGTAAAAATCGAAAATCGTGCTTATATCTAGAGTGAAAAACTATGACTTCATGGATTTTTCAGTGATTTTCCAACAATTTAGCATAAGCAGACGTATGGGAAGCCGACTCTTGATTTTGATGCTATACGCATTTTTAACATTTCAGCATCGCAATGATAGTTTGTCTAATTTTTCACAAACGAAATATGTGCGATTCAATTATATAAGTCTTAAGCTAAAAAATGAGCCGTACAAAACCTCATTCGGTTAGATAGAACGCGAGAAAATGGAAAACACGTGACTAGCTAAAATAGTATATTACGATACGGGCGACTTAAATCACCTATTATTACACGGCGAGGTTAGGGCCCGAGCGTCAGCGAGGGTCCTAAACGCCGTGTAATAATAGGTGAATTTAAGTCGCGAGTATCGTATACTATTTTATAGCTCGAGTGATTTAAATCCGCCGCACTACATCTATACTCTCAAAATTCAATAATAAACAAAGGCTATGCACTCCACGAATGATAATTCATTAAAAAAACGAATTTTATATACTAGCAAAACTAGGCATTCTACGAATAATAAATCGTAAAAAAAAGCGAAAACTGAAAAAAAAGACAAAATTTAAGCACTTCGCGAATAATAAATAGAAAAAAAACTAAAAATATTATATAAAACATGAAATAACATTATGTCAAATTGTTGAAATTAATTCTGTAATAATAAAAATCTAAATTTCCTTTCATATATGTATTAGGGCCGTAGGAGCGACAATTGGTAACTTATGTATTGTATTAGCAGTTGCGTTTAGGGGAATCACAGACGCGACTGAGTCTTAGAGCGTCAAAATGACTACCTCTTCGCTTCATATGTTACACTGATATTAACTTTGGTTTTACACGTATTTTACACGCTTATAATTGTTATTTATTTTGAAAAATATCGATATAAAAGAGTTGCAATAATGTACACTTTATTATTATCGATGAATAAACTTTTAAAAATAATCCAGATCTCAAAATATCGCTTATTATAAGTGCGTGTTTTAAGTGAATTCAGCATCAAATTCATTATTGAACAGCGTAAAAATTTATCGTTTAACTTTCGGCTCAGCGGGATTTAAGCGCGGATTTAAATCACGCAGTGCTATAAAAAAATTTAAATTATATTCTAATGAAAATAGTTCGCTGTTACTTCTTAATCGACTAAGAAAAAAACTTTACAATTTATTCTCAAAGACCATCATCAAGCAAGATTTTTCATCATTAAACTCAAAATTTTTAACTCAATTTTCAAATTATAATTTTAATAAATTAAATATTTCAAACTTGTCCATAAATAAAAACAGACAATTTAACGGTGAAAACCTTACAATCAAATATTTCCAAGATGAAAACGGATTTTTTACCAAATGAATGCTCAACTTTCTTGCTAAATCATCACCGAAAAATAGTTGAAAAATACAAAATTCACAAGGTACTTATCTCTTGGTTTTATAAGCTCGCCTGTAAAACCAGTTCAGGAATTACAATAGTTATTTATGTACTTTGGGCGAGCCTTGCGCGATTACGACCTGAGGACGATATTAACATCGCGAGATAATAAAGCCGAGGCGCGCGAGCGAAGCGAGCGGCCGAGGCTTTATCCCACGATGTAAATATCGTCCGAAGGCTGTCTTCGCGCAAGGCTCGCCCAGGGTGCTTAAAAATTTTTTCATCTCAGGCAAGGACGCATGAAGGTTTTTAGGTGCAGATATTTTTTTACGAATAATTTTATATTTATATAATAAAATTAAAATCATATGGTACTTTTTTTTATTAGAGTTTATTAATTTTTGATATTAAATAAAAAAATTAACAATAAATAATAAACAAGAAATAATAAAATTAAAAAGAAATAAAAATAATAACATCGACAATAAATAATAAAATTAACATTATTGAAATTATTCATAGTTGACAATATTATTGCAATTTTACAATTTTATTTTTTTTTGTAAATATCCATTTTTTAAAGTAATAAAATTCTGTAGCACAAGCTGTAGCTTGAATACCGAATACAGCTGAACTTGCAGTTTTGCACTATTGATTCTTTTGTTTTTGATTTAAGTCGAAATGCGATAGAGAAAAGTTGCTGCTGGGTTATAATGAACTCAATGCAACCCAGGAGCTTTATACTCCTGGGCAGTAATGACTGCTATTGCAGCCTAGGAGCTTCTAGCGTGCATCTAACCTATTTATCAATTGAGGACTCTCTGCACGTAAAAACCCGAATGCGTCCGCCTGGGATGAAAAAGATTTTTTCACCGCCCACACATTCAAATGGTAGTTTTGAAATTTATTTTATTCTCATTTATTAGTTGATAAAACTTGTTTCAGATTTATAAGAATTTGTTTTTTTCAGTCAAACAAATAAAAAAAGCGTTTGGAAAAAGTTCTTGAAATTATCATCAACAAAACATGAAAAAGTTAAAAATTTTATACATGTAATTTACTATTATTTATTGCGATAACAAATTAAAAATTATTAAATATTGTATATGATATATTTTTATTAACAATTTGATTATTGTGTAAAAATAGTTTAAAACTACAATAAGTGAGTGTTTTATTCATTCGTTATTACTGTTTTTTAAAATTTATTTTGGATGTTATTATTTTTTATGAGTAATAAGTATCTCGGAACAATTAATAGTATATTACACACCAAGGGAGGTAAAGTACTGGCGAGTCCATAGCACATATAATTGCCACCTCGAGCCGAAGGCGAGGGTGGCAAATATGTGCTATGGGCTCGCCATTTTACCTCCCGTGGAGTGTATACTATTTTTCGCCATACCCGGGCCGAAACTATGACTTTTGTTTTTCGGCGCCGGGACGAAAGTCGTAGTTTCGGGCAGGGTATGGCGAAAAAATATGAATCCACCCTAAAAATATCGTAGAGATTGAAACCATTCTTTTACCATTTTATGACCATTGCTTTGAAATGAAAAGCTGAAAATTGGAATTTCTTATGGCTATTATACCGCTAACATGTTACGCCCATTTACGAGACTTAAAATATAAATCTCTATAATTATTTATGTTTGAGACGATTTATTTTTTCATTTTTTTTGTATTTATTAAACATATTTTATAATTTTAACGTGAATGAAAAGATGTATTGTAATTTATAGGTTTAAATATTTCTATAGGTATAAAATGGTATACTTAAAATTTAAGGACAACATATTTCTATTAGCATTTTTTGTCTATACGAAAAATTTAGGTTCTGCAGATTCATCAAAAATTGATTATTTATTAGCCAAATGACATGATCTATAAATTGTAGTATAAATCATTTTTATATTCACATTTCTACTAGGGTACTTATTAAAATATTAATTTATGTAGCAATACAAATTTTGGGCTCTGGGATGAATAAATTCAATTATCTCAATAGCTAATACATTGATTATGTCATATAATCTCTCTTTTGATTCAGAATTGAAAAAGCTTTAAATCGTAATAAAATAAGAAAAATTATTTTTACAATAATTATTAACATTTCAAAAATCAGCGATTTTTAACAGTTTCCACACGAATTTTTAATAATATTGATTATTAAATAATATTGGTAGAAGCAAATCTTAATTAAAGGTTTTTCCAAGTTTTAAGACTCATTTATTATCGTAAATCATAAAACCAATTTAATCTTATTCAAAAATCTACTTGGCTTAAGGGATTATCCTTAAAAGACAATAAAATTATCAAGTTTGTTAAATTGCGTACATTAATACATAATGATAACAGTTTGTAAGTAATAAAATTTTAAATAGAAATAATAGTTAAGTACAATAAATGAATTAAAAATATCCATTTAATTAAACAAAACTTCCAATCGGTTGCACACCTATTGGTCAAGCATTTTAGGTGGAGTCCGGATTAAGGTCAATAGAAAAATAAAGTACCTGGTACCCCTATACTGTTCAACTTAATGATTATACGGATTAAAATAAAGCATCACTACGTAATCCTAGTACCTGCAGATATAAAAATGTTTATGGCCTGATCCAAATACGAGAAGTTAATTCACATATAAAAGGAAGGAGGTGAAGAAAAATCAATCATTAACTATAGTGCAATTGTTGCATACAGTAGCTATACGAAAAGTTTTTCAGTGTAAACGAATTTCATCTAGTGTGCGTGAAAATGACGGATCCATTAACTTTACTTCGCCAACACATAATTAATAATGCAGAAATCAATGAAAAAAATGATAATATTATTTTCGGACAATATTCTTGGCCGAAAAATGTGCGAACCAATTATTTAATATACGGGTAAGTTTTTCAAATTTATATTTTTTAGTATTTTTTTTTTTTCAAAATAGTCATAGAATTTTAATAATTTTAAAACAAAAATTTCAAACGTCACAGCAAATAAATATTCATAGAAAGTGACAGGTTTAATTAATTCATTATTACAAAATTGCAAATAATTTAAAATTATGTTGATTCCTGTCTTAATTATATTTGCTTTAAATAATATAATTTGGTTGCAAATATATATTATCTTTTTTTATAAAAAATTCTTGAATTTTGATATTTTAAATGCTATAATTAAAATTTTTTTATGTACAGGTCTAACAAAGAAGGAGCAGTAAAAGAATATTATACTCTCGAGTGTTTGTTACATTTGCTGAAAAATATACGGCTTACACATTCCGCGTATGTACGACAAGCAGCCGCTGAAAATATTCCAGTTGTACGTCGTCCAGACCGAAAAGATTTGCTGGCTTATTTAAGGGGTGAAACAAAAACTTCAGTTGCTATAGATAAATTTGCAATTCCAACACACGTCAAAAGATCTCCTGAAAATGATCTGGAAAGTGAAACAACAAAGAAGCCACGCTTTGAAGAAGCACATGTTCAAAAAGTTAAAGAACAAATTGCAGCTAAATTGGATACTCCAAAAGAAACATCTATCAAGTTCGATAATATTAAGTCTCTTTCAGAGGCTATGTCCATAGAGAAGATTGCCGCGATTAAAGCTAAACGTCTTGCGAAAAAACGTACTACCATCAAGGAACCCGATGATGTTGCAAAGTTGAGTTCTGACATGCGCGTTATTCTGGATATGGATGTTGATGATACAAAAAATATTGTATCCAGAGAAAGAACGTATAGAACGAGAGAAACTATCTTACAATGTAGCGGAAAGGTGAGTTGTTTGGATTCATTTTATAACATAAAAACTTTTTTAAGTAGTTGAATATTTATTGAAAAAGTTATAAATTTTAATACAAAATACGAAAGTATAAATTAATATTCTCTACTTGAAAGAGAAAGGTTTTAAAAATAAATTGATAAATTCACATTTTTAATATTAAAAGCTGTATTATTTCAATTATTTACAGAATTTTGCTACAAATGTTTTTGCTATATTATCAAAAATCAAAGCAAAAGAGGAAGCTAAACAAACGGAGCCGATGTCATCAACACCAATGGGCATGCCTCGCTCAACACCAATGGGCATGCCTCGCTCAACACCAATGGGCATGCCGCGCTCAACACCAATGGCCATGCCTCGCTCAACACCAATGGGCATGCCGCGCTCAACACCAATGGCCATGCCTCGCTCAACACCAATGAGATCAATGCACCAAACGTACAACAGGTACGATCAACAAAAATTTGTTCGTCAAAACGAAGAGACCGATGGTTTTAAAATCGACACATTGAGCTCATATCATGGGAAGAGTTTACAGTTTGTAACCGAGGGATTACAGCCATCAACACGAAGACCTCCACCTGCAATTAATAATCATACTTTAGCTGAAAATCCAGTCGCCACAGGGATATCTGGTCTATTGCCAACTTCAGCTGCTAAATTAACGCCTTTACAAGTTGCTCAAAATAAACGTCCAAGCCGAACACCGATTATTATAATCCCAAGTGCTAACACATCTCTCATTACTATGTACAATGTCAAGGATATACTCCAGGATTTCAAGTTTACATCTAACGAAGAGAAACGTGCACAAGGTTGTAAACGCGAGACCGAAATATTGATACAGAGACGTAAGGATGGTGGACTCACAGTACCTTATCGTGTGATAGATAATCCACAAAAATTAACCACTGCAGATTGGGAACGAGTAGTGGGTGTGTTTGTTATGGGTCCAGCTTGGCAGTTTAAAGGTTGGCCTTATGGAGGAAATCCAGTTGAAATATTTTCGAAAGGTAACTATTTTTTTCATTTTTTTAAAGGTTAAATTTAATTTTTTATGGAAATTAAAAAATTCTAAACAAAACACAATTATATATTGATAGTAGACATAAAAATGTAATTTATTCTAATGTTTAATTTCCAGTTGCTGCATTTCATATAAAATATGACGAAATGCGCCTTGACGCAAATGTGGCTCGTTGGGCAGTTTCAGTCATCGATCTTAGTAAAACGAAAAGGCATTTGGATAGAGCTGCAATAATGAAATTCTGGGAGCTCTTAGACAAGTGAGTATATCATTCAAAACATATATGACTTTTAAATTAATGATTTAATATTCATTTAAATCGTTATTATTAAAGTTACAAAAGTCTTGACTTTTTCTTATACCAATTAAATTCAAAATTTTAATTTTTAAATTTCTTCTTAATTTTCAGGCACATGATGAAGAATAAGATCAACTTACGATTCTAAAAGATAACGGCACATCAGCAAGCAGATATATTTTCAACGAAAGAGAACGTCTAAAGAAAGAAAGTGAATGCATTATTATCGCGTAGTTGCGCCTTAATCGAATTTATCGATTTAATTTAGGCTTTCGTAGAAGAGAGAATATGCTATCTTATTAATTTTTTTCTTCTAATTTTCGATATTATATGCAATACTGCGTAAAGATCTAATCTCCATTAATAAATTACATCTCACTTTGTATATTTTTCTCTAAATATTTCTTTTTTTAACCCTTACTCGTTACACTTCTATGGAATCGCGTACTTGTAACACTGAGATCACCCCCATGACAAAAGCCAATATAAAAAATAAACTACTTAATATTTTTACTTGGTATTTTCTTTAGAGCTTTTTAAAAATACTTTTTAAAATAGTATAGATCATATAACCGAAAATTAAATTGAGTACGTTAAAAAAATTGATAGAGTGAAGAAAATTTATAAAAAATGTATAGATTTTACAGAAAATTATAAGGTGAAAATGATCCAAATGTGACTAGTAAGGGTTACCTTGAGCGCCAATGAACTTTTAGAAAGCGAAAGATTAATTTAATTGATCATTGTGAGATTACAAATAATTAGAAATGATATCGACTTAAATTATATCTTAAATATTTAAAAAATTTTATGTTATTAAAAAATAGCAAAAGAATATGGAAAGGCTTGGTCGTCCATTTACAAGGCTTGATAACTTTCGTGTAGTTAAGACTTATATGATGAATGCTTTGTACAATTGTTAATGATTATGAAGTATTTAATTATTTACTGATGAAAGATAAAAATCATTGACTTACACGCGCTCAGTTGCGATGTATATTTAATTTTGTATATATTAAGTACTATGATTATAAGTATATAAGAATTTATATAAAAATTATATATGATTTATATGTAGATAAAAGCAATTATTATCTTAAGAAAAACGTAACTAATGAGGCATATTTTGAAACAAAAAAGATTCAAATAAAAGAATTTCGAAACGTATAATTATTGTTTCTTGACTTTTTGTTTATCGACCTTTTTTTTACCTTATCGATAACAATAATTTTTTTAAATAAATAAATTATTAATTTGCAATATTAATGTAGGTATAAATAAACATTAAAAACTTTAATATTTAATACAGAAAAGCCAATGATAATATTGGGAAATCCATAAAGTTGTTACTTTTTGTTTAAAAAAATTTTTTTTTTATAAATTGTGGCTCGCTGTATTGAAAGTTTTTTCACGTTAATACATGTATAAAGAACCATATTTTACCATCGCAACAACTTTTAATAAGTGTTCATGAAGTTCTACTTAATTAAATAAAAATACCGATAATAAAATAGCTTATTCTAATTTAATCGATTTAGTAAAAGAATCGGATAAAAACGTGTGTAATTTTAAGAAATAAAAAGGTTATTGTTGAACATTTTTTTATAATATTTCTTGAACATAAACTTAAAAGTTTCTCTATGTATATAAGTGTTACAACAATGTTTGTGGATGTGCCAGTAAAAAGTAAGAAATTTGGATATGCGTTTCGCAAGATGCATTGTTATACTCTGAATTATAAATATTTCATTTTTGGTGGCACGCTACTTTACTTTAGTTTGATTTTTTTATTATTAAAAAAGCAATCATTTTGAGCTTGGAATTTTATATTTCAAAGCTTGATCAAATACCAGCAATTAAAAAAGTACAAAAATAAAAAATTTTTAAAAAAGTTACGACATAAATGCTACTAACAGTTATTTATTCCAGATCAGTGGCACGTTCTTGAAATTCTAAAATAATTTAAATTTTTATATCATCTTCCATTACCCGGAGTCTCAAAGTCTCGTTTCTAACGATCAAAAAGTTATACGGAAAAAAAATTTATAATTTTGACGAGTGACACACAAAAATTTTTATTTTCGTCATTTTTCCCCTTTAAATGTTGAATCATTAATCTTGTTATTTGAAAATTCCATATATTTCACATTAAACATATTGTTAATTTAATATTTTATGAAAATAAGCTAAAATAATAATATAAATTTTTGCTGTAAGGGTTATAAAGAGGAGTGACAAGAAAATTAACAACTTCGTGGATTTCCCCATATACGAATGCACTTTTTTATTTTACATATTCTTATGACTATGAATGGAAGAAATTCAAGTAAATTTATAAAAAGTTATAACAGAGGCCTCAGTGGTTCATTCGGTAGAGCGATGGATTCATGATCTCGGGGTGCTGAGTTCAAATCCCGCTCTCAACGGCTGATTGACACAAGCGCCATTGTATACGATACATGTGTTTTGTTCACAAACACATTGACGGCCTCCGTCGCTAATTAGCATCGAAGTGATAGCATAAATACAGCGACGTTATATTAAATTAAAAACAAATAATAAAAAATTTCAAGAGTTATAAAGCTCTACCAAGTGAACAACTAAAGAGCTTATTATCTTCCTTTTGATGATTGATTTTTGTATATTTCTAAATAAAATAATAATTATAAATTAAGTTTGTGCTTTTATCAATAAATTTTTAATGTAAATTGCATGTAAAAGATTGTTGATCCACGTAACAAGCGCGGTTTAACCCTTTCAGTCATGCAATTCAATTCACTTTTTTTCGTATGTATTTGTTTATAATAATAATTAATAGTTATAAATTTATAAAATATCATCAGCATTATAAATAGTAAGGCTATGTGTATCTGAAAATACAAAAAATCCAAGAATGAAGCATGATATTGCAAAAATATTGAGATAAAAAAAAAGAAAATTAGGTAGCCGATATATCGGCTCCTGTGACTGTAAGGGTTAAAACGAAGTATGTAATTAGGTCATTTACTTTATCATTAAAAAGTAATTTTGTTTATTTTTTACAAGTCTTATACTAATTAAAATCAAATTCATCACGTCACTTAAGTTCAACAATTTCTTTAAAGATTGATTTATTAAATATTTCTAAAAAGTATCTAATTAATAATTTATTAGAATTTTTTTGTCATCATAAAAATTCTTGAATTAAACATTTATTTTCAAAAAATTTTTACGAGCAATATTAACATTAAATGATTTAAATTCTCAAATTTTTCAAGACTATTTTTGTACAAAAGTTATACTCAAAAATATATTTAAACAATTCCAAATTTTATGTGTGCATTTAAACATAATGTTCAATGAAGCATAATTTTCTACATGACTGAGTAACTTACAGATCTTAAAAGTTTATAAGAAAATATAATTCATATTATTCTTTAATTTCTCTATTTCAACGTGTCCTATTGTCAAGGGCGTATCTCAGGTATACACCATACAAAGACGTTTTTAGAATTTGCATCTAATAAAGTTGTATTTGATCGTTAGTACATATAAAGTTGTCTCTCAAGTGCATTAGAAAAAAGTGATACAAACTTTAATCATGCCACTATGGTTAATAAAAAAGTGGTTTAATATTATATAAAAATTTTGTATAATATTAAATTACTCTTTTTATTGAATAAAATTTTTTATAAAATTAAACCATTTTTTTTGTATCATTTTTTTCTAACGCCCGTGAGATACAAATTTATATGGACTATGATGAAGTACGACTTGATTAGATGCAAATTCCAAATACGTCTTTGTTAGATATATGCCTGAGAGATACGTCCTTATAAAAAGGATAAGTTGATTTTATTTTTCTTAGTATTATGCAAACTATGAATCGTTTACTTGTTCTTAAATCTATGATGGACAACTCTTACATTTTTATAAAACTATTTAGTTTATCAATAATAACAAAAATTTGGATTAAACAAGGACAAAGCTATTCAGCCGCCTCTTAATGTTAAATATAAAATCAATTAAGGTAGTTCTATTAGCAGTCTTAGTTTTTGTTCATATATTTTCAATACATTGGATTTTCATTTAAAATATTATTCCTGTAAAATTTCAGGTAGTTTTGCCGACATTTTTTCCAAGATATATATGAATCTACTTAAACTTAATCTTTTCATTACTATTAAAACCTAAAACGATTGGATTTTAAATGAGATTATTTCAAAGGAATGATCGGCAATGCAAACTTAAATTTTACAGAGATAATATTAATTTATATTTAAAGGGATTATATAAGTTTCGAAAGATTATCCAGTTATTAAAATTTTTATGAACAACAAATTATAGCTGTCAAAAAAACCACCTGTTGAGAGCAGAAAATCGATAATTTATTTTTTTAAATTATAGACAATAGAAATGCTTCTAATAAGAGAACTCATGAAAAAATTTTCCCTGATAGTGAATTAATCATTTTTTTATCATAATTGCTGATCTAAGCATCTTAAAATGACATTTATCTAGAAATTTTGGCAATTCTTCAGACAGAATTTTTAGATAAACGTCATTTTAGCATGCTTCGATTGGCTTTTATGATCAAAGAATGGTAAATATTCTACCAAAGATTCAATTTTTTGCAATAGTTCAAAAGCAAATTAATTTTGTATAAAATTTTTTTTTGACAAAAGTTGTAGAACTTTTTAAAATACAATATTTTTTATATCGAATACTTTTCTATGAAATAAACTATCTTTTAAAAGACTATTTTAAAATAATTAAAAAAATATACTTTTTATACGTTTGTTCATTATTAAAATAAAAATTTTTTTATTAATTTAAATGATTAATCTCAATCTAAGAATGTTTTCAAAAACTTAAATATTTAATATTTTGCAAAAATAAATGCTGAGAGGAGATGAGGGAAGTTAACACAAGGCGCAACATTATCTGTTTCTAGAAAAATAAAAAATTCTCGCAGTTTATTTAAAAAATAAAACATATTTTAAAAGTGTATTCGTGTAATTTTTTACGCGATAGTCTCATTTACATTCTAGTAACTATATAGTCGTTGACAGTCTCTGTTTTTTGCGTTCCTTTTATACAATCTAATATTTACATTCTTTTTTCAGATTATTTAAAATTAAAGCACATTATTTCTTCATAATTTTCAGTCATGTGATAAAGGATAAATAAAACATTAATTATTCTAAAATGAGATATCAGCTTGTTTATTTAGGTAAATCATATCCTATTTCGTGATTTATTTAGATTTAGTTATAAAATATAACTACTTTTTACTTTCGAAATTATTTGTAATTTTTATTAATGGATTGTTTCTTTTGTATAAACTATATTTTATTTTTTATACATTTTAAGTACTATTTTTTTTATATACTGGACGTATTAAAAAAAAACACCTTTCCTCCCTCATCTTTTTCAGAGGGCGGCCAGGGCGGTGTCGGGGTGGGCTGCTGGTGTTTCTCTGACTTTGAATGCTAGTAAAACAAAGGTGATCGTCTTTGGAAGTAATCGTTTTATTAAAAATTTTTATTCGGGTGAGCCAAGGACGATTGACCTGGGGAGCGGTATCGGTATTCCTTTCTCTGGCACCGTTACGAGCCTTGGTGTTGTACTCGACTCTAAACTGTCTTGGGAACCGCACATTAATATGTTGACTAAAAAATTCAATAGAGTGATTTATAGCCTGCGGTTTTTCCGTCGGTACACCACTGAGGCTCTGTGTAAGCAGCTCGCAGCCGCCCTGCTGTTCCCACATCTTGATTACTGCTCAGTGGTTTTGCTCTATGCTTCGCAGGAGTTACGAAGACGACTACAGACAATGCAAAATTCGTGTGTGAGATATGTATTAGGCGTGAGAATGGGTGATCACATCTCTCCCCATAGACAAGCTTTGGGTTGGCTACGTACTGATTCGAGGAGACAGTATTTTATGGCTGTACTTATGTACAAAATCGTACGTATGAATACTCCTGAATATCTAGTGGGTCTCTTCACTAGATATATACCCAGAGCGACCACTAGGGGTGAAAAAAGTGGTTTCCAGAAAATGTCTGTATGTATGTGTGTGTGTGTGTGTGGATGTATGATTTCAGTTAGTAAACTGTATCTCGAGAACTATTTGATGGATTTGCTTCTAATTTTGCATGGAATTTAGTTTTTTGACTAACTTGCTATGGGAAGCTATTGATAATTGGTTCTTCTAGCGTAGTTTTCATTTTAAAGATTAAAAAAAAAAAAAAATTTCGATTTTTCGTTTTTTGTTTTTTTTTTGTTTACTACTCGATGAATTTGCTTCAAAATTTGCACGGAAATTATTTGTGATTGCCCGGATAAAATAAATTTTTAAAAACTGATTTTCTTAGCTTAGTTTTAATTTTAGAGCATTTTGAAATTTGAAAAAAAAATGTTTCTATTTATTAAGCCAATAAAATCTTAAAAACTACTCGATGGATTTACTTCAAATTTTCCATACAATTCAATTTTTCGATCAACTGGTGCGGAAGCTATTGAGAATCGGTTTTCTTAGCGTAGTTTTTTTTTTAGTCATTTTAAGAATTTTAAAAAAAATTTCGATTTTTCATTTTTTTTGTATTTTACGTAAAGTACTCGAAAAATTTGTTCGAAAATTTGTATGGAACTTAATTTCGACTGCCAAAAGTATAAAAAATTTTGTAAATTAATTTTCTTAGCGCACTTTTAATTTTAGAGCATTTTTAAAATTTTTTAAAAAATTTTTATTTTTAATTTTTTTCTATTTTATGAAAACCATTTGATAGATTTGCTCCAAAATTTGTATGCAATTTATTCGCTACTGTCTGAAGAAAACAAGCTTTGGAAAACTAATTTTCTCAGCACAGTTTTAATTTTAGAGCACTTTGAAAATTTTCAAAAAAATTTTTATTTTTCATTTATTTTCTATTTTGCGTAAGCCATACTATAAATTTTCTCCAAAATTTTTATACAATTAATTCGCTATTGTCTGAAAAAAATAAGCTTTTGAAAACTAATTTTCTTTGCGTGGTTACAATTTTAGAGAATTTTAAAGATTTAAAAAAAAATTTCGATTCTTCTTTTCTTATTTTTTTTTATTCTACGTAAAGTACTCGATAGTTTTGTTCTAAAAATTGCAGGGAAATTATTTGCAACTGCCAAAAAAAGGGAAATTTTCAAAAATTGATTTTTATAGCGTAGTTTTAATTTTAGAGGATTTTTAAAATTCTGAAAAAGAAATTTTGAAAAGAAAACGTTACTTATTTAACCAGTTGGATCTCGAAAATTACTCGATGGATTTGCTTCAAATTTTGTATACCATCTATGTTTTTGTATAACTAGACGGGAAGTTATTGAAAATTGGTATTCATAGTGTAGTTTTTTTTTTATAGAGCCATTTTAAGAATTGGAAAAAATTTTCGATTTTTAATTTTTTTTGTATTTTACGTAAGTTACTTGATGAATTTGCTTTGAGATTTCCATGGGAATAATTTGCATCTGCCAAAAGAAGGATAACTTTTATAAACCGATCTTCTTAGCGTAGTTTTCATTTTAAAAAATTTTAAAAATTTTCTTAAAAAATTTTTATATTTCACTTTTGTTCCATTTTACGTAAAGTACTCGATAGATTTGCTCTAAAATTTGTATACAAGTTATTTGCTACTGTCTTTATAAACCAAGTTTAAAAAAAATAATTTTCTTAGCGTAGCTTTTTGATCACTTCTTTTGATTTCTGAGTAACTCTTGAAAATTTATAATAGTACTACTGATTTAGATGTTGACTTGTATTATTACATTCAATTAAGTATTTAAATATAATCATTATTCAATATTATAAATTAAATTGTTTTTTAATAAATGGAAAAATATTTGAAGAAGAAGAAGAAAATTAGAAGAAGAAGAAGAAGAAAAAATTACAGATATTAATAATTACGAAGTTGAACAAGTAAAAAAAAACGGTCACTCAAATATATCTATAATACATTTTTATTTTTTATTTATCTTCTTACTTAGCGTGGTTACGATTAAAAATTTCGTTGTCATCGTTCTTTTAAAGTACAAATTTATTAATAAATATTAATGTTAGACAATTTTTTTATATTAAAATCACATTTAAATAAATATAAAAAAAATAATAAAACTCAAAGAGCTCTATGAGAAAGCATTCCGCCAAAGCACTTGGCAGCGTTTTGTAATTATAATACAAAATAAAACAATATCTAATCTAATCTAATCTAATCTTTTTCCCAACAAGGCCTTGCACTGTTTATAAAATAAATTCTCAGAATTCAAGTGCTATCAATGCAAAAGTATATGATTACTTCAGTCGTGTTATAATATATGCGAATAGTGATGAATAGTACGGTTTAGTTGCACGAAGCATACGAGATCATGAAGTCGTGTTTTACGATAGTTAGATTTTTCCCAAACGCATTATTATATTTTTGTTTAAAGATTTATTTGTTTTCTTAAAAAATTATATTCTTCACAAATTCTTTTATAACCAAGTCTTTTATTAGAAATATCTAAAAATTGAGATTCATTACAAAGCTCTGTAATAGTTTTAAATATTAAATATAAATTGAATTTTCAGAATAACAGTGTTTTTCGAAAATAATTGTTTAATTTAATAAGTGAATGATTGTGTTATAGTATGTAATACAAGATATAAATTATAACTAGATATTGAAAGATTTTTCTTGCTTGAATTTATAAACACATTTTTCACGAATCCTTGCTGATTTCAAGGCTTATATATTTATCTATACAATACTTAAAAATCATGAACATGTTTAATATTTTAAACGATTTATTTAAGAAAAAACAAAAAGATAAAAGTTTAACACAACTACATACAGAAGCAGTGAACGGTAATTTGAATTCGATCAAAATTTTGTTACAAAAAGGTTTAGATGTCAACGTGGAAACTGTTAAACATCATGTTACACCTTTAGATTTTGCAGTTTGGAAAAATCATTTAGAAGTTGTTGAATTTCTCATAGCCCATAGAGCAGATATAAATCATAAAAGCGCTTTTGGCTTTACACCTTTATCTGTTGCATCTTATCATGGTCATTTGGATATAGTAATTAGTTTAATTGAAAATGGAGCAGATCTTAATACTACAACAGTTGAACTTGATACACCCTTGCACTTAGCAGCAGAGAAAGGTTACTTAAATGTAGTAAATGTGCTTATCGATAAAGGTTTAAACGTTAATGCTGAAAATTGTTATCAGATTACACCTTTACATCGTGCATGTTATGCTGTAGGGAATGAAAATTGGGCTCCGTTACTATATTGTGCATTTATTGATTGCTTATTTAATCTAGTAAAAAATTTGGTTGATAAAGGGGCAAATATAAATGCAAAGACATCAGATGATGGTAGAACAGCTTTGCATTTTGCGACAGAAAAAAATTATTTGAAAATAGTAGATTTTCTTTTAAAAAATAAGGCAGAAGTTAATGCATTAGATAATAGAAAATGGACGCCTTTACATTATGCAGTTCAATTACGTGATTCAGCAATAGTTAAAACTCTTATTAACAATGGGGCAGATGTTAATGCAAGATCAAAGGATAATTTCACGCCTTTAAAATTAGGAGTAATAGGTGGGATTATAGATGTAGTTAAACTCTTGATTATAAATGGAGCATGTTTTGATGAACCCCACATAGATGAATGTGTTGTTAAAGATATCCATAGTTTCTATACAATTAGATTTTTAAAAGTGATTCAAAAGCTATTCAAAGCTACAAAAGATAATAATCACTTTGAAGTTGAAAATTGCCTACGAAAAGGAGCAATAGCTCGTTGTAGAAATAATCGTTTTGAAACACCACTACTTTATGCTTCATGGAAGGGTTATACCAAAATTGTTGATCTTCTACTTGAATATCACGCAAATCCAAACTGTACTAATAACAATAATTCAACTCCACTACATTATGCTGCCAAATTTAATCATCTTGAAATCATATATTCTTTATTAAAATATGGTGCAATATTTGATATTGTTAGTAGCAACCATAAAAGACCTATTGATTTTGCTCATGATGCCAAAAATACTAAAATTGTAAATTTGTTACAATTGATTAATAGATTATTTGAAGAAGTGAGAAATAAAGAACCTAAAATAATTAAGGAATTGGAAAAGATACGCGACAAAAATCCTAAGGAATTCTTTGCCATTTTAAATACTCGTAATATTAGAAAGCAGACACTAATACAGGTTGCGTTAGATAACGACGATAAAGTTATTGCTAATTCTCTTTTGAACATGTTGCCAGAGAATGAGAACTATAATGTTCAAGCATCTGAAATAGAACTCAGTAATATGATTCTTCAAAATTCTAATATCTCAGAGTTAGAATCAGATATGGTAGATCTTTGTAAAAATCCAATTACAAGAAAGAAATATCAAGATTTACTTTTAAGTGAAATGTCTGAAAATCAATCAGCTGCAGTCTTTTAATGCTATTTAATTCAATGCTCAACTAAAGAAAGAATTGAAAAAATTATGATAATTATTTGATATTCAATGTTTTTATTAAGAAAATTGAAAATTGCAGATATTCACTAAGCTTCTTACTTGATTGGAAAGGAACCATCGTGTTTAAATTTTTATTTTAGCAAGAATCTGGAAAATTAATGTACTTGGAATTTGATGAGGAAAAGAATAGAATATTATATATCAACGGTTAAAAGAAGGGGATAAAGAAAAACAAAATGCAAAAAAAGTTATGGTTTTTTTACTTAAATAATAAAAACTTGGACAGTGCTTAGATAGTATAAAAGAAAGGAAGCCTAAATTTTTAATTTTTGAATAATAAATATACATTTACTTTATTTCTAGTTTTATATGAATTCAATATTATATCAAGAAACAAATAAAATAGTTAAATAAAATAATTATAATTTTCATAAAGTCATGGAATAATTAATATTTTAATCACTACTTTCAGTCGATTTAACTACTGTTATATTTGCATAAATAAGATCTTTTTATTTGTGAAATTAACAAAACTTTAAAATTATTTTAGTCAGAAGTGATACATTGAAAACTTTTTTAAGTTATGAAATTTACTATGCAAACAATATATTAAAATACATAATATAAAACTTAATTAAAAAAAATATTATTGTATAGAATAAGAAATGTGCTTTTTATAATAATATAATAAAACCATAAATTTAAACTTTAAGGTAGTACTATCGTTAAGGGATTGACGGTTCAGAAAAATCTGAAATTAGGTATATAAGTAGATTTAAGTTAAAATAAGATGTAGTTAAATTTTGGTAAACTTTTGGAGCATGAGAGAAAAATGACAAACATTTTAATTATCACATTTTTAACACGCGCTCTTATGGTAACCACACCGAAATTCTTTTTCAACTTTTGATTATAAGCTACTGATGGTTCAAAATTTCATCAAATTTAACACGTAATTAATTAAAGAACTAAAGAATAAATTTTTCAGTATCGAGTTTGAAACGATATAAACATCTTAGACTCAATGCACGCTCGTGTATAGCTATATATACACTATATATAGATATAAAGCGCGTGTTAAAAGATGAAAATTAAAATGCTTATAATTTTTTTCTCATGCTCTGAAAGTTAACCAAAATTTAACTGTGCTTTATTTTAATTAAAATCTACTTATGTGCCCAATCTCAGATTTTTCTGAACCGTCAATCCCTTAACGATAGTACTACCTTAAGCTGATACATTGTCATTTTTAGTTTATGTAATAATTATTTTGATAATATGTTTAAGTTAATATATAATACCTGTATTATTTGACTTTCAAAAGAACGTTTAACTGTAAGCATTAAAGTTTTGTATAAAGAATTTTTTTAAATAAAATATCTGTTTAAAATAATATTTCTACATGATGTAGTTAATGATCAATTGCTATAGCAACCATTAAAAAACGCATGTTTTAAAAATCAGTCAATAAACAATTTAAATAATAAATTTCAAAATAATACAAGATTGTTATGAAGTACCGTAATATGAAAGTTATATATATTTTTAATTTATAAATTTATGCATATTGTTTTGAAATGTACGCATTATCATTGTATTTTGATCCAAGTTATCGCAATTTTTATCTGATGAAATTTCTAATAACCTTATACTCTACATTTTGTAATTATTAAAAATATATATTTGTGACAAATTTGAAAAAAATAGTATTTTTCAAATTATAATTACCTTCTTTTTGTATTAATTGCACAATTCAATTTTTACAACTTATTTTACTTTTCAATAATCTTCCAACATATAATAAAGAATTCCATGTTAATGTTGTTCATTTTTGTCTCAATTTTTTTTAACTTTGGAGAAAACAAGAGTGCCATCAAAATCTTTTGACTTCTTATGTACCTTCGCAATAGTTATCTTACATAATACATAGTATATGCAAAAATTACAATCATTAAAAAAATCAGTTTAAAATTTAATATATCATCTCATAAATTACTTAATTTTAATTACTTAATTACTTATCAAATAATAGTATAGGGTTAATTTGAAATTTAGCGTGAAATAATTGAAAGAAACAATGAAATTTTACTTACCAGTAAATATTTAGATCTCAGATTTTTTTTAACTTTTAAATATTTATTTTATTCTTATAAAATAATCAAGAATGTCGCAAATTAGCGAACCCGTTTTTTACTTTTCTAAAGTCGTAACTTGTTTCTCGAAGGTTTTTCTTAAAATTTATCTTTGCTTTAATATCTTACATTTAAAAAAAAAATTCAAACAAATAAAGTAATTAAAGTTAAAAATTATCATAAAAAAATTTCAAAAAATCAATTTTTTCAAAAGTTTGCAGCTTTTTAATTTGACAATTCATTAATTAAATTAGTATTTTGAAGGTCTCGTAAGTATATTTTATTTTTTATTTCAAAATATTATCGAATCAGACAAATTAAATAAATATGTGATCAAATATTTTTTGTCATACTAGGGTAAACCAAGATCATTAAAATCAATTGCCAGATTGTATTCAATGCCTGTTGAAAAGAATAACGTTATTTATAACGTCATTGATAACGTAAATCATAATGTATAAAAATTACGTAAAAATAACGTCATAGTAACGTAATAAAATAACGTTATTATAACATAATTTTTTACGTTATTAATAATGTAATTTTTTACGTTATGAATGCCGTTATAAATAACGTTATTCTTCACAACAGGGAGCTTATTAACAGAAAATTAAATCTAGAAATTATTATTACAGTTTGAGTAACCGAAGCTTCGTAAGATATATTTTTCGGGCATTTACAAGCCTAGATGATAAATTGTTTTTTAACTGTTTTGGTCAAAGTGTATGATGTTCCCTAAGACTAGTAAGTATGAAATATTTTATAGTGTAAACGGGTGTACCATTGCGATTTTCATTGTCAATTAACTTTATATTCGAAGGTTAAATCCTGTAATACTGAAATGAAAAAATATATGTTCATAAATAATCTTTGAAACTCGAGAATGCTTAAAAAAATTTCATAGCTAAAATTAATAACAGGTTCGCCTTGCAATATATTTATAAAAAATATCGGTCGGACATATTTCTATCGTATGTTTACAGTAAAAAATATTTGGTGATTTATTTTTTAGTAATGGCCTAATGTGTTCAATAAGATTTCATGAAATGAAAATTTCATTATACTACAACATTTTATTTTATAGTAATAAAAAAAATTATTTCAATTAAGTCTTAATTAACCCCTGGTAGAAATTGTCACCAATTTTTCGCCAACCGTTGACTATTAGTTAAAAACATAGCCATAACCTATAAAGTTAGCAAACGAGTAACAGGTACAGCATTTTTATTGGTGAAATTTCTACCAGGGACTTATTAAATTCCTTCAAGTTTGTAACATAAATTGATTGATAATGATAATGTCTCAGTGGTTCATTCAGTTGAGCGATGAATTTATTCTATCGAGGACTCGAGTTCGAATTCGACTCTCGGCGCCCGTTTGATGCAAGCACCACTGTATGTTATATGTGCTTTGTTCACAAACACACTGACAATCTTCGTCGCTATAATTAGCATCGCAATAACAGCATAAATATATGGACGTTAAATAAAATTAACAAAAAAACTAATTATATTTAACTCAAAAAATTATAAGATTTAATTAATAACTTTATGTTAAATACAAAATCAATGAAGGTGGTTCTATTAAAAGCCTAAGTTTATTGTTAAAAAAAATTAATAAATTGAATAATTTATTGGAACTTTCAACAGATTGAATTTTCATTTGGAATATTAGCCTTGTAAAATTTAAGGTAGCATTGCTGACAGTTTTTTTAAGATAGATGAATTCTACCTAAACTTTATCTTTTTATTACTATTAAGACCCAAAACAATCGAATTTTAAATGATATTATTTCAAAGGAATGATCGTCAATGCAACCTTAAATTTTACAGAGATAATATTAATTTATATTTAATATTATATAATATAATAAGTTTCAAAAGATTATCCAGTTATTAAAATTTTTATGAACAACAAATTATAGCTGTCAAAAAAACCACCTGTTGAGAGCAGAAAATCGATAGTTTATTTTTTTAAATTATAGACAATAGAAATGCTTCTAATAAGAGAACTCATGAAAAAATTTTCCCTGATAGTGAATTAATAATTTTTTTATCATAATTCCTGATCTAAGCATGTTAAAATGACATTTATCTAGAAATTTTGGCAATTCTTCAGACAGGATTTTTAGATAAACGTCATTTTAGCATGCTTCGATTGACTTTCATGATCAAAGAATGGTAAATATTCTACCAAGGATTCAATTTTTTGCAATAGTTCAAAAGCAAATTAAGTTTGTATAAAAATTTTTTTTTAACTAAAGTTGTAGAACTTTTTAAAATACAACATTTTTTAAATCGAATATTTTTCTATAAAACCATCTTTTAAAAAACAATTTTAAAATAATTATAAAAATATACTTTTTATACGTTTGTTCATTATTAAAATAAAAATTTTTTTATTAATTTAAATGTTTAATCTCAATCTAAGAATGTTTTGAAAAGCTTGAATAGTCAATATTTTGCATAAATGAATGCTGAGAGGAGATGAGGGAAGTTAACACAAAGCGCAGCATTCTCTGTTTCTAGAAAAAATTAAAATTCTCGCAGCTTTTTAAAAAAATGAAACTTTTAATAATGTATTCACGTAATTTTTTACTCGGCAAATGACAGTCTTACATTTCAATAACAATATACTCGTTGAAAAGTCCCTGCTTCTTGCATTCCTTTTATAAAATTTAGAATACATTGTTTTACTTTTCAGATTATTCAAAATTAAAACACATTCAATAAATCATGAATTTCTTCATAATTTTCAGACACATAATAAAGAATGAATAAAACACATTTAGATAAATCATATCCTACTTCGCAATTTATTTAAATTTTATAACTACTTTTACTTTTGATAATATTTATGATTTTCATCAATGAATTGTTTCTTTTATATTAACTAATATATTTTACTTTTTTTATATTTCAATTACTACTTTTTTTTTAAATTCCAAATGTATTAAAACCTTCTCCCTCCTCATCTTTTTCCCAACAAGGCTTCGCACTGTTTATAAAATAAGTTCGTAGATTTCAAGTACTATCAATGCAAAAGTATATGATTACTTACGTCGAGCGATAGTATACGCTAACAATGATCAGTAGTATGCTTTAGTTGCATCAAGTATGCGAGATCGTGAAAGTTAGTTCGTACGATAGTTCTATAGATTTTATACTGCAACAAAATTATATTTGTTTTCAAAACTTATTTGTTTGCTTAAAAAATTAACCTCTTCATAAATTCTTTTACAACCAAGAATTTTATAATTATTTAAAAACATCTAAAATTCTATAATAACTTGCCGTAATAGTTATCACTAAGTGTTGATTTAATCCTCAGAATAGCAGCATTTACTCGAGTGTGTTATTAATGGTGTTATACAGTACGAGTTATAAGTTATAGTTACTAAACATATTTTTCGCGAATTTCCGCTGAAAGCAAGCTTTTTATATTTATTTATTTAATACTTAAAAATCAAAAACATGTTTAATATTTTTAACAAACTATTTAGGCCAAAACAAAAAGATAAAGATTCAACACAATTACATAAAGAAGCATTATACGGTAATTTGGATTCGATTAAAATTTTGTTACAAAAAGGTTTAGACGTCAACGCGACAAATGCAAATCACCTCACACCTTTGGATTTTGCAGTTTGGAAAAATCATGTAGACATTGTTAAATTTCTCATTGCTCATGGAGCAAATGTTAATTATAAGGTTACCCGTGGCTTTACTCCTTTAACTGTTGCATCTCAACATGGTCATTTGGATATAGTAAATATTTTAATTGAAAATGGAGCATATCTTAATGCTACTACAAATTTAGGTAATACATCCTTACACTTAGCAGCAAAGAAAGGTCACTTAGATATAGTGAATGTGCTTATCGATAGGGGTTCAAACGTTAATGCTAAAAATTGTGATCAAGTTACACCTTTACATAGTGCATGTATCAAAGGCCATCTAAAAATAGTAAAAAGACTTATTGCACATGGATCTGACATTAATGCTACACAATTAAAAGGTTTTACATCTCTATATCTAGCGATTGAGCAACAGAAAATTGAAGTGGTTGATTTTTTAATTGAAAATGGAGCCAATGTTAATGTTACAGAGGACCACAATTGGACTCCTTTACATATTGCTGCATATAATGGTTGCTCATTTAATATAGTAAAAATTTTGGTTGAAAAGGGGGCGAATGTGAATGCAAAGAAAGATGGTAAAACAGCTTTACATTTTGCGGCAGAAAAAAATTTTTTGGAAATAGTAGATTTTCTTATAAAAAATAAAGCAGATGTTAATGCCATAGATAATAGATTTTGGACTCCCTTACTCTGTGCTACATATAAAGGCCACTTGGAAGTAATCAAATTACTTCTAGAAAAAGGAGCAGATGTTAATGCTTCAAATGATATAAATTGGTCACCTTTACATTATGCAGTTCGATCAGGTTATCAAGAAATAGTTGAAACTCTTATTATTAATGGAGGAGACGTTAATGCAAGATCAAAGGGTAATTTATCGCCTTTACATTTAGGAGTTATAGCTGGATATTTAAATGTAGTTAAACTCTTGATTATCAATGAAGCATGCTTTGATTTTGAATCTAACTTAGATGATTATGTTAAGTCATTGGATATTGCAAAAGATATACAAGTTTTACAAGTAATTAGATTTTTAGCACTGATTAAAAAGTTATTCAAAGCTACAAAAGATAATAGTCACTTTAAAGTTGAAAATTGCCTCCGAAAAGGAGCAGTAGCTGATTGTAGAAATAGTTGTTTTGAAACACCATTACTTTATGCTTCATGGAAGGGTTATGTCAAAATTGTTGACCTTCTACTTCAATATTATGCAAATCCAAACTGTACTACTGACAATAATTTAACTCCACTACATTATGCTGCCAAATTCAATCATCTTGAAGTTATATATTCTTTATTAAGACATGGTGCAATATTCGATATTGCTAGTAGTAAAGGTAATAAAAGACCTCTTGATTTTGCTCACGATGAAAAAAATACTAATATTGAAGATCTACTGCTATTGATTGATAGATTATTTAAAGAAGTAAAAGATGGAGATTCTAAAATAATAAAAGAATTAGAAAACATACGTGACAAAAATCCTAATGAACTTTTTTCCATTTTAAATACTTGTAATATTAAAAAACAGACATTAATTCAGGTTGCATTAGATAATGACAACAAAGTTATTGCTAATTCTCTTTTAAATATGTTGTCAGAGAATGAGTACCATTATGTTCAAGCATCCGAGTTGGAACTCAATCATATGATTCTTCAGAATTCTAATTACTCAACTTTAGAATCAGATGTGGTAAATTTTGGAAGAAATCCAAAAACAAGAAAACTATATCGAGATTTACTTGTATGTGAAATCCTTGAAAATTAATTAACTGCAGTCTTTAATTCATGCTATCAAGTTCAAGACTCAACTAAAGAAAGACTTGGAAAAATTATAATAATTATTTGACATTCAATGCCTTTGATGGGAAAAATAAAAATCACAGATATTCACTAAACATCCTACTATTTTGATTTAAGAAGATGAAGATAAAAAGAAATATGCAAAAACAGTTATCGTTTCATTACTTAAATAATAAAAACTTGGACAATACTTGAATAGTAAAAAACAAAACCAATTTTTTTAATTTTTGCGTATAAATATATATTTACTTTATTTTTAATTTTCATAAAATTTAATTTTATATTAAGGAAGCAAATAATAATGTTATATAATAAATATAAATTTCATAAAGTCATAGAAAAAATTCTATTTTCATTACTATTTTCTGTTGATGTAACTTCTGTTATATTTGTATAAATAATATTTTCCACTTGTAAAATTAGCAAAACTTTAAAAATATTATTGTTAGAAGTGAAATATTGAAAAATTTTTTTTTATTAATGAAATTTACTATGAAAACAAAAATAATAATACAAAATATAAAACTTTATTAAAAAAAAAATATTGTTTATAAAGAATACCAAATCTTGATATGCTTTTTATAATAATAAAACCATAAATTTAAACTTTAAGTTGATACATTGTCATTTTTAGTTTAAATAATAATTACTTTGAAAGTTTTGTATAACAATTTTTTTTCAATAAAATGTTTTAGAAAATATTTATTTAAAATAATATTTTTATATGATGTAATTAATGATTAACTGTTTTTGTAAACAGTAATGTGCTAGAAATGTAAGTATTGAAAATCAGTCATTGAAATAAATTTTAATAATTCGTTGTTGAATAATAAAGGAGGATGCCCATGAGGTGATTTATAAACTTTTAATATAAAACAACTTTAATCTTTTAATAATCAGAAAATTTGTGAAATTTTACAAAATTTAAACTGTATTAGTTAATATCGTAGTGAGAAAAATGAGAAAATATTTTATTATTCCATTATTTGTTCAAAATTTCTGACAAAATCTTGATTTTTTCACTTATTTCTGTCATTTTCATCGTTTGTTTTCTCACATTTTCCCAAATTATTTATTTTTTTAATTTTCATATTTTTACTAAATGTAAGTATTGATAGCAGTTTTTTACGTTTCCCCGTGTTACCTTAGTCGTTACCTGTTCGTGGGCATTTTCCTTTCAAAATGAGGTTTCAATGGCTCACTCGGTAGAACGATGGATGCGTAATATCGAGGATCAGAGTTCGAATCCCGCTCTCGGCTGAATCATACAAGCACCACTGCTCATGTTCGTTATATGTGCTTTGTACGCAAACAACATATTATCATATTAATTTTTATGCTAGTTATCGTAATTTTTATTTGATAAAATTTCTAATAAATTTCTACTCTACATTTTGTAATTAAAAAAAATATATATAGGGTCGATGTACCACTTTTGGTCGCTGTACCTGTTTTGAACAGTCGCGCGTATTCTTTTTTTTTATAGTTTTGCGGTTAGCCACAGAGTGCTAACCGCAGGTTCTCTTTGTTTTCTTTGGTAGTCTTGTTTATTTATAATCGCAAAACTATAAAAAAAAAGAATACGCGCGACTGTTCAAAACAGGTACAGCGACCAAAAGTGGTACATCGACCCTATTCGTGACAGATTTGAACAAAATAGTATTTTAAATTAAAATAATTATAGTTTGAAACTTTATTTGTTTTGTTTTTCAGATGAGATCTTATTCGAGATCCCATGTCAAATTTACAGATTAAATCTCATTTTTCATTTATAGATTCATAAAAATAAAATTAATTCTTTGCCAACTATTGAGGACTATTTTTCAAATACTTAAATTCAGAAAATTTTGAGAAAATTTATCATTGAAATAAATATAATACTGTTTATAAATTTTTTTAACATCATCTTAAAAATTTAACAATTTAATTTTTAACAATATTTAAAACAATGTCTTCGTATCCCGTAACTATACTTATTTTCAATTTTTAAATAATATATACAATTTAAGTAAAATAAATGAACGTTGAATTAAATTCTCTTCACCATGACATATAACGAAATAATTACTTGAATTTCTTCCATTCATAGTCATAAGAATATGTAAAATAAAAAAGTGCATTCGTATATTATCACTGGCTTTTCTGTATTAAATATTAAAGTTTTTTAATATTCATTTGTACCTACATTAATATTGCAAATTAATAATTTATTTATTTTAAAAAATTATTGTTATCGATAAGGTAAAAAAAAGGTCGATAAATAAACAGTCAAGAAACAATAGTTATACGTTTCGAAATTCTTTTATTTGAATCTTTTTTGTTTCAAAATATGCTTCATTAGTTACGTTTTTCTTAAGATAATAATTGCTTTTATCTACATATAAATCATATATAATTTTTATATAAATTCTTATATACTTATAATCATAGTACTTAATATATACAAAATTAAATATACATCGCAACTGAGCGCGTGTAAGTCAATGATTTTTATCTTTCATCAGTAAATAATTAAATACTTCATAATCATTAACAATTGTACAAAGCATTCATCATATAAGTCTTAACTACACGAAAGTTATCAAGCCTTGTAAATGGACGACCAAGCCTTTCCATATTCTTTTGCTATTTTTTAATAACATAAAATTTTTTAAATATTTAAGATATAATTTAAGTCGATATCATTTCTAATTATTTGTAATCTCACAATGATCAATTAAATTAATCTTTCGCTTTCTAAAAGTTCATTGGCGCTCAAGGTAACCCTTACTAGTCACATTAGGACCATTTTCACCTTATAATTTTCTGTAAAATCTATACATTTTTTATAAATTTTCTTCACTCTATCAATTTTTTTAACGTACTCAATTTAACTTTCGATTATATGATCTATACTATTTTAAAAAGTATTTTTAAAAAGCTCTAAAAAAAATACCAAGTAAAAATATTAAGTAGTTTATTTTTTATATTGGCTTTTGTCATGGGGATGATCTCAGTGTTACAAGTACGCGATTCCATAGAAGTGTAACGAGTAAGGGTTAAAAAAAGAAATATTTAGAGAAAAATATACAAAGTGAGATGTAATTTATTAATGGAGATTAGATCTTTACGCAGTATTGCATATAATATCGAAAATCAGAAGAAAAAAAATTAATAAGATAGCATATTCTCTCTTCTACGAAAGCCTAAATTAAATCGATAAATTCGATTAAGGCGCAACTACGCGATAATAATGCATTCACTTTCTTTCTTCAGACGTTCTCTTTCGTTGAAAATATATCTGCTTGCTGATGTGCCGTTATCTTTTAGAATCGTAAGTTGATCTTATTCTTCATCATGTGCCTGAAAATTAAGAAGAAATTTAAAAATTAAAATTTTGAATATAATTGGTATAAGAAAAAGTCAAGACTTTTGTAACTTTAATAATAACGATTTAAATGAATATTAAATCATTAATTTAAAAGTCATATATGTTTTGAATGATATACTCACTTGTCTAAGAGCTCCCAGAATTTCATTATTGCAGCTCTATCCAAATGCCTTTTCGTTTTACTAAGATCGATGACTGAAACTGCCCAACGAGCCACATTTGCGTCAAGGCGCATTTCGTCATATTTTATATGAAATGCAGCAACTGGAAATTAAACATTAGAATAAATTACATTTTTATGTCTACTATCAATATATAATTGTGTTTTGTTTAGAATTTTTTAATTTCCATAAAAAATTAAATTTAACCCTTAAAAAAATGAAAAAAATAGTTACCTTTCGAAAATATTTCAACTGGATTTCCTCCATAAGGCCAACCTTTAAACTGCCAAGCTGGACCCATAACAAACACACCCACTACTCGTTCCCAATCTGCAGTGGTTAATTTTTGTGGATTATCTATCACACGATAAGGTACTGTGAGTCCACCATCCTTACGTCTCTGTATCAATATTTCGGTTTCGCGTTTACAACCTTGTGCACGTTTCTCTTCGTTAGATGTAAACTTGAAATCCTGGAGTATATCCTTGACATTGTACATAGTAATGAGAGATGTGTTAGCACTTGGGATAATAATAATCGGTGTTCGGCTTGGACGTTTATTTTGAGCAGCTTGTAGAGGCGTTAATTTAGCAGCTGAAGTTGGCAATAGACCAGATATCCCTGTGGCGACTGGATTTTCAGCTAAAGTATGATTATTAATTGCAGGTGGAGGTCTTCGTGTTGATGGCTGTGATCCCTCGGTTACAAATTGTAAACTCTTCCCATGATATGAACTCAATGTGTCGATTTTAAAACCATCGGTCTCTTCGTTTTGACGAACAAATTTTTGTTGATCGTACCTGTTGTACGTTTGGTGCATTGATCTCATTGGTGTTGAGCGAGGCATGGCCATTGGTGTTGAGCGCGGCATGCCCATTGGTGTTGAGCGAGGCATGCCCATTGGTGTTGAGCGAGGCATGCCCATTGGTGTTGATGACATCGGCTCCGTTTGTTTAGCTTCCTCTTTTGCTTTGATTTTTGATAATATAGCAAAAACATTTGTAGCAAAATTCTGTAAATAATTGAAATAATACAGCTTTTAATATTAAAAATGTGAATTTATCAATTTATTTTTAAAACCTTTCTCTTTCAAGTAGAGAATATTAATTTATACTTTCGTATTTTGTATTAAAATTTATAACTTTTTCAGTAAATATTCAACTACTTAAAAAAGTTTTTATGTTATAAAATGAATCCAAACAACTCACCTTTCCGCTACATTGTAAGATAGTTTCTCTCGTTCTATACGTTCTTTCTCTGGATACAATATTTTTTGTATCATCAACATCCATATCCAGAATAACGCGCATGTCAGAACTCAACTTTGCAACATCATCGGGTTCCTTGATGGTAGTACGTTTTTTCGCAAGACGTTTAGCTTTAATCGCGGCAATCTTCTCTATGGACATAGCCTCTGAAAGAGACTTAATATTATCGAACTTGATAGATGTTTCTTTTGGAGTATCCAATTTAGCTGCAATTTGTTCTTTAACTTTTTGAACATGTGCTTCTTCAAAGCGTGGCTTCTTTGTTGTTTCACTTTCCAGATCATTTTCAGGAGATCTTTTGACGTGTGTTGGAATTGCAAATTTATCTATAGCAACTGAAGTTTTTGTTTCACCCCTTAAATAAGCCAGCAAATCTTTTCGGTCTGGACGACGTACAACTGGAATATTTTCAGCGGCTGCTTGTCGTACATACGCGGAATGTGTAAGCCGTATATTTTTCAGCAAATGTAACAAACACTCGAGAGTATAATATTCTTTTACTGCTCCTTCTTTGTTAGACCTGTACATAAAAAAATTTTAATTATAGCATTTAAAATATCAAAATTCAAGAATTTTTTATAAAAAAAGATAATATATATTTGCAAGCAAATTATATTATTTAAAGCAAATATAATTAAGACAGAAATCAACATAATTTTAAATTATTTGCAATGTTATAATAATAAATTAATTAAACCTGTCACTTGCTTTCTATGAATATTTATTTGCTGTGACGTTTGAAATTTTTTGTTTTAAAATTATTAAAATTCTATGACTATTTTGAAAAAAAAAAAATACTAAAAAATATAAATTTGAAAAACTTACCCGTATATTAAATAATTGGTTCGCACATTTTTCGGCCAAGAATATTGTCCGAAAATAATATTATCATTTTTTTCATTGATTTCTGCATTATTAATTATGTGTTGGCGAAGTAAAGTTAATGGATCCGTCATTTTCACGCACACTAGATGAAATTCGTTTACACTGAAAAACTTTTCGTATAGCTACTGTATGCAACAATTGCACTATAACTAATGATTGATTTTTCTTCATCTCCTTCCTCTTATATGTGAATTGACTTCTCATATTTGGATTAGGCCATAAACATTTTTATATCTGCAGGTATTAGGATTACGTAGTGATTTTTTATTTTAATCCGTATAATCATTAAGTTGAACAGTATAGGGGTACCAGGTACTTTATTTTTCTATTAATCTTAATCCGGACTCCAACTAAAATGCTTGACCAATAAGTTTGCGGCCGATTGGGAGTTTTGTTTAATTAAATGGATATTTTTAATTCATTTATTGTACTTAACTATTATTTCTATTTAAAATTTTATTACTTACAAACTGTTATCATTATGTATTAATGTAAGCAATTTAACAAACTTGATAATTTTATTGTCTCTTAAGGATAATCCCTTAAGCCAAGTAGATTTTTGAATAAGATTAAATTGGTTTTATGATTTACGATAATAAATAAGTCTTAAAACTTGGAAAAACCTTTAATATTAAGATTTGCTTCTACCAATATTATTTAATAATCAATATTATTTAATTCGTGTTGAAACTGTTGAAAATCGCTGATTTTTGAAATGTTAATAATTATTGTAAAAATAATTTTTCTTATTTTATTACGATTTAAAGCTTTTTGAATTCTGAATCGAAAGAGAGATTATATGACATAATCAATCTATTAACTATTGAGATAATTGAATTTATTCATCCCAGAGCCCAAAATTTGTATTGCTACATAAATTAATATTTTAATAAGTACTCTAGTAGAAATGAGAACATAAAAAATGGTTTATACTACAATTTATAGGTCATGTCACTTGGGTAATAAATAGTCAATTTTTGATGAATCTGCAGAGCCTAAATTTTTCGTATGGACAAAAAAAATGCTAATAGAAATATGTTGTCCTTAAATTTTAAGTATACCATTTTATACCTATAGAAATATTTAAACCTATAAATTACAATACATCTTTTCATTCACGTTTAAATTATAAAATATGTTTAATAAATACAAAAAAAATGAAAAAATAAATCGTCTCAAACATAAATAATTATAGAGATTTATATTTTAAGTCTCGAAAATGGGCGTAACATGTTAGCGGTATAATAGCCATAAGAAATTTCAATTTTCAGCTTTTCATTTCAAAGCAATGGTTATAAAATAGTAAAAGAATGGTTTCAATCTCTACGATATTTTTAGGGTGGATTCATATTTTTAATTGTTTCGAGATACTTATTACTCATAAAAAATAATAACATCCAAAATAAATTTTAAAAAACAGTAATAACGAATGAATAAAACACTCACTCATTGTAGTTTTAAACTATTTTTACACAATAATCAAATTGTTAATAAAAATATATCATATACAATATTTAATAATTTTTAATTTGTTATCGCAATAAATAATAGTAAATTACATGTATAAAATTTTTAACTTTTTCATGTTTTGTTGATGATGATTTCAAGAACTTTTTCCAAATGCTTTTTTTATTTGCTTGATTGAAAAAAACAAATTCTTATAAATCTGAAACAAGTTTTATCAACTAATAAATGAGAATAAAATAAATTTCAAAACTACCATTTGAATGTGTGAGCGGTGAAAAAATCTTTTGTAATTCCTGAACTGGTTTTACAGGCGAACTTATAAAACCAAGAGATAACCTTGTGAATTTTGAAATTTTTCGACTATTTTCCGGTGATGATTCAGTAAGAAAGTTGAGCATTCATTTGGTAAAAAATCCGTTTTCATCATGGAAATATTTGATTGTAAGGTTTTCACCGTTAAATTGTCTGTTTTTATTTATGGACAAGTTTGAAATATTTAATTTATTAAAATTATAATTTGAAAATTGAGTTAAAAATTCTGAGTTTGATGATGAAAAATCTTGCTTGATGATGGTCTTTGAGAATAAATTGTAAAGTTTTTTTCTTAGTCGATTGAGAAGTAACAGCGAACTATTTTCATTAGAATATAATTTAAAATTTTTTTAATTTTCCAACCGTTTAAAAGTTTTTTGCTTATACAAAGCTGAATTGTATTTTAATAATTTTAATTGCTTAGAGAGAATATTTTTTATTTGAAATACAGGTACTTTTTCTTTAATATTTATGCATGATTGTTGATTATTATTTTTATTAACGTTTTCGAAAAATTCTTTCCAAATTTGACGTATACTTTTGGACGAGGAGATTTTCTATCTGACTTTTTTATTAACATTGGTAATTTTAGTTGTGTATTTACTAGGTAAATTTTTATTCTTGCCAGCACGTATTTTTTTTACCGTTACCATAGTTTTTGCAAAGTCCAGCTTTCTTTTATGATTGTTTAATTTGTCATTATTATTTATTTTATTAGTCAAATTTGATTTATTCATAGATAAGTGTCCATTCTCGTAAGGCTTTTCTTTTGGCGTAGATTGAGTATGATTTTTCACGTCATTATCGAATTCTTTAATCATTTGTATTAAAAGTTCGTTTGTTCTTTTTTCTTTAAAAACGCAGTTGTTCGATGATGTACGGGTATGCGTAAAAAGAGAAATTATTCTAAATTAAAAAAAAATTTTATTTTTATAAGAGGGCGAAGCCGGCCTTCGTGCATATTAATCGCACGAATATTTATAATTTAACGCACTGCTATCTAAAAGTACTATTAATAAAACATGTTAATACAAAATTGAATAAATTAATATTAACTCCAAAATATATACAAAAAATGTAGCAAATTTATGTCAATAAAGTTGCATATAAAATTTAATGTTTAGAATCCTTTTTATTTTTTGAATTTTATTTCTTTTTGTATTATGACATAACGATTAAACATTCATGAAAATTTTTATAAAATCAATTTTTATGAAAAACAAAATTTAGATCTGATTTTCTTGTTTAGTGTTTTAATATTTTATTTCAGAATCGGAATTTTAATAACAAAACCTTATCTGTGGCATCTATATTTATATTCAACAAGTCATTTTTAATATAAGATTGACCAAGCATTAAATCTTCTTGTGCAATTATGAATTTACTTTTTTTTTTTTAATTCAAATCGTAATAAATATCATGTTTATTTGAAAATTAAACTATCCAGATAATATTGTCGATTGCAACGAATTATAAGATTCATCGCTAAAAGTTCTGTGATTCATATCGCTTCCTGAATATATAAAACTTTTCGTTTAATATGACTATCTGTTTTATCAATTAATAATTAGTGTAAAAAAGCAAATACTAAAAAGAATAACTTTTGACATTATTATAAAATTTGGTTTTTCACAAAAGTCAAACGAGCTTAATGTGCGTCTTCGTAATAAATTTATCAAGCTTTGTAAAGGCACAAAAAATATACATTATAATTGATTAGATAGTTTTTTCTTTAATCTTCATTTCATACTAAAATAATTCTGTGAAATCTGCTGTTTGAAGTATTAAATAATTATATCATAATTTGTTAAATTGGTTTGTTTAGTACTTCCTTTTTAAACAATTTGAACGGCAGATAAAGTTACAATTTCTTCTGTATCTTCTTTTAATTTTCTTTATAAGAAAAAAAAACTATAAACTTATACTTCATTCTGTGCATTCCACTTAAATTTATCTTTTTTTTTTATTTAGCTTCATTGTATTTCAGCTATTATTGCGATGCTAATTAGCGATGGAGGTCTTCAGTGTGTTTGTGTACTAAGTACATGTAACGTACACTGGTGCTTGTATAGTATCAATCAGCCGCTGAAAGTGGAATTCGAACTCGGGATCTCGAGATTACGAATTCATCGCTCTGTCGAGTGAGACACTGAAGACCTCAGATTTATAGTTTTAATCATTCAAACTTTTTATCCGGTCAGTGATTAATGAAACTATTTTTTCAAATCTTTATTAACGTAAGATAAAATATTATTTGAATTTTTTATAAGTTTTTTCAGCCAATTTTTAACTAATTAAATATACATTGAAAATAATTGCAATTTACTACCTTTTAAAAACTTTATATGCTTTATGTAAGATTTTATTATGTAATAATTAATTTTTTATTTTAAACTTCTCCAAAATACCAAAAATTTGCGGGAGAAAAGTACTTATTGCCTGCGAATTTTATTTCTCCCAAATTTAACGGGAGACAAGTTTTTCTCTCGCTAAATTAAAAACTCATCTCTTAATTTGAGTTAAATCGGCTCGCAGGTGCATATAGATACACGGCATTACTAGGAACACGTTATTTATAATAATTTATTTGTTTGTCAACATAACTAAACAATTGTAATGAATTTACTTTGTTTATATATAATGTATTTTAGATTCTTTAATTTTAGCAAACATTCAATGATAATAATAAACGACATCAATCAATTAACTGGGAATGATGGTTTTTATTTATACAGGTGGAAAAACTAATTCAAATACATAATATATCATAATGTTCGCTAGCGAGCCTATCGTGCGCAGCCTAACAATTGTTATGAGATTTACGAAGTGTATAGCTATATTATATTCTTATGTGAACGCGTCACATGCGTCGAATCAGTGCCGGATTTAGATTTGTTGGACCCTGGGGCACAATTGATGTGGGGGCCCTATGTAAGGAATCCAAAATTGGAAAATAAATTGTACTAGTTAGTAAATAAAATATTATTATTTATAACTCTTAACTTTAACCAATTTACCAATTTAAAATTATTAATTTGATGTACGTAAATCTGCTAAAATATTTTAACTATGATAAAAAATCAGTATGAGGTGAAACATATTCTTACAAGGTACAAGTTATACATATAAATTTTTATATAGGTATTCTCATTTTTAATAATTTTTTAGTGTATCATATGCTATTCTCAAAAGTTTCAATCTTTAAATTCAATGAGTAAAGAAAAAATCAGATATTTATTTAAGATTTTACGAACGAATCTCAAATTATTTTTAAAGAATCTCCTGATATAATGACTATTCTGTTTTTTTACAGAACTGAATCAAAACCAGAGAAGAAAAAAACTAACTTCGAAAAGATCAAAAAAAGTATATGTTTCGAGCACGAGACTGTCTGTTAGCTCATCATCAGTAAGATATAGACAGCTCTATCTTAAACACATTAGATGTTATAATCGAAATATACTAGTACCAAACGGTATATTTTAGTCAAGAAAATGGTTATATTTATCATTATAGATTGTAAATGTTGCTTGCAAGATGCGATACTTTCTCTAGTTCACAAGGCAATAATTAATAATTTTAAAATAATTTGAAAATAATTTTTCTTCGAGATTATTTCGAAAAACCAGTGAAATCTTTAATAAACATATAAAATAATTCACGAATAGTAGATTCAAAGTATTGAAAAAACATATATTTTGTGGGGGTCCTTGACTGGTGGAGGCCCTGGGGCCTGTGCCCCAAGTGCCCATAGGTAAATCCGGCACTGCGTCGAATTACTTTATATATAGCAAACTACCATTATTCGTTAGTTATGCGAGGACGCTTTTTCATTATATGGTAGAACCCTGTGGAGGGCGTTTATACATAAATATACACTCTCGTGCGAAGTCTCACTGTACCTTGTATAATCGATGACGCTACTCAATCCCGGGGACGCCGATGGTGTTCCGCCCATACACGAGATCCAAGAAGCCGTTGTGAGATCTTCTGATAAATGGTTTAAAATTAAAACTATGCAGGAGTCAGCGTTGACCTCCTGGTGTTGCAGTCTAGTTGAATGAGCTCGGAGTCAGCGTTGACCTCCGTCTCGTTGCACGTCTCCACAGCGTCTGACGCTCAATGGCGTCGTTTCCTTCTCGCTAACCGCCAAAATGCGCAGCCAGCGAGAAGCGCCACGTAATGTCGTACACCAATAAAGCACGAAATTCAAATATTTATTATTATAAAAAAAAAGGTCTATTACAATTGCCCCCGAAGACGACACTCGGACAATTGAGTCGTCTATAAAATACATGTAATAGAGCCGTAGACCACCAGTGCCCATAAACAAAGCATACGGAAGCGCACCGCGGCCCACGCCTCTACCACCATGCTACAAAATATATACAAACAATGTAGGATCTCCTACGAAGATTATTTAAGTTAATTAAGTCGACTCTATCTACAGAGGCTCGCTGTACAAGATTAAATTGATCATACGCAGATGATCTCGTCCATCATACACATAGCCCATACTTTACAATCTTTTATACATTCATACTGTTACAGGTGCTCGATATTTACGCAGGACGCAACGATTATACACACCCTTACTAACACCATTATCGTTTACAATTTCAAACGCATTTTCGCCTGACTGTCGTAGGATCTTGTAAGGTCCTTCATAGATGTGAAAAAACTTTCCTATAAGCTTCTGACTAGCGTCCGATAAATGCGGAACCCGCAACAAAACAAGATCACCCACCTCCAACCTAACGCGACTCACCGACTTTTGCGCTTTACATCTAGCCTGATACGCGTTTTGCAATCTTTCATTCGCACGCTGCATAACAACGTCACGTGCTAGTTCATCTCGTTTTAACAATGGAAATAATTCTACAATCTTTTCTTTCGGCGTCTTGTTGTAATGTAAAAAATATGGAGTAAAGTTAGTACTTTGATGTATCGTTAAGTTCAGACAGTCACTTACAAATGGTACGATAGCGTCGATGAGGCTTTAGTAAAACCTCATCGACGCTATATCATTCGAGTCTGGAATCACGCGCGTTCGTGTGTTTTGACGGATCGTATTTCATTTACCCCCAACAGCCAACGTTCAGCGCTCGAACTATTGCAGTATTTACAGTGAACTACTCTGTTACTATACCTATCTAATAATGTGCATCGCATATTTTAGACCGCTGTAGTTTCAACCTCGCGAACAATAATAGTTGTAGGAGGTATGGAACCATTGGCGTAACGGATTTTTTTCGGTGTACGTAACCCGCCGGTAGCTCCTCCCGCATAACGCTCATAGCTTCACGATCGAAATCTATGACGCCCTGATAACGCTTGAGCCAGTCAGTTCCAACGATCATATCTGTTGCTAGCCCCGGTACAACTAAAAATGATGCTATAATTTTGTTTCCAGAGTTGCATTGTTATTTGCACCGTTTTACGAATCGTGATTGCTTTATGACCCGTCGCGACGTATATCTTTACATTACTTACAGGCAATTCAGGTATTCGAGTATCTTTTTTAATATTTTCATAAAAACGTTCCGATACGCACGTGATATCGCTTCCTGAACCTACTAGGACCAATATTTGTCTATTCGCAACTTCCACTAGCAACCGAGGACTACATATATTATTTACCAACTTTAACTGATCGGTATCCTTATCATCACCGCCCCCTACATCTTAACACAAATCTGAAACGAACCCCGACCTTTGTAGCGCCATAATAGAGCCACTCGTTTCGTTGTTGCTTTGATATATTAAATTTTCTTTATAACCAGGTGGTGGTCGCGTCATGTCTGGTATCGCGAACCCATTACCATCCTCCCCACCGCTATCGTTTTTTCTCCAATTTATTTTTTCAGGCGCACGCGAATATCTACAATTTTGCGGGTTTTCTTTTACTATCCTACGTACATGGTTAACTTGAGTTCGTTCTCGGAGTACCTCAGATCTGTCATTAATATTGTCCTTATAGGACTCGTCTAAATTTGCTAACGTCTGCGCTACTCTTTCGGTATCCTCAAAGCTTACCGTTGCAAGAATGTCCCTAGCATGTCGCGGCAACTGCTTAGCTACAGTGAAATTTATTTCATATTCGTCAAGCTTAGGCGTAAAGTATTTAGCAGCTTTTAACTGTTCCATAAAATATTCATATAATGACTGATCCGTGCTTCTAAATTTTCGGTTCGCCCATTCAGTTTTTACACGCTTCTAGCTTCTACGGAATAAAACTCCTTGAGGAATAAAAATTCAAAATGATTAAAATCATAAATCGGTTGATGTCGCGCTTCAAACCACGTTTTCGCGTGCCCTCTGAGTGCCTCCTCCGCAACTATTAATTTTTGCTCCTCTCTTACTCTTTTGCGCACGAAATATTTGTTAAGCTTTTCAATATATTCATGGGCGTTGCCCTTATAACCGTCAAACGTGGGAATCGCAACATTTATCTGAGTGCACTCAAATCTATCTAATAAACCCTCAATGAGCACCGTACTTACATCGCTATTACCACGCATTAAATTACTTCCGCCATTTACGCTGTTGTTCTGCTGATTTACCGTTACGCTTAGCTGCTGTTGTTCGCTTCTTCCATTTACTTCAGATATTGCTGTTGTTTGCGTTGCCGCCTCACAAGTGACCATCGCAGTATCCTGCGCTGACGTGTATATGACTTCATTTACTTTCTGTTTTAGTTTGACATTCTCCTCCATTAAAACTTTGATTTGAGCTTTCAAAACTTCGTTTTCCTTAGAGGGAGCGGCCGCTTGACCCTTTGCACGCTGCAACTTGTCTTTCAACTCGTCCATAGTCGCCATTAAAGATGTAGCTTGTCATCAACACCTGGATAGAAAGAAATTCAAAAATCAGAATTGTAGGTTATGTTATGCGCACGCAGCTCGCTATGCCTCTAGTTGAGCGCCAATTGTAATGAATTTACTTTGTTTATATATATATGTATTTTAGATTCTTTAATTTTAGCAAACATTCAATGATAATAATAAACGACATCAATCAATTAACTGGGAATGATGGTTTTTATTTATACAGGTGGAAAAACTAATTCAAATACATAATATATCATAATGTTCGCTAGCGAGCCTGTCGTGCGCAGCCTAACAATTGTTATGAGATTTACGAAGTGTCCCGAGTAGAAATTTGTTAGGGCTGCCACATTTGATTACGTGGCCCCCATCTGGCGGCCAAATGCGGACCAATAGTGGCGTGTAATGGGGCGCTAATCGGGACCACTTAAGGCTGCCTCATCTTTCATAACCTCCAATGCAAAATTATAATGAACTTGTTTAGTTTTTCATAAACTACCTGTTTGAAAACTTTCTTTAATATCTTAACAAAATTATCTTGTAGTGTTTTCATAAATTATCGTAAGTTGATAATCTTTGATTGCAGAGTATTTGGAAAATAATGAATAAAATTTTTTATTTTTTATGAAATCTTCTAAACATTGTATATAATCCATTTCGAAAGGTGATTCCATATATTTAACATATAATTGCCCATCGTTTATTAGCTTTACATAGTTTGTAGGTACAATTACTGGATACTTTAATTTGCTATCACAGATGAGACTAATTGAAAGTATCTTGCCATTGTAAATCCTATAATTTGAGGTTATGTTTTTAATAACTTTCAGATCACATAACATTTTCATAAATAAATTGTTTAATTGTATATAAAAAAAGAACTATCTTAATATAATTTATATATATATATATATTTATTTAACATACATTGAGCAACACAACTGAAAGCCGACTTTTAAACAATAACTTCGTCTACCCTAAGTTCGGCAGCCTTGCGAGGCCCAGATCTTCGACCCATTACATACCTCGTATAATACAATGCATAAGCCACAAGAGGGCCACATCAGAATCTTTCGGTGCCACTCGTGGTCCAGATGTTTGCCCTAAGTCTATTTCTACTCGGGGTACAGCTATATTATATTCTTATGTGAACGCGTCACATGCGTCGAATTACTTTATATATAGCAAACTACCATTATTCGTTAGTTATGCGAGGACGCTTTTTCATTATATGGTAGAACCCTGTGGAGGGCGTTTATACATAAATATACACTCTCGTGCGAAGTCTCACTGTACCTTGTATAATCGATGACGCTACTCAATCCCGGGGACGCCGATGGTGTTCCGCCCATACACGAGATCCAAGAAGCCGTCGTGAGATCTTCTGATAAATGGTTTAAAATTAAAACTATGCAGGAGTCAGCGTTGACCTCCTGGTGTTGCAATCTAGTTGAATGAGCTCGGAGTCAGCGTTGACCTCCGTCTCGTTGCACGTCTCCACAGCGTCTGACGCTCAATGGCGTCGTTTCCTTCTCGCTAACCGCCAAAATGCGCGGCCAGCGAGAAGCGCCACATAATGTCGTACACCAATAAAGCGCGAAATTCAAATATTTATTATTATAAAAAAAAAGGTTTATTACACAATCAAAAAATAATAAACAATTTAAAAGATCATAAAATTTTCTTTATTGATCAAACTTTTTGAGTTTTTTTAATCATTTCTTAATACCTTTAACAATGAAAATGAATATGTTTATTCAACTTTATTAATTCATTTTTTAAACAACTTATTTACATAAATAGACTTTGAATAAATATAAATCAGTCTTTTATCCAGCTATTAATCATAACTCTTACTTTAACATGGTATACTTTTGGTTTTTACTTCTTCAGCTAAAAATCTTTGGAAATGATTCCCATTCTGATTTAATAAAAATAAAACCATAACAAAAGAATAAGTTTTTAAAAATCTAAAATATTAGAAAAATTAACTTCATTTATAAAAAAATAGAAAAACATTTTTTTTTATAGAATCACATCATAAGTTTCTTGATACCGAGTCACTCAACATTGATTTTATTTCAAATGAAATATTGGCAGCTTTTAGAAAATTAGTAAGTTCATAATTATTAAGATATTGTGAAACCATTTCCAAACAATTATCTGGCAATTGTGAATCAATGAAAAAATTGAATGACTCTATACATTTATCTAATAAATATCTCCTTATCAAACCTTTTTTATTTTGCAATTTTAATAAATAACCATAGAAATGAAATTCATAATCTATTGTACAAGAATTAATAATTTTTCTAAAATTCTTATTATTAACCAAACGTGAAATTTTGTTCTCATTCAGAGTTAAAGTATCAAATAAACTATAGTAATTATTTATTTTAACTTTCTTCATGGATTCTAACTCATCTTTAATATTACAACCAAAACTTTTTTCAATTAATTGCATTCTTTCATCATCTAAACACATACTCTTTAGTTCAGCAAGTGAAACCTGATCTACTTTACATATAGATGAATCCAAGGTTTTTAAGATCTTATAATGTTCTAATATTTTAAGACACCAATCGTTCAATTTTCTTCTACATTTTCTCAGAAAACTATTCGAGATCAATGCATGAATTGCATTTTTACCTTCACCATTTGCAATATATAAATCACCTCCGCTTTTGATAATCATTTCAGCAACTGAAGATTCAAAGTTACCTCCAAAGGCTATACAAGCTGGTGTGTTTCCCATAATATCAAGTGCATTTATTTCAGCGCCTGCATCTAATAATGTATAAAACCACCTGGATATTACAGGATCCTTATGCTACAAACAAAAATTAAATAATTTCGTTAGTGAAATATTTATAAAATTACTGTAATATTGATTTTTATTTTTAATGAATATATAATATTTTTATTACCTCCATCAATGATTGTTGACCAAGTACAGAAAATAATAGATGCATAGGGGTATTTTCATTGAAATCCTTGCAATTTACATCTGCTCCTTGTTCCAAAAGTAAATTTACAATATCTAAATATTGGAAATTTACTGCAAAATGCAAAGGTGTAAAGCCTGGGTAGAATGGTGAATTTCGATCTATAGATATATTGATATCATTACAATTTTTTAAAAGTTCTTTTACACCTATCTTATCACCTTGCATACAAGCTATATGTAAAAATGAAATTCCTTTAGTATCAAAATATTGTATACCTCTATTTATTTTTTTTTTAAGAAATAATTTAATAATTTTTAAAAAAATACTACTTTTTTTAGAATCTTTACTGGTTTCCAAATATTCTAAAGTAATATCAAAAGGTGTATGACCAATTCCATTTTTCATTGTAATGTCAGCACCATAATCTGATTTTAATAATTCTTGAATGACTTCAATAGCTTGATATTTAACAGCAAAATGTAAAGGTGTATAACCAGGCCAAAAGACTGAGTTAATATCAACACAACTATTAACGCATGCTGGATTGTTTTTCAAAAATTTAGAGATAATATTTACATTTAAAGAATTATCTCTAGAATTTTTTGATATTTTAGTGTGTAAATAAGAAAATGCACATTCTTTTAATTTATCATTAATTTTTGTACAGTAAATGTGAAAATGTGATAAACCTTCACTATCAATTGGATTTTCCGTTAAATCAATGTGTTCTGATAATATTATATTTACAATGTCCATTTGATTGTTTTTAAAAGCCAAATGAAGAGGTGTTAAACCTCGAGCATCTGTCAATGTAATTTTAGATCCATGGAATAAAAGTAAGCTTACGATTTCTATATTATTTTTTTGTACAGCTACATGTAAAGCTGTATATCCTGGCCAAATAGGAGAATCTAAATCAATAGGTGTGTCAATGGATTTTTCTTGATCTTTTAATTTTTGAATCATAGTTGAAACAGATATGGGAGTACTTATAATATCAGTGTCTTGCATATAAGAACGATAGAAATTTGATAACTTTTTATCTCTTACTTTTGCATTATTTTTATTATTTTTACTTTGAAATAAGCTATTGATTTCAGTATTGTCAAACATTCTTATAGAAGGCATGTTTCTACTATCAATAACTTTTGTATCAGCATCATATGCTAAAAGTAATTTAATAACATCTATGCATTTGTATTTTATTGCAAAATGTAATGGTGTATAACCTGGCCAATAATCTGCACTCAATGGAATTTTCATATTAACATCTTCATTACATAGTAAAAAATTTTCAACAATTTTTGTATTATTTCTTGCACAAGCAATATGAAAATGCGATAGGCCTTGTAGATCAGTAGGATTTATGTCAATATAAATGTGCGATGCTAAAAGTAAATCACATAATTCTTGATTTTCATATAAAAACGCAATGTGAAGTGGAGTTAATCCACTCATAGTTTTTATAGTTATATCAGCACCAGAGTCTAAAAGAAACTTTACCGTTTCAAAACTATTAAATTTCACTGCGAAATGCAGTGGTGTGAATCCCTCATAAAAATCTAATTCTGAATTAATAGTACAATTAACTGAAGCACCAAATTGTATAAGCTTTTTAACAATATTTACATGATTTTTCATGCAAACTACATGTAAATGAGACAAACCACAACCTGAAACTCGATTATATTGTATAAATGGTATCAAAAGATCAACTATATAATTGTTGTGATTACACAAAAATTTTTTAGCTGCTAAATTAACTGGTGTATCTTTTGTTTGCTTATTTTGAGCATGAACAGATGCTCCTTTATCTAAGAGTGCTTTAACAATTTTAGGCGAATTATACATAATTGCAAGATGTAGTGGTGTATCATCATAACTACAATAATTCTTATTTAAACGGAATCCTTTTTCAATAAAGAGTAAAGATAAATCTTCCCTCTCAAATGAGATGGAATTGCATAAATGCTCATAATCTGAATAATCATGTGTTGAAGGTAATCTTACTATACCTAATAATCTTCTTACAATTTCTAGATCAAAATTATATCTATCATGTATTATATCATGTAGTAAACACATATCCATATACATTCTTGTATAATCTATAAATAAAATAATATTTTATATTTATTTATAATTTCTAGATTTGTCAAAAACAATTTATAAATTATTTGACCTTAAATGTATCAAGGCTAAAAGTACACTTTTATTTGAATCTTTGTATTAATAAGTATTTATTTCTTTTTAAGGTTAAAACTGCAATATTATACACTACTGTCCATGTGGAGCCAGAAAGGGCAACTCTCAAAAGATGTGAATCCTGTTTGTCACGATAGAAAAAGCGAGACGCGGGTATGACAATTCGAAGAAAATTTCTCGTCCGACCTGTCACATCCCCGTCATTATCGAGGCGAACATTTGTCAGATACAGTTATGTGCTGTCAAGAATTGTCACAGACAGCAGTCAAAAATCACACTTTAGATGAAGTCCAATAATTTATATATATAATCACTATGTGCGGTTTTTTTGAAAAACCGCATCCGTCAAATGTCTTAAAAAATTAAAATTGTCCATATAATAATGTGCAACATCACCCTTATATGCAATCATACGAGCATATCACTTCCCGCGCGTTTAAGCGTCCATGTTGCAAAAAATCGAACGTTCGTGGACGTCACTACCGGCAAATTTCTGCGAAATGTTTGTATACAAATACTGACGCAGGGCATCAAAAAGACCAGTCAAGGTCAGTCTATTCAAATAATTTTTTTAACACAGGAGAAAAAAAACTGCGCACTTTCATTAAAACCGAGTATAAAATGACACACTATCTGAAGAAGATCACATCTCATCATCCATACAATTTTAATGTGTATAAATCTCTCTCAGAAAAGATACTCAGAGAATTGATGATCATGACCCTTCTTGCTTTTTAGGTCAAAAAGATAAATGTAATTTATGTCATATATTACACAAAATCGCAGCCACGTCGCTCAAATCATCCAAAGATCATCGATTGTAAGACTTATAACTCCTTAAGGCTCAAATGCGGCATTAACAAAATTGGCGGCAAAAGATGTTTACCACAAATGAACAAACGGAAGGAAAACCGCACACGCGTCCCCTCAACGCAGCACCGCACTTGCAACGGGGGAGAGCCGGCACACGAATCACCGAGATAAAGCCATCCAAAGGCCTTCCACAGGCCAAGAGTTATAGATTTGAATTTGTTCCGAAATGGCATCTAGACATAACGGACTTGAGAAACAAACGATGATAAAGATTAAGATAAAACTCTTGATCAACAAACAAACACACGACAAATGAAGAAAAAAACAATAATTAAAAAACCCCGAACAATTTTTAAAAGGGGCTAGATGGACTCCATCCGCCAACTTTGAACCGAGCAGGGAAACAGGAAGAGAAGAGGGACAGGACAGAGAAAGAGCCGGCAACACGTCCGCTCCACTCAAGGAATCCACACTACTGTCTTATATTTGTTTTGTTCTTATTAAGTAAATTAAACTGTGACTAAAAAATAGTTAAGACCAGGGTTGGTTCAGCAAAAGTCTACACTCACAGTTCATGACTGTAGCAGCGCCACGGCGACTTATTTATTAACTATAACACATGGATACGAAATTCAAATATGAAGGTTCCATTAAAATTTAATATTTCAATCTAACATATTTCTTTAATTTCTTCTTATATATTTCCTTATTTGTTGAAAAAACCTTTTTAATTAATTTATCGTTAATATAATTCAAGCATAAATAATCGATTGCACAATTATTTTAATATTTGACCTGTAAAAAAACTTTTTTTTTAATTATTAAAGTAAAACTTTTTGAAACTTTTAGCTTAAAAAAAAAAAAAAAAAATTTTTCAAATTAGGAATTATTACAAAATTTGTTAACAATCTTTTTTCATAGATTATTTATAACTTGAACATATCTTGTTAAAATGTGTTTACATTCAAACAATAATTGTAAACATTATGATAATTTGTACTATTCAAATTATCATTAATTCATAATAATAATTATAGTTTTTAAACTTATTAAAATTAATACATTATTTGAATTGGCTCAAGTTTCACGGTTTGGTACAAGCAAGTTATATCAAATCAACAAGAGATTGCACCAATTTCCAACCTACTCCATTGGTGATAGAATTAACAGGGAATCGACGTTCGAATATTTATCTTAATATAATTAGATCAGATAAATATTATTTATTATAAGTGTTGTTATTATTATGATTGTGTAACTTACAATAATTGCCATTATTATTATAAATATTAACGATAAATTAATTTAAAAGGTTTTTTCAACAAATAAAGGAATATAAAAGAAGAAATTAAAGAAATATGTTAGATTGAAATATTAAATATTAATGGAACCTTCATATTTGAATTTCGTATCCATGTGTTATAGTTAATAAATAAGTCGCCGTGGCGCAGCTACAGTCATGAACTGTGAGCGTAGACTTTTGCTGAATCAACTCTGGTTAAGATGGATATCCAAAAATAAGAACGCATTCGAAATATTTCGTGCGAGTTTCGAGTCAGGGTCAGACTTAGCTATTCAGGGGCCCTGTGGGAGGTTATTCTGTAAGTGTTTCACAAGCAACATGAGTTGTATTGACCAATCAGAGAGTTTCTTCGAGTCTATATCTCGTTCGCGAGACAGTTACTGAATACGGTCCCTGGGCCACCAAATGTGATGGTAGTTGAAAGATGAACTTCTTTTAATTAAGAGGCGATCGGAACCAAATCGGTGACTTAGTTCGGTGCTTGTAATAAATGCTTATAATAATTTATTCATTTATTAATATGGTAAAAATATAGTCATTTCCTCTAGTCATGTATATAAAGAATAATTTAAAATAGTTAAAGCCACAAAATATTGTTATAAAGCGAAAAATGCCACCTAACAATCGACACGACAGTTTTTTGCATGCGGTATATGTCAAGTCAGTTTGATATTTGTAATAAATGCTTATAATAATTTATTTACTTATTCATATGGTAAAAATATAGTCATTTCCTCTAGTCATGTATATAAAGAATAATTTGAAATAGTTTAAGCCATAAAAATATACAAAATATTATCGTAAAGCGAAAAATGCTGACTTGATATATACCGCAAGTCACCGATTTGGTTCCGACCGCCTCTTAATAGCTTTTATTTCCAAAAAATACAGTCACTCTATCAGCTGTTGTTGGACATATATTTCCCTCTTACTTAAGAGAACTCTATTGAAAATGTGAAGGTGTACTAAGACAAGTAAAATAAAAAAGAAAACTTGTTTCAAATTTAAATAAAATATATAATAATACTTATGAATGTAACCAATTTCGATATAATAAGTTATTTTATTTTGTACATAAGTTATATCTGTAACTAAGCAAAAACCACATTACAATTTTCCATGGGAACTCGAAAATTCGAAGAGTGATTTGCAACTTAAATACACCTCTTGCATTATAATTTTTTAAAAATTTTTCACTAAAAAGGAATTGCAAAATGACTCAAACATTAGTTTTAATGAGAGAATATAAATCACAATTTTAGACTTTAACGAAAAATATTTACTTAAAAAAATTCACTAAAAAAGTTACTAGAATTTCAAACACTTACAGTTCTTTAGTATTGATATAGCCAAGCTTAAAACATTTTTTAAAAGAAAGCTGAGCTTAAGTCCTTAAATAACACTTATAATATATCATGACGCTGTAGCTAAGTGCTATTTCAAAAGGATTTGAGGATTCATTTAAAAAAGTTTTAAGCTTCTAGTTGCTAAAGCTGAAAAACTATAAACGTTTGAAATGCTATACATATTTTTTGTTCATAAACACACTGACGATCTCCGTCGCTGTCGCTAATTAGCATTGCAATAATAGCATAAATACAGCATCGTTAAATAAAATAAAATCTTTTATTATTTATTAAAGTTAACTCAATAACTATTGAATTTAAAAACAGAATCTGAATAAGTGCGCAAAAAAATATGAAATGATATATTTTTAATCTAGAAAAGCTTATTTCAAGTTTATAATACAAATAAGGATGTTACGGGATGTTAGCTTTTTTAATGTTGATCTTACTTAAATCAAGCAAATGCTAAATATATTCCAAATAAATTAAATCACCACAACAATAAATAACTTAAATGTATTATTAAAATATTTTTCATTCTTATAAATTTTTTAGCTGGAAATTCATATCTTATCCCGACATTTAGTTTACGAACCTTTTGGATACGAAACTTTTCAAATAGTTGTTAAAAATAATTATTCAAATATAATAAATCTACAAAAATTGCATAATGTTGTTTGACGGTAAGTTTTAGCAGTATTTTTCACGAGTATATTTTTCCAATTTAGTACGGCATCTTAACGAAAATCATGTGAAAACACTTTCTAAAAGTAAAAATTTTTGCTATTTTTTAATATATCTAAATCATGAATCTTTGAAAAATTTATAATAATTTGATTTATTGATAATAATGATACTGTTCTGGATAATATTAATTATTAATATGAATATTTGGGCCTCTCAAATTATTATCTTAAAAATTTCAAGTTTTTAACGTTTATTAAATAATAGTACCGTGTTAATTGAAAACTTAAAATAAATTGAAAGAAACAATGAAATTTCACTTACCTGTTAATATTAAGATTTCAGATTTTTTCTAATTTTTCAATATTTATTCTAATATAAAATTATTAAGAATCATTTTTTAAATTTTTACTTTGATAGCGTACATTTTTCATAAAACTTTACAGTCATTTACTAAAAATATAAATAATAGTCGAAGTTAAAAATTACTAAAATTATTCAATTATTATTGAAACAAAGTGCAGATTAAAATAGTATTTTTTCAAGTCCCTTATGTTATCATCATCGCGAAAAGTGTAATTTTGTAAAATAATTAATATTTTTACGAATTACTGATACATCTTCATTAATAGGGATACTCATAAAAAAATTAAAATTCTAATTTTTGTCTCACTTATTCTGAGAAAAAGACTTTTGTCAAAAAGCACTTACTTCTTACATTTTTTTTCGTAGATTCTAATATTTACCTTTTTTTACTTTTAAAATTATTTAAAATTAAAACTTATTCGATAAAAAATTAAATTTCTTCATAATTTTTCGACACGTATAATAAAGAAAGAATAAACATTAACTGTTCTGAAATAAGACATCAGTGTTATGATCGATTTATTTAGACTTAGTCACAATTAATAAGTTGTTTATTTTATATAAACTATATTTTTATTTTTATATACATTTCAAGTAATATTTTTTTGAAATTCAAAAAAGAACTCTTCACCCTTCTTACCTTTCCCCCACCAATAAATCTATGGTGTCTCGCGCTGTTTATCAAATTAATTCTTAGAATTTCAGTGCTGCTAATGCAAAAGTATACCATTTTTTAAGGTGCGTGATTGATAGTATATGTGAACGATGATTAAAGAAGTTGGATTTTACGATAGCTCTGATAGATTTTTCACCTCAACGTTTTATTATAATATTTTTGTTTGAAAAATTTGTTCGCTTAAAAAACTTCAAGACTGTATTTTTCACGAATTCTTCTATAACGATAATAATAAAAAAATTAAGATTATAATATAAGAACTCTGTAATTAGTTATCAGTGTTTAGTATGGATTTAATATTCAGAATAACAGTGTTTTTTTCGAAAATGATTGTTTAATTTAATTAGTTATATTGGTGTTGAAGTATACAGTACGAGTTATAAATTATAGTTAGATATTTTTATCGTATACGTTAACGATAAAATTATAAAATAATTTAAAGATTTTTATTGATTAAATTTAAACACATTTTTCGCGAATCCTTGTTGAATATAAGACTCACATTTATTTGTAAAATACTTAAAAGTCAGAAACATGTTTAATATTTGTGAAATATTTGAACAAAAAGATGAAAATATAACGCAATTACATTTAGATGCAAAATTTGGTAATTTGGATTCGGTCAAAATCTTTTTACAAAAAGTTACATACGTCAACGCGGAAACTGTAAAACATCACATTACACCTTTGGATTTTGCAGTTTGGAAAAATCATTTAGAAGTTGTTAAATGTCTGATTGCTCATGGAGCCAATGTTAATCATAAGATTACCCATGGCTTTACTCCTTTAACTGTTGCATCTCAACATGGTCATTTAGATATAGTAAATACTTTACTTGAAAATGGAGCAAATCTTAATGCTACTACAAATTTAGGTAATACATCCTTACACTTAGCAGCAGAGAAAGGTCACTTAGATATAGTGAATGTGCTTATCGATAGGGGTTCAAACGTTAATGTTAAAAATTGTGATCAAGTTACACCTTTACATAGTGCATGTATCAAAGGCCATCTAAAAATAGTAAAAAGACTTATTGCACATGGATCTGACATTAATGCTACACAATCAAAAGATTTAACATCTTTACATCTAGCGATTCAACAACAGAAAATTCAAGTGGCTAATTTTTTAATCGGAAATGGAGCCAATGTTAATGCTACAAGAGACCATAATTGGACTCCTCTACATGATGCTGCGTGTAATGATTGCTCATTTAATATAATAAAAAATTTGGTTGAAAAAGGAGCAAATATAAATTCAAAGGAAGATGATGGTAGAACAGCTTTACATCTTGCAGCTGCAAAAAATTATTTAGAAATAGTGGATTTTCTTATAAAAAATAAGGCAGATATTAATGCAGTAGATCAAAGACTTAGGACTCCCTTATACTGTGCTACACATAATGGGCTCAATGAAATGGTTAAATTACTACTACAAAGAGGAGCAGATGTTAATGCTTCAAATGATATAAATTGGTCACCTTTACATTATGCAGTTCGATCAGGTTATCAAGAAATAGTTGAAACTCTTATTATTAATGGAGCAGACGTTAATGCAAGATCACAGGGTAATTTCTCGCCTTTACATTTAGGAGTTATAGCTGGATATTTAAATGTAGTTAAACTCTTGATTATGAATGGAGCATGTTTTGATGTCAAATCTAACTTAGATGAATACGTTAGGACATTATACATTAGAGAAGATATGGAAATCTTACAAGTGATTGAATTTTTGAAAATGATTCAAACGTTATTCAAATCTATAAAAAATAATAATCACTCTGAAGTTAAAAATTGCTTACAAAAAGGAGCAGTAGTTGATTGTAAAAACATTCGTTTTGAAACACCATTACTTTATGCTTCGTGGAAGGGTTATGTCAAAATTGTTGATCTTTTACTTAAATATCGTGCAAATGTAAACTGTACTAATAGCAATAATTTAACTCCACTGCATTATGCTGCTAAATTTAACCATCTTGAAGTTGTATATTCTTTATTAAAACATGGTGCAATATTCGATATTGCTAGTAGTAAAGGTAATAAAAAGCCTCTTGATTTTGCTCATGATGCCAAAAATACTGAAATTGAAGATTTATTGCAATCAATCAGTAGATTATTTGAAGAAGTGAAAGATGGAGACTCTAAAATAATTAAAGAATTGGAAAACATACATGACAAAAATCCTAATGAATTTTTTTCCATTTTAAATACTTGTAATATTCAAAAACAGACACTAATACAAGTTGCATTGGATAATAGCAATCATGATATTGTTAATGCTCTTTTAAATATGTTGCGTGACACTGAATATTATGATGTTCAAGTATCAAAAATGAAACTTGACAATGCTATAGTTCTTTAGAACTCCAATATCTTAATTTTAATTTCAAATATATGTTAGATTTTAGAAGAAATCACCTGTTCAAAAAAAGATGGATGTCCATCTATTAAAAATTTTTTGCTAAAATTTTTTGATTTCCTATGATTTTAATTTAATTACTTGGTTCTAATGTTTTTTTATTACGACTTTGATACTTCACTGAATATTTTTGCAAAGAATATTTAATGACACAAATATATTGAAGAATCTTTTATAGAGCAACTAAAATCCTACAAAAATAATATAAGCTATGGTTTTTATTTGACTCGTTATTTTTTTTTTTTGTTTTATATAATATATACAAAAGGTACAGTTAAAAATTTATAAACAAATATTTTGTAACTTAATAAACTGTTATTCTTATTATCAACATTATATTCATTATTGTATTAAGAATTAATACTTTTTAAGTATCTGAACATTCAAATCTGAATTAATTTTTATTAAGTAAATAAAAAATAAATGATTATCTTAATTATTAAAAATAGTCTTGACTTTTATGTAAACAAACAAATGTTTTTAATATAAATCTTAATAAATGTGAGATTTATCATATTTACTATTAATGATTTAATAGCATAGAATGTTGATTACTGCAAATATGATTAATGTTATAGGGTGGGATGCAAAAAATCTTGCGATTGTTATATCTCGTGTCAACAGTTTTAATAATTTATGGTTTTTTTAACAAAATTTAAGCTTTAAGCTAATATTTTTTAAAAATGAAAATTCTTGTCGTTTTTTAATATATTAATCATAAAAGAATTAAAAATAATTTGATATATTGGTTATAAAAATAATGTTCTGGAAAATATTAATTATTAATATGAATAAATCAATATGATTAAAACCAAAAAGTATTTTAATTTTTATGCTCCCTAAACACTGTTTTAAAATTTTCAAGTTTTTAACTTGTTTCAAATAATAGTTTGGTGTTTATTTGAGATTTAGCATAAAAAAATCGAAAGAATAAAATTTCACCAAGAAATATTTAGATCTCAGATTTTTTTCAACTTTTGAATATTTATAATTAGGAACGTCGTAAATTAGCGATAAAATTATTAATTTTTCTGTTGTAACTTTTTTTTCGAAGTTTTTAAAAATAGTTGAAGTTAAAAGTTACAGTAAAAAAAGGATCTTAAAATAAATCTGTTTGAAAGTTATGAAAGAATACAAAATAAATGCATCAAAACTTGGAATTAAATTTTACCTTACTTTTAATTTGACGTACTGTGTTGTATGTAATTTTTATTACATAATTCTTTTTTATTTAAAGTATCATTTCGAAAAAGAATTGATTGTAGTATAGCAGACGATCGTAGAATCAAAATAACAGTGAAAAGATGCAAATTAGCAATACAATCTTCGATTTTTCTAACGACTTAAGTTATATCATGCGAAAAACTATTTTTTTATTCGCACGATAAAAATTTTACAATCAATTGTATTTCATTATGAAATATTTTTGCATTCTTCGACTGTCGGAGAATTTTCATCCACTAAACTCATGCTATGTATACACCTTCTATCTTCTAGCGATCTATCCAAGACTATTTAAAAATTTTTTAAATAGTCGCGTGGCGTCATATTTTCTTAATATAGAGATTCATCTCAAAGAAACAAACCTTAAGAGAAAAGATTTCATTTTCTTCGGCTGAGATTCCAATCTCTATCAAACATTCAAACGTGCATATATAGCCGTTAGCGCCTTATAATACGAAAGCCTTTCTTTACGGCTCACCTTATACGCGTAGCAGAAAAGAAAAGTGCGCAGTAGCGACACACATAACAGAAAAGTTCGCTATGGAGCCGGTCGTACACCGTACGGCTTCCTTACTTTGACCGACTGAGCCACAGATGCTCTGTAACATATGGACAATTTAAAGACGTAGTTTGAAGACACTACAACCGCGAGCGAAGTAAATTGTAAACAGAGCACATCTGTATTTCTGTGAAATCTAACCTAGTAAGCTTACATTTAATTCCTAAAATTTCAACATTCAGATTCGTAAAGTGATTTTCCTAGTTTAAAAAGTTATATAGTATATCTTACATTTACCAATAGAATATCTAAAAGTCAGGATGTCTAGTAATGGCCACCCATGCCGTTATCCAAACTGTTTAGGACTTGAATATCGGAATGAAACATATGATTATGCAAAAGACGCCTGTCTTACGGTACTACATGATGCAGCATTATTTGGTAAATTTGATTTAATCAAATCTTCGTTAGAAAAAGGTATAGACGTTAACTTGAAATCTCATAAATATTCCATAACACCATTACTGTTGGCTGTTGGAACAAATCACTCAGAGATTGTTAACTTTCTCATTGCTCAAGGAGCAGATGTAAATCATAAGTCCGTTTTCGGCTTTGCACCTTTAAATACTGCAGCTCAACTAGGTTTTTTAAATATGATAAATATTTTAATTGAAAATGGAGCAGATCTTAATACTACAACAGATAGACTTAATACAGCCTTGCATTTAGCAGCAGAGCTTGGTTACTTAGACATAGTAAATTTACTTATTGATAAGGGTTTAAATGTTAATGCTGAAAATTGTGATCAAGTTACACCTTTACATGCTGCATGCATACAAGGTCAATATGAAGTAGTAAAAACTCTTATTGTACATGGATCTGATGTTAATGCAGTTTCATTAGCTTTTTTCAATGGGGCAGAAGAAGAAAATGTTACACCTTTGCATTTCGCTGTGCAATATGGACATTTGGATGTTGTAAAAATTTTACTCAAAGCAGGAGCAAAAGTTAATGTTGAAACAAATGCTAAAATAACACCCTTACATTTAGCCTGTCAGCGTGGATATTCACAGATTGTAGATGTTTTACTAGAAGTTAAGGCTAACGTTAATGCTAAAGATTCTTATAATGCAACTCCTTTACAGTTGGCAACAGAAGGTAATCACGTTGATGTTGTCAAATCTCTTCTTCTTGTTAAAGATATTAATGTGAATGCAAATGAATGCGACAATATTTCAGTTTTACACATAGCATCCCAATATGGTTATTTAGAAATAATTAAGTTATTATTAGAGAAAAAAGCTAACATTAATGCTAAAGATTCACAAAATTCCACACCTCTACATCATGCAGTTGGATTTAGTACTATGGAAGTGGCGAATTTTTTAAGAGTGAGTCTAGGGAGACATAATAGCGTACGCGAAATAAGAATAGCGTACGCGAAACTTCCACTTCCTGAAGCAAACTCCTCCCACTTTCGCGTACGCGAAATAATTTTCTTTACTTTTGAAAAAAAAAATTCTTTCACGTGCGCGAAATTTCTTCGGAAAATTTTCGCGTATGTTCAAATGCGCTTAGCGTACGCGAAAAAATATCTCAATGAAACAGGAAAAAATGTTAACGTTAATCACAAGAAATATATATAGAAATTGTTATATATAGAATTTGCTGGTTATCCGGCGCACATCGCGGGTGGTTATTGACAGTATATAGTACAAATGACACCTTAATCACAAGAAATATATATAGAATTTGCTGGTTATCCGGCGCACATCGCGGGTGGTTATTGACAGTATATAGTACAAATGACGACTTAATCACAAGAAATATATATAGAACTTGCTGGTTATCCGGCGCACGTCGCAGGTGGTTATTGACAGTATATAGTACAAATAACACGTTAATCACAAGAAATATATATAGAAATTGTTATATATAAAACTTGTTGGTTATCCGGCGCACGTGAAAAATATTGTTCAGTTGAATTGATAAATATTTTCGCGTACGCTAAAGTACTATTAAGCGTACGCGAAAATTTTCTCAACTAAATTCGCGCACGCGAAAGATTTTCTTTTATTAAGGCTAAAGAAAATTATTTCGCGTACGCGAAAGTGGGAGGAGTTTGCTTCAAAAGAAGGACATTTCGCGTACGCTATTCTTATTTCGCGTACGCTATTATGTCCCCCTAGACACTCCGTAAATATAATCCAATCGGTTAAGAACTGAATGTCACCGACCCTCCAATCATCCTCATTCCTCATCTCAAACGAGAAAAAAAAAGAAAGAAATAACTTTTTTTCAGTCATTATACAGTCAGAAAACAAGTCAGCGCGACGTTATTGGCGGCGCCGATATCGCATACTGCACAGACACAACACAGACGTACAATCTGGCTTACTGCAATGATGGTAGTTGAAAAGAATCAGTAGACGTCTGACGACGGACGAGGGCTCAACGTTGTTGATAATTGCCCTTTAAAAACCGCGTTATCGTCGTCGTCGTCGGAACATTTTTTTAAAAATTGTTTCCGATTTATGGAAATAAATTCTCTTTATAATTTGTAAAATAACTCTATACGTATGTGTTAATATCATAACCAAGAGGCGCGCGCGCCAGACGTTGTTGTGTGTGTGTTTGGGGCGGTACGAAAGTAATAAAAAGAAAAGAAAAAGAAGAAAAAAAAAACGAAATAACCGAAGTGTGAGCTGTGAGTAGCCTACGCGCGCGCCTGTATATGTGTTGTATATGTGTCTATAGTAACTATAAGTTGAAAAAAAGAAGGTTTAAGTTACGGAGATAATATAGATAAAAAAAAAAATAATCAACAATAAGAAAGAAATAAAGAAGAATATAAAATGGCATCCGCGACGTCTAATACAACGTCCGCGGAAGCCACAAGTATTAGCCGTCAACAGCAGCAAGGCCAATTTCCAGTTAACAAATTAATACGCGTTGGTTATTATGAGCTGGAGAAAACGATCGGCAAGGGCAACTTCGCCGTCGTCAAGATGGCCACCCACGTCGTCACTAAATCCAAGGTGACAAATATAATAATTATTTTAATATTTTTATTAGAAAAATTCAAAAGAAAAAAAAAAGAAAGAAAACTCCATTATCATCATCCATTCGCCTTCGTCTACATTTATGTTGTCTACGTACATATACGCGTGTGTGTGTGTATGTGATTAAAGTTATTGAAAGCAAGAGAGAGATAGCAATTGAGAAAAAAACATAATCACCAATTTTCTCTCTCTCTCTTTCACACACTTACTCTCCTCTCTTCTACTCTATTCGTTATTATTTTTTTTCCTCTACTCATGTGTATACACACTCACACTTAATCGTGCTTAGAATTGCTGCTCGTATGTATACACACACTTTATTATAATCATTGAATTGAAAAACTTTCTCTCTCTAAAATTCTGAAAAAAATTCGATCTTTTCCAATTTGTTATGTATATTTACGTTAAAGCGTTGTACACAAACAACATTATGGTACCTACGGGCATAAAAGCTTCATAAGATTTTTCTCGATCTTTTAAAAAGAGAAATAAAAATTTTTTTTCTTCACATTGTAAAGTCTAGTGCTTCGCTCTCTTTGGCTCTCTGTGATAAGAAACGCGAGTGAGGCGAATATTCGCACACATGCTCGCGCACGTACGCATGCACGCATTGATAGGAAGAAAGAGGCAAAAAAAAACGACTAAAATTATGGAGCTTCGAGAGATGAATGGGAAACAGTATAAATGATAGAGAGAAAGTTTTCATCCCAAAGTCAATACATGCGATATTAAACACATATACATTCATCTCATTCTCTTATATGAAAAGAAAAAAAACTAGTAAAAGATAGGCTAGGCCTTATGTTTACGAACATATCACGCGACGCAAAGGCTTTTTTAATTTCTATCTTTTTTTCTTTTTTTTTTTTTATTCATGTCTTTCATCCTTGTCTCTTTTGAACGAGCGATTTTCCGCTCGACGGGTCGCTGGTTGCTGTTACTGCTGCTGCTAGTCGTCGAGAAATTGCCGGATACGTACGCACATTTGGCGCATGATTCCGTTTACGTCATACGCGACGAGAAAGAGAGATAGAAAACGGCAAATGAAGAGAAAGAATGAAATGGTTATACACAAAAGAGGCAAGGGGAAAGAAAGGAATAGATCTAGTTGAAGTTTAGATGACGTTTAAAGGGCTCTCTCTTCTTTTTTTTCCTTTATTTTTGTTTCTTTCTTTTTTGCACTCTTTTAACTATTGAGATTATCTCTATTTTCATTTTATGCAGAACCTTCTTTATTTTCAATGGAATATTGTGTCTATGATGTCATTGTGTGTATTTGTTTTTTTAATTTTCACTAGCTTGTTTTTCTTTAGATGATGACAGAGAAGGTAAACCGTCTGTGTTTGTCTTTGAATATGCATTAGATACACTTTGAGATCAGAATGAGATGAATTATATTAAAATAAAGTCATATATGTTTGACACTAAAATTTTAGGGATTTTAATTTTTTCTATACTTTTAAGTATCATTAATATTTATTTAAAAAATAGATTAATAATTAAATTGATTTTTTTTCATGTTTTATGTATTTAAAAAAAAAAAATGAAAAAAAAAACAAAATTTTCAATTGAATTATTGTAAAAAAATTGTATAAATATTTAGATTTAAAAAAAAATTCCTTATTTATTATTGTTTGCTTTTAAAAAATTGTAAATTAAAAAATTTATATTCTTTATTCTTTTGAACCTTTAGTAGTTATATTTATATTATTTAGTAATATCTTATATACTAAATCAAAATATATAAATGTACAGTTTTGCATTGTACTTATAATTTTTCTAAATAATTGAATCTCGAATAATAATGCAAATTTTTTGAACTTTTATGAAAATTTTATCAGTCTAATAGGTGTTATTTTTCTAATATTATTTTTAATATATAAATAGAAATGACTTTGAAAACAAAAAATAATTTTTGATATTTATAATAAAAATATTTTCATAATAAATAACTAAGCAGGAAATACTTTTATAATTTTCTTATTATTGAAAAATAAATAATCTTTGTAAAAATAAAATATTTATTAAATATTATTATCTTAAATATTTTTATTTTAAAGTAATAAATTATTTTACACGTGTTGAATATTTCTATTTTTTTTTTCATTTAACGTTGCTGTATTTATGCTATCATTGCTATGCTAATTAGTGACAGAGATCATAAGTGTTTTTGTAAACAAAGCATATATAATGTATAGTGGTGCTTATATGAATCGATTGCTAAGAGCAAGATTCAAACTCGGAACCTCGAGACTACAAATCCATTGCTATACCAAATGAGCCACTGAGACCTTTTATGTTTCCATTATTATATTTATATAAAAAAAATTGAAGTTTTTGATGGATATAGTTTATTAAATTTATCAAATTTTTTGTATTGCAGGTGGCCATTAAAATTATTGACAAAACAAAGTTGAATGAAGAAAATTTGGCAAAAATATTTCGCGAAGTGTATATAATGAAGAGACTGAGGCATCCACATATAATTAGACTATATCAAGTTATGGAAACAGAAAAAATGATATATCTAGTAACAGAATATGCACCAGGTGGTGAAATATTTGATCATTTAGTTCGTAATGGTAGAATGACAGAACCAGAAGCAAGAAGAATTTTTTGTCAAATTGTTGAAGCTGTTCGTTATTTACATCAACAAAGAGTCGTTCATCGAGATCTTAAGGCTGAGAATTTATTGCTAGATGCGGATAATAACATAAAACTGGCCGATTTTGGATTCAGTAATGAATTTAAGCCAGGTGTTCCTTTAAGCACTTGGTGTGGTTCACCGCCTTATGCTGCACCAGAAATTTTTGAAGGAAGACAATACGATGGCCCACGTGCAGATGTTTGGGTAAATACTAATTTTAAAATATTGTACTTAGTAGTTTCTTACTTCATTTATAAAATAAAATAATATTTTAGAGCTTGGGAGTTGTATTGTATGTATTAGTTTGTGGAGTTTTACCATTTGATGGACCAACTATGCAGTCACTTAGATCTGTGGTGATCTCAGGAAAATTTCGGATACCTTATTTTATGTCTGCAGGTATGGCATAATTTTTAATATTACTTCATTCAAATGTATTTATGATGAACATTTATTTGCACTGCTATATGAAAACTAAGGAAAAAATAACCAAAATTTATTGTTTTTGACAGAATGTGAAAAGTTGATAAGGCATATGCTAGTCGTGGAACCAGAACGTCGATTAAGCATACCGCAAATTTCAGCACATCCATGGATGATTGGAGATGGTCTTGGAGTGGTAGAATCTGAATCTGTCGAAAATAATAGTAATTCCGAAATCACAACTTCGTTAAATCCACTCGTAGTCGAAAGTATGCTTACGTTACCAGATCTTGATTTTGAAACATTATTACAGGCTGTTCAGGGTAATGCTTTCAATCACATTTCGGCGATCTATAATTTATTGGTTGACCAATTAGAAAAATCAGTGACAAACGTACCCAGTATACAGACGCTGCCTTGTGGCTACGAACCTGACGATTCTCATCAACTAGAGAAGGTATTCTATAAAGTTTATAAAGATTTGCAAATAAAACTTTATAATTTAATATCGTATGATTAATAACTTTGCGAAAGAAAAGTAAAAATTCAACCTAAACTTATTTGGTGGTAGCTGTTTTTAATAAATTCAAATTCGTTTCTATTACAGTATGGTGAAATGGAGGGTGGCGAAACAGAAGAACGTAGCGGTTTACAATTACCAATAGGTACACCGTATCATGCGACACGTCGGCATACAGTTGGTCCAGGTGATACTGCTCATCAACCTGCTAACGTGGTATATCCTTATGGTTATCCAGTTGGCTACCCACCGTTACAACAATTCGTACCCAATATGCAAATGAATGCAGATCCTCAGTTGTTGCCTCATACGAATCTCGCGTTGAATTTGCCTCTTGTGCAAAATCAGCCTCCACAAAACTTTCAAATTAAGGATCAGCATTTACTCAAACCCCCTTCTGCTATGGGAGCAAGTAAGTTTGTTAAATATTTTGTCTATTACTATATTTTACAATTTTAAAGAAATTATTTCTTATTTTAAATTGGTTTAATTTTTTCTTTCTAGCAAGCAGTTTTGGACGACGAGCTTCTGACGGTGGAGCGAATCTACACGTTTTTTATCAACAGCAACATGGTAGTAGTAGTGGAGAGGAAGGTAGCTGGAGTCAACCTGGTAGCCGAGAACATTTACAGCCTGTGAGTTATTTGAAATTTATTTAAAAATTCTTAACAATTTTATGATAACGTTTTTAACTTAACAAATTAAATAATTTTAACAGCCTGGTAGTCCAGCGCTATCACCAGGTAGCGGTACAAACGGTGATAGTAGCGTAGGAAGCTCTTCAAGCAGCAGTAGCGATAGACGTAGACGTTCCGGTCTTACTACCGTTATGCAGCGTCCAGGTACTATTTTATATTTTATTCGATGTTTTTAAATTTTTATTATTCAATATATGCTCGTTGCGATCACTTTTATTTTCTCTTATCTATATATTCGTATTTTTTGCCTTGTAGATAAATAGTAGTACGCTATATGTATATCGTAATTATGTTTTTGATCATTGTATGTATCTAGTTAACATTTATGAATGGTTAATTAATTTTATTTTTATTTTAATCCACGATATACATTAGTTTCTACCCTTTTATTATTTTATGTATTTTGCACAGTGTGCTCTAATAGAAATTTGATCAAGTATTAAAGTAATTATTTTGATAAAATTGGATTTTATAATTTACGAGAATTTAATTGTATGTCTTTTATTTTAATTTCATCAATACAGAATGAATCTTGGGTATTTAAAAAAAGCGTTTTTTTCAGTAATAAAATTTCTTCTAGAGTACTCTAATAAATAATGTCCAAGGCGCTAATACACTTTATGACTTTTGAAAATCAATTTTTTTATAATCAACGAATTCTTTCAATTATTTTTTATTTTTTATTAAATATATTCCAAATTAAATGTTAAGTACACATGCTTAAAATATAAAAACTTTTCAAAAACGTTTTTAAAATATTTGATCCTTTAAAAGCAATGGTAAACTAAGTATTGATTTTAAAATCCCTTAAGGTGTATAAGTCCCTTAAAAATTTATTTTTATTTTTCTCAATTTTTGGTTAAAACAATTTTTTTTTCGTTGTTCTCTTTGTTTGGTTTTGCATGGTCTTTTTTGTTGTGTCCATTGCACACACAAAAAAATTACACGTTATCGAAAAAAAAAACACTGCATCCTATCACCTACGGCGCTCTTATACATGTGTATAATGCATCCTACCGAAAAAAACCACTTCTGCCGCTCTTCTCGTCCCGTATATGTTGTTCCGTATACGGTGAATATTACCTTCGTTGTTGCGCCCGCGCACCTCCTATTATCTGCATGTAGTTTTGAATCCCGAGGTGGTTGTGGAAGTGGAAAAAAGGATGAACAGATCTTATCTACCATCAAGGTTATTACCAAGCCACCTTAAGGGCACTGGAGGCCCAACAATACCACATCACAGGAAAACTTCCATATATCCTGCCAGTACTGGTAAATTAGACCTTATTTTTTTTAGTTTCATCTAAAGTTGGCAGTTTTATTTTTAAATGGTTTTATTTCAGTAAAATTGTTATTGATGGATGATATTAATTATATTTACAATAAAAATGTCTATTAATTCACATTTAATTTTTCAAGAATATGGTAAAGATTAATTATACCAAAAAAATTTTCTATTTTAATTTATGTCTTAAAAATTAAAATAATAAATACAATTTGATTAAAAATTTGTAATTATTTCATTTTATTAAAAATTTTAAATATCAATAATTACTGTCAACTTTGGTATTTTTATTAGTTTTTTTATTTTAACATTTATCATATTATTTTATTATTTGTTATTTGTTAGCTTACCTTGCTATGTATGTGTACATGTATTTAATATTGTGAAAGTTTGTGACTAAGTATTTAGCCTGTTTAGATTATTATTGAAGGTAATTGAGAGATGAAACAGTCTGTCATTAAGCTATAGTTAGATTTCATTTTGCATTATTTCTTTTTTTTTTTAAGATGTGAAAGTTATATATTAAGATGCATGCACTTAAAAAATTGTGAAAGTCGAAAAAATAAAATTTCATTTGTAGATCATAAAACTTTTTTTTATTATTTTATTTATTTAACGTCGCTGTATTTATGCTATCATTGCGATAACTAGCGACGGAGATTTTTTAATGTATTTATGAACAAAGCACGTGTAACGTACAGTGGTGCTTGTATCAATCTGCCGAGAGTGGGGTTCGAACTCAAGACCTCGATATTACGAATCCATCGCTCTACCGACTGAGCCACTGACCTCTTAATTATATGACATTTATTTCCAAGAAAATAATAAGTAACAAATAATTAGATAATTATTAAACTTAACTAGAACTAAAACGGTCATTAAGAAACAATTTAAATACTTGTTAGTTTTATCAATTTCATATTTGTTTTTTTAAAGATTAAATTTTTTTTTATCAGATTGAATTTTTTTTGCAATTTCATAAAAATATTTCAAGTTTTTTATTATTTTAAAATATTTACATGCAAGATTGCAAATTGCACTCGATCAATTTTCGACTAATTTTCTGAAACTTTGTATAAAAAACAGTAATAAGTACATTTTTATTTTGGTTGCATTGTATTTTTAATTGTATTTTTAATGATTTTAAAAAATCATTTTTAAGGCTGATTACGATTAAAATTTAAATCGTTAAAAATAAGGTCAAAAAGACATTTCATCCAAAACAAAAAGTACACATAACGTTATTCTTTGTTACATATAAAATATTTCCAGAAAATCGGCAGTTTACAGTCGGTTAACGTTTACATAAAATAAATGTACAATTGTATATCGATGCTCTTAACATAATTCGAGTCTCAATGTCAACAAAGCTGCGATAAAAAAAACTACAAAACAAATAAACTGATGAACTTAATGTATGTATATATAAATTACCTGTATATAACAATTAATATGTTTATCACTTACAGTTCGACCTTGTTTACAGATTTTTAAGAAAGAATGTTAGATTTGGTTTTTACGCTATCGAGATATATAATTATCTTGGTGACTTAGATAATTAAATTGTAATTAAAATTACATATAATATCGGAACGTTTATCAAAATTTACACGATATAAATCTAATCTTTGCATTTATTAATCTGAATTTTTATTATAATAATCAATTACAAGAATTAATCGTAGCAATTTTATTAACATTAACTTTATCAACTTTAACATTATAAATCATATTATACTCATTCTAATCAAATCATTTTTTTTCTCCGTGTGATTGAAAAAAGTAACTCAACGTAACACTATCTTTACAATAATAATAATTTTAAAAAAGATAAAAAAATGGATTCAATATTTTTATTTTTATTTTTGCCAACAGGCGGTCAAAGAGATTCGTACAAAGAGCCAACTGCGCACGTGACAACTGCCGAACGTTATTCGCCAGTTAGACGTGCATCAGAGGGTTCAGGTCCTCAGGGTCCTGGTATACAAGCTTTACAGCAAGAATATCAACAATTACAAAGGCTTGCTTCACCTTCACATAGCCCGGCGAGTATACCTGGCTCGCCAGTACATGAACGAGGTGTTGCTGCTATTACACAAGGTAATGATATTTTTCGTCAAAAGTTGAATTGTAAATTATCGAATATATGGAAAAATTTGTTTTTACTTACTACTATTTACTAGAAAAATTAGGATTTTATTGAAGTGAAATAAATTAAAAATTCTAAACCAGTTATTTACTAATACCAATAAAAATTTGTATAATTTTTTTTATAGGTCTTAGTGGACTCACGACAGCACCCGTTCAAGGTAGTATAGTTCACGGTACTCCAACGCAACAGCCTACCACACCTTTGGATTTAAGTCCGTTAAGGCATCATCGTTCACCAGCCACAACTCCGGTCAGCTATTCTCCTAGCAATAGTCCTGCATTAGATATGATACAAGAAGAGCATCCTGTCGATGTACTAAGGGTAAATATAGATATATTGTTTTATTTTTATAATTATTAAAAATTATTTTTAATAAGAGACAAATAATAATTAATAATAAATAGGATAAATTGAGCTGGAAAATTAAAATATGTAAATAGATCCCCGTGTTTTTTACTCAGGTACCACCGCCTCCACAGATCTCGGTAACGGATGTTCTAGGTGGTCAAGTGACTCTTATTGGCTGTTCACCATCACCATCGCCTTCGCCTGATTCGCTTGAAGATAGTCTGCCACATTTTCCTCTCCCATCATTCATAATTTCGGAGCCATGCGATCCTTCAAGGCCGAGTATAACACGAGGTATTGGTCGACCACTTAGTACTCCTATACCTACAGAGGTCGAAGTTACTTTGTCAGATGAATCGAGTCGGCTTAATTCAGAAACAATACTCGGTCGGGTTAAACAGATAATCGATGCTCGTGCTCCACCAAAAGGCTTTATTTTTTCAAGACAAGAAATGGATGGCAGTGGTTTAAGTTTAGAATATCCAGGTGGTGTACAAATTGAACTTAGTGTATGCGAAAACGCAGAAAAAGAAGCTAAGGGTATTAAAATGAGAAGAATTAGCGGGGACCAATTGCAATACAGCCAACTATGCCAGCAACTTATTTCTTGCATCACCGTTTGACGGCAAATCGTAGAACTGCTGCGACTTTTGTCGTCGCTGTTAATGTTTAAAGCGTTTTGCAAGAGTGGCTGGCAAGTTTTTATGAAAGCTTTTGGTTACCAAAACTACTCGATTTTTTACGATTGCTATTGTTGAATGGAATTGCGATACACTATTTCAGGGATACTAAATTGTTGGAAAAAGTCAAGGAAAATATGCTTGAATCAATTTTTTCCAAAAGCATTTAACATATGTATATAACATATTTTCCTATTAGTTCTTATTAAAATATTTATCAATTATTTAAAATTATTGAAAACAATGAATAATCGCTAATTTTTCTATAATTCAAATTAATAAGTTAAAATAAGCGTATATTCAGCAAGGACAGCCAACAAGCTTTTTATATAGATTAAAACTGTAGAAGGATATGTAAAAAATTAAAAAAGATATATAATGCACTTCATGTGCAGTAGTATTATTTTACGTCAGATCATCTGAATGACGAATTTATGACGGTTGTAAGAAATTAACAACCGTCAGAATACAACTATATAGTTGCTTTCTGACGTCATTTAAGCTTATGACGTCATAGATTTTTAACGTTTTAAAAGTTTTTTACTATCAGAATTTAACAGTAGTTTAAAAAAAAAGTATTGTTCAAGCTCGGGTAATTGCAGTAATTATGACTTACATGCAAAATTTAGATTAAGACGAAATTATAAAAAGCTTTAAAATAATTTTCACGATTACTATTTCAATATCTAAATGGACTTTGCATGTATTGTATAATGATATTCAAAAGAAACATATCAAAATATTCAACATTAATTATTAAATTTACAAAAATTTATAATTTACATCTTTTTTTATATTAAAAATTTTAATAAATGAATAATTTTGTTGGATTAAGATTAAATTTAATTAGATTCAAATAAGTTTTACTTGACTTTTTCCATATAGTTTTGATCTTTGGAATTGCATCAGATAATTAATACAATTCAGATTTAAAGACTTGTTTTAAGTCACAAGTAAGTATTTAGATGGGAGGATTCAGAGTTTTTACAATACGATTTATAAAAATTCCAATGATAATATGTCCTGAAAATTAAGAAATACTATTACATTCGTTATATTATAGTTTTAATTGTAACTAGCATGATTAATTACTAATAGGATCATTGTACTTTTTCTTGTTGGATCTGAATAATTCTGAATTCATTCTATTTAAACGATTCATCAATCATATTTAATCGAGCTTTGTATCATTAAAGAACAAAAAACAAAATTTGCTTTCACTGGAATTTTCTAGCTGAAGTTGTAAGTTCAACGTTTCTTTCCTTCTCATCTGTTATCTTCGTGTTCTTTTTCCTATACAGAAAAAAGTGTCGAATTCTTGTGTTTCTGTTTCTTTTTATAATTACTCTGAATTTTACATTCCTAGAAAAAAAAACGGTGCCAACGAGTACGTCTCGTAGCCCCTATTCATGTACAGTATGGCTGTTTTTGCATGTTGAATTTTAAATAATGCGCGCATCCGGAGGAGATTAACTTCAAGTACCTTTGTTTATTTTAAAAGTTACTTTTCAGATAAAAAAATAAGCAAGTCGTATTTTTAAATATTTCTTTTTCTTTATTTGCTTTTTGTATAAAAGCGTTAAAAGTTTTTTTAAAGACTGCAAATACAATTTTTAATTTGACTTCGTCTTTAAAAAACTGATTTTGAAAATTTAATAATCTCTATATTGTGAATTGATTTAAACAATCATAATTTTTGTTGGTAATAGGCTCTTTTATGTTGACAATTTTATTTGTCTATTTTATTAATTTTGTCCAAAAATGAATGGATATTGTTTTATTTTAAAATCAAATATATGTATTTGTAGGTTCTATGTGTCTTAACTTCTAAAATTTTACTTTGATAAAAGTAATTTAGACCTCGATTTTTGATAACAGTCATCAATTATTAGATGATTGAAACGCGAAATCATTTTATGTTATGTTTATTGAATTATAAAGCTACATATTTTGTTTGTAGTTTTTATTTTGAAAAATTAGTTTCATTTGGTTAGATCGAGGATATCTTAACAAACCAAACTATGTAAACAAGCATTCCCTTTTTATCTGCAAGGATTTGTAATTATTATTCTGTCTTTGCAAAAGTTGTCACTATTTCAAAAGTTTAATTTTTCTTAATGTAAATAAATTTTTAAGCTATTGGAGTAGAACACCTATAAATTATATTTCGAACATTAAATTAACTTTGCATGTAGAACCAAAGATATGTAAAGCACTAGCTTTGAAAAAAATTTCCATTATTATGATGAAAAAAAAAAAAATTCTATCTTTAGTTAATCTATAAATTGTTATAAAAGTCTCAATTTAAATAAAAATTTAAGTTGCGATTTGCTTTAATTCTATGATAAATATTGATTTATCGGCGTTTTTAATATTAAATTATCTATTAATTAGCGGCAAATAAAAAAAATCATCATAATTATTACGCTTTAAAAGAAAATTGTTATGTTAAATTTTACATTATTTTCATAATTACAAATGTTTCCTCGGAAAGGTACTTGCCTAATTGATCGTAATTAATGTAAAGACATTATTAATGTATTTTTAAGTGTAATCCACTTTGAAAAGAAACACACAAATATGAAAAAAAAAACGTGAAGTGTTCTTATAGGTACTCCTATTTTGGTTGCTTTTTTCATATTGTCGATTTAGCAAAATCGTAAATGAGCTTCATGGTAAAACATTGTATGTATTGTCATTTACATTGTAAATAGAAAACTTAAGTGTAAATATTATGTGATGATACTTTGACAATTGAAATACGAAAACTCGTTAGCTCATAAAAGTGCGAAGTGAAACTGTAATGCGCAAAACGGACAGTAAAAAAAAATATACTGCACAATTATGAACTAGTTACAGCTGATCATGCGTCAAGCCGAGTTATATTGTTCAATAATTGAAAAAAAAAATTATCTTTGAATTTTTATTTTTGTTGTATAATCTATTAGCATATTGAAATTTGTTGAAAAAATCCGTAGAAAAATTATAGGGGATTAAAAGTAAATTTGGAAACAATGATCTATTTAGTGAAATTTATGTGCTGGACACTTTTATTTTGCATTAAAGCAAAAGTTTGTTCTAAGCAAAAAGTTCAATTGACGTTGTTTTCGTCGAACACTTGTAATGCCATATAGGGAATAATAAGGTATGCAAAATGTAAAAGCGTCAAATAAAATATATTAGCCCTATTTTTCATCGATCGATCAATGTTGGATAGATTTTTTCTTATTGTTTTATGTATAATACAGTGTATTTGCAAAATATTGTTTTAAGCGAAATACAGCCAGTTTTATTGTTAAATAGTAATTTTGGGCTACGAATTGCGCACATACCGTCGTATCTTTAAAGATAATTGTACATAGAAAATAAAATACACACACATACACACAAATTGTACGAATAAAAAAAAACGTAAATGATAGTAGAGTATATTGTATGTATGGAAAAGTTAAAAAAAAAAAAAAAAACTAGACAGAGATTGATAACGACGATAAAAATGCCATGCTGTAATATAAATATGAAATTAATGAAATTCAAAATACTGCGACGAGAATAGAGTACAGATAGTATTTTCTGCTGTCAATTCTTCAACTAAGACTGTGATTTTTAAATATATTAATTATAATTAGAAAACTCGTTATTAATACACGCCAAGCGACTAAAAGAGATAATAAAAACAAATTACAAAAAAAAACTTTGTTTCATTTTTTTTAACTCCCTGTTTATTCATAATATTTTAAATAACAATGCCAATAGTAATAAGAATTTAAATTAAATACTTTTTTTCATTGATCAAAAATGACGCCAAAAATTTCTTATGACGCAGGCGAGATGAAAGTGACGATGTGTTGATATTATTGGGATCTTTTTAATCAATCGAATTCTGAATATTAATCAGTAGCTTAAAATAATAATTATAAAAATTGTAGTGAATTCACAATTTATTTGGAATGTTTACAAGAAGTTTAAATTGTTATTTTATTCCATATGCAGTTAAAAATCTCATCTTAGATACTTTAAAGAACTCTATATTCAATCTTTGATAAAAGATCATACCTAACCTATTAAATAATCTGTAACTATGGGCAAAACAAAAAAAATGTTAATCTGTCCATTCAACAATTATAAAACAAGTGTTTTAATCATGTAATTATTGTAATAAATTATTGAATCACAATATAAATTTGAAAATGTTCGGGACAATACGAGATAAATTTCAATCATTTCAAGAGGGACTTTCTTCAAGGTAATTTAAATTTGTTTTGGTTTGTAATTTCATTCATCAATGAATTTACTTTTTTTATTTTTTTCATTAGTAATGTAGACTCTGAAATTATATTAGATAAATATTAATTTTAAAGTAATTTTAATTTTAAATATTTATTTTAATTCTAAATTACTTCTATAGTATACGTGGTTTGACACTTTCTGAAGCTTCTACTAAACCGAAGAAAAAAAAATCAGTTAATCCAAGAAATGTTAACTATGATGCTGGTGCAGATGTACTACATCACTTCCAAATGGAATGGAACAATTTACATGAATTGGCTGAGGAAAACGCGCAAAAAGCTCAAGAAACAGATGCTCTGATAGCGACAATCCATGAAAAATTAGAACTACAGTGGAATAGTATTGCAACGTTAAATAGTACATTAGCTGCTATACCAAAAATTAATACTACTATTCAAGCTCTGATGGATCAAATAGGTAATTTCAATATTTGTTTATTTTTATTTCAATAAGCAAATTTTGTATTTATAAAATCATGTTCTTGATATAAAATTATACAAAATTATAATAATTTATTGAAAAGAATATTTTGACATACAAATAAGCTTTCAATAACTATTTAATTTATTTGATATATAAATTTCAGGTTCACTGCAAGAACTATTTGAAGAAGTTGAAAATGCAGTGTTTGAATTAGAAGACTTACAAGAAATTTTAGATTTACAGAGTAGTCAATTAGATCATAGGTTTCAATTAGCTCTGTATAAAGAAAAAAAAGTATCTGAATTAAAGTTTATTAGAGGTAATTTATCTTAATTTTAAAATGTTATCATTTAATTGTATTATTTTAAAAATGATTTATTGTATTATTAGAAAAATTAGCAAGCGATCATGCAGAAAAAGTTTTGAGACACGAACAAGAACAAGAAAAATTGTTAAAAGAAAGACAGGAGACTTTTGAAGAGGCCTTTAAAGAGGAATTGAAGGAATACAAAAAGACTGGTTCTATTCCAAGTGAGTAAAATTTTATCTTTTAAAAAAAAAAGAATCATTTATTTCTAATAATAATATGAATGAACATAATATTTATTATAGAAACGCCTTCAAATTCGCAAAAAGGACCGAGCTTAGAGGAAATAGTTCTTGATTCAGACTCAGCTGATTATGATGAATTTCTTAAAGAAGAATAATATTAGGCAATAATTTTAATAATGTACACAAGTGTTTATTTAACAATTTTAAGTTAACTATTGTTTCTAAAGTTTATATAAATAACCGTAACTACGGTCATGGGACCATGAGTTTTTTTATGCATATAGTTTTAAAACTCGTCCATGTAATATACAACTAGTGAGATATAAAATATATTCGTAAGTTTAACAATTGTGTTTTTGATAAAAAAAATTTATAATGAACATTTTGTACAAATTCTATTTTACAATTTGGTTTGATTGTAAAAATAAAATCTTACTCATTAAATTTGCAATTTAATGAGTTTAATTTTACGAGTCTCTGTTTCAATGATTTTATTTTTTCATTCAATCGAAGAAAGTCGTTGTCTAGAAAATTGATTGTTTAGATCAGTATTTCTAAATGTTGATTGGCCTCTCCTAGTAACTTGTTGTTGATTGAAAGTTTCAAAATTTTGTTGTTGAGTAAATGGATTTTGTTGTTGCTGGTTGAAAGCTCTAAAAGTTTGTTGTGGCAGGTTGAAAGCTCTAACAGTTTGTTGTGGCTGGTTGAAAGCTCTAAGAGTTTGTTGAGGTTGAGTTAATTGAACAGGTTCGAAATTTTGCTTGAGAGATGGTGGAGGTTCACTATAAAAAAAATTTGTTATTAAATAACAAATTTAAAAATAATAAATAAAATATATATTCTTGTCAAAGGTATAAAAAATCACTTAAAATAATAAATATTTCGAATGTTCTTAAAATACCATAAAAATGTAGAAATGTATAAGTAATTACCATCCAGTAACATTCTCAGCTGCATCACAAGTTCCAATAAGTTCATTGAAGGCATGACCTTGACCGCAATTTTGAAGACGTGGTCTTCCTTCAATGCAAACGAAATAATGTTGACAATCATTTGGACTTCTATAAAATCTCGCTTCAGAATTCAAAAATTGACTTAACTCATGAGTTGGACAAGTAAAGCCAAGGAAAGCTATAACATTAAATTTTTTTAAAATTAATTTTTCATAAAAGTAGATAAGATTTACAAATTCTTAATACAAATATTGTGAATAATTTACATTCAGCATCACAGTCGGCTACTTGATCAGGCCAGTCGCAACGATAAGTTTCAGGATTATAAGCTAAACCTTCTGGGCAATCAAATACATAAGATCTGCCTTCAACGCAGTTCATGAATTTACCACAATTTGTTCTATCACCTACTTTGAAGTATCCATATTGATGAGGACAATCTTCTGTAGGTTGTGCTGGTTCTGTTAATATAATAATAAGTAATTGTTATTATATTTTTTTCATTAAAATTTTTAATTTTTTTATTAACTTTCCAAGCTATTTTTTATTTGTAAGATGAAACATTAAATTAAAAGAAAAAAAATGAGAATTTTTCTATTATATATCAAATTTTTTTTTATTACACATGAACATTAGGTTTTATTAAAAAAAGGTTTAAATGATATATATTGTTTTTTTGTACCATGCCCAGTGTGATTTATAAATTAATTTTAAAAGGCGCAACTGATTAAGGTCGAAATGAATTTTTGTGAAAATTTCTTAACTGTAAATATCAATTAATGAAATGACGTTAAAAAAGAAAAATTCCAAAAAAATACTAAACAAAAAAAGTTTTCATGAAATTAAAATATTTCCATTATTAATAAGAAAACTTACGAAGACTAGATCTGCTAAGGCACTGTACATCAATAGGATATCCGCAGGGATAATTGAATCTAGCCTCGGGATTAAACAATAAACCTTCAGGACAAAGTTTTTGTTCGCCTACACCATCAACGCACTCGATGTAAGCGTCGCATTGAGACGCAACGGGGAATCTACCATTTGGTTCGGGGCATGCTGAACCACCGCCAAATCCTGATGATTGGAGATTCCTATGCTGCTGTTGTTGTTGTTGAGGGGGTTGATACTGACTCTGTGGCTGATTGAAGTGATTTTGCGGCTGATTAAACTGATTCTGTGGCTGATTGAACTGATTGAAAGAATTTTGTTTCAAGCGGTTGTTACGTTGATGAAACGGGTTCTGTTGAAATTGAGCAAGACCTGCAAAGTATATGGTGAGTTGGAACAATAATAAAAATAAAAATATGATTTTATTTCATTGAAATTGAAATAATTCATTCATAAAAGGATATCATTCAAAATTCATGTCATAAAATAAAATAATTTCGAATGCAACCCTCCCCGCAAAAAGCAATCAATCAAGGCTAGATATATGTGCACGCGCGTTAAAAAAATAGTACAGTCATGACACGCAATTAATTTTATATTAATATACAAATAATTTAGGATACGTAATTCTAGCCTGTAGCGAAATTAAGTCACAACTACCCGGGAATAATAAACGCCCAAAAAAATCGCTCCATCATGTATTGTATACATTATGTGCTAGAGATGGTTATGAGAAAGTGTGCCAAAAATTTTAAAGTTAAACGTAACCGTGTGCTCAAATTTTGTATGAACAAATATTGACACGGCGAGTATGATAAATAAATCAAAATGACAGTATTTAATTTATTTATTATGTATTTTACAAGTTACTTATTTTGAAATGCTAAGTCTATTTTTTTAAATGATTAATAAAAATATATTTTAAATTCTCAACAAATTATTTTGAAATAATTCATAAGTGTATTTTTTTTATACCAAAAATGAAAAAAAAATTATTTCTATAATGTGCCTTAAAAAACATAATTAAAACGGAAAACGTATCATAATGATGTGTTCTAATTGCATCAAAGATTTGTTAGTAGGTCAGTTTTTGATTGATGATCATTTTTTTTAATTTTCTTTAATATATTTGGTCAAAAAATCACACTTAATAAGCGGAAGTTTTCTAATTCCTTTACAGTAACCTTTTACTTTTTTTTTAAATTTTCCAATTAAGTAAAAAAAAGTATAACTGTTTCAGACTTTTTGTTTCTTATGAACTTTATACTTTTATAATCAAATTTAATATTTAAAAAAATTGGAATATCTTTCGTTTAATTTTTTAATTTTTTTTAGAGTTACGTTAGTAAAATTAAAAATATCAAATTTATAATTCTTCTGAAATAAAATAATCTTGAATATAAAACCATTGCATCAATTATTTGTGAAAATTATTTCATGGCATATTTTGTACAAATCGGTAAAAAAGCTTTGATCATATTAATCTCAACGTTTAATTTAAATAAAAATCTTTCAAGAAGGTATAATAAAAAAATTAACGTAAATTAACTTAGGAAGATAAACTTTAATAAAACATTAAAAATCAAATAAAATTCTCGAAACACCAAATAATTTTGTTCTCTTTTACAATCGGCAAACGATTACACATTTAAATCGACCTTTTCCGAGCAGGCCGCGCGTATTACGTGATCTACACATAATCAAATGCTCCTTTCGCAATAATCCAATCGCTTATATATACATTTATTACGCATATCGAAAAAATATCCGAATTCATCTTACTACCGAAAAAGTCTTCATCACCTGCAGCGATTGATTACACGATTTTGGATATATATATATATCCAAAATAAAATTCGGCATTGCATAATATTCAAGGGCTGATGGATTCTTTAATTTCTTTGAAAAAATAAGAGAAAAAAAGAAACGAGATATGCCATTAAGGAAAGGCTTTCGCGACCTCGAAGTTAAACTTTCGTTTTGCCCACATTGATTATGCAACAACAAGTTCGTCGTCTTCGTCGTCGTCAAAATAAAAGAATAAAAAAAAAACTAAGAAAAATAAAATATACGAAAAAGAAGATGATGAGTATAGTTAAAAAGCCTTGAGGCCAAAGTAGTCGTTGCTCTCTCAGCTCTCGGTTTATGGATTATGTATCGCGCGTCCTTTTCGTGTGTATAATTTTAAAGAATTTAAAATACTGAAAAATTTTTATATCAAGCTGAATCCAGCTTCGAAGTTTGTACAAAAAATTAAAAAAAAAGAGTAAAAAAAAAAGATGTGAAGAGAATGTATGTGCGTTTTTTGGAAGACCAATTAAAGATAATTAATTGACCTTCCTCTTGCATACGAAGATCGTATTTTATAAATTATTAAATGTTCTTATGCATTTGTTTCACAAGATTCTTTTCTTTTTTTCTCTTCATAAATTGTCCAAGAGAATTAAAGTTGATGGGTACTATTTGCATTTTTATTATTTAAAAGTACCCGTTAATGAGTTAACATTATTTTAACATATGCTTATCGAACATAAATCGATATGATTTGGCGCTCCTTCCGCGTTACTTAATGTACTTTTAAAATTACATTAAAAGAACTTTAAAGTATGATAAAACTAAACTTTAATGTTTATTTCTCAGTTTGGAAAGAGAATTTTCTAGATAAACCAGAATTCATCTTTTAAATAACTATTTTGAAAGACACATTTAGAATGGCAAAATCTTCTATATTCTATGTATTCTTCATATTTCACCTTTCTACTTTGTCCTTTTTTTCTGTTGTTTTCTATGTATTTCTACTCAACACGGTAACATTCGCTTTGATGTATATTCTCGGGTTAATATTGTAAAAATGTAGTAAAATTTATGAATGCCTATTATATTAATCATAAGCATAATTTACATAGTTCACCTAAAAATAGAAGATCGACGCTTTTTTTTTACATAAAAAGAAACGTTCATAGAATTCCTTCGGTGACCTTACAGTTGGCTAAATATTTTAATTTAATAGTTTAATTATTTAAATCGCGTCGATTTAATGACTATTGTATCGCTTATTAAATACAATGCTCAATCCTATTAGGACCATCGAAAATAAATTGACTATTTATTTATTCATAAATTCATATCACGATAGTTCGAGCGTGTTTGTAGTTATGGTCGTGCGGTATGATTACGTATTTAAATTTTGCGCATAATAAACCGATTAGAAAATTAAAAAAAAAACAGTGTTACTATTCTTTGAATGGTCACTTGAATAATCACCGAAACAATTGGTAAATAAACAATTTTCATATGAATGATTCTGGTGACAATAAAAAATAAACAAATACACGATGATTCATCAAAATTTCCCCGTGATTTTTTATTTCTTATTTATGTTAACGACTTATTTATGTTAACTACTTATGGTGTTATAATCGAATTCAATTTTATTACGTTTTAAATTAAAAAATATACTTGGAGAACGAAAAGATTTCTGAAAATCATGTAATGATGACATCATAATGCCGAAGCATCGTATAATTTCAATACTCGTTTATTTACTTTCTGCGGTTTTTTCTCCATTCACGACAAAGCAAACTTTATGAAAATGGTAATTGAAAATCTTATGGAGAAACATAGTTGTGAATTATAAATTTTTTATTTTATGTAATTTTGCAACGATATTTGAAAAAAAGAAAAGCAAATTATCTTGGATGTAACTATTGCTGGTTCAATAATATTTCTTTTGATTCGAAAGACGTTTTTATTCACCAAAAAGTCTACGTCTATGAAGTTTAGTAACTAATTGTAAATCATTTAAAGTTTAACGCAGCTTTTTTTAAAAAAAAATTGTTCATAACTTTCTAATTAAAAATTAAAATAACGAATTGATTGAATTGATTAACAAATTTAATAAAACGAAAATTATTTTAGAAAAATTTTATTTAAAAAAAGTAATAAGTTATGTAACTAGAAATTTTAATAAAAATAAATTATCAAAACAAAATTTTGAGTTTCACTTTTTTATCTTCCACTCGATCAACAAATCAATCAAAATGAACTTTCATTTATTGATCACCAAATTTTTAAAAAATCTTAAAATTAAAAAAATATAAATAAACAAGCACTTACACACGCCGATGAACAAACAAAAAAGCGCGGATCTCATGACCCATCGTATCGGCGTCGATTCCATTATTCTTGTCACTTTTATAAAAATCAATCAATTAAAAGAACAAACTAAACTCTGCTTTTATCGTATCCCAAAAAGTATAAAACTTCACCTGTTAACCCGCTGATCGACAATCGTTGACTACACGCGCTATCCTCGGCTCATCAGTTTTTTATCAGCTCGCTATAACTTGAAAAAGAGAGAGAAAAAGAGACAGAAAGAACGAGAGAGAAAGAATGAAAAATTAATTAAAAAAAAAAAAAATGAGTGAAAGAGATGGTGCGGATTCTGACAAACTATTAAGGTGGGGTTCTATAATTTCTATACATGTATACTTTTTCTATATTATTAAATGCTTAAAGTATATTATGGGGGTAAACGTATACATACGTTTTGTATATATGCCTTGAGGGCTCTCATCGCATGATCGTAAGGTTGCAGATGAACAAGTGGCTTTGAATTATGTAATCTTGAAAAAAAAAGGATACATAATTCGTAACAGATCGACGAGATTCGATGGATATGTTTTCTTTTTTCAATATTTTATACCAAGACGAATGAATGGGTTGTGTGTGCTTTATGGTATTGTCAATTAAATACTCTCACCGGTAGGTCTACAATAGACTTTTTTTTTCATTCTTGAATGCTAATATCAATTTATTTTAGAATGCTAATAATAATGTCTTTAGAATGCTCATAATGATAATAACTGGTATTAAAATTAGCATTTTTATTGGCATGCGTTTTCTCAAATAGGAAATTTTATATTAGAATAACACATTTTTTTATCATTAGTTTAGTTGTGTTTCTTTTTTAATTACATACAATTTATCAATATCATGTTGCAAAAATAAAAAAAAACGTTCAAAAACGTTTAAATAAAATTTTGAATTTCTAAAACACACAATTTTTTGTTATTAGCATATACATGCATAAATTTTAAGCTTTACAATCGAATCTTCATTAATCTTTTTTTTATATCCGCATGTTATAAGGTTTTCTAGATTCTTCTTTTCCCTAGAAGCACACTAACTTTTTTAAAATGTCGAAAAGGACCGATATGCATATATGACATTTGTGAAAGTTTTTTAAAATGTCAAAAACGTTCGCCAACGTTTTTTCGACGTTTTAAATATCTTGTTCTCATAAAATATTACTATTAAAATACAATATTTTCATATTTAATTATTCCATTATTTTTCCTAGGTGCACATTTGAAAACTGAATAATTAATAATTTTTAATAATTTAAATCTGTTTTTTAAGTTTTCGAGAAAACGAGGTTTTCATGTTTGCATTAACATGTAGGATACATAGGGGTAGAGCAAATTTTCCCGTGCGCAAAACACCTTTCCCGTGCGCATCGGCTTTTGTCAAGAGGTATACTTTTAGGTATAAAATTCACTGCTGACATACAGGCTTACGTCGTTATTCCTCCAAGCCACAGAAATATTTACTTACAGAATAAAAAATTGAGAATTCTAATACAGAAATTGAAAAAAAAAAAAAAAAACTACTATATGATATAAATACATATTTACTGTTAAAAATTTCTCGGTGACTTTAATGCTTTTCTATCATTAAGTAGTTATCTCGTTCAGAGCGAGGGACGTTTTGCGGCTTACTGTCTTGTGGTGAGTGAATTATGAGATTCACTAATTTCTCGTATTACCATTTGTTTATTATACGTATGCTTGCGTTGATAAACAAAATTTTATTATATACGTTGTTTTTATTATATAAAATGTAAGGCAATTTTATTCACGTTTGATTCATCAGTCATTACTTTTTTATTACGTAAAATTTTCAAACTTAGAATAGATAATCTTTGTAATATAATTATATTTCCATATGTGGATATAAAAACTTTGGACTCTATAAAGTTGAAAAAAAAGATGATGAATTATTTTAAATTATTATAAAACGTTGATTTATTGTGAATTGGAAAAAATTATTCTCATCATTATGCGCGTATTAAAGAGGCGATTACGAAAAACTACTTTTACTTCCTTGAAGACAAAATATTATAATCCTAATTTCAAATGTATGCATACAACTATTAAATTGAGTCTATATTACTTTGTTGTTGTGTATACAAATTTTTTAAAATTATTATTTTTTAATGAATATAAACAATATGAAAAAATGCAATTAATACATTTTATTAAACGGGTTTTTTTGACTTTCTATTTTTTAATTTTTTTTTGACGAATTTTAAGATATGAATGACTAAATAGCAAATCTGTAAATAGATGTTAATAAGGAAGTGTCGAAATATAGCGAACAAACTTAATATTACGAAAGTGAGAGTGCGACGAGAATATATCTATTTATGGAAATAAAAATTTTTTTTAGATTAATATCTATAATTTTTTATTATTCTTATAGCTGATCTGAAACTTCAAATCTAAACGGATATTAATTTATTTACGAAAATTCGAATTTATCAAATTCAAAGCATTTTACAAAGCAATCATCTGAAATAAAAATTTAACATCCCAATATTCCTTACGGAAAAACCTCAAATATGATCCCATCTGAGGTCCGAAATCTTGAATATTTTTTTATTTTTGCATGTTTTAAATCATTCTTGGTCGATTAAGGACTATTCTTAAAAAATTCGAACTTAAAATTTTTTTTACATCATTTAGATTTAGAAAATTATTGAAAAATCAGTATAATTTTTTTCTAGGTTTAAATTTTTTAAAAATTATTACCTTTTGATAAAAAATGATTTAAAACATGTAAAAAAAACAAAAATATCATATCTACAAAACGTATACCAAAATTCCAGATGAGTTCTCATCTGATTTCTTGTAGACTTTTTGAATGCGACAATTAACACTATTTTGTATTTACTCCCCAGCGGAAAAAAATGTCCCAATTCTTCTAAAAATTTTCAAAACGTCTCAATTTTTTTCAGTTTGTTTCAGTTTGTCTCGTTTTTTTTTCAGATTCTTGCAATAACTTTTAGAATGAGTTAAAATGTTTTATTTAAGTATTTGGACAAAACACTCAGAGTATTTCAGTTTGTTTCATTTTCTCTCATTTCTTTCTGAACAAAAAACGATAGAAACCGAAAGAAACTGAAACAAACAGAAATAATCTGAAAAAAAAATGAAAGAAAATGAAATAAACAGAAACTAAATGAAAAAAAGTGAAAGAAATTGAAACAATTTGAGAGAAATCAAAACAGATTAAGACAAACTGAAATAAACTAAAAATTTCATAATATTACTGATTTCTTTTTTCGTCAGTTAGAAAATGAAAGAAAATGAAACATACTGAAAATTTCCGATAATTCCTGAAACAGTTTAAAATGTACTATTTGTTTCGTCCCAATTTTCACAAGAACTTTCCGTTCATTTCAGTTTCTTTCAGAAATTTTCAATTACTCTCGTTTATTTTTTCCGCTGGGGCTATTATTAATCTAAATAAAAATTTTTAGTAAAAATTTTTATCGTTGATTATGGTTATTCTCATATATGCATATGTCTAAATTAAAAGCTTTCTTTGAAAAAGTTTCTCATTATATTTTTAAAGTTAAAAATTACATATCAATAAAATATATAAATCAATACTCGTAAATATAATTTATAATGAAATTCAAATATTTTGCTACTTTCTTTTTCATTGAAAAGATCGAATCTACGCGATACATCGCAAAAGAAGAAAGCAGCTAAGTGAGAAGCCGTGGTCCAGATGGAAGACATGTCAAACAAGTCACATTGTCAGAGTCTGTTTAAAATAGTAAGAATATGTATAAAAAAATGTACTTTTTATGATTTTATAATTAATAAACAGTTAAAAGAACTAATAATTTAATTATTTACCAATAATCCAATCATAAAATCTATATTTTTTAGCACTTTTTATTCACCTTATTATTCCTATTTTTAAATTTCCCGCACTATCTCTGACCCTGTGACGCGTATATGACAGCATCTGGGGGACACTCCCTCGTCTTATTAGAAAGAGAAGGATGGATGTTAAGATTAAAATGACGGGGGAAGAGTAGAGAGGGTGTTGTCACTTGTCAATGCAATTTCTCGGCGCTGATTCACAATCAATATCAAAACAATGATTTAATTAAGTAACTCTTGATAATAAGCCAAACAATAACATGTGCCAATATCAGTTGAAGAGCATCTCTTAAAGTGACAGCAAGTGATTTTCATATAGTTTATCGTTGTTAGTTTATCTCAATAATAGTGCATGATCAAGAAAAATATCTAATTGCCAAGTTTTATTTTATAAAACAAGTATTGATGAGGGAACAATGGTTTTTTTGAAATAATAATAAACAGTATTATTTGAAGAGAAATAAGAGTTGTTGAGTATACGAGATGAGTGCTAAAACTTTAAGTTCATTAGCAGAAGATTATTTTTACAATATTAATCCGTTGGCCAAAAGAATTGGCGAAGATGTTGCTGCAACAAAAGATGCTTACGAAGGACTCTGGAACACACTGAGCTTAGAAGAAAAAAATCAAGCTGTCGATGAGACAATCATTCAACCTGAGGTTGCTTTGAAATATGCTTCAAAAAAGCTAGAGCCATCCAAAGAATATCCAGAATATTATCCTAAACTTAGGATACAAACTGGGATGAAATATTTGATCGATGAGACTGGATCTGTAAGTATTATATGAAATATTTATATTTTGAAAATGGATAATTTTTTAATATTATAAATTATAAATTTTTAATATGTATTTCAGACATTGCGTTGGAAAGATGAACATTCAGCTCCATTTTCTTTTATGACACAGTCCCAAATGAATCTTGATTGTTTGGACCAAACAAATCAGTCCAATACTAAGAATATAACAAGCAGTTATATCTCTAATGCTTCTCATTTTTCAAATTCATGTAATATTAGAAACGCTGATGATTCATTGGAAGATAATTATAGTCCACCGTCAAGCCAAATAAGTTTTTATCAAACTGAAAATTATTCAGATACAATATTTTCAACCGAGGATTGTAGTACTATTCGCAGCAGCTGCGTTGACAGTGAAAATTCTGAAGGAATATTTGCTAAATTAATCAACAAGACTTCTTTGTTAAAAATACAAAATGCAAATAGCTCTGACGATGATATGGAAAATTTGGTGCCACAGAAATTAAGAACTCCTAAAAGCAATGCTAATGATAAAAATCAGATGAATATTAATTTTGGTGGACATTTGAAGTCTAGTGATATTGAATCTGCTGCTCTATTAGATACGCCAAGTTCTTATAGTAGTTATCAGTCTTCGCAATTGCAGGAACCTGATATTCCAAAAACAGGATTTGAATTTTTAGATAACTGGTAATTTTTTCATGACAAAGTTACAGAATTTTTCATTGTAATTATTTTATACCATTTTGTATTTAATGAAAATATTAATTAGCTTAAAGTAAGATAAAATTTTTTTATTGTAAAATGAATAATGATTTTTGTATGTCATGTTTCTTTAGCATAAAATAAATTTTGAAATTTTGAAGAATATGTGTATACATTAGACTGCAATAATAGCGTTAAAGTAAAGTTACATGACACAAATAAATATATTATTTATTTTTAAAGTATTAAAAATTCATCATGATTAATTTTAAAATTATAGAATTATAAATGATAATCTGAATACTGCATAGAATATTATACACCCTTTTGTACGTATAATTACTGAATCATTTTATACAAAGACTATTGATAAAAATGCTTTAAAATAAATATAAATGTTTGCGTTTGGCTGTTTAGTTTAACGTACATAAAAAACATATTTAATGATATTCATTGATAAGGATACGAGATATTAAAAAGACTGCAATTTATTATTTTTAAGAAAAATGTAAACTTCCGTCAAACAAATAGGAACAAAATATTTAAGTATAGTACAAATTAAGAAATTTGAAGACCAAACTGTAGAAGCACTTTGCTTATCCTTTTTAAAAACATAGTGATCTAAATAAAAATGTTTTTTAATACATTTATATGAAAATGTAATCCATAGATATATTCATACATTTATATGAAATAAAATTTTAACATAAAATGTAAAATATGTTTTATTTTTATTGCATTTGATGTCCTTAATTTTAATTATAAATTATTACAATAGGAAATTAAGTGTTTGCATTACAAAAAGTTTTATTTTGAAATTCAATTATTCTTTTTTTTTAAATTTTATTTAACGTCGCTGTATTTGTGCTATCATTACGATAACGACGAAGGTAATTAATGTGTTTGTGAACAAAGCACATGTATCGTATACGATGGTGCTTTTGTATCAATCGGTGGCCGAGAGCGGAATTCGAACTCAGATTCTCGAGATTATGAATCCATCGCTCTACCGACTGAATCACTGAATATCTCCAATTAGAAAGTTTATACAAGTTTTTAAATAGCAAAATAAATTTTCAAACGTTTACAGTTCTTTAGCATTAGTAGCTGAAAGCTTAAAATTTTTAAAAAATGGAAATAGAGTTCAAATCTTTTTGATATAGCAATTGTAGTACATGGAAATATTATTTTTGACGAAGTTAAAGCATAAAAAAAATTAACATGGATTTCGCTTTTAAAGCATTAATTAATAAAAAAAAGTTGAACTTTGGTGTATTGATTTATCGTTTTTTCAAATTATTTTTTTGATAATTTTTTCGATAATTTTTTTTGTAAAAAAGTTGTAATTTTAATTTGAGGAAATAATTTTCGTTTTGAACATAAGTACTTATCTATAGGCAGTTTTCTTTGGTTTTTATTAAAATTAATTTTTTTCTTCTATATAATTTTCAAATCATCATTTATAGCTGTAATTACGATTGTATAAGTGTCTATAAAAAATAAAAAATGGTAATCACAAGCTGCTTTGATGAAAAAATGAATATTTTCTGTTTGCATTTTTAATCTGAAAATATGAAATTATAATTATATTCGGACGTTTAAATTTGTATGATTGCACGTTTGCTAATTACGCAACCACAATTCCAGAAGAAACCAAAATTTGTGATTATCATTCATTTTTAAACCTGTTATTGATGAGATAAAATTATTTTTTCTATCGTCAATATTGCGTTTTTTTTAGTTTTCTCAATGTTACATCCTGAATTCAATCTAAGATTCAAAATCTTATGATTTTTAAGGCTTCTCATGCACGCATAGAAATGATGTATTTTTTTAGCGGTATCATGACATATAATTTTTAAGATTTTATTCAGGAAATAATTAATAATCGTAATCGTACAACAAATTTAAATAATAACTATTGAAATAAAATAATATTCAAAAATATTTTTTTAAATAAATTAACTATAAAAAAATAAATTATATATTGACATCACCGCTTAAATAAATTCCAGAATTTTGCTGTCAAAATTTATTTAATTTTTTGAAGCTAACAAATAACATTTTTGTTCGAGGGTGAGTGTGACAATAAAAGAAAAAAGCTTTAAAATATTTTATACATTTTATGCTTTATTACAAATATAGTAAATAATAATCTTACAACATTAGTTTTGTATTTTTTTTCGAGTTTATAATTTTTGTACAAGATTCTTTCTCACAAACATTTACTATTTACAAATAACAAATATATATATAATAATTTACAATGCTTATATTGTGAGAAAGAAAAGCCATTAAAACGACTAACGGCATATAATATATATATATATATATATTTAAAAAAGATCAGTCTGGCATTTCGAACAAAGTTCATTTATCAATACTATATGTATATAAGTACAAAATATGGCTTTGAATTTCTCGAAACTTCATAAATTATATTTTTCTTTTTATAATATTATATAATTGAAACACTGTGCTTGATTTTCTAAGTTATTAACAGACTTTATTATTACATTAGAAGGCACAATATTTATAGGTATGTAAATATATATAAATAAATATATATATTTATGTATATATATTGTAGTGCACCGAATTTGAATAATTTACAACGATGCTCAAAGTCTAGTTTTATTTAATCTACAATCTAAAGACAAAAGACATAAGAACATTGCACCATGGCTTAGCAATTGATAATGACTGTACATTTTCGCCAACACCCTGATACAAGGTGCTTTTGGCGAAATTTTAAAACTACATACTTTCTTAAATATTAAATTACATTTTATAACCAAAAAAATTTTCAAAATTTTTCGTATACCTTTTTATGGCAAGACAGCTATTTAGCAGTGTTCCAATTAAAAAAAATTTTTTCCCTAAACTTAATATAAAATCTCAAAAACTTAAAAAAAAAAATAAACAATTTTGATCATTTTTTTCTAAAATTAATTTAAACATATTCCTCAGAGGGTTTATTAATATTATTAGGCAGTCTCAGTGTGCTAGGCACTCTATTTGAGCCGTCTGGTAATTCAGCAATGTCTATAAACACTCCAACCAGACTTTCAAAATTTGGTCCCCAATTTAATAAATAATCCCAACTTAAGGCTGTATTTGTTGATGGGGACTCGTTACTGGACGGTCTATATAATCCTCCCATGTGTGTTGACATATCGTCATCCGATGCCACCAAAGTGCTCAATGAGCCTCGGAACGAACTGTCAAATCCATCGTAATTAATGTTAGGCGGTAAAGGTGGCTTAGTCGATTGTGGACTTTCGCTAGTCCTTGCAGCGACTTCATCTTCAGGTTTGCTATAAATATCGTCTGATCTTTTATCCCCTACTAGTGAATTATTATCGTATTCTATTTCCGAGCATGTAAAGCTATCATTTCCACTTTCATCCGTCGTTGAAGAATTTCGTCTCTTCAGTCTTTCGGGTGGTGGTGTATGTCTTCGATGAAGATGTAACGGGTTATGTGTTGGTCCTCTTGCCTCGCTCGACGAACTTACAGCATCAAGAGTCGAAACTAAACTCGATGTTCTAGGTCTGGAATTAAGCCTTTCGATTTCTTCGGCAGTCAAACCCATTGGTCCTGAGGATACTCCATTATTTACTGTTTCATTATTAGATTGTTGTACCTTACGGCTAGCTGTTGAACCTGAAAGTTGACTCATAATAGGTGAATTAAGGCTTCGTTCACTGTTTGAATTCATGGCATCTTTGCCAACTCCACCAGATGACGAAGTTGTTGCTAATAAGGCACTTTGTAAAGGTTTCCCGCTAATATCATGAAGTGTTAGTATCCTAGGCTGTTGAGCTGACAATTCACTGCTGGGTGATAATCTAGCTAGGGGTGTACTTTGAAGAAGTTTAGGAGCTGAGCCAGGTGGTTGACCTACAGACGGAGGTGGCATAGCTCGTGGAGGAAAAGGTCCTGCATGTCTGTGTTGTTGATTCGTATGTTTGTGATGATTACCATAACTGTTAATCGGAGGTGGCGTAGCTTTATACTTTCTCATACCATCTCTATAGCCCTTATAATGGTAAACGATATCAATGTCACTTGGTGCAATTGAACTTGCGTTTTCTAAGTCATAATGTTCTGGCATGTCTGGTTCTTGATTATGTTCATGTGAATGTAAAGAATTTTGTGTTGGTGGAGGTAATGGGGGATGTTCATCCCTTATAGGAGGTGATTTAGTAATCTCGCGCTCGATGATATCCGGTCTTTGAGGCCGATGTTCTGCTGCATTCATCTCGCGCTCTTTATATTTCTTTGAAATTAATTCAGGACCCAAATGACCAATGTTTCTCAAGTCTGATCCATCAGAGATGTAAGTATTTTCATGTCTCGACATGATATTGTCGGGTTGAGATCCTACTAGAGTGTTACCAGTAATAATTGCGTTTGTGCTCTTGTTAACAACTGTACTTGCTGATTTCTCTTTATTTTGGCGTCTCAAACGAAAGATGACAAAGCTTGCTAAAATGGCCACTAGAAGAATGATAAAGAATACAATGACAAGTGTTATACCGACACTCAATGGATCAGCTGCTGTAGCAGCAGTGATACCAATAGGTCCACGGCAACCCAGATGTACTTTGCCATGGTATAACACGTCCTTGAAAACTGATCCTGAACCATTAAAAGGTTGAACTTCTCCATTTATTGAAAAATTAGCCATACAGCCCTCAAAAGCTCTTGGAAGTCCATCATGAGCGAGGTATAAATCACGCCTTACTCCACCAATCGTTAATAATGTTAAATAAGGATCCAAGAAATCGTGAACTCCAGCTGAATCTAATTCATCACCAGTTAATGTTCCATCAACGTAAAGCTTAAGACCCCGATTATGTGCGTGCAAAGTTAAATTATGCCATCGTCCATCAGCTAATGAGTTCTCATTTGACCCGCTCATATTTACAGGCGAACTAAGTAATGAAGAATAGCTAATTTGTCCATTGCGTAATTCTACTGAAGTGAAATGCTTATTAGTGGCTGCATAAATTAGCACACCATCAGGTTTTACAGTTCGGAACATTAGATGAATTCTCTTGGCAGGTGTTGATGTTGGAATAAGAGGAATGACGTTCTCTTCAACAAAATGCGATGATAAAGAATTATGCCATAAAGTCGTACCGCTATAAAGGTACTCGAGGAGCTGCATCCTTCTATGCTTCTCTGAGATCTAAATAAAAAAAAGTAAAATTTCAGTAATTTTGTAAATTATTAAAAATAAATAGTTGAAAAATATATTATAATTTAAGATATTTAAACGAAACATTTAAAAAATATTGAAGTAAAAATAAAATGGATCGATTAAGCTTTTGTTTAGTGTATTATTTATTAAAGCATATAATAATTATTACCTTATATTCAATGTAGCCACCCTCACTGAAATTGACTGATTCAAGAGCACCTTGACAATTTGGAGCTGTAAGCTTTCCACACTGACAAGCTAATTTATTCCACTTATCATAGCATTTACCCATGCCACAGATGTTTCTGTCTCTTGTATTTGATGTTGAACAAGGCCCATTGTCTGATCTAGGACATGTAGGTTTGATACTCCGAGATGACAAAGGATTTGTAAGGTTAAGAGCACGACCATTTATGGACACTGAATGGATACATCCTACAAGATCATCTGAGTGTATCTGACCAGGTCTCTCCAATATTGGATCCGCATTCATTAGACCACCAAGCATTAGTGGATTCTTGTTGAAGTTTAGCGTTCTATAAATAAACAAAAAATATAAAATAAATAAATGTCAAGTAACATTAGGGGAATCGAAAAGAAAATATCATACGTACCCAATTGGTCCAACATCATCCACGTAGCAGGTACCATCTCCGGGCCTACACTCATCACAAACATCACCGTGCTCCTTGCATTTTGAAACACTTAACGAAACTACCCTTCCATTTCTTGTAGCTGTAACTTTTCTCCAACCTCCATCTGCCATCGATTTTTCAGATTTTATGGTAAGCGAAGTAATAGCACTTCTTGCTCCACCACAGGAGAATATCAATCTACCTTCTACTAATTCTAGCACCACAAAATCTGAACGACCTCCACTTTGTGGACCATAATTATAGAGTAATAAAGCATTCGGCTTAGTGGTAGCAAAAACAATCGTTATGTCGTTAGTATTAGAGTCAAGAGCTGGGAAAGTCATGTAAGAAAGCTCGTCAAAACCAAAGGTCGAGCGTTCACAATGCCGACCATAACGACCTTCTGGACAACTACAGCGATATCTATAACAAAAATTATCGATTTATTTATTTTAATTAAAAGTTTGAAGGTTTATTTACATATTAATTATTAACAATAGGAAATTGTAACTAAATTAACAAAAAAATCTGACACTTACCCAGGTTTTTCTCCGACGCAAAGGCCGCCATGAAGACAAGGATTCGGTCTACATGAATCGGTAAGCACCTCACAATGATTTCCACGATAACCAGCTCGACAAAGACAAAAGAAACTTGATCCATCAGGACTTTCTTTACACGAACCACCGTTTCTGCAAGGATTACTAGCGCAAGCATCACCTCGCTCAAGCTCGCATAGTTTACCTTCTCGATCTGCGGGACAACTGCAGTGGAAATCAAAACCCATTCTGCGGCATTGTCCACCCTAATAAAAAAAATAATATTGAGCGTTTAATATAACAGCTTTTTTAAAAGAAAAATTTTTATATACTAAAGGTCATTTTTAATATTTTAAACGGATAAAAACACAAATCGCCAAGCATTTATCTTTAAATTGAAAAGGCCATTTACAAATTGGTTGTAATTATTTGTTTAAAGACAATAATTGACATTTATAAAATAAAATCACTTACAGATTGACAAGGATTTGGCGAACATGGATCTTGCTTCTTCTCGCACCTGTCGCCAGTAAAACCATCACGACATTTGCAAACCATTTCGTGCACGACCTTAGGTGACGTTAAAATTAATGTTGCACTATCTGTTATCCTTGCATTTTCATCAACTACAATTTGATCACTGCAAACTCCTCCATTATCGCATGCGTCATTATCATTTTTACAAGGTGAATATCCAATCGTTAAATGAGAACCTTCAATAAGAGTTTCAATTTGTCTACTTTTTCTTTGCAAAAATTCTTTAACTTCATTCTTCGTTCGATAACCTGTAATGGTAATCAAAAAATTTGCATAAGTTACAATAATTTAAAATTTATGATAATTTTATTAAAAAATAAGAAAAAAAAGAACAAGATTTATTACCATCAGGAGAAGATATGGCCATGTAAATTTCTATATGACCTTCCTTCTCGTCTATACTATAAATATTCAATGTATCGCCAATTTCTAAGTCTTCCTGCAGTAGCTCCAAAAGAGCTCTGTAGTATTTACTTAAGAAATCGGCAGCTTTTATTCGTGATATTTGCATTGTTATGCTATTTTCAACGGTAGTGTTTGAAAACGTGACAAATTCTACTGTCACTTTCGATACTACGTCCGGATGTCGTCCATCGTTACCAGATACGCTCAGTGAATATCCAATACCTGTAAGATAAAAAAAGAAAAGAAAAAATTTAACTTTTTTCATAAAATCGTATAAATTTAAGTGATGAATTTGCAGAAAACGGTTAAATCTTGTTAATGAAAAAAGAAAGAAAAATTAATTAAAAAAGAATGTTTTTCAATAATTTAAATAATTCTTTTAAATAAAAAAAAATTTTTTAACGTGAAAAAACAAACGTTCAAACCACTTAAAATTTTTAAAGATTACACGCTTATATGAATAAACTGCCGGCCTTACTATCAAATTAAATAATCATCTCGACAATCAGAAAATTATGCAAAACGCTATATAAAATACGAAAATCGTTCGAAAAAAGAAAAAAAAAAAAACAAGAAATCAAGCATCGAACGAACGACTGAGAAGCGAAGATGCCGCAAGGAACAACTATGATAAATCAAGGTGGGAAGGGTAAAAAGGCATGAAGGGACGAAATAGTCCCCCTGGTTTTAATACGAGACACGCGCGCCATCCATCCGACACAATGTGAAGTCCCTTTATATATATATGAACTTATATCTATATGTATATGTGCATATTTATATGTATGTGTCCGTATGCATATATGTGTATATATCCATGTATATAGACGTGCGTGCACGCGAATGAATTATTAATAGCGCGATCTCGCGCAATTTTCGGGGAAGGTAGTAAGAGATGAAGAAGGTAGGAGGATGAGGAGGATGAAGAAGAGAAGGTGGAAGAGGAGGGAATGAAGGAGACGGAGGATTTATGGCTGTGAACACGAACCTGGCGTGATTTTGCTGGCATGCAAATCGCAAGACGCGGCAGGGATGCTCAGCACGCCAGCAGACGAGCCCTGAAGGATACGGCAGCTGTAGTCACCGCTAGTGTCAGGATCGTTTGGATGTACGTCGGCTATCTTGCCTAAAGGCGTTTGACCATTGAATGTATGCACCATAACATGCACTGAACGTGGACTCGATGGGCTGTCGTTTTGATCAAGAACGTAAACTGTTATCGCGTGCTCACTTGTCATACGTGGTGTGCCGGAATCTTCCACTTCGACCTGTATTTTTTTAACAAAACAAAATTATGCGTTAATCATTAAAAACAACCAATAGAATACATTATAAATATAGAGTTTACTTTTATAATAAATAGTTAAAAGATTCATAATAAGCTTATTACTAAGATGGATTGCTATCCAAAATATAATGATGAGTCTACTTATTTTGACTAAGATGATAATTTAAAAGGCTATTGTAATACAAATATACTTTGTTTCTTAATTTTGTAATTTAAAATTTTATACAAAGCCAATCTTACAGAATACTAAAATACTTAAACTGATCAAATTAATAACTTTATATTTGAAAATAGAAAAGATTAGAGGTAGTTAATGTAACTGACATATTTACCAAAAATTAATTTTTTTTAATACGTATTTATTAAAGAGTTTTACGTACCAAAAGATCTAGTTGCGATGCCATTTCTCTATCTAAACTTCTGGTAGTTTTTAATATACCCGAGTGCTTTTCCAAACTGACTTGATCCATTTGCTTGCCACCAATAAGTCTATACGAAAATGGAGCTCCGTTTGGTGGTAGATCCGGATCAGTGGCACTTAAGGTCATAATACTTGTTCCTGCAGGTTCATTTTCGCTAACGTAACCTATGACATCTGTAGAATCGAACACGGGTCCATTATCATTTACATCAAGCAATTCAATCTTTACAGTAGCACTTCCGGTCTGAGGTGGACTACCGGTATCGATTGCTCCAATAATTAATTCGTAACTTGATATTGTTTCTCTGTCAAGTAGTTTAGCAGTTTCCACGTCGCCAGATTGAGGATCAACTTTAAAAGCTTGGCCGACGTTTCCACCGATAATCGAATAAGAAAATTGGTTATTTTGAGGACGAACGTCTTTGTCGATGGCTCGAACGGTTAACACTTTAGTTCCAATATTTTCTCCTTCAGAAACGCTAGCTTCGTAAAGGTTTTCTAGAAACTCTGGTGGATCATTACCATCTTGTATGGAAATGATCACCTGAGCTTCATCAGTGTCGTTACCACGAATTCCGCCAGCGTTCTTAGCCATGACTGTTAAAATGGCACGGTTTTGTGTTTCTCTATCCAATCTACAAAATCACACAATTATAAAATATCATATAATTATCTTAATAATAAAACATTAACAATTTATTTAATATCTTACCTTCTGGATACACTAATAATTCCTGTTTCAGGTCCGATAGAAAATCCACGGTCGTTCGATGAACCAACGAATAAGTAGAAAACTTTTCCATCAACACCTGCGTCTTGATCAGTAGCTTGAACAAGACCGACGGATGTTCCAACTTCAGCACTCTCCGAAACATCCATATGGAAAACTGGTTGAATAAATTTAGGATAAAATTCATTAACACCAGTAATATGTACTAAAACAGTAGTGAAACCATGCATCTGTGGATTGGTATCTGGATTAGCAGCGACGATATCCAACGTATATTCGTTAGCTTCTTCATAGTCAAAGCTGATTTTAGATTTAATAATTCCAGTATTTTGTTCAATTTGGAAATGTTCTTTGCCAGTACCACCAAGAATTCGATATTGAATAACTGCGTATTTGGGTGAATCAATGTCTTTTGCTACAACTTTAAATACAAAGTGATGAGGAGGTGAATTTTCGGGTAAATATGCCTCATATAAAGTCTGATTGAACGTTGGTGGATTGTCATTTATGTCGGATACATTAACTGTCAAAGTAGCAATAGCATGTTTAGATTCAAATCCTAAATCTCTTGCGGTTATATTCAATCTATATTCTTGAATTGTATCATAATCTAGAGCTTCAAGTATCGTAACAGCACCAGTAATTGGATGAATTGAGAATTCATGACGTTCATTACCAGCTGAGATTTCATATCTAACCATACCGTTTGGCCCATCATCAGAATCGGCTGCATTGACAGTTAAAATTGTCGTATTGACGGGTTCATTTTCTGGTACCCGAACTTGATAACTAACAGCTGCAAAAGTTGGAGCATGACGATTTTCTCCAGTAATGATTAAAGTTGCTAAGACTTCATCATGTTGTGGAGGAACACCTTTATCTGTAGCTTTTACTTTCAATGAAAATATCGTGCCGATTTTAAATTCAGCCAGACTCTTTTTGATATAAACCCATCCAGATTTTGGTTCCATGAAGAAATATTCACTGCTATTACCAGCAACAACGGAGTATTCAATTTCAGCATTGACACCAAAATCTTCATCATCTGTAGCAACAAGTTGTGCAACCTTTTTATTACTCGGGTAACCTTCTGGTACTGGCCATAAGTATGATCTTTGTTCAAACTTCGGTGCATGATTGTTGGAATCAACAATGCTTACATAGACTAGTGTCTTAGATGATAGTGGTGGTTTTCCATTGTCAGTAGCAACGACGTAAAGTGAGTAAACATTTTCAGGTGAAGTAGGCCGATTTGTGTGTTTATAACGTAAGGTCCTCTTGCTAAAGATGTCACCTGTAGCAGGATCAACTGTAAACAAATCTGATGGTTGCGATAAACTGTAGGAAATAACTGAATTTGGTCCTTGCTTGTCACGATCAGTAGCGACAACTTGGCCTACATATGCCATTCTTCGTTGAAGCTCTGGAAAATGGAAATGATATGTCTCTTCTTCAAACTCAGGTGGATTGTCGTTTTGATCTTGAATAGTTATAGTTATCGGTGTCTCTGCACCCCATGCTCCGTCAACTACAGCAACTTTAAGCAAATATTCATCTTGAACTTCACGATCTAAATGTCCAGCTACAGTTACGTTACCGGTTAGCGGATCGATTAAGAATTTATTACTAGGATTTTCGGTGAAACTATAAGTGACATTAGCATTTTGGCCAATATCTAAATCACTGCTGGTAATACGTATGACAAAAGCACCAATTTCAGAATTCTCAGTGACATTAACACTGTAGAGACGTGTGAAGCGAGGAGGATTGTCATTTTTGTCAAGAACCGTGACGAGGACAGTAGCTGTACCGGTAAGTTGTGGTGTTCCGCGGTCACGAGCTTCTACTATCAGTTCATAAGACGAGATCTATAAGAAATAAAATTATTAAGTTATGATATTTCAGAGAAAATAATGTTTAAGTAAATCATATTTTATAATACATACCTCTTCTCTATCTAATTTAGAGTTTGTGTTGATTTCACCGGTAATCTCATCAATAATGAAGGTTTCATCAAAATCGCTCATAAGATGATACGTAACTTCTCCGTTTTCATTAGAATCAGCATCTTTAGCTGAGATTTTTGTTACAAACAGAGGTGGATATTCTTCTTCGGGAACCGAAGCATTGTAAATGGCTGAATCTATGATAGGCGCATTGTCGTTTGCATCTGTTACATTGACCAGAAGCTGAATAACACTTCTAAGAGAAGGTTTTCCAGAATCTCGTACTTCAACCCACGCTTCATAACGAGGTGCCGTTTCATAATCAAATCCAGATGCAATGACAACCTACAATTAAAAATAAATAAATAATTAAATATACAAAATATTATAAACATTGTTTAAAATATTTAAATACTAACCTCGCCGGTATGAGGCTCAATTCTTAAAGCCTCTCCAACATTTCCACCAGCCATACCAAATACTAAATCATTAGAAGGACCTTCTTTTGGTGTTGTTGCACTCAATGTTGTAATAACTTTACCCTCAGGTACATCTTCTTTCAAAGTAAATCTCGTCGCGGTAGTAGGTATAAAACTAGGAAAAAGTTGATGTTCCCAAAGTTGAACAACAAGATCTGCAGAAATAGAACGTGGTTCAGTTCCACAATCGGAAGCTTCAATCTGAAGATCGTAAGTACTGCGTCCAACATTAGCTAAATTTTCATTAGCACGTATTACACCACTATGAGGATCCACGACAAAACGATGAGCATCTTTACCGTGTAAACGATACACGATACGAGAATTTTCACCGTCATCATCGTCTACTGCTTTAGCACCGAAAACAAAATCACCTGAAAGTACAAGACATTAATTTAATAAATTATAAAAATATTTATAATTTTGAAAATCTTATCTCATTTTTCATTAAAATCTATATAAACGATTGTATTTATACCTTTATTAATTGTATCAGGAACGTAAGCCGTATATCTGGGGCTAGAAAATTTCGGCGTATTATCATTCAAGTCGCTAACGAATATCGTTAAATTAACTGCAGAAGCATGCGGTTCGGTTGGACTTGAATCTTGTGCAACTAGTGTCAAGTGATAAATAGCAGTCTCTTCACGATCTAATCGGTCCAAGGTAACGATTTCTCCTGTACTTGAATTCACGTGAAATCTTTCAGCTTTGTCGCCAAGTATACTGTATCTGTTTAAAGTTAAAAAAAGAAAATTTAATTAAAATTTATAAAAAGCAATTTTTTAAGTTAATCATAGAAAATAAAAATTGATAAATTATTGATAATATTAATATTTAATAAGCATTAGAAATAAATAAAATCTTTAGTTTTTATTTCTTTTCTAATATTAAAACCCGATTTCAAATGTATTAGAGATTATACAACGATGTCTCAGAAAAAAAACGTTACTCTTTTAAATACATCTTTTTAACATAATCCTTTCATTTTCATAATTTCTAAACTTTATAGGATAAGCTTAAATGTTTTCAATTTAATTAATCCCACATTTATAAGTCTCTTCCTTTTTGCGCTGCATAAAAAGCAAAATAAAAAAATTCTCAAAAATTCCCGAATAACTTTTTTAATTTCTTTAAATTTCTCTAAACTTATCTAGCTAAAAGATTTAAACCCAAAATACTTTGCTTGCATATATATATCCTTTTAGCAATAATATCGAATTTTCAAGTTCGTGAAGTTATAATCCTCTTTCGTTCTCCCCCAAATGCTGGTAAAAAAAAGAATTAAAAGATATATACATGCTTGCTTTTTTTCTTTCATTCTCTTAAGTATTTCTTTCTTTTTTTCTTTTAAAGATCATCTTACCGGATTTTAGCATTGAGTCCTTCGTCCTTGTCGGTGGCCAAAGGATTAGCGACCCATGCACCAGCAGGCAAATTTTCCGTCACCAAAGCTCTATATTCTTGACGGTTGAATTCAGGACTGTGATCGTTAACGTCAAGAACGACAACGCGTACAATTCCCGAGCCTGTCAGTGGTGGTGAACCTATAGAGAGAAAGGGCAAAAGAAAAAAAAAACGACTTATATAATCATGATGTGGAACTATAGAGAGAGATTTTACGTTTTTAAGTGTGAAATAAAAAGAAAGATGCATATAAGGGATCAACGTATATATGTATATGATGAGAAGCGTCATTCCTATGGGAAAGATAAATATTTCGAGCGATTCGAGTTATATTTGGGTGGTCATGGTATATAATTCAATACTTTTTAAGAGATTTTAAGAGTAAGAAACAGACTGACATTTTGGATGATTTGTCCTTTGTCAATTTTTGTCGTTATTAAGAAGATGTACATTTGTTTGAGCTAAAAGGATTATTTTTGTCATTTTAAAATATTAATTACTAATGTTGTTAAATTATAATTAAAGAATTCAAATAATACGTTTTTTATTACTTTATTAGATAAATATTATAAAATTAACTCAATAAATGTGTTTTTTTATTAGACTATCATATTTACACTGTAAACTTAATAAATAATACGATCGATATATTAACAATATACTTAAAGTATATTATTAATCACTTTATTCAAAGGAGGTACTTCACAAGAATATTTCATCACAGTTATAAGGTGTACACATTCTTTTGCAGATGTGTGTATACATGTATATATATACCTTCAAGCATTCGTGCATGTAAAAGGATTTTATTAATTCATTTTACTATCTCAATGTAAGGTAGTAAAGGGAAGGTAAAAAGATTTTATCACGTAAGAGAAAATAATTTTTTTTTTTTTTTCAATGCATAAAAGAATAAAAAAAAGACGTCTTTTATACATAGGCACGATGTACGTAATGTTAAGACAAAGAAAAAGAAAGAAAGAGAGAGAGAGCAATGGAAAAGGGTATAAATCGTAGTCTTATAACCCCTGCGACGTTGGCTATATAATTAGTAGATAGAGTTAGTAATGGTCAGACATTAAAGTCTTTATTTTAATGTTCGTTTACACGCAGTTACAAGGTTACAACTGAGAGAAAATTTTATATTCCTTTTTAAGTATTAAATGCCTTCTATGTAACTAACCAACACGAAAATACCTATCTTACTTCTTTTTTTTTTAACTATGAGAAATGTGATTTTTTTTATTCTTTTTCAATTTTTCTTCTTTGGTTTTCTTGTATTTCTTTAGTACACCAATTCTTTTTTTTTCGTCTCGTATGTTTGATAATACTATAAAACTAGCTTACAAAGTTATATGCTAATCATAAATGAAATAAGTAAAAATAGTTTCTTGTTATTATGGTCGTTGTTTACCTTCATGTATTGCATCGACACTTTTTATCATGTACAAAGATTTAATAATCGTATATCATATTTAAATCTATACTGTATGAATGTAGTCAGGAAGAAATTTGTGCAATATTAGCAAAATTTTTCGCAAACCAGTAATAATGCACCGTAAAGATTTTGAATTTTATTTTGAAATTTTCAGCATCTAATTCATAGTCATATAACTATCAATTTTAAAATTGACAGCAATATCCTAGTATTAAAAGAAATGAAAGAAAAAAAGGATTGAAAGTCAAAATACCATTAATTTACAGTACATAAATTCAACTTAACACCATTGATATCCAACCTTTTCTAACTAAAACCTAACAATCTCAAAATCCGTTCATCAATATTCCAATAAAATCTTCTTCCAGCTATAGATTTTTAAAAAAAAGAGTAAAGAATCAACTCTTTCCTTGCCATTTTGAAAGATAATTTCTTCTTCAAGCATATACACATACGATGCACATATAAAAGTCAAACCGCCAAAGGATTACAGACCAAATATATATATGTATGTATGTTTGTATGTATGTATATGCACATACACATACTTTAGTCATACGTATACATATATAAAGAAAGAAGAAAAACTTGTAACTCCTTTTTCCTCTCTCTCCTCTTCGCACTCATCCCAGAGCAATCAATCAACATCTCTTACTTTGCTAAGGCCGAGGGCATATGCAACATTCCGCGAATTGAAATATGCAAACCCTTTTGGCTTTGAACCAAACTTGTATATGTGTATGGGGTTCATATATGCTCTCCATCTCTCTCTCTTCTTCTCTTTTCTTATACGACCTTGTACTGTCAAGCATCGTCGTATAGGTCCATTGTCCCAAGAAGTTTCTTCCACAGCTGGGAAGTTATCTTTCAAAGCTACTTCGCCCTTCTGCTTCTTCTTCTTCTTCGCTCTTTATCTGTCTTTTCTCGCTTTCTATTTGTCTCTGAAAGAAGAAAAGAGAGAGAGAGAGAGAAAGATAGATAGAAGGGAAAGATTCTTTTCTCTTATTACTAGTTTCTTCTCCTCGTGTTTTCTTGATTTAACTTCTTTTTTTTTCTTTCTTTTTGCTCTCTTTATCTCGCTTCGAGATATATTTTTCCGCCTGTGTCTTTATATATGTGTGTGTATCTGGACGAGTTCTACATTTAATATTTCCTCTTCCTTCATGCTTTTATATTGAGTCCTCTCTTCCAAGTGTTCGTTTTACGTCTAATATTTGCTATTATTCAGTTCACTCCCTCTTTTTTTTTACTCCGCCTTTATTGACGATTTCCTTTTCTTGCTCACCACAGAGTTATCTTTATTTCTTCTTCTTTTTTTATGTATCTTCAGGCTTAGAAGTAATATCGGATCATTTTTTGTTTAAAACTAAGAATGTTATTTCGTAATCAAGTCTATTAGTTTACATTTGGTATTGCAACTTAGTCCATCGATTCTTCAAATTTATTAACTCATTATGTAATTTTTCTTACTTTACTACTCTTATCGTATTTCTCTTGCATTTTCTTCTTTCTCTCTCTTATTACATTACCATCCTTTTTTTCTCTTTTCCCCTTTTTTCACAATAACTTTTTTCTTTGCATTTTCTTCCTCATATTCCGGTTTTCTAGTTCTTTTATTATTATCTTCTTCTTTATCTTTGTATTCCTTCGACCAACATCACTTGACTCACTTTTCTATGCTCAATATTTTCTCTTCTTACTTAAGCTTCATATTTTTATCCTTTTTTTTCATTTGCTACTTCATACCACCTTTAATATTTTCTAATCTTAACAACTTTCTATTGTTATTAGTTATCATTTCTGGTTGTTCATGTTATGGTAAAAGGGCAAACTTTCATTGCTTTTGCAACTTTAACTTTTGTTATGCATAATCGTGTTTAATAAAAGGAAAAAAATGGAAAATCATATGTATCTACTGATGTTACAAAATAAACAATGAATGAGAATCGAAAACGTTTGTTGTTACGTGTTAAATTTTTTGTTAATCTCTTGATTAATAAAATATCATCCGATTAAACTTTGGTAAAATCTGTAATGTTATACAAACTTTTTTTATTTTTAAATCTACATATCATAAAACCAACATCTCGATTTAACATCTAATAATGACAATCATTTCCTACCGATATTTCTCACGAATATCTCCCAGTCAAAATAGCATTGTTAAACGGTTTATAAAAGAAGAAGAAGAAATAAAACGAAATGAAAAAAAGAAAAATATCAAACATTTTGATCATCAGCACAGATATGGGTTATTATTCCGTTTACAATTTCTTTTTTTTTTCAAACTCTACCCATCCAATCTTTAATCCCAATGACTTTCTTCTTTTTCGGTTTTCATCTTCTTAACTATTCTTATTCTAAACGATCGAGCATTTGAATCTTGTCTCTTTTTTTCTTATTTTAACCTTTTTTTATCTTCTTTCTTCTTTCTCTCTCTCTTTATATGCGCATGCCTTAGCATTTATTTCTTTATTTTTTTTTCATTTTGTGCGTCTTTTAATGCTCTCGTACACGTGAAGGATACAAATTGAAAGGAGAGACTCTCTTTCTATATCCTCTCTCCTATACCTTTGGAATTGATTATATCGAAGATGTGTCATTCAATAATCGTTATGACAATATTTTTCTTTTTCTTCTCCTTCTTTTTTAACTTCAACTATTTTTCTTTGAAATGGGATTTCGAATGGGTTTTGTTCGATTTGCCAATAGTTGCATTAGGGAATGTTAATCAATGCATTCACAATATACTATTTAGAAATTATTGTATATAAGCCGATGTAGATTATCTTGATTAGTTTTTTCCTAACCAGTATATTAAGGATAATAAGTTATGATTTTATGGAAAATATTTTGTTATTCACTTCTAAATTGATCTTTTATTAATAGCCTTTCTTAATGAGAATGATTTTATCGTAAATATAGCGAAATTGAATATCATTTTAATTTCAATACTCAATATCTTTTTCGTATAATGGAATAGCATCAATGCGACAATAAGAGAATGAAAATTTTCCTTTTGAATTTCATGCAAAATTATGTATTTGATATTACACTTTTGTAAATCCATTGCTTAACTTAATACTTCTAATCGTATTAGTCAAATTAAATCTTAATTACAAGACTAATACGTATAAATTATCATAAAATATTCCCATGCATTTTTTACTTGTCATTTTTTCAAGCAGCGTGGAAATATTAAATTTAAAATACCGAGGCAAAGTCGACAATGACACGATACTTATATTATCATAAAGGAATTTTCATCGTGTTTTAGCAATGATTGCAATGTATCATCTTATAGTTAACATCAACGTTAAATGCACAAGGAGTTTCCATCCCAATCAAAACAAACTTGTTTCATTAAATTCTAAACAAAGTTTTTGAAAAGTCACCGTATTAATGATTCCTCGTAAGTCTCATGCATAATCCAAGTGACAACGTTAATCTTTCTCTCTCTCATTCTCATTCTCTTTTACATACTATATATGTATCCTGTTCTCCGGCGTGCGTTGTAATTTTCTGGTTTACACGCTTTTAATCAGGCGAACGAAAAGAAAAGGAAAAAGAAAAGAATGAAGAAAGAAGGAAGATAGTTTTTTACCCTCTAATACTACTTCCGCAATTACTTCTAGCCGTTGAAAATACGTTGATGTACCTTGGCGCTCTAATTACAGGAATTTAAAATTATTAAAATCCCCTTATATACAAATTCCTTTACGCGAAGTATAAAGAGAGAGAGAGAAGAGAGCGCGCGGCACTTGCGCTTATGTATGTATATGCTCTTCAGTACTGGCGCGACTTGTTGTATTATATATACGCAAAAATCTGATCGCTATACGGATAATCGTAATAATCGTAATCTTTTACCTTAACTTGGAGGAAGAAATGAACGAAGAAGAATATATATATATATATATATATATATATATATATATATATATATAAAGAGAAAAAGAGAGGGAGAGGATGAGATTTAAGAAAGAAAAAAAGAGCGAAGTTCGAGAAAGAGAAAGAGAGTAGGAAGAAACATCGCGCAACGATTATCATAATCGCGCCTTGTAATTCTCAGTCGTGCGTCGTCTCTACTTTGTCCTCCAGCGCTTTATATTCTTTTGCTCGCGGGTTATTCTTCTTTCTTACTCTCTTTCTCTCTCGCTCTCTTTTTCTCAAGCACTTATTAGTGCAAAAAAAAGAAAGACAAAAAAAATTCGGATCAGTCTTATCCCCTCGTGAGGTCCGCCAGGCAAGCGAATTTGAATATCGGAGAACCTTTACTACTATATGTATTTTATATATGTATGGTATATATATATATATATACGTATACCTTAAATTGGAGCGAGTTTCGCGTGTGAGTTTAAAGCTGCTGCTTGCTTGCTGCTCCAAGACTTGATACATTTTTTTTCTTTTTTTTTCTGTCTTACTCGTTTTTTTTTTTTTTTTTTTGTTGGTTGTTTTGATTTTTATCGGGGCGTGTTTTTAATCGCAGGAGCTTAGAGGTATTATGTTGGAAAAAATGTACATTAATCACTCTTCGCTCCTTTCGCTCTACTTATAATTGCGTGTGTCTCTTCCTTTTCTCTCTCTCCCTCTCGACGTTTTCCTTTTCTCTCTCTCTTTTTTTTCATTTTTTTCTTTCTTTTTTTATTAATGTATATACACGAAGGGATGTTCTTGAGGAATGTTTGAGTTAAGAGTGAGAGAGTTTGTGGCTTCTTCTTCTTTTCTCTTACTCTTCATGTTATTTTACTTTTTTTTTTTATTCATTGTGGCAAAGAGGATTTCACGTTTGTACGATTGAGATAACGGGATGAATGCTATATAAGCGATAGTTTGATTTTTATGTGAAGATTATAAAAGAGATCGTATTAGGAATTACGTGGCATATTTAATGAATACATAAATACATTTTTAATGGCTTTGTCGTTTAAGTTGCTATTAATTAAAAAATATATATATTAAGTTATGGCTATTAATCAGCATTGTAACTACCGTTAAATATAGTAAATTCTTACTTTTTGGAAGAATTTATGTTCCCGGGGAATTTGAAATGTAAATTATTATAGTGATATGATTTAGATTTCTATTTAGTCGTGTGTGCAGCTTGAAATTATGTTTGATTTCGTTATTCATTTTACTAATTAGGCATCTTATAAGTAAATATAAAATCTTGTAATTTGATACTTAAAAATAGATTTTTTTTCTTAATTTTATTTTAGAATTTAACCTCCTGAAGGATGAGATACGCTTCAAGGTGTCATATCGTTAAAACAATTTCAAAGTTTTCATACGGAACTTTTTCGTGTCTCTAATTCAATAGTAAGTTATTTATTTGATATTCGAGTTCTGATTTAGCGTTATGAATCATCGCTAGGTACCGATCACCCGCTATTACGTTCTCCACATTTAAGTCAGAAATCCTAGATTTTATTATTATTTACTCCAGAATACAATACTAGATATGAGAATTTTGATTTGAGCGTTTCAAGAGAGGTTATTGCTCAAATGATGAAACATTATTTTAGCAGAGATCACATTCTTTACTTTAACAATTTTTATTATTCTCTAACTTTGACAAAATTTTTAGAAGAAGGAGATACGGTACAATTAGAAAAAATGGATAAGGATTACCTTCTTTAAATTTGAAACTCCAAAAAGGAGAAAGGAAAAAGATGAATCGAATGAAACTAATGAGAACACTTATGCACTTCTTGTAGGTAAAAATTTATCTGTTTTCTTAGTGAAATTTTGGTGATTAACGATTCCAATAACTTCTTTGTACCGAATTTCGTGTTAGTTGGTTGATTGTCGTAAAACTAATTGATTTTTTCAAAACTGACTTCAAATTTGAAATCAGTAACTCCAAAAACTCTCAAATAGCATGCGTTACATATGAAAACTTTTGTCACATTAAACATATGTTGAACCGGCATACACCTGTAATCTTAAGCGTCTGATACGCCAACATTCAACATTTATTTGGCTTAACGTCGGTGACTTTGCAAATCACTTTTTAGAAGGAATAATAAACTTCTGGAATTTGCAAGAATCCTGCGGTCCTTTAAGGGTTAAAAACTTAAATTGTTTTGACTGAAAAAAGAAATTAAAGGTGCAACAATAATTTACTACCTACTTATAAATTATAGCCATGGAATTATTCAATAAAATTATGAATGCATTTTATTAAAAAAAAATGACAAATTCGTATGTCACCAATTTTCCAACAAACCGTTGTCTGACCCAATCCTCAATCATATAAATTTCTTCAGTAAATAAAAAAAAAAAGAAAAAAGAGAAAAAAAACCGAATGTTTATTCAAGCAATATCGTGGTTTGGTTGGTTTGATGATGCAAAAGCTATAAGTGAGTATAAAAGTAGCAGCCACTGCACCATAGGCAGAAGCAACTGGCAAGAGAAATAAAAAGAGAGAGAGAGAGATAGAAAGAAAGAGAAGTTTGGTGCTGCTCATAATGAAATAAATCTTCGATTCACCTTCGAAATTTACGATGTTGCATCACGCCATTAATAACGTACACCTAAAGCTTTAACAATATCAACAAGCTCCTTGCGTCTCTTCCTTGCACGTATATACATACCTACGTATATATATATGTGTATATTTGTATAAATAAACAAGAAAATTTTAATCTTCAACGCTTCCTCAAACTGTTGTGTTGCAGAAAATCGCCAATGTCTCAACTTGTGTGCGCACTCCAATTTCTTATGTGTACATGTATATATATATACGTACATAAGTGTTTCATTCAAATCGAAACGTTACACGTACGTTGTTAAAATAAAGAAGAAAAAAAAGAAGAAGAAGAAGAAGAAATAATATAAAAAGTAAAGAAGTAAGAAAGGAGAGTGTGTCTAAAGAAAAAGAAATTAATTTCGAAGGTGCAGCGCGCGATAAATCTCCCTATATATATATTCCCAGCCAAACAAAATTTCAAGTTAACCGCGAGAAAGAGTAAAAGACAGAGAAGAGAGCGTCGTATATATATACACCCATTAATAACAACCCATAACAATATTAATAAGAAAATAAAAGGAGGTCGTCGGCGAGGCACTTGAAAAATGAAAAAAAAAAGAGAATAAGAAATGAAAAAAAAAAAAAGTAAAATAAAGAAATTTTAAAGAAGCAAAGCTTGAAAAAAAAAGAACGTACGGAGAGAAACTTAGCCTTTTGAGAGAATGAAAGATTTGTCGCACGAGTGGCCCATTAGAGAAAAGGTTTGGTTTCTTTCTCTCTCTTTCTTTCTCTTACAAACGAAAGAAAAGAGCGCAAAGGGTATACGCGTATATATATATATATATATAAAGTAAGAGAGCACGAGGCTAAAGGAATGGCATAGGGCCCACTTTGTCTCCAGAGAATTCAGATGCCCACATACCGTCGCACATATACGTAGCGCGTACACACATACATTACATATATACATACACGTTCTTTCATCCCACGTTGGCAACTCTCACGCAAACGCTATGTTCTCTCTCTCTCTTCTCCTCTTTTCACGCATGCTTCGCTTTTTTTTTTTTTATTTATTTTCTTCTCCGTCTCTTTCTGTTCGTTCGTTCTGTTCATATATATCGTTTCTTTTTTTGCTTTACGGATCGTGACGATTACGCGAAAAGCCGCCGCGACTTGCTCTCTCTCGCGTATATACGTATGTGCGTTTGTTTTCTCTCTCTCTATCTCTCTCTTTTTCTCCTTCTCTTCTCTGAGGTCTTTAACGTGCGCGAGATTTATGATTTGTACAAACGTGAATTGCGTTAATAATGAAATGGTTAAAGCGTGGATATATATGCTAGTGTGCTTTAACTTATATATGTATATGTATACATATGTGAAACAGTAAAAGAGAGAGAGAGAGAAAAAGTTTTGCGTCGAGGGTATATAGACGGGTTTGTTATTGTACTGGGCGACAGGATTATTAAAGAGAGGGATGAATGTGTTTTGCCTCTTTCTCTCTTTTGCTGCCCTTTTTTTTATCACATTTTTTTTTTTTTCTCTCTCTCTCCCTTTTCTTCTCTAAAAAAATCTTTTTCTTAAAGTGAGTTTACTATTTAATAGAGATGACAATATTTTTCATAATGAATATGTTTGACTTTCGCACCTCTATTAGTTTAAAATTCTTATGTGTATAAGCTTATTTTAAAAAATTTAAGCTATTTGTAGTTGAGCTAAGATAATAGTTAATTTTCTAATTTAAATAGATAACGTATGTACATCTTTTTTATTTCGAATATATTGTACGGTATGGTATAGCCATAATTTTATTTTAATTTATATAATTGATTTTGAATTATAATAAGAATATTCTAAATATTCAATATAACATTTTAATTATCACGCAAAAATATGAAATGACAAATTATTATTTATGAGTATGCCGTTCTAAATATCTGCAGATTTTTAAATTATCACATTTAATATTAAATTTCGTCTCCATCGCGTTTGTGGTTTATAGAATTAAGGGAAAAATATATATTGTTTTTACTTTCTTTCGAACTTTCATTAACGGATTTACAAATAAACTTGTATAAAATACATTATTATCAGAACGTGTTATAAGAAAAACGAAAAGGAAATAAAATTTTAATAATAAGTAAAAAAAATTTTTATCTCGTGAGAAAATGGTTATTATAAGTTTAAATTTGATTTTCAAATTAATTGAATATAATTTTGAAAGATTAAAAATATTTGAATATTCAAAATTTATCACATGCTAATCAGTTGGAAAAATCAAGAAAATCGAGTCGCATGAATTAATCAAATAATTTGCAAAGAGATAACGCAATTTCTAAGTAATACCGCAAGCAACTATATAAACGAGCCATAAACAATTTATCACTATTAATCATTTCTTCATATAACCTCGCATATAAGCTCATATCAAATTTGCTTTAGTTAACAAAAAGAGAAAAATAAAAAAATAAAATTCTTGTCAACGATAAATTCATCGTCCCCCGCGACACACGTCGTTCTTCCTCTCACTTATCTTTTCTCATTGCATATATCTACATATCCATCCTAATACACGTCTTATACATTGCAAGTATACTCGCGCATATATTCAAGCATATACACATTTATAAAGAAAACCTCACCCCTCTTCTTTATTGAAAAGAAAAAAAAAAGTCGAAGAATAATGCTTAATAAGCATATCAAATATACATATATTTAGATGCATGCTTATAGAATCTCTGGGAGTTCGGGCGCCAAAAATTAAGGGGCTAAATTTTTAGCACGCACATACCCGATCGGAAATGATAACAGGGCGCCGGCTTGGCCCCAACTAGTTGCCAAGAAAGCCTAACAGGGCCCTCTCTAGGCAAACTGTAGTGAAGGATGGCGCTGTGTAACGGGGTGCTAGCGAGGCCCTTGGAAGGCAACGTCTTCTCTGCAGCAAATCTATATCTATATATAGCATAAACTATACAAAGTTAAATTTTGGCAAGGAAAAAAGCAATGTATAGTTTGTGTTGACGCATGCGCATATCATCGTAAAAAGGCTGGGCCCTGCTTGCGCCGTGTGTTACCCCCGTTACAAAATCAGCGTGGGCCATGCCTGGCGGCCTATAGAGGGCCTTGTATGCCATCTTGGCTAGCCACAATATCTTTCCGATCGGGTATGTGTCTACTATTTATATATGTATATATACGAATGATCGAAGGGCTCTCTCTCTCTCTCTCTCTCTCTTAGTACAAAATACCAAGAGAGAGAAGGGCTCGGCCCTTCCAGTATGCTGAGGCTCATAAAGTATGGGCGAGGCATAAAGTATGAGACAGAGGACAGGCCAACTTCTCTTTTCTCTCGACACGAAGGAAGCGAAGAAGAAGAAGAAGAAGGCAGACGAGGAAAAGGGAAAAGTATAGACAACCAGACTTTAAAGTATATAGATACACACACACATAAATATGTGTGTAAGTGTGCATATGTGTGTGCACATAAGAAAGAAAGAAGAAAACAGAAAGCAAAAGAAGAAAAGATTCACTGATAAAACAGAGATGGAGATACATGCACATACACATATGTGTGTGTGTATGTGTGTGCGAATGAATGTATAAGAATAGTTAGAGAAACGAAGAAAGAAAAGAAGGATAGGTTTGTAGCACTACAGTCCCTTATAGGCTTTAAGGAAGAAAAAAAAAAGGAAGAATTAAAATAAATAAATAAAAGTGTAGAGCACAGGTTGCCAAGTGACTTGCACCATAGCATAAGGATTATCTGTGCATCAAAACCTTGCGGCAGCCCCATAGCGACCAGCCAAGCCAACGCCGTGCAAGAGTAAAAGAGAGAGAGAGAGACCAATGTAGCTGTGTTCTCATATTATTCTTTCGCGGAATTCTCGCTTTAGTAGCCGGCGACGATCAATGAATCAAGAATAAAAAAAAAAATTATATATATAAAAAGGATTATCGGTTCGATTGATTGAGGACGAATTTTCTCTCTCTCTCTCTCTCTCTCTTTGTGGCTTTTGCTGAAAGAAATAAAAAATATAATGCCAATCACTTTGACACTAGAAAATTTCTTTTCTCTCTTTTTTTTTCTTTTTAATATCTAGATGTATATTATAATGTATCGAGAGAGAGAAAAAAAAGATATTTTTTTTTTTAATGTAAATACGTTTCTTGGTTAAAAATTCATGGAGACTTGTAATTTAACGATCGCGTGTTCAATTCCGTAAGGTAAAAATTTTTGCGAAGAACTCCTTAATGAAGTCATTTTCGTGGGATATATTGCTATGTCTGTGTACGTTCTTTTTTTTCTTTCTTTTCTTTTTTTTAACGCGAAAGCTTAGTCTCGTTGATTATTTGCATAACGCTTTCTTTTCTTTACTTTTTTTTACTTGTACGCTACCAGTATTTTATTTATTCTTTTATTTTTTTTTATTATATATTTAGAATACACGCCATGAAAGAGAGAAAAGAGAGAGAGAGAGAGAAGTGAACATTACACAGCGAAAATATGAAATGTCGCGGTGGCGGTAATGATTTTATCTTAGTCATCCTTTCATATTCATGAACCTGTTTCTTTCCAAACGTTTCCCTTTTTTTTTTCTTCTCTCCTCTTTCTTCAACTGAGGACCATATGGGTATACACGTATATACACGTGGTGTGTGTGTGTATGTGTGTAAACCACTGCGCGCCAAAGTTACAAAAGAATGCGCTTGAAAGGCCGATTTGTATCGTTTGATGCCCGCGATGTGGTTATACGCCAAAAATATGTATTTCTTTTTATTTTCATTATTTCTTTCCTGATTTTATTTTTTTTTTTATTTCAAAAGTTTCTAGATGCCGACGTCTTGAAGCACGGAAGGATCGATCATCTCTCTTGTGAATGTATCGATGAATCGCGTATAGCGATGAGCTTTTTTTTTTTTACTTCTCTCTTTTTTTTTTAAGGGGACGGTGATGTATACAAAATTCATGAACGAATTTTATTCGACAGTGGGCGATAGTTTCTTATCTGTTACATCTGTTTCTTTGGTTTATTTTAGTTTTTTTTTTATTTCCTCGAGTAAGCACTAATTGATTTCAATTATTACTGGTATATACGGGCTTAGCGTAAGCTAAATTTTTTTAAATTCGAAATATAATTAATTATGCCGTGACAAATTTGAATAAATAGTTTGAATGTCAAATAAAATATTATTCAAATGGGAAATAATTTCTAGCTAACCAGAAGCCATACACACGATATAAAAAGTACAGTTAGAAACTTCAAGTCAAACGTATTTCGTTCCAATTAATGCAAGCGATCTTTGTTCCTTTTCAACATGCACAACTGAGAATTGGATAATTTAGTTAGTCGATTCTCCATTTATCAAAAAATTATAATTATCATACACTTTGGGAATTCTTGTATCGACGTTAATCTGGCAATTACGTAGCGAGTTCTTTTTTAACGATTACCGAGGTGAATTTTGCAAAGTTTCAGTTGTTTCAAATTAAACTACACGATAGAAAGAAAGAAAAAAGAAGAGAGAAAGAAAGAAAGGAGGTATAGATTTTCCATCGAGCAAATGCCATTAAGGATAGCGTGCTTTTTCCTTATTTGTAACCCCTTTTCTAAGGTTTCTTTTGGCTATCTATTCTAACCTTTTCTTTTATCAGTTATCTCTTTTGCAACTGCTGCAATTCCACCAAACAGTTTTACCGTTTTGCACAAGAACCTCGAGGGGATTTTGTACTAACGATGCTTCGAGTTTAACTTCTTTTTTTTTTCTTATTTTTTTCAAAAAAAAAAGAGGAAAAAAAATAGCAAAGATTATGATATGTCAGTAGTGAGTTTAATTAATTTTATATGAAATTCAGGTTTTTCAAAAATATTCCTTTCTTTTTCGATTTCGAGCTTAATGGTACGTGTAATGAATACTGAAAGCGTATATTTATAAGATGAAAAAAAAATAATCGAAAAATTATGATGTGAAAATAAAAGAAACGCAATTAATAGAGTTTGGTTAAGTAAGCTTTAATAACTATTTTATAACTTGTATATATATCGATAAAACGATCGTTTAATGCAAGTTTAATGGTTTAATTATGTCTTGTACAGGAAACAAAGTTGCATCTTACGCTGATAGTTGAAAAAAAATAAAGCAAAATCTTTTTTTCCAGGCTTCTTTTAATATCATAACTTTCATTTCTTTAGCAACAGGAAATCAAGAGAAAGCAATTTTCAAATACTTTTACTTTGATGAAAAAAAAAACAATAAATTCTTTTTCATATCCGTTATACATTTAAGCACGAAATAAAAGTGTATTATTTAAATTAACAATATGTACTGACGATAATCAGTATGGAAAAAAAAAAGAAGAAATATTTTTAAAAATATCCTTTAACAAAGCCATTGAAAATAGCAGATTTAGAAAGTAAAGTCAGGGGCGCATTTATAAAAGCGCAAATAAAACTGCGGAGAGAATAAGAAAAAAAAAAAAGTAGTCACGATAGCGTCAATAGCGCGACTAAACGAAATAAATCCTGTGGCTTTTACGATCAATTGACAAAAAGACCTCAAGAGATATACCCATGGCTACGGGGCATGAGAGCAAAAATCATCGTATATACAAAAGGTTTTTAGATATATATAACGAGAGAGAGAGAGAGAAGTTTATTTCTTATCGACTCTTCTTATCTCTTTTAAAACTTCATGGTGCAATTTTCTCTCTCGCTCTCTTTGAAAGTATCCTTTTGATTGCTTGTCAACTGTCGGGTAACGTCAACCTTTTAGGCATTGAAACGCTTCTGACGAAATAGTGAAAAACGTTTTATAAACGATGTACTGCTACCGTTGCAATGACAGGACTTTTTATTTCTCTTTCTCTCTCCTGTTGTTGTTTTTTCTTACTTTATATAAAACGCTGAGGTATTTTAAAAAGATATAACTTAACATTATAAAAGGCTGATTGTACAGTTGGGCAATAATAATGCTAGTTTGTATTTGTCTTTGTGTAAAGGATGTTTATGGGAGATGATTGATCGGAGGAATACTTTTTTTTCTTTACTCTATTGCTTTTTATACGAGCGAGGAGTTGTAATTTGAAGAGGATGTTGCTAATTTTTTGTATTACGGCTTATTTGCATTATGTTTAATTAATATTTTTTTTTTCTGCTTTGGTTATGAAAACAGTGTGCGAATATTGTGTAGTTCATCGAAACTGGTTTAAATGAATAATAATAAACGTATTATTTTAGGTTTTGCTGAAGTATGAAAAATGTTTACATTATACCGTTTATACATTGTAAAACACCTTACGAATAGCCTCGTTCATGAATTTTTTTAAAAATCTACATACAACACTATCGCTCGTATATTTATCTATCCCCATAATTTTTATATCTGAATAAAACAAAAAATAAAGTCCAACTTACCAGTATCCATAGCGACAAGGGTGAGGACGTATTCAGAGACGAGTTCTCGATCGAGCGGTCTTAATAAGAAGATGTCACCGGTGCTAGCATTTATGCGGAACAGGTCAGTGTCACCCTCCTTGAGGAAATAACGAACCTGATCGTTGTATGGTGGTGTGTCGGCGTCGTATGCTTTCACCTGTTTTATTTATTTAGTTTTTTAATTAAACACATGTTCATTTATGAAGGTGTGGAAAAGTAGTGTATTGAAAGAGTATCATATTTGTTTTATTAATTACAAACAAGTATAAACGTTTCATTTTTGATTTTTTATAGTAGGTTCTTATATTTTTGAATTCATAAGCAAATTTAAGTTTCAATGATCCAAATTTTTGACGAATAATCAAAAGGTTTAGTTAAGGATTTGAAATATTTACGGGTATTATTGTTTACGGTAGTTTATTAAATTGAAAACGATGTTTTAAATATTTTATAGGTAGTCCTTTTAAAGTAAATAAATAAAATAGATAAGTACATCGTAAATTTATTTATTTACTTGAAAAGGATAATCTATAGAATAATCTAAACGTCGTTTTCAATTAATAAACTATTATAAACAGTAAATTTTTCAAATTCTTGAAATTGACATTTTTTTATATTATTTTTGTTGAATATGCAATTAATTAATATTCATAAAATAAATCAGAATAAATAACTCCTATATTGAAGAATTAAAACTGATAAGACATTGTTTTTACAAAAAATAAATGCGCAACATTCTAGGAAAGACAGCTAATTTGAATATGCAAAAAAATGTCATCAGAGAAGTATGTCGTATTATCAAAATATTCGTAGAAATTGATTGCTCAATCAGACGTGGGATTAAATCGAACCGCATAAAATAAAATAACACCTATGAATTGCGCTAAAATCGTCATTATATTGGAATTCGGAAGGAACCTTAACTATTAATTTATAAAAGAAGAAAAAAACCACAAAATGTAGAAGCATACCTGCATGACGAATCCTCCATTAGGCGGTAGCATATTTTCCATGACATGAGCCAAATACGGTGAATCCAAAAATACCGGTGAATTATCATTGATATCTTGGACGGCAATGATTATTTCAGCAAAATCATTTTTCGATTGTCCGTTCTCGAATTCATTTGCACAATCCTCGGCTTGTACTTGCAATCTGTAACGTGATTTACGCTCGTAATTCAAATTTTTAGCAACACGTATAACACCAGCATCTTCGGATATTGTAAAGTCACGATTATCATCACCAGCTGCTATACTATAACGTACACGACCGTTAGCACCTTCGTCTCGGTCGCTTGCCGACACCTATTAAAAACACACATATATACATATATACACACACGACATCGAGATGGTAAGTTTAACTTCTTTAGTTTTTTTTTGTTTATTTTATTTTTTTTTTTTTGGGGGGTTTTAGTTCGAGAGTCTCACTCTCTGTTAAATGCCTTTTACCCGATTGTACGATTGTTGTCAGGGTAGCTCTTATTTTTTTTTTCACTTTCTTTTTTCTTTTCTTTTGGCTTGGAAGGGAGAATGGGTGCCATGAGTTTTTTTTCTGTTTTTTTTTTTTTTTTTTTTTGGGTTCGGTGTTATCGGCACAAGGTTTCGGGATGTGGTTTTATTCGTTGCTTGGGAATGCAAGCCTACGCGAACTCGCTGAGATTTCATTTTATTCGGTGATTTATAGGGTGAGATGGGCGAAAAAGGATTCTTTATTTTTACCTTTGCTTTTTTCTTTTGGAGTAAGAAAGGAGGAATAGTATCTGTGTGTATGCGATTTTTTTTCGAATGCTTATAATTTTTTAACAAAATATTTGTTGGATTATCGTTTTCATTTCGACTTGTTTTATTTTACTTTTTTTTGAAAAAAATAAGAAGTATTTTGTCCTTGTTGAATTTTGTGTACAATATGTAGTTTTTCTGTGGATCAGATACGGTGATATACGAAAAATAATGTTTTTAATTTTCAAAATGATCTATTGAATCGAATAAAAAACTTCGGATTATTCATATAAATTAAACCAGAAATGGAAAAATTTCAAAAATTTAGCTTTTTATTCGATAAGAAATATTCGATACTTGTAATCAAATTAAAAAGTAAATAATTATTTTTTAAAATATTTATTAAAAATTAATTTGATTTCAATAATTATCACGCAGACAAATCAATCGTACAAAACAGGCATATATTTGAAACTATAATTCAGAAAATCATATGAAAAAATGAAAATTCCTACCTGTAACACACTGGCTCCAATACTTGCATTTTCAGCGATACTAGCCGAATACTGTCTCGGATCAAAAATCGGCGAATTATCATTTTCATCAAGCAATAACACTTGAATACTTTGCACGCTTGATTTCGGTGGCTCGCCACGATCCTTAGCCGTAACCTTCAGCGTATAATTCGCGCGTTGTTCGCGATCCAGCGAGCCGGCAACGCGTAGCACACCGTCAACAGCACCAAGCGCAAATGGTATCGACAACACATTATCCGTACCAGATTCCAAGGAATATTCAACGTAACCGTTACGGCCTTCATCTCGATCCACAGCCTTTACAGCCATGACCACTGAATTGAGCGCTGCGTTCTCGGTGACGCTCGTTTGGTTCGTCGATACGAATTCCGGTGCTTGATCGTTCACATCTATCAGGCTTATTGTGACCTAGTAAATCAGATAAGAGATGGTAAGATTTTAATACGTGTGATTTTTACTTTATGATATTAGAAATTTTTAGTTTATTTTTAATATTAATAACTAGAATCGGCTAGTTAATAAATGGGCACTTGAAGCCTAACGGTTTTATAACTCTTGTTAGGTTAATTAATGTTACAGTAACTTTGCAAAATTACTGTATTAATAATTTTCGAAAAATTAAATCTACACGCAGAGGGCTTGGTTGCGCGCAAAAATAAAGAGTCTGAAAATTATCATTAATTTTAATCATCCATTGATCCGATGTTCATCTACTGATACGCCGAGCTTAAATCAATTTTAATATCCATGCAAAATAAACGTATCCTTATTGCATATTTTCCAAACACTCGAAGTCAAATTGACTTAGTGTTATTAATTATATGTGTATAAAGTATCATAGAAATCGAAAGGCGGATTTCGCAGACAATTGATTATTGAAAATAATAGGATTTGGCTGAAGGCAAAATTAAATTGTTATGATCTGGCTTATATAAAATACGTTTAAAACAGAATAATTTTTTTAACGTTTTATAGAGTAGTAATAACAGCTAATTTCATACATCTTAGCGTTCTAATTCTTCGAGTTAAGAGAGAAAAAAAAAAGAAATCTCTTTATTCAATTGCTGCTTCGCGTCGTTTTTTTTTTTCTTCTCACGATTCATAAACATATTATTTGTGTCTCGTGCGCACTTTTTTTCCAGCTGAAAATTATAAGAGAACTCGGGGAAACAATGCGATATACATGTATATATACGTATAAAAAATATGAAACGAAACTTTTAGCTTATATATATACGACGCGGAAAAAAAAGCTTTAGGCCAAACCTCGACAATAAAATAATCCATGCAATTATAGTTTTCATATTGCAGTTTGTTAAGATATTAGCCTCGTTATTTTTATTGTTATGTGGACTTTTTAAGAGCATTTTTCGTACTTAAAAATTTTACAATTAATGCATCGAATCTTTTGTTTTACGCGCCGTTTCGTTGTGAAATTTTCGCGTTTAGATTATTATCGGCGCAATTACTTTTTTTTTTTCTTCTTATTAAGAATATTTCAACAGTTTATATGGAACATTTTTAATTATGTTTTGTTTCGTATTTAATCTGGTTTGTAATAAAATAAGTTATTGCATTGTTTACCAGCAAATTATTTGTTCTACTCGCTTTTGTAAGATTGTTCAATTTAGTGCTGTTTGTAAACGAGGTGATTAACACATTTTCAATTCGAAAGAGAAATTCGAAGTGATATTTGAATGAAACGTAATTATTTTTATACTGCCCATCAATAAATTTGTCTAAAAAAATTCAAAATTTCAACTCACCTGTATGGTAGTAGTTAACGGTTTAGTCGGTGGTTTTGGACTGTCAGCAGCTTCCAATACCAAATTATAAACACTTTTCGTTTCTCTATCAAGTAATCTTCTCGTGTACAAAGTGCCATTATTAGCGATGCCGAAATCTTCATTCTCATCACCACTGAGTATCGAATAAACAACTAAGCCATTGTCACCGGAATCAGTGTCTTGTGCATTGGCAGATAATACAACAGTGCCGACAGTTGAATTTTCCAATATCTCAGCTGAACGTGGTCCAGCTTCGAATATTGGCGCGTTGTCGTTGAGATCGACGACGTTGCAATAAACTGTTACTGTTGACGAGAGAGCTGGTGTACCACCGTCTGTTGCTTGGACTACGAGGATGTAGTGTTGGATCTGAAAATGAGAAAAAATAAAAATTTTTTTAAAGAATTATTTAGATAATATTAATTGAATTTTGGTTTTTTAATGAGTAAATTGTTCTTAGTAATAAATTATTATCTTTTAGAATCTAACCATTAAAACCTTCACGTCTTGGAAAAATAAACTAAGTTGTCAATTATTTTTAAACTGGAAAAATTGTGAAAGTTTTAATTGTTAAAATCTAAAATAATTAAAATCGAACGTTGATAATATTAAACTTATTTAATATAATATCTTTTAAATTACAATTTAATAAATCTTCAATATTTGTTGCCAGCTGCAAACGAAAAGAATAAAATAAAGATCAAAACCATACGAAAGATTTTCAAATTTACATACAAAACTCAAACATGTTATTGATCCAATTATTCAAAACAGACACTTATAAACGTCGCGCTAAGATCTATAAATTAAATAAAACTTTAAACACTTATTCGTAATCCAAAAACAAACCCATAAAATAAACCTATCAATCTGTAAACGAAAAATATGTTCGAATATTTTTTAACTCCATGCCCAGAAACGTATGATTAGAAATTAAAATTCAAAAACTAAAACCCCCCGAAAATGCATTTGTTATTCAACATTTACCATACAACCCGGGCCCTAATAATTTCGCATAACGTAAAAAACCACCCACTGCAACTAGAATTTATTATTTTTTTTTCTATCTCTCCGACCAGAAATACGTAAAAATCTGACAATAAAATTTCTTTCTCTTTTTTTCTCTCGCTACACGTTTATCTTGCAAATTAATGCTTTCAACGTAACGTCGAACTTGAGCGCTCAGTTGGTCGTCGAGGAGAAAAACAGAAGAACAAAAAAGAAAAAAAAAAGATATATGAAGATCCTTGAGGGCTATACTCTCTTTAATTTACGTATTTTGCATACGCGCACAATCTAAATTTAGTGGCAAATCACAAAATTTTGAGATTCCAAGGTAAACTACGACTTTTGGATTGTTGCTTGTTTTCGTACATTCTTTTTTTTTCATTATTTCTTTTTTTTTTTTACTTTCAAGAAGGAAAAAAGAAACTTTGTAAGTTGGAAATTTATGGGCTTGGAGATAAGATTTTGAAGAGAAGATTTTGTCATCTTGAGTTAGGCAATTGTGCTAATTACGTAGCTTTACATTTTAATTAGTTTGTAACGCTGTAATTTCTGATTAAGCCGGATAATGTACGGAATTAAATTACAAAAATATCAGCCAAGAATTTCTTCAAAACATGAAGTAATTAAGTAAGTACTATTTTTTTAAAAATAAGTTTAAAATAAAAATTTAAGTATAAAAGTAATTAATAATTTCAAAATACTTTTTATTAAAAAAAGAAATATCTGAATATCTCTTGTTTTAAAATTAAAAAACTACTAAAAAAAAGAAACGATAAATTTTCATTTTCAAAAGCTTTAAAACCACAAATTACACGCGGAAGCTCAATGTACCTCGCGGACAAACAACAATACGATCGTTTTCTTCTATACCTCGACGCTAAAACAAAAAGAGAAAAAAAAATAAAAGGAACGAAAGAGCGCTTCATTGCCGTACACATATATTTTTTTTTTTCATTGGACCTATACTTAGGCAAGCTCTTCCACATATACTCGCGGGTGAATTCGTTATACATATACCTTTTTTTTTTTTTTTTTCAAACTTCGTCGAACGATGCACAAAGAGAGCAAGAGAGAGTATACTGTTGCAGTTAACGAAACATGTTATTTATTTCTGCGTTTGCGATTCTGTTATATGCGCTTTAAGAGATGGGTTTAATACACAGATCATCCGGAGCCGAAAAATTTTGTAGCCTCAGCCGTATCTTTCTCTCTTTCTTGCAAAACACTAATATTTATTCCCTTTTTCTAGGCTCCCTTTTAAGCATCGCTCGTCAAACTATAGCCCTGAGCTCATCGTATATACCTATCTATAGGGTGTTCAAGGATTAAGGTATCCAAAAGGCTTTTTTTATACTATTCAATTTTTTTTAGATTATATCAGTTTAGTTTAAGTAGATTGTTTTTTATATAAAAGAAAAAAATATTATATTAACGTTATTATAAATAATGAAAGTAAATCTTGTTGTTTCAAGCACAATTATCTTCTGAATGCTATAAACTTTTCATAGTAGTGTAGCAATAGTATTTTGGAATCTAATAAAAAAATAAAAACTTATATTTATTATATATATTTCCTTCAAAAGTCAATATTAAATAAATTTATATTAAAAGAATCTTATAATTTCATGACTAAAAATATTTTAATTTATCCTAGTAAACAAAAAAATCATAACCATATCGAACACTGTTTTTTTGCCTTTTCGTCTATCGCACGCGTTTTTCTCAAACACCCTGTATAACATATCGACTGTCTGGCTTTTCTACACGCGTAATAATCGAGACGGACACAGTTTCGGCGTCCTGTCTATACACAAGTCTCAAAGTCTTTTGGAACGAAAGAAAAAAAAAAGGAGAGAGAAGAGAAGTTTTAAGACATTTAGTCTGATGAAGGGTTCTATAAACGGCTTTCTGCCTTTTAACCCGCACCACACTCTTTCTCTTCTCTCTTTTATTTATCTTCTTTTTTTCTCTCTCTCGCAGTTCGGTATATAGATATAGTCGCAACACGAAATTGCTCGGTTCTAAGGATTAATTTTGTTAAAGATTCGAAGCTTTCTATTGCTATCACCTGTCGAATGCTATACAGAAAACAGATTGACGCGGGAGAAAGAAATTTCTTTGCGTTTAGTCGATTACTTTATGATTCCTTCTTCTTTCTTCTTTTTTTTTTCTTCCTCTTTAGATTTATTAAGTTCGCTCTTGTTTACGTGCTTGATTGTAGTCAATTGTCGAATTAATATGCAATCAATTTTTTTTCTTTTTTTTTGCATAAGTTATCATGCTAGTACCGGAAAGTCTTTTACCACTGATTTAAGAGAATTCCTGTTGTTTTTTCTTTAAGTTTATAAGATTTTTATTGCTTTTAATTTTTTATTTAATATTCCTTTTCGATTTGTCTAAATTTATTATTTTTTATCCAATTTCACATATTAATAAATAACTTTAAACATAAATTATGCATTTGTTGTAAATTTGAAAGAAACTTTCTAATAATGATTATTTATTTGACACGTATTTTCAGCGCGATATATATATATATATATATTTCATTATAACAAACGCGAGTATTCATCAAGCCGCATTATTTATATGACTCTTAAAAATTTCTCAGAGATGTAATACATATGCACTTGGGCATAAAACGCGTCTAAAAACTTTATAGAATGCGTTAAAAACAAAAGTTTAAATCTAAACGCAAAAAAAGAAGAAAAATGAAGAAAAAACAAAAGCATATATACAATTTAAGTTGGCATTATTATCAAAGGTTTTAACAATCGTGCCGCTTTGCTCTCTCTCTCCCTCTCTCAATGGTATATATAGACTCGTTTGAAGCTTTCACTCAGTCAAACAGAGAGCTAATTCAGAGCCAGGAAATTCATCGGACGTCAAAGTGGATCGTCTCTTTTCTCATATAGATATATACGTGTGCATGTGTGTATGTTGAGCGAGTGCGCGCGTATATTCGCGTTTGCTTTTGCTGTTACATCTCATCGTGCTTAATTAAACCATAAATCCTCGCATGTGCTCTTTTCTCTTCTTTTAAATCTACTTCAACAATTCAAAAAATGTTGCTTTGCCTTGCCTTTAGACTTTTATCTTTGCGTTTGTTGGCTTGCCTTTTTTTCTCTCTTCTTTTCTTCTTCTTTACTGTCACTCCCTAATCGCGAATGAGTCTTTCTTTGTGGGCGCATATTTTTGCTGCGGATCTTTCGAATAAATAATTTGATACTTTGAGAGAGAAAAAAGAAAGAGAGAGAGAGAGAGAGAGAGAGAGCAATGGTTTTTATGAGTTAAAAAATCCTTTAAGACTTTTGTCTTGTTTCAAGTTGACAGAGTAAGAGGTAAGGAAAAACGATGCGACTTTCATATTTAAAATAACTTTAGGAAGGATGAAAGAGGAGAGAGAGGAAAAAGAAATGGGTATATAAGGCCTGAAACGTACGATGAGAATCGTTGCGGCTAATTAGGGATGGTTAACGCTGATTTCTTCCTTCGGTATACATTTTTTTTTTTCTTCTTTCTTTTAATTTTTTTCATTTTATATAGTTTTGGAGTTTTCAGTGTAATCTTATTGTCAAGTTTATGAGTTAGTTATTTTTTCTTTTTAGATTTATCGAGGATGCAATTATGATGATATCTGATGAATGGCATAAATAATTATGAGAGATTTTTAGTGCGTGAGATCATATATTATTCAAATATCATTTTTTTAAATTGATATTGTAATTGTACATTGTATTTAGATGGTTTTAGACTATATATTCAGATAGTCATCTTAACCGTAAAACAATAACGAATATGATTTGTAGATTGGCATTATCTCTTCTTTTATTTCTCTATTAATTTCGTGATTAATGTTAATTTTGCTAACAATTCACTAAAGTCTTGATACTTCTTTTTAAATCAAACTAAATTTTTATTATAATTTTTTTATAACATTTACAATTAATAAGTTTGTCTGTAATAAGTCATTTTACCCTAAATTATTTAATAATAATATCACTTTTTTTATTCGTGTGTATGAGATATCATAATTTTAATTAATTGATCAACATCCAATTTTAAATTAACAAAGCAAAATTAAAGACTTATAAAATTCAGCAGAATATATTAGCCCATACGTTAAAATAATAATTTATTAATAAAATGTATAAAATGCATATCTCTTCATTGTCTCATTAAATTCATTACAAACATCCCAGCCACAAATCACTTGGCCAAAAATCCAAAAAGAGAAAAAAAAACACAAACGAACCAGCTAATAAATCACCTTAAAATTCTCTAAAAACAAACAAATCATTTACGAATAAACAGTCAACAAACATTCTGCGGGCTGGTATATAACAGCAGCACGTGTAATATACGTGAATATATATGTATATATATATAATATGATGCCCTCGAAATAAGAAAAAAAAAGTGCAAGTACATACACGTGGCCACTGCAGTTATAACCCTTCTCTTTGGCCTTAATTTTTCTTTTTATTTTTTTTCTCTCTTTGCAACTTTCGCAGCAGACGCAGAGCCCGATCTTTCTCTCTCTCTCTCTCTCTCTTCTGGTGGAAGGAATTTTTTTTGCAGCGGATTTTTTCGATGCAATGGATGTATTGGTATGTTGAATTTTGTATGTATATGCATTTTTTTTATTGGAGAATTTATTATGTTTTACTTTTGTGGCTCGTTATTTTGTGTATATATGCATTTCAAAAATTTATGCCTTTGCGTTTTATGAGAAAATATCAAATACGTCGTTATTATGATGAAACCGAAAGAAATTTCAAAAGATTATTTTATTTCATATTTCAATTTATTATCGTATTATATAAGATTTTCTAGGAAAAAAATGTTTGATTCTTATTTTTCTCGAAGGAGTGCTTTTACTAAATAATTAATATAAAAGAAAAAAAACAATTGTACATAAAAACATAATAAGAAACAGGATAAGATTCTTCGACATACTTTCAAAGATTAACAATTAAGCTATCAATTATATCGAGAACTAAACGTTATGAGAAAACGATGTCGAACATTGCTTATGTACAGTAAGAAAATAATTATTTATAATCTAAAAACATTATTGAACTTTCTTTCGTATATAGTTATAGATTGTTTTTGCTTGTATAAAAATAAGTTGAAGTATCCAATTAAGTTGGTATTTTGATATTTTTACAAATGTGCAATTAAAAGTCATAAATCAATCATATTAAATTTTAAATATTGAAAAAATTCCGCATACAAAGAACAATGCACTGCAATAAGTCTATATCCAAAAATAGAAAAAAATGGTAAAACTTTCTCAAATTAAAATCCACAAATTATATGTAAGGTAAAGATTCCAGCTTGTAGCTACTTTAAGAATATCCAATACTTAATTGCATGTAAAATTGCGAATTTTATAATTAATATGTGTTTTTATATTGAATGGTATCTGTCTTAAAATGGATAAAGACCAAGACTTTTCCTTAAGTCTTAACCCGTTCACATAATTTCATATAACAGAAAAAATATATTATTTAATAAAAATATTGTTTAAATTTTTTCCAAATTTTCTGATTAATTTCAAATTAATTAGTGCGAAAAATGGTTTAGCTACTGCAGTAACCAAATTTTTGACAAATAGCAACTTTTTTATAAAATTTTTTACTAAAATTATTCAAATAAAACTCACCTGTTCATAATCAAGACTAGCAGTTAACGTGAAAACGCCAGTATTTGGATTCAACGAGAATACATCATTAGCCCAATCTGATATAAGCGAATAACTAAGCTGACTATTTGGACCTTCGGCATCAGCATCCGTGGCAATAACTTGTCCAACGCGACTGCCGCGCGGTACATTTTCCAATACGTCAAATGAATATGCCGTTGCTTGGAATGTCGGCGCGTTATCATTGGTATCTGTCACCTGTAAAATAAAATTTTTAAAATATGTTGAGATTCTTTTTTTTTGCTTTGCTTTTATTATTAAGAAATATTTAATAATTATCAAATTTTTTCATCGTTTTTTTTCTTGAGAGCAATGAACGTTTTGATTAATGGTTGATTGCTTTATGTTTGAGTTACTATTTATTTATAAGGTAATTGATTTATTTACTTTTGAGTTTGAGATTCGCGATTTACGTTGGCATCTAATTAAAAGTATATGACTTCAATGTGTGCAATATCTTATTATTGCATATGAATATTTTGTAAGAAAACATTAATTTAAAGTAACAGAGCACATGCAAAAATAAAAAATTTTTTGCTTAATGTTTAAAAGATAATTAACAATAGATAATTAATTAACATAAACATATACCGATTTTCTGGCATTTAAATCCCTCATGAGAAATTTTCGTATATAACCATTGAAATTTCATATGAAATTATAGCTATGATTTAGAATGATTAAAAGGCATACTTTCACTATCCTAATTATTAGCAATTACAAAGTTATTCGTTACCAAATTAGGTAATGTATATTAGGAATCGAACTAAACCATAAATCATTTGTAATTGAAGTGTCGGTATTTATCACTATTTAGTTTATTTCTTCGATGACAGTAATAAGCTTTAAACGAGCCAATCTTTTTGATATATCTGCTCTATTTAACCGATCATTCATTTAAATAAATTCGAATTTTTAAATTCACCGAATTCTTCAATTATAATTCACATGTTTATGTATTCTATATAAACATTGATTTTTAAGTAGAGCTCTTTAAAAGAAATCGAACTTTTTTTTATTGACGTTTGATCATTCAAATTTTGTAAATTACATATATTGGTTTTATAATTAATTGGAACATTTCGGTAGATTGTTTTTATGCTGAATTTTAAATTGAAGTATAGAAGAGAATGAATTGCATAACTAAGCTCAAGAAACTTATAATCAAATCATATTTCATCAACCATTTACGTAACCATTAAAAAAAAGAAAATAAAAGGAACAACCATAATTTTATCCATCCCGAAAACATATACTTGGAATGAAAAAAGAAAAAAAAGTAAAAAAACATCTTAACTAACATCATTATCATTAACATTCAATTCCAGTAAATAAAAAGAAGAACAAAAAAGACAAAAAATTAAGTTACAAACAGTCAATGTTTCCTTAAAAATTGTATCATTTCGTCGAAAGTATCAATGTCTACAAGAATCTTCAAATATCGCATGTGAATTAAAAGCCCGCGCTCAAGATATATATATATATATATACATACGCGAGATGTTTAACCTGTGAAGCGAATGAGAAAACAAGAAAGAAAAAATAAAAAAGAAAGAAATAAGCAATGAAGAAGAAGAAGAAGAAGTAACATGTATTCGTAAAAACTGGAACAGCAAGAAGGAGGAGTTTTAGCCACTGCGCCCCGAAAACAAGCCTACGCTGTACATATATACATATATAAGAGTATATATATATATATATATATATATATATATATATATAGCAAGAGAGAAGAGGAAATGGTTAAGAATCGAAGTTGACTAAGTTCGACTTCTGTTTTCTCTTCTCTTGGCCAAAGGAAGAGCGGTTCTTTTTCTCCATCTTCCTCTTTCGTGTTACTTCTTCGTTATTTTTTCTCTTTATTTTAGGCTTTCTTCTTTTTTTTTTCTTCTTTTACTTATATTACGTACGCTTGGGCTACCTTCGTTCGCTAAGGCTTAATGGGTTTGAAGAGTGTCTCTTCTTCTTCTTTTCCATCGCTCTTTTTTTCTGTTTCACTTTATTTATTTTTTTTTCTTTTTTATTATTTTATCTCTTCGTCTGCGTATCGTTAAGTTTTCGGAAATTGACGGCTAAGGTATTCCCTAACAGCCAGAGTTATTAAAAGGAAGAAGCTGTGTTATAGATGTGCAAAAGCTGTTAAAATTGTTGTCAACGCTCGTGTAATTTGCCTTTATTTTTTTTTTTAAACATTCTTTTTCTTTTGATCCTTCTTTCTTCTACATCTTCGTTTGAATTCTTTCGAGTCTTCGGTACATGAGCTTTCAACAATGTTGAAGAGAATTTGGGAAATTTGAAGTACAGAGTAAAGTTTCTTTTTTTTCCAATAAAGTTTGTATGATGAACAAGAAGATAAATAAAAATCGATTTTCCGTTGAAGTTATTATATCGAAAGTGAAATGAGAAAGAGGAAAAAAGTGAGAGAGAGGGAGAGAGAAAGAAAGATCGCGTGCAAGATCGAAGTTTACGGTTCGAAGAAGGCTTTAAATTTGAAGTGCCACACGTTTATCGCTGAATTAATTGATTCCATTACCACTGCATTTACGCGGTTTTGTCGAACGCAAAACTGTTGCTGTGTGTTCTTTTCTCTCTTTTTTTTCAATTTTTTTTTTTTTACATTTTCCTTTTTTTTTATTTTACGTTTAAAAACGTTTCGGCTTGAGGTTCAAAAGATTTATACCGCTTACAGCGAAGTGCCGACTTGAATTCTTTGGACATTATTAATGAATTCCATTAATGCGAATTGGTAGGAGGTATGACATATTTTTTTTTCTTCTTTTTTTATAAACCGTTTAGCATGGTTTTTAAAATATGTAATCATAAAAATTGATATGATAAAATCGTTATATTTTATCGTTAAAAATATCATTAATTTATTTTATAGAATTTGTATTTTAAACGTCAAAATTACTGAAAAATCTCCGAGTATCTTTATAATTAACAAACAGAAATAAATTGTAAAAAATTTATTTTTAATTATATACTTAATCAAAAATGAATAAAATATCGTTCCTCGTGCTTTTTATCATAGTTCGATCAGTGTAGCTTCCAAAAGACCATTTATAGATAAAACTACTTTTTTTGTATGATGAACACATCTTTATATGCCTTTAAAGTAATTAAGAAGGCTATATTTGTATTTAATGAGAGCTTTTCTATTCACTTTTAATTAATTAGAAAAAAAAGGTTTTTTGAACAAATTGATGCTTCTGAAATCTCGGTCTTTTGAAATCTAATGAATTTCTCATCAGCATTTTTCTTCTTCACAGGATTTTTCGTTCGATAAACTTTAGTTTCTGGGAAATAAATGACACTTTTTATGATTTGTGCAGGATGAATTCTGATATTGAATACAAAAATTTATAGTGAAAGCTAAAAAGTAGAGATAAATTGATTAATCAGTAATTACAGATGAATTAGGTACCACTCCTTATTAATAATTTTTTTTTAACTAAAAGCATTTCTTCACTATAAAGAGGAAATTCGTTGAATTTACTTATGGGTTAAGTGGGCTATATATTATTAGACTTTTATTAACACACCTATTCAAAATTACCCTAATTTCCATTAAGTATTTATTCCATTGAGTTTTTAATGGATATTATAAATTATATATGTATATCTTAATGGATATAATTTGAATTTTTTATTTTTGGATTACGTTAAATTGTTCATTGCTGCTAATCGATGTCAACAAGAGTCCAAATTTTTAATCCTTTAAAAACATGTCAACCTCCACCTTCATCATCGCCTTTACAAAATCCCAACAAAACGTTGATCTTATGTATATACAGAGAAAAAAAATCTAGACAAGATAGCTTGACATTTTGAACGCATTTAACGCCCGCCTTTCTTTCTCACGCGCTTTAGTAACAAAAATCTATATGAAAAGTAACATCGTGATCCCTATATATATAAACAGAAACCTTTAAAGCTTGAGACAAAAAGTTTCATTCTTATAGTCGTGGATCTGTAAAGATTGCAAAAGAGAAGGGTTTTTGACATTGGGTAAGAAGAAGACGAAGAAGAAGAAGGGGGGGGATTCCATCTCTTCTTAGTTGACTGACTGAAAGTGGGTGCAGCACTTTTGCAAAAGGAGTTGAAGAAGAAGAAAGAAGAAAGAAGCGAAACAAACTATGATCGGACTCTCTTCTCTCTTGTAACATTCCTATATAAACCTTTAAAGCTTGCCGACTATATAACCGAATGGTAGAAAAGAAGAAGAAAGAAAGAAATAAAGAAGAAGAAGAGACTTTGAAGGAATGCCAAGCATTAAACGTCATAAGGGACAATTTTTGCGATTTTTGCTGACTGTTTAAGAGAAAAGAAAAGAAAAAAAATCTATATATATATTTATACTAATGTCCTTTTCTCGGTGAGAAGGAAGAAGATTTCTTTCTCTTACCCTCATTCTTATTTTTTTTTCTTCTTTTTATTCAGGATGAGGGTTATGGGTTGTTCGGGATTTCGAGAATTTCAGTTGAACAGTTGTTAAATTGTTAGCTTAAAGAGCTTTATTGTTGTTAAAAGGTGCTAAATGATCGCTAAGTTTTTTTTTCATTTTATTTACTTCGTTGAAGTACGTAATATAGAAAATTTATATTCCGAATCGAAAAAGAAGAAATGAAGATTTCAGAGAAATTGAATATTAATTAATATACGCATGATTGTATCATTTTACTTATATTATATTCGCATTAAAGTGTAATTTTACAGGTAATCAATCTTTATTTTCTCTCGAACAATCTCTTCTTTCGCTTTGACCATTATTCTTCATTCTTTTCTTTTTTTAAGCTTATAACCTAAAAATAGTTTTCTACATTATTATTCAATTATCGCTTAAAAGGCAAGAGAAAATATCTATGACTATATGTATATGTATATATTCATTGGTGAAATCAAGCGAATGCCTTTTTCTTTACTGTAATTGATACCTACAATAAATTTAAAATTAATATTAAAAGCCAAAAAATAAGAAGAAAAACATTTGTTGCTCGCGCCAGATGAAAGTATAGTATTATTGAAATTCTCCCGTTTAAAAGAAAATTATTACGGGCTACAAAAATTCATAAAGTTCCAACTTTCAGAAGGCTAAAATCAAATAATCAAATGACTCTTCGAAATAAAAAGAAGAAAAAAAGAAGAAATAAAAAGAACGAGCAAAAGGAATGATGTAGAGAGGAAAAGATGTTCAGCTTTTAAAGCAGCTTTTTTTTATAGACTAGCCATATAAGCAAAAAGGTGCATCCTATCGCATCTTTAGCGATATATCCAAAGTATCCTTCTTCTTCTTCCCTCATTCCGCGCTCGTTAAACTTTACTCTTGCGGGCTACTATATGGCTATACATACATAACCTATACGTATATACATACATAACCTATACTCGTTGATATCTCTCAGTGCAGGCAGGCGACTACGCGACGCGCTCGCATTTATTGGCGTATATTTAATGAATTATTGTCCCAGAAGATTTTTGGTCATGCTAAATGAAAAGAAAGTCTTAAAGATTGACTTAGGAATACATATTCAAGCTTTATTATTTTCATATATGTATATATAATATAGACGTGGTAAATCATAATCTTTTACGAGGCGGGCGGTACACTTTATTAACCCATAGCTCTCCTTTCTCTATACACCATAAGCAAAACTGTCCCACAATGTTGGAGAACGTTGTGGGGGCCTCTCTTATGTGCAGCACAACACAAAAATGCGTAATAAAATGTATTTCGTGAATGAAAGATTTACTGCTAAAAAATGAAAAATAGCAAAAAAAAAAATAAAGAAGAAATATAATAGAGGGAGAGCCCATTGGTGTGCATAAATTGCACTTTTTGGAAGGTTATAAGGTTTATATATATATCTGTATACATATAGAAAAATTCTTTTAAGGGGGTTGTTAATGACTCAAACTGGCGTTCTTGTAGTTTTAATTTATGGATCAAGCCCTCGAATTATTATATTATATGTATATACATATATGTATAAATTGAAAAAAGAAATAATTTCGATTGAGATTTTAAAAATTTTATTTTATTTTTCTTCGTGTTCTTTTTTTAAAGAAGAGAAAAAGATTTTTGAGTTTGACTTTTTTTAAGGAGTAACATTTGGTAATCGAAAAATCAAAGTATAAATATTTTGGATTTAAGGATGATAAAATTTGTGATTTATGTAAGAAGTAATTGATCGTGAAGCTGTAGACTGGTTGAAAGCATTTCTTAATGATTAAAAAATGTTGGAGAAATTGTTGAGAAAAATAAAAAATTTTTACAACGTGAATGAAACTAAAGTTAGCACTGCTGAGTGAAAATAATTCTGTGAAGTTTTATTCCAGCCAATTACGGATGAGACATTGATACTTTTAAAATATATATGTTTTTTAATGGAAAAATAAAAGAAGCTTTATAAATTTATGCGTATTTAGCTCTAAAAATTATAAAAAATATTTGAAATATTAAAAATTTCAAAACTTGTACTTAAAAAAATTATTCAATCCTTACTCGAACATGATTTTTTTCGATATAAAAAGTGTTTTACACGCATTTATGGTTGTAAAAAATAAATTACATTGTTTATTATAAATAAAAAAAATTTTTGTTTTAATTATTTAAAAAATTGCTAACTTTCTACTCTTTAAGTAAAAAATAAGTCTTTTAGCAAAATTTCAAGTGGATCGGTCAATTTGCAGAGCACTTTTCCAAGTTTAAATTCAAGTATCTGATGAAGTCATCTCTGAAAGAGAAGTATATTGGCACATTCTGTACGTAAAACACTTCACTTGTTCTTCAAAGAAAAAGGAGAAAAAGATAAAAAATCAAAAAAAAAGTTAAAAATTTATTCAAACTACATAATACCAATTGAAATCCTTCGGCAAAAAAAAAATCAAAGTACAAGAGTAAAGAATATAAGTAAAAACAGAATATATACAAGATATCAATGGAAAATCGGCAGCATAAAGTTTTCTAAACCAAAAATCAGCAAAAGATAAAACCAACAAAGACAAGCCATATACTCTCTCTCTCTCTCAAATCACTGTCTTGGACATAACAACAATTCCCCTCTGGATCTTTTGCTTTTTGCTTCCTCATTGCTCGTTCTTCTATTAGTATATTCCCTATCTCAAAAGGATACATATACGTGTATGTATATACATTTGAGAATACTGTACGAAAATGGGGAGAAAGCAAAGAGATGTGCTTACGGAAGACAGTTACGGTCAGGCACATGCAGACAATGTGTACATGTATATATATACATATACAGACACCATAAGGAGAATGGAAGAAGGAGAATAAGTAAAGTGGATAAGAAGATCAAACGATAGTATAGGCAAGTTTTAAAAGGAACGAGGAGAGATTTTACGAAGCTAAGAAAATGAGGCGGTACACGGATTCTATTCGATTGGTGACAATAAATATGTTTTTTCTTTCTTTACTTCATGCTTTAATTTAGATAAGTTCAAAACTATTACTGAATTTAGTGGAAACATTTTTTTTTAGCTTACTTGCTGATTTTAAAAATAAGCTTAAGATATGTATGATCGTTTTTAAGGTAACGGTATACAGTGTTAATTGGAGGTTATGTATGTATGTTATTTTTCAATTTTAACATCAGACTTCAGCATTGATTTTTATACTTTTGAAAGGGTTAAATTAAAAGATAAAATTATTTTAATTGGCCTTTTTCTATGATTTTTTTTTGACTTAAAGTAAAAATATTTTTCAAACCTTTTTATAATAAAATCTACTGTGTTCGTTGAAGAAAAAAAATTGAAAATCTTATCATACCCATATACATTAAAAACTTCAAATCCATACTTTTTTAGCATTCGATAAAACATTTACAAACGAAATAAAGCATCCAGTAACATATAATACCAAAACGAATCTTCAAAAAAAAGGGAAGCAAAAACCAAATGAAAAAGAAAAAGAGACAGTATTATCACAAAAGCATCTCCACAGCCAACTCGAAATTCCAAACAAGTCTCCCAGCTTGACTTTTCAACTACAAATTTCTGATGAAAAAAAAAAAAATAAATAAAAATAAAATAAAAAAATTTCTCTCAAAGTTTCTCTCGCGAGCTGAGCGCGTGTGCAACGTTTTCTCTCTCTCAGGAGGTCTTTTCTCCATTGGTTTTAAGTGCGGCGTTTTTGCAACATACAGAAGAGTAAGAAGAAGAGAAGAAGAGAAGAGAAGAAGAAGAAGAAGTAAGAGGTCATGGCCCGACCTCTTCCTCTCTTTCTTTTTTCTCTTGGTTTCGTCCCTTAGCGCGTTGTATACAGGGACTTCCTATAATACTCCTTTGCGCAATCCACGGGGTGTACCAGTCGATTGTTTAATGCGATTCTCATGCTGTGTTGTGCTCTAAGCCGCTCTTTCTCTCTCTCTCTTTTTCTTTATTTCTCTTACTCTCTCTCTCTCACTCGCCCTCTTATAGTATGAGCAAGCGCTTTTTCTTGATGTACGATACTTTGAACTTTCATGGCTCTTGTTGCTCCCTTATCATTTTTTGAACGGAGTTGAACGTTTTTTTATTTCAATGGCTTCTTTTTTCTTTTCTTTCTTTCTAAAGAGGGAGACGGGGGAGAGAAGGGTTGAGGAGAGTAGTGGACGATTCGTCGCGCGATTCGATGAGCTACTCTCTTGAATCTGGGAATATGGTTGTTAGCGAAGGTTTTGTTAAGTTAAAGGAAGGGAATTGTTGAGAGATAGTTTTAAAGGAAGAGGTTAAAGATGTACTTTTTTTCCTTTCTTTACTTAGATGATAATGCCTTCCGAACACGGAAGCTGATGTTAAATATTATTTAGAAACGTACGTTTCTCATTGCATGCGGGTTTGTTATGCAAATTTAATTTAAAGAAATAGAGGCTAATTTCGAAAAATTAGCTATTTTTTTTAACCACTAGCATTCTATAAGATGTCAAAATCATGGTATCTCAAGCTCAAACTGAAAATTACCAGTAAAGCCTGGTGTTATCTTAATGTTAATAAAATACAAATGAAATAATGATAACTTACAATGATGTTGAGGGTAACGTCAGTGTGTTGAACTCCATCATCAGCTCTGACTTTGAGTACATAGCTTTCCTTGGTCTCGCGATCAAGAGCCTCGGCAAGTCTTAGCTGACCTGTGGCGGAGTTCAATTTGAATGGACTTGACAATCTGCAAAGATAAAATTTTATTTTTCTTCGGTAACTCTAAAGGTAAATAAATATGAATTTTTTGTTAAATAATTATATTTTCCCACGATGATTTATCAATTTTTATTTTAAATGTGTATGATAGAATTAAATTTTTTTGCATATTAATTAATATCAATTCATTTTACGCAATTGTAAAATAAATTTTTAAATATGGAAAGATTTTTTTTACAACAGTCATACATATTATTGCAAAGATTGTCCAATTAAACGTTCATAAATGAGATAATTGGGCATAAATTTATTATACAGCGTAGTTTATTCATATATAAACCAAAGTTATAAAACTCAAGACGAGGCAAAAGTTAAGTAAAAATAACAATAATGGATACAAATTAAAGAAAAAAAAAATTTTTTTCTTTGAACCAAAACCAGTTTTTTGAATAGTATGTTCTTCAACTGTATAATGTTCTTGTAATGTATAAGTTTTTATGTATCTATCTATATCTATATTGGCTCTTATAAAATAATTATGAAAGATTTAATTGATTGTTTAAGCGAAAGAAAAAAAACAGCATAAAAGAAATTTCGGAATTCATTTACATGCAATAAGTGTCAAATTTGTCAAATATTTTAATGCCTTTTCTTATTCAAAAGTGCGAGACTATTACGTTTATTATAGACATTTCGAATGTACGATTCAAATGTAAATTGATTATAGTATATCGACTCGTCAATGTATGCTTAAATATTGCTTAAAATAACTTGATTACACGGAAAACTTCGTTTTATGTACCGAGTTTTATCGTAATCCTTTTTTTTTTAGATACTAATGGTGTTTTAATGAAAGATAATACTATAAGATATGTTTTGTGTTATAGGTATGATTATGTCTACAATAAAAGTGTATTTAACATATTTAATGATTTAATTAACAATATTTTATTTTTTATTTAAAATGTACGAAAATAAAATTTAATGATAAATGTCAGTTGTAAGAATCTTAAATAATTTTTTAATAACTGATTTGTGTAAAAAATATATGAATAAATCTACAGGTTCATTAATATTCTGGTTTCGAAAGTTTTTTTTTTTTGAATAACACAAATTCAATCTTTTTTTTTGTTAAAAAAATACAAAAACTCTTAAAATAAATTAATTAATTAAAACGATGAAATAAAGCAAAAAAATTTGAAATATTTTTTGTTTATTTTATTGAAGATATAAGAAAGTACAATTTCTCCTACATATTATTCTTTTCCTATTTTATTTAACATCACTATATTTATATCATCATTACGATGTTAATTAGTGACAGAGATTTTCAGTGTGTTTTGTGAACAAAGCACATGCAATGTACAGTGGTGCTTGTATAAATCGGCCGCCGAGAGCGGGATTCGAACTCGAGTCCTCGAGATTATGAATCCATCGCTTTACCGACTGAGCCACTGACGATCTCTCAAATAACATTGTTTAAAAATTTATTTTTTCTAAAGAAATAAAAAAGTTTATTAAATATGACTCAAAGTTAGAGAAAAAAGATGGTGATGCAAATGTTAAAATATTTGTAGATTTATCCATATACTTTACGATCCACTAATTATTAATGAAATAATACAAATTTCAGTATTTAAATACACATACCTTGTACTTTCAACGACGTTATCATCATCGTTGGCACTTTTAGCCGGTGGTACAATACTATATTTAAGAGTTCCAATGCTGTCAGGATCGTGTGCTTTTAATAGTGTCACTACCGTGTTAGGCGGTGCATCTTCGGATATTTCAAATTTCCATGGTCCTTGGCCCCAACTTGGCGCCACGTCATTTTTGTCCAATACTGTTACGCGAACCTGTAATTAAAAAAAAAATTAATTTTATTATCTCATTTTAAGAATTGTTATGAAATGATTTTGAAATTTTTGAAAATCTGACGTATGCTTGTAGAATATTATTGTTTTTTTTAATGAATATTAAGCGATTGTGGTCTAGTTTTATATTTAATAATGCCTTTGCATAGAATGCTTGGGAAAAAAGATAATTAATAGTAAAAAAGAAATTTATTTCTAAAATGAATAGTTAAACGTATAATATTTAAAAACATAGTATTAATTTTTTTCTCTGGTTCTACGTGATTTTTGAGCAAATGTTTTACATGCACAAAAACACATATGGATGCACACATACATTTGCATATGTTCAATCATATACTTCATGTTATTAAAGTAATAAATGTTTAATTACATAATATTAATTAAATAAATTAAATAGATCAATTTTTTTAATGCTTATTTACAAGCATTATATTCCCAAAATTCAATTTAATTATTAACTATAAAAAAATAAAGAATTGATTAAATTTTCATTACGGCAATGATTGCGTGTAATAAAATTTTTTTTAAAATCAACCGATGCTTAAAAATTTCAATTAAAAATCTGAAAAATAAAAATTCGCTTTAACATTTAACAGCTAAATTCGCAGAGTTTGAATTTCATCGTTTCGATGATAAAATTCTCAAGTAAAAAAGGTCTTTTACATCGAGCAATACACCAATAAGAGTAAACATATATATAACGTATACATATATAGTATATATCGAAGAAAATAATTAGAGTGTAAATAGCGGTAATAAAATTTTGAGAGTGCTATCATACATGACAAAAAAAAGAGAAAATCAAGCCCCCCACTTGACTCTCTTATATATACAAATATACGTAAACGAATCCTTAAACTTCTTCTTTCTTCAATATCGACAAACGTTAAAAAAAAAATAAAACGAAAGCCGCGACCACGCGCCATATTAAGTATGCCTTTGGAAACTAAATAAAAATTCCGAAGCCTCCAACTGATGCCAAATGGATCCACTTTTGTACTCGCAGACTGGATTCCTTCAAATACCCGAAAAAAAAAGGAAACCGAGAGAGAGACTATAGATGGTTTTTTGGAAGAAACGTATTAATAAAAAAAAATATATATAAAGAAGTTTGAGAAAAAGATGGTAACAAGTCGCGACAAGTTTTAAAATAATTTAGCTCTCGCGCTTCTTTTATATGTATATAACGTGTGATATATAACGCGTGTTAGGTCCTACCAGCGATCAATTTATCGCTGATTATTTATATCCTCGTAATAGCTTTTCTTTTGTTCTTTATTATTATCTGTTCTCTCTCGCCCTCCCTCTGCATAAGAATATTTTTTTTTTAAATTTCCATATGTTTCATGAGCAATATCTCAATGATCCCCTTAGATGTATACAATGTTTGGTGTCATCCTTCGTTTAGAAAAATAAAAGTTCATCGCGTATATGAGAAACAACAGAGTTAAATCACCCCCTTCTTTTCTTTTCTTTTTGTTTTTAATTTTTTTTTTTTTTTTTTTCATTTTTAGCTTATATAGCTGCGGGAGACATAATACCATAGGATCCTTGCGTTGATCGTTGAAAAAAAAGAGTCAAGGAAAAGATATGAGAAAGGACAAGAAGACGTACGAGTAATCGACGCCGATCTCACCTAAATAATGTGCTTTTAGGCAGGCCTCTCGGAGAGAGAAGGAGACTCGCACAGCATTTTTTTGTGTTATTTTCTTTTACGTATAGTTTAACGTATAATAATGCTCAAAAGTATGTTAAAATGTTGGAAAGACTGTTATCAATCATTAAGCCGTGATAATTCTTAAAAACATTGTGCAAGAGATTTACGACTTCCTTTATCTTTTTAAAAGTTCGGTATGTAATTATATCTTTAAATAATGTCTAGGATTTATTATTTTCTGATAATTAAATACTTTAAATATTTTTGTAGATTATTCAAAAGAATTATTACTAATTGCATATTCTTTTAAGTAACATGTTTGGCAATAAAAGGTCTATAAATTCTTGTTCCTTTTATTTCCATCAGAATGTACAATTAAAAATATTCTCAAGCGGAGTTAATAAATTTGTAAATATCAAAAAGAAAATTTTTTCTTCTCCCATCTTTTATTGTTCGAAATCCTTGACGTAACAATACAATTAACTGAAAATTGTGTCAATGAAAAATAATGAATCATCATCGATAAATAATTGTCTTGTACATCAATTTATAAAGTCGATAGATGAGATCATTTATAAATTATATATAAATGCAGCATAAGAATAGAGATGAATATATTTCTAACTTATCTACGTATCAGCGTATTAAATCTATTGTAAAGACAATTTGACAAATACCCACAACTTCCTGTTAAAAAAACAATATATATATATACTTTTGACCGTTACTATATGTGTATGTGCACATCCTTTCTTCGATGTCGTTCTTTGCTCCTTCTCTCTCACCAATGGCAATCATATTGTTTTATTTTTATTATTTCGCTTTTCTTTATATATATAATATCAAAATAAAATAAATACATAGAGCTCTTTGGTTAAAGCAATAGCATAGAATTTTGCCAGAGGGATAGAAATACTTGGATTGGAGAACACACCACCGCTCCTCTCTCATCATAGCTCTTGTATATATGTACCTTCATATATATCTATATGTGTATGTGTGTATATGTGTATGCACATGACCCAAAGAAAACCCCCGCTGGGTCTCTCTCTCTCTTTCTCGATCCAATCCTCTTTCTCTTTCTTTCGACCGCGTGCTGCGGCGCAGAGAGAGAAGAGATAGTATCTCTCGCGAGAGAGAGAGACAGAGAGAGAGTATATAGTGGACCTCAAGAGAAGAAGTATAAGATACCACCGGAGCCGCCTTATACCACCTTCAGGGCTTCTCAAGTCCTTCCAATATATATACACGTATATATATATATATCTATATGTTATAAGGTTCTCTTCTATTTCATTCGTTTCGTTTTCTTCTTTTTTTCTTCTTTCGAATTCGTCGTTGTAAGGGAGTTCTCTTTCTATTACTCATTGGGACGTAGGTGTGTGCACCTTTTCTATATCACTCTTTGTCTGGCCGCTAGGCTTGAGGAATAGTTTCTCTCTGTATACATGTAAGATTGCTTCTATGAACATAGTATATGGATTTATTTTTATTTTCTTCTTTCTTTCTATTTTTTTCTTTTATTTTTTTTGTTCAAAACAAGGATACGTACAGCATCTTCTTTGTGGTGTACAATAAAGATGAAAATAGATTCGTCATAGTTAATGAAGTTCGGTTAATGATTAGGTAAGTGTATCTTGCTGGTTAGAATTCAAAGGACCTCATTGTGAGATTTGGATTTTGCTCAAGTTGTTTGCCTTTATCTCGATAAAGATCGGCACAATGTTTGTGTCAGTCAAAATATCTAACCGATTATACGAACTATTGTTTCAATTCTTCTTTTTTTTTATTTTACCTTTCCATTAGGTAACAGTAAATATGATGCAAGGAAGTAATTATTTTATAACGTCAATAAAGACTCAGATATTATTTGTTTTTTTTTCTCTTTTTTTTTTAATGTAACATCGTGTTTTAAAAGGGCTAATAGCTTGTTAGTTTAACTATCGATTATTTAACATCAATTAATATCTTCCAACCCTTCAAATAGTTCATGTTAAATCTAATGAATTTTCGTATATAACACTAATGTTTTAAAAAGTTCCGTGTCTAACGGATTCTGTATAAGGAATGTTTAGATGCAATGCTGGTTACAAAGCTAAAGAAGAAATCGCGTGTGTAAAGAAAACAAGCTTAGTATATACGTATATAGACTCCCCTCCTGCGGGGAAAGCAGAATAAGAAGAAGAAGGAGAGGAGTTTGAAACAGTAGAGGTCAAAAGTGATGTTCAATAATCGACATTCCATCGATCACGACGTTCCGGGCAAAAGATCATTACTTCCTGACTTGTAATAATACAAAAGGTATATAATAGTCCAAAGCCATTGCGCTAGCATGTGCTGCTGCTATATACGTTGCGCTCTGCTGTGTTACTGTTGCTGCTGACGCTGGACAGCTTTGGAATGCTGTGACCCTCCACGAAGTTTAAGAACCTTAAATCTATATTGATATGTTTTAAGAGATGAAAAAAATAAATAATATGAAATGAAAAAGAATAGATGAAGTCACCCGCACGTACAGGTTTTGACAATCTATTGTACATTCGAGATTAATCGGTAATCCGTTTTTTTCCTTCTCTTCATTCTCTTTTATATTTTCTATCTTTATCTTTAAATAACGTTATTTTTCGATGGTGTTTGTCGAGGAGTCTAAGACCGTCGTAAATCATATATAAAATGAAAAAAAAAGAAAAAAGTAAACGTGAGGTTTTATTTCAAAGTGCGCGCTATGGGTGTACAATTGGTATTGCATAACGTTTTATACAAATATGGTACACAAAGGGAGGGCTTATAGAGCTAAAATGAGAGGAGGACAAGAGAGAGAGAGATACTGTTGACATTTTAAAAATGAGATGTAATTTAATATATTTATAAGACGCTTGTCAGAGAAGAAAAATTTTTTCTCTTCATCTTAATATTTATATATCTAAAGTTTAAATCTATAGAAAATTCTTTTTTAATGAACCAATTATTGGTATTTTAAATCATCCAGGGAGAGAGAGACAATCAAATAATCTTTAGTTCATATCTTCATAGTGTGTTACCCAATCATCCTTCTCGACGCATTCTTCAACGCACAATCGCAAAACAATTGTGTACTATACTTGAGCAGAGAGTGAAGAAGAAGAAAAAAAAATTGGCAAATTATACATGCATTATTATGCGCTATCGTCGCTCAAACATACGTGACAATCTTCCCTATCTTATTTTTTCCTTTTTTTTTGCTTCTTCTGTCTCCGTATGAACCATCCTTACTTTCACTCTCAAGCCTTCTTTTATTATCGCAATATATCTTTTCCCTTTTTGTCTCTTCTCTCTCCTTTATTTTTTCTTCCTTTTTTTTTGTTTCTTAACTTGGTACTTTTGCCTCCTTCTTACATACTTGTCTGTATACCTTTAAGCTTCCCTTCGTTTTCTTTTGCTCTCTTCTATATATACTATATATACATTCTTATTTTCTTTTTTTATTCTTCTGGCTAACGCAAGCCACATTTGTCTTGTTATATCATTTTTTATTGTCCGTTATTGTTCGCCTTCTTCGTTTTCAACCTTTCTCTTTTTATCTTTAGTGTATGTATGTGTATGAGTGTTTGTATTTATATACGTGTGTGTGTGTGTGCGCATCTCTTTTGTCACTGGCAAATATCGAACGCGATCGAAAATCTCTTCTCGTTGGGATAAAGCTCGATGATTTATATTAATATGCGCTAAGGCAATATAAGCCCGTATCGTTATATTGTATATATAGATCCTGCGTATTATATGCGCGTGTTTTGCGCATATATACATATACACCAGCAAGAGCACAGGAGGAAAGTGAAAGGCATATATACCAAGCTTGATCTTTCGCAAAAGGATAGATGGAAAGAGCAGGAGAGATATACAAGAGAAAAAAAATTTTCGAGGTATCGCCTTAGATATCGACGGAGGAGGTGGACTTATATGTATGTATACGGAGATTTTTTTTTTATTCCTTAGAAGTTTTTAAATATTTTATTATGCTTCAAAGACAAATTATTGTCGGCAGCTCTTATGACACGACGACAAAAGACAACGTTACACGCATGGCTCCTTTGTTATTTTACAATATTCTTTTTTTTTTCTTATTATTGTCGTGTTATGAGCGTTTATAAACTTGTGGGAGAATTGAGGCATGATAACCAGTGACCGGACTTGATTTGAAACATTTTTTTTTTTTTTTCATAACTTAAAGTATTTTCACCTATGAAAAAAAGAGCGCGTAGCCTGTTTAGAGCTGATAAAGTTGCTCCTGTTTGACTACAAGTTTCACTGGATTATATGAGTATATATATGGGTCTATATACATAACGAATCCTTAAATTTTTTCAAGTATGTATGTACAGGAATGACGTTTATTGTCTTTGTGAAACTTTTGATAAATGACTTTATAATTAAAAAAAATCCATATAAATTATTTAGATGAAAGTGCCTTAATATGTGGATTAAGATATTGTCAGTTAAAATCATGCGATTATTGACGTGAATTTGCACGATTGTTTGTATTGTCAAGCATATTTTTCAATGCAAATCTAAAGATCGAATGTTTATGCATCTGATAAAATATGGATGCTGGTAACATTTGAATATAAAGATACAACTAAAAAAACATAACCTTATCCAGTAAAAACATAACCTTATCAGCTAAAAAACATAACCTTATTAATATTAATTTTTTTTTTTCATTTTTACACGATGTTTATCGGAGCATAAATAAATCTATTGTCACTCAAATTTTGAAGCATTAAAGAGAAAATAATCTGTCAAATGAATGTTATCTAAAAGCAAAGATTACAATTAACTAACAAACAATGATATCATTAATCGTTAAGCTGTTAAATCGACAATTGTAATCTACCGGTGGTAGTCTCTCGCAAATAAGGCTAAGACAAATTACCGGTAATTGCCTAAGCTTTATACAAACTACACTAAAGGATTAAGCATTACATTGTAGTTTCTCATATATATAATTAGAACAAATCTAGGGACTATCACGATGTGCACAACTTTTTTTTCTTTTTCTTCTCTTATATGAAGCTCATTAAGCTCGTAATTCAAAAAACATTTCTATCTCGCTCTCTTGATATGTAACTATACGTATTAAAATTTTATTTTTATCGAGTATCTAGAACAATTAGGTTTAAAAATAACAACGTTTTTTTTTGCACAGCTCTGGTATAATTTATTTAAAAAAAAGTTTTCTTCCCAAAGCATCCTTTCAACCGCTAGAATTAAAAAAAAATGTAATAATAATAACGAGGCAAAGAAGATATCGTTTGCCTTATAGCGAAGCCCTACAAGTTTACACTCAGGTCTCCCTTTTTTTTCGCGGTATGTGACAAGAGGCTATATCACATACACACATACACAGATATATATATATGCACTTTCTCTTCGGTGGTTTCTCGCTTGTGCTCCTTGCAGAGTCCCCAAGTAATAGCTTACAGTATACGCACACCTTTCGCTCTACCGGCTCTTTGATACGGATACCCGCGTCTTTTTTTTTATTTTACTTTTTCTTTATTTATTTTTTTTTATTTTTTATTTATATGCACAGTGTCCTCTTTGGAATATGTGTAACCTATGGATTGTTTTCTTTTTTTTTTGTTATCGAAGGTTTCATTTTCTTCATTTTTATTTTTGTTTATTTCTTCTTTTTTTTCGTTTTTGAGAAGGGTTGTTGCTAAAGTAGGAGTGATGAAGGTATCGCCGAATACTTTGAGGTTGAAAGGAGCTTGAGTGAACGTGTCATTTTTAATGATGATGAGTAAAGTTGATTTGAAAAAAAAAATATTGATAAACAAATATTTCGGTTATTATTTTCGTTTTGCACTGTGGTTACAATATTCATAGCGAAAAACTGAATTTTTCTCATGATCTGGTATTAGATAAAGAATCGAAGGAATTTTTTCTAAATTATTTCAAACGTTAAACCGGATAATGTAATAGAATTCGTTACGCAAATTTGAAAAAAAATGTTGAGTGTCAATTTATATATATAGAAAAGTAAAAGTGCGCTATAAAAACGAAATTTTTCAAACCCGTATGTACGATAAATTAAAAATAAATAAACGTTCAAATTATCGCATTACGTCTGAACGTATTACCGTTCGAAATATCCGATCAAAATGAGTAAATCGATTAAAGATTTATAACGAAAAATAAAAGAAAATTAAAAATTACAGCCGGCGTAAATTTAAAAACACAGCTTTTTTTCGCACGAATAGCATTGATTATACTAATGCAATTATACGTATCATAAATACTATCTTAATTAAAAATTAATTTTCCTTTCTATTTGTATTAAACGTTAAAAAGTATGAAGAAAAAATAAAATTATAATCAAAAAGGTACATAAATATAATTTTTCATAAATAACCGTTGGTAAGCTGGTAAAAGAGCTACCGTTTTTATGTTATACGGCGTACATAAGCAGCATGAAAAGTTTTTATGATATTATCTTTGGATAATTATCTGAACGGCGTTAAAGTAATATAACATAGAGTACAATCGCACAATAAAGATGCGCGCGTATAAAGCTGCTTAAACCTGCGTTAAATTTTAACATAATCAACGTAGCATGTTATAAGGCAAACATTGAGAAAAAAAAAGGAGAAAAAAAATGCAACGTTAAATGAATTCCTTGTTGGTCAATTAAATGCTCGAACACGTGTGACTAAATGTTTTTATTAAATAATTAATTTTAACTTGAGAGCTTTTGCCTTTTTTTCTCTTGCATTGAAACAAAATGTTTATTTACAAAGGTAATGTGAATTTTCGAAAAATTTAAAAATATTTAAACATTATGGGAGATTGAATAAAACATGCATTCATTCGATGCTAATCAAACATCTATTCAAATGAAAATTCCAAAGTTTGAATTTTGAAATGGTACCGTTACCATTTTCAAACAGTTATTGTATATTTAGTTAAAAAAGTGAGAAAAAGTTACCATGAATGTGGTTACATTGACTATTTATGTATAACCTGCGATACTCTCTTTTTGCCATGCCGACATTTGCAAACTATGATTATCATTTGTACATATATACTATTTCGCAAATAAATATTTGATTTAGTTTTTTTTTTTTAATTTTTTTGTCATTATTATTCGATTTTATATATAGCCATACGAATAATAAAATTTTATTGTAACCATAAATCTTAATTTCGCACTTTTATTTCGAGAAGGTGAAGCACAACCTGTTTGATAAAGTAAAACTTCATTCAATAACAAGCTAAAAATAAGAAAAAAAGAGAGAGAAAAAAAAAGGAATTGAAGAAAAAAAAAGAAGTGAAAATTTCAACTTCAAATTGAAGATAAAAAAATTCCTTTTTCAACTAATTCCTTTTCGAATTGAGCAATAATTCACTCAAATCTAAAGGAAGAGAAACGTTATACACAATTTCTCGTTTTCCCATTTGGTGTGTATATATATACGTGTGTATATCCTACCCACCAAAAAGATATCAGCGTTCACTTTTTGACTTGTTACACGAGTAATTTTTCATTCTTACAAATTTCGTCCATGTCCTCGATAAAGTAATCACTTTGATCAGGTACCAAACATCTTTTCGAACATCTTCAAAATAAGAAAAAAAAAAAATAAAAATAAATAAATAAATAAATAAAGAAAAAAAAATCATACAAACGAAGAAAAAAAAAGAGTCCTCGAATCCTAATTAAACGAAGTCAAACTTCAATACAGTGAAAAAAAAGAAGAAAAATATAAAAGAAAAAAAAATAAGAGAGAAGAGGATGAAGGAAGCAGGGCTTGCCTGAAGTCGTTCGTCCTCGAATGGCGTCATACATCTTTCTCTTTCACGCACGTACATGTACTACAGTACTGTGTAGCACACACCACTTGTGCTGCTCTCTCTCTCTCAGGATATACGACAAGTCTCTTTTTTCCCTTCTTCTTCTTCTTTTCGTGATATTATATGTTACGTACTGAGAGAGAGCGAGAGAAAGAGAGAGTGAGAAAGAATGAGTATATAAGAGGGTTCAAACCACAAGAGGATGGATCGGATGTCCTTTTTTGTACGCGGGAGGATGTCGTTCTTTGCCTCCTCCTTCTTGTACTTTTTTTTTATAACTCTCATGGTTTGTTTTTCCATTTTTTTTCAGTTAAAGAAAAAAGAAGATACGTAGCAAATTTCAGGTAGTTACATATGCGTACGTCAGGTATTGTCGAGTTATTGGAAAATCTAAAAACTAGTAGGTATTTTGATGCGTATCGAGACGGATGATGGAAGACGGACTGGCGTGATCGATGAAGAAGGATTTTTCTCTTTCATGCTTGAATTTCGTTTGTTTGATCAATATACGATTGGGAAATAGGGTGATCTTAATCTACGTTTCTATGGGAATTGAATAGCATCCAGATGATTTTTCACTCAAGTTTTGAATATTGTATATTGAATGAGAAAAAAAAAATGTCAAAAATAAATTAAAATAATAACTTTGTTCTCTGAAGAAATACTTAATGAAATGTTTATTTTTAAAGCGCATAATATATTTAAGTAATTAATTAAGTACACATTTTAATGATCGAAACACTGCTTATAATAATAACACGAGTATGTAAAATACGTTAATAACATGATAAAGATTAAAAAAAATTTTTGTTTTCAATATCTCTCTCTATATATACTTCATTTCATTAAAATAAACACGAAATAAATTTTTATCTCGCGCTATAAATAATGAAATCGATGACACGTCATGATTAATTAACTGTATTAAAACAAACATGCAACCGTATACAAAGTTTTAAAATCATCAGCCGTTCAATTAAGCAAAAAATTTTTTTAAAAAAAGTAAGTTATATACATTCACAATATTTATATACATAAAGCCATAACTTCATAATGAAGTATTAACTGCAATGAATCTTAGAGGTCAACCGCAAAATATTTAATTCGCTTTTATTATATTAAATATATAGCCGACAGTTCTCGAACCAGTTGAAAGAGCCTCCTTGCTGCTCTTTTTAATACTGTTTTACATAACAAGTAAAAACGATTCTTATACACATACACGCATTCCATAATTTGTTAACGACTCTCCGTTCGGCTGTATGGAAAGTCACGGCGGTGCAATTAATTTGCAGGAAAATGCAAGTATAAAAGAGAGAAAGAGTAAAATGGCTTAATCGAGAGTTAAAGGTATATATGACACATCTATATCCTTTTCGTCACGCGTTTTAAAGTCAGCGAGAGAGAGAGAGAGAGAAAATCTTAACGCGTTTGACGATATAATGAGATATTAGCGAGGAGAAAATATATAAACTTTATGAGTTGCCGATTTTTCTTATTTTTTAATAGTTAAAAAAGTTTTAATCGTTCTCACTTAATTAAATTTATATAAGATTCTAAAAGTCAAGTATATTTGTTTACTTAAGTGTTAACTTTCACGATAGTTTTATAGATTATTTATGAGTTTGAGAGAAGGAGAGAGAGAAACGTTTTATTGAATAATTTCTTCAAAGTTATTTTCAATTGATTCATATCTTATCTAAAGGATTAAAGCAGAAAATTACATGTAAAACGTTAGCAATTAACATTTTTACTGGCTTGGAAATATTTTTTAATAAATATCTTTTTACAGATATTATTTATACGTAATTATTAAAATTTCAAATAATTATCATATCTAGTAATTTTTCATTCAATTGAAAATAGCAATTTAACAAATTGCTATATTACCGAGCTATTTATAAAACTTAAAATACCAAAATTCTTACCTTTTTAATTAATAGACCGAAAAAAAAGCTGCATAATAAATAATGATACTCGAAATGATATATATAAAACGTTGTTATTTTTATCTACCAGCAACATTTCACGCCGACGGTGACGACAAGTTGATTTTATAAAGTGTATTTTTAACAAAAATGAAGCTATCATTCTCGACACCTTATAATAACAAATAATGATAATGTTTATTCGACGTCAGAAAGACAAATATATGTATACATGAGCATTAGGTTTGGAACTAAAAGTTTTTCTTGATATTCTTTATTATTTTTTTATTTCTTGAAAGCACACCAATGACTCATGATGATTTCATTAAAATGCGTACATTATTATGCACCGGAGCGCTTAATAATTACATCGTACTAAAAGCCCTCGAAAAAACATCAGTCAATACGTTTGTACGTACCAGTAATGTGAAATGTTTACGAAAAAAAGAAGAAGAACCTTTAACAATGACGTTAGTTTGAAAAAAAAAGTAAAAAGGGAATACAACGCGCGTTTAATATTTAACAATGACACTTTCTTTAATTATCATTTAAATCATCGTAAGCTTTACACCTTCTGCTTTTTTATTTTTCATTTTTCCAAGTAAATGAGATTCTGCGAGGAAAGCATGGTAGCTAAATTGGACAAGTCGTTATATACACGTACCACCAATACGGACAATAGATGCGTGCCTTTAACAGACGGATTTATGACGTTAAAGAAAGAATAAGAGAAGAAAAAATTTTTCTCTTTCTTATTTTTCGTCAGAACAAAACGTAGTCAACATTCGTCGCAGACGTGTTATATGCGTTTGTATAAGCATAAAGAATTCTTTTCAAATATTCACTGCTTTTTCTCTTCAAAGGTGTCATTCGTCTTCTTGTCTTTTTGCTTTTTTCTTTTTTTTTTTTTTGGTTCCATCATTTTTCTCTTCTTTTCAGGTTACACCAAGGGACAAGGAGTATGACAAGAGGCGTTTTCCGAAATTTCACGCGACAATGAGTCAAAAAGACGTTTCAAAACTAAAGATGTGATCTTTTTGTTGCTCATTCTCAAGAGGAAATGGAAATAGAAAAGGTGTTCCCTTTTATTGTGGATATTAGTTTTGAGAAATTTTTTCTTAAAAAAATATTAAATGCATGGAAATTACTGAAAAATTTTGAATTTCAAGAAAGCCGTTCCGTCGGGGCACGTATAACAAGCTTGATTTTCAAAAATTTATTCCACATTTTGCAAGAAGAAATATTCGTTGTTTGTACAGCTTTCTAACTTTAACGATTAAATTCATACTCAAAGCTAACGGTACATAATGAAGTTTAAGTTTAAAATAACGTTTTAAGTAACAACTACACGAAGACGAAGAAGAAGACGAAGAAATGTATTTTCATAAATCATTTGAATACTAAAATTTTAATATTTTCTTCTTTTTTTTTTTCTTCATTCGCGCAAAATAAAAATAAGCTCGCAATACGAAATATCCGAAGCGTTGACTTTGCTTAGTTTTTATTATTCATTCTTGCTTTTAGCATAATGCGCTTAAAATTTTTCATTGCTACTTAAACGCATCGAAGAGAGAAAAAAAAGGTAGCGTTCTTACATTGAATTTCTGTTTACATATGTAATATTCTTCCTTTTTTTCTTCTTTTAATGTAAAGAATAAATTTCCTATACGATTTCGTTGCTTTTGAATTAACAGCTGAACCTTTTTTGACATATCCAATAAAACATTTTCCGCATCATTTAATCTTTCCATTATACGATACTCGAATAACAATAAAAGCAACTGCATACTTTAAAAAAGAGAAAAGGAAAAAAGAAGAAAAGGCTATGAAAACATTTAAGGTATTTTAATTATTAAAATAAAAAGGCAAAAAGAAGATGACGTTACACAAATCAATTGTTAAAATGTCAAAGTAAATGCAATTATATTGCCTCTAGGATATAGTTACATAATCAAAGGGTCAAGCGTTTAAAATATAAAATTCGTGCAAAACTTATACTTCTATTAATCACTCGACCTTTCATTTCTCCTTCTCTCTTTCTCTCTCTTTCTTTCTCGCGTTTCAATTATCCATAGCAGTAAAATATGCACGAGGCCGGAAAGAGCAATATACGTATCTAAAAATCATAATTAAATTCGTGATGTGCCTTGTGGCATTCATCATTTCGAATCGAAAGCACCAAGAGCGCTCTGCGCTCGCTCGCTCGCGCGCGCCAAAAAAAAAAAGAAGAGATAAGAAAAAAAAAGTATACGAGTAAGAGAAACAACGAGAGAGGGAGAAGAAGAATAAAAGAAACTATGAGAGAGAAAAAGAGAAAGAAAGAAAGATATAGAATGGGGGTTGTTGTATATATGTATATTCTACTCGGGCGGTCTTTTTCCTTTAGCACAATGACTTCGCATGCCCCCATGAAGAGTGCGTGTGACTGTTTGAAAAAAAAAGGAGAGAAAAAGAAAAAGAAGGACTTTTAAATAAGGATAGGACACAGGGAGAGCAAAAATGTTAGGAGAGCGAGCTTATAATGGCAGGAGAGTGAGAAACAATGATGAGCATTGTTTGATGGCTTTGTGACTTGGTACATAGTTACAAGCGATTCTTTTAGTATACACGATATATATAATGCTTGCTGGTTAGTCTTACTTGCGATCATAAGAATAAATCATCATCTTTAATTTTCAATTTTTCTCGGAATATTTTAACTTTTTTTTTGTTTTAGTTGAAGGTGAATAATGCAAACCAAAATATACTAGATTTTGTGTTCTTTCTTTTTTGATTCTGCTCATTTTAAATTTTATACTAGATATATATAATATTGGAATCAAAAATATATTTGAAAAAAAAATTTTTTTTAAAGTATTTGAATAAATTATTGCATTTCAAAAAAAAAATATACATATATTTTTATATCATCAATCATAACATCGATGACAAGTATATTGTTATAAAAATATTTTTAAAAGATATATTGTTATAATGATACAAATAAAAATTTAAAGATAGCAATGATCGTTAATTTAGAATTTTTATCCTCGCATGCACTTGTAAAAGTTAAAAAAATAAAGAATTTGTAAAAAGTCGAAATTCTTTGAGAAATTTGTTAATGCAAAATAAGGGCAAAAAACAATAATTATGAAATCCTCTTAACTTCTCAGTATTGTAAAGATGATGTCGGCTTAAAAAACAATCTTTCTCATCTTCTTCCTCTCTTTCTCTCTCTGCGTTTGTGCCATTCTGTCATTCTTCCCATCTATACATATGCAGCTCTCTTCGCTCCACCTTTAAAAGTCCGCCTTATTCCCTTTTGCTTCGTTCACATTGCTTTTTCCTTACGTATGTATATATGTATATGCAGAGAAGAAAAAGAAGAGAGAAGAGAGAAGGCCCAGCCTCGAAGGTGTCAATCATCGAGGAGCTTTACGTTGCGCATAATAAACGAGACTTCTCGAGTGCTTTTTCACGTTTTATATCCTTCTTTTTAATCTTTCTCTCTCTCTCCTTCTTGCTCAGGTAGGCATATGTATATATATGCTACATCCAGTAACGTTGTTGTTTTTGTTTTTTAGTTTTTTTTATTTATCTTTCGCTTTTTTTTGTTCTACTTATCTCTCGTTCTCTCTCTTTTGGTGTGTTTATATGCGTTATGTTGTTGATTTTTTTTCTACTCTCTCACTCTGTCTGTTTCGTTCGTTTTGCGCGCAGCCATCGGCTTCCCAAAAAACACGCGCTCAAAGAGAGAGAGAGAGAGAGAGAGAGAGGGCCCCGATTTACGCGTCACGCGATTCTTTTGCATGCAAATATAAAGATGCGAGCATGGCTATGTGAGAAAAGAAATATATAGTTGCCCAATATACACGGGGTGGTCGTTCATGAATGTATATAACACACGCTATAAGCAAGTATTTTTTGGGAAAAATCGGATTTCTTCTTCTTTTTCTTCTCAACTTATGAATATAATTTTGCTCGATGTTTTTTTAGAGAAAATCTATAGGTTCTTTGTGAAAATAAACAATTTGATGCGCTTATTAATTTGATTTTATTAATAAAAGTACAAAGTTGCAAGTAGCAAAGTAAATACGAATTATGGGTTTGAAATTAAATGAAAAATGTACATGATGCAATCGATTCTAATAAATAAATACGAATTTTATAATACGAAAAATATAGGCATGAAAAAGCTTTCTGACAATAAGACAAATATACCTATTTTTTAAGAAAACAATAAACATTTTCCATTTTTTTAGATCGTTCTTTTTTGCGACTATTTATTTTCTTAACAAATTGCTACTGCTTTGTAAAATTTATTAATTTTCAAACTCTATGCAACTCCATAAGAAATAACGAGACTCATTTATTGTTTTTACAAGATCATATAGATACTTTGATTCGATAATTAATAATGAAAAATGAAAATATTGTTCTCAATTATCTTTTGTTTCGCATTTGATAAGTGCGCTTATTACATTATATATATTGATACGTACTCCATAGTATATATAATAATGTGAACAAGCGATATAAATATATTTTTTTCGATTATAGCATTTATAGGGTATCGATCAAAGCCAAGCCTTTTGAATCATGTGCTTACGTACCTGGTTTTGAAATGTAGAAAAATATTTTTTTCCAGCCAAAGTTATATATGGCTTTAAAATGAATGAAAAAAAAAATCTAAAATGTTGAATAAGAGATAACTAAGGTTTTGTTGATTATAATAAACGATTTGTTAACTCAATATAATAAATAAGAATGAAATTGCGAAATCGAGACATTCCATCAAACGTGGGTATATTTTTTTCTTACATTTTTAACAATAAAAATAATTAAAATTAATTCCATGAAAATATAATTACTTGAAAAAAAATTGAGTTTAACGATTAAAGTTTTTAATCAGATGCATAAAAATTCCTTTTGAAGCTCGATTGAAATAAAAAGAGGATAGATACGTATACCAGTTTAAAAACTTAAGAAGCAATCTCTGAATGTTATTTCTTCTTTTTTATTCTTCTTTCTTTATTTAACGTTTACAAAACCCATAAACTGTAACACTCAACCTCATCCTCCCATACGCATAAATTCCAAAGTGACACACGTGTTTACCCAAGTTACAATCTTTATATTTTCTTAACAACACTTAAGAAAATCATCAAGAAACTGAATCGTTTTAAAATGTTGACATTAGTGCGAAAATATTGATCGAAGAGAGAGAGAGAGAGAAGGAGAGAAAAACTTGTAGTCTTTTAGAAGCCAACCTGTTGCATTATAACAAGATATATATAACATAAGTTTTAGAAAGTGATTTCGATGCTTGCACGCGTCTATATACTATGTTTGTATAGATGAAAGATATTTTTTTTCCTTTTTTATTTTCTTCTGTAACTCATATACAGAATGCAGTAGCTTGAAACGAACTTCTCAAGTTCGAAGAAGATGAAAAATAAAAAAGAAGAAAAAAAAAAAATTGATGAGTAGCGCAGCAGGAGGATTGAATGTTTGTCTTAGTGGCAGAAGCTGTGTAAACGTTTACTTTGGAGGCGATAGGATATGTATGTAGTATGTATGTTGTGAAGGTGGATTAAAGAGGAGTAAGAAATTCTTTTTTTTTTCCTTCGTTCTTTGACGAAAGAGGAAGAATGATTTTACTAATGTTAAACAGTGTGTATAATGCAATTTTTATTTCTGCTTTGTAATGAATGCTTTATTGCTTTGGTAAATTTTGCTACACGCCGTAAGAAAATTTAGCTTGTAATCGTGCTTTAAGTAAGCAGATGTTTATTTTTTTAAGTTTCTTTTTACAATGATTAATATCAGAGCTGGAGAAGTATTTATTCGTGCGCAAAATTTTTCGAATACTCTTTTGACTTTGTCTGTTTATTATTAAAATTAATAAAAACTTTGAATTGTATAAACTTTAATACAAAGAAGATAAATCTTATTTGAATTTTGAAAAAGTATTCTTGAATATTTTAAAATATAATTCGAAAAAATATTTTCGAATACTTTTTCAAATTGAATTCCTTCATCTCATCTTTCTTAAATATTTCGTCAAATACTTCAAAATAAATAGAAAATATATGAAGTGAAAAGAAATTATCAAAATTTGCTTATAATTTAAAGTAGATTCAATATAATTGAAAATTTTCATTGATTTGAATAGCATATTAGAAAAAATTTGTTGCCAAATATTTCTTCAGCTCCGATTAACAAATACATTATATTTTTAGTAAAATTATTTAAATATAATAATTCTTTATTTATAAAAATAAGCGAAATTTCAACAAAAGAAATCTATACGACTTTAATTTGCTTTTAATTTACAATAAATTAAATTGCTCATTTATTAAAGGTATATCCAAATGTTTATTTACATTGATAATATTTACTTAAAATAACAGTAAATCTTTCTCGGTACCGATATATATACCTATACACGTGAACATTGCATGTGCATATCTTATACTTTTCTGCCGCTCATTAACCATTAACACTCGAAAAAACATTCCAAAACGCGCGCACGCGCTCGATATCTTCTTTTTATTTTCTTCTTCCAAAAAACTACAAAACAGAAATAAAAAGAAAGCCAAACACAAAGTCTTTTGGGCAAAACCGGCCGAAAAAGTTTCTGCGCTCTCTCGCCAAAACAGGAAAAGGTAAGAGTAATTAAAAAAAAAGAGAGAGAAAAAAAAAATACAAAAGAAGAAGAAAAAAACTACCAAATTCCAAAATCGATCTTCACCATATACATCAAAAGCCTATTAGCCACGTCTGAATTTCCGAAAAAAAGAAGAAAAAAATAAAATAAAGATTCAACACATATATCTTTCTTTCCCTCGTTTTAAAAATCGAACATTTGCGAAAATAAACGAAGATAAAAAATAAAAACACGAAGAAGAAATTAAGGAACCCTTTCAGCGTTTAAAATAATATGCAAAAATGCTCTACTACTATAAAACGACATAACGCGTCATAGACCAAGGCAGCACTCTATTGAGAAAGGCTATCTATATATATACAAGTAAAAACGTTTCAAAGTCCGGTCAAACAAGCTGCGACGTCACTATATAACATATACACGCGATATAGGGGAACTTCAAAAGGTATACATATACATATACACACATCGTTTTCTCTCGTTCCTTTATGCGTACATTCGCACCAAGTGCCGGTTTTCAAGCTTGAATTTTCTCTCTCTCTCTCTCTCGACACACGAGTTGTGCATACGTGCGTGCCACAGCTTTGAGAAACGAACGGATCTCTCTTTCTCTCTTATGCACGGCATAACGCGGGATGCCAGAAAGTCAGTCGCGTAAGAAAATGTCTTTCGTGAGAGAGTTAGAAATATGGTATATATTTAATGTCTATCTGTTATAGACACCACTCTTATTCTATTGTGACTATGTGATCGCTATATGAATATTTTATACCAAAGAGTATATAACTTCACGTTCTAATAATTTTTTTTTTTTAATATTTTTTTTTTATTTAACTTCTCAGGAATGCTTGCTTTTATAATGGCAGATGACAACAGAGTATTTTAGATCAGATTATATTGCAGAGTTTTTGAACAGTTTATCAAATGTATTATCTATCATTAGAGATGTTATGCCTCTCTTCTTATTTTTTATCCTCTTCTTCTTATTCTTCTTCTTCGTTTTTTTTTAATAGTCATGTAATTGCTCATGTGGAAAAAGGCCGCTAGTAGATATACTATATACTTTGAATATTGTATCCATATAGCAGCATTTGAATACTGTATAATTTAACTATATACGAGTAAAAACTATTGTTTTGTAATTAAAGGCATTGATTTGGATAAATGATGTTTTTTCTACGAGACAACAATTGCTTTTAATGTTGTGGGTTACGCACGAGCAATCAAAAGGTTAAACCAATATAGTGTTTGTAATTATGAAGTTTACGAGCATATTTAAGATACATATTAATTTGTTTCAAAATTTACTGTTAAGTCACGTATTGTGATATCGATTGTTATGTTTTCTTCGATTACAGTTACTGAATAAAACGATAATATTCAACTAAATCGCTATTTATTTTATGGATCGATATGGATGTATATGCATAGAGAGAAAAGTTGAGTAATGCGAGGTCTCTGTGGCTCACTCGGTAGAGCGATGGATTTGTAATCTCAAGGTTCCGAGTTCGAATCCCGGCCTCGGCCGATTTATACAAGCACCACTGTACGTTTACATGTGCTTTGTTCACAAACACACTGAGAACCTCCGTCGCTAATTATCGTTATGATGGCATAAATACAGCGACGTTAAATAATAATAAAAAAAATAATAAAATAATTAATAACGCAAAAATTTTTTTTTGAATGCTTAAAATATTAGTTGTCATTAAATAAATTTTTATTAATTTTTGGTCATAAAGTCAATCTGTGACATCTTTTCGCTATCGTATAATTTTTCCAAAAAGTATTGCAATTATTACTCGACTTCTTTTTCCCGTGTAACCAATTAATTATATACTTAATATAATCAGAGTTTAGAAATAAATTTAATTTATGGATTGTAACATCCAGTCTCATTCATTGATACGTAAACAAAATTATCTTTCGTGTATCAGCCGGCAACATTACAATTTATAATAATTAAAAAAGGAAAAAAAAAGGAATATAGCGCCTAGGATTTCAACAGTTATTTTTCTAGTGCCATATACACGTGAAACCTAAAATAACATTGAAGCAAAGCAGTAGGTTGATTTATGCAAGAATGTTAGAATTTGATATATCGTATGTGATATCAAAAGTATTTTGTAACAAGCACAATTTACATGAAATATCAAATCTATATTAAAACGATGACTGTACTATCTTTTTAAACTTCTTCAAAGTGATTCTCATGTGTGTTCGTATATATCATAAATTTTAATTAGAAGCTTTATACAAGCAATTAAAATTAATGATGCGTATTTGATATACTTTTCTGGGAACGAAAAATTTTCTCAATTAATAAAGAAAAAAAGGAAAAAGAAATTCTAATATAATTGGGCCAAAAAAAAAATTAATTCACATACAAAAATATTTTTGTATAATTCCCTCGATCCATCCATCACGTTGAAAAAAAAAATCCGGAACCATAATACAACGCACATTTAAATAAGGGGGGTATACACTCTCCGATAGAAATCGCGTTTACGCATCTAGCTATGAAAATCATTTGACTCGCGCATACGCAAAGAAAAAAAAAAAGAACAAGAGAGAAAATAAGAATGAAGAAAAAAAAAAGGACATTCCTTAAAACAGCATTGGTATTTCCTTTCTACGATCTCTTATAGCATCCTATAACCCTCTAGCATTACTTATATACGTTTATGTCCTCGAAGGCCGTATTCGTGTCAGTATGTAAAGAGCATGCTAAATTTGTATTGGCATCCCATATGTCTCAGACGCGCTCCTCGACTTATTGCAAGAATTATATGTCTTCCTGAGACATATTGAGACTCAATATGTCTCAGGAGAAATCAATATGGCATCACCGATCCTACTATGTTTCGTTCAATATGTCAAAGAGCAATCATATTGAACGTAAGTTAGTGAAAAAAAAATGACTCGCGCTTCGACAGCAGCTATACTCATTACAAAATGTCAATCTAAGAAACAAAAGAAAAAATCAATAGAACTAAAATTTAATTTTAAAAGTATTGAAAAAAAGATTAATATTTTGAACTAATAAGTTATATTTCCTCATACGGCCTACTTCGGACATAAAATCATCTATGTCCTTTGGCCGTTTATTCAGGTGGAATCTGAATCTCGAACAATGTTTGCCGCTTGAGCAGAAATCTACCTCGGGCGCGCTTCGCGCGCCCTCGGCAATTTCAGCTCAAACGACAAACATTGTCCTCGATTCATATTCCACCTGAATACGGCCAAAGGACATATATAACTAATAGACTATAAGGAAAGGCAAGGAGAACCTTATGGTTCCTATAATACAAACTCTACACCATACACTCCATACACACAACACATATATAATAATGGTATACATTCTCCGATTTAAAACTTAGGGAGCTGCCGGCCGTCGTCGTCTCTAATAACGTGGGCGATTCTACTCTCTCTCACTGTGTTTGGTCCCTTAAGAGAGGTAAAAGGACTCCTTTTTCTTATCGGAACTTTTTTTTTCTTTCTTTCTTTTTCTCTTTTCAAAGCTCCTTTTTCCTATCTGTCCTTTCTGTAAAGAGAGAACGAGAGAGAGAGAGAGAGAGGCTCTTATAGGTTAAGAAGAGGAATATATATATATATATACGTATACTGAAATCCATTGGATCTAAAAGATCGCAAAAGGTGGCTCCCGAGAAAGCTTGTTGGAGACATTATATACTTTGGTGGGAATATAACCTTTTCTGTCGTTCAGTTTAAGCTTTAGCATTTTATGGATTTAAATGGGTGAGGTTTTTAAGGTTGATACTTTGAATGAGATTTTTTGGCACTAATGGGAGATGTATGGATATTTTTGAAAAAAAAAGAAATATTTTCTCCAGATTACTTTAGAAAAGTTTCTTTAGATTTTTAGGTTATCTTGATTGAAATATGTTTCACATATCTCAAATTTAAGGAAAATACTTTCTGAGCTAACGACCAAACTTAAGATGAGAAAAGACATATTTATGGTAAATATTGAAGACGTTAATGAATTTTACAAAATCATATTTTCTACGGTAAACGTGATGTTCTGGAAAAAAATCATCCTTTTCTAAATTTCAAAATATTAAAGCAAGAATTTTCATTATTCTTTATCGTTATAAGACGTCAACTTGTACGCAGTTTTCATCATTCAAAATCTTTTTTTTCAAAAAAATTTAAACAATAGAACCAGGATGAGTCATAAACAATGAATCACCGTATGTACATTGAATTGCCAAACCGTCATCATAATTAGTCAAGTTTATGGATATACCTTTAAATCAGCATTAAAATGGAATTTTGCGATAAACATTTTAGATATTAAATTTTATGTCCTTGCCATTACACAACCAAATTCTTGTTTTTTATTTGATTTTGCATTGGAAATAAGATTTATTAAATGTAATACGATCATCTCATTACGAAACTTATATATAGATTTAAATGTATGCTTTGATAGAATTTACATTATATTATATTCCGATAAAATGTTACTTTCATATATAAACTAACGTAATGAATTCTCGCCGCAGTCATTGAATTAAAATCTCTTTGACTATCGCATTTTATCCTTTGAGAAGAAAAAAATTTAAAGAAACTTGATTTAGCAATAAGCTTTGCAAAAATAAAAATGGCTTTATCTTGCTTTGCTTGTGTTAGAATAGAATTTAAATCACCGAAAATATTAATTAAATCAAAATCTTTGACTACGTAATAAATAACAAGTTATTAATTGTTAATATCTACAGTGTCCATTAAAAATGTTAAAACAATCATATAATAAATTCTGAAATCGTACGACAGCGATATCATAAATCCTTCATATAAGAAACTGAGATATTCTGAATAACATCTTTTTTTTAAAACTTTTTTTCTTAATTACATCATTTTTAACATAGCAATAAAATAATAACAACAATAATCATCCGTGTGAATTTTAAGGTTAGGTTAATGGACCGCCTTGGTGCTTCCTAAATATTATAATTTGTAGAAATTAACGAACTCCATAAGAAAGAAAATTAAATAAAAAAAATAAGAGAAAAAAGAGCAACATTGAAGATAAGAGTCTCGTATATGCAGTCAAACGAATTACACGCTACTTCGCGAGAGCGAAATAAAAATTATCTCGCTCATCCATGGGATATGCTATATACACATATATATCCCCCGAAACTAAAGCAAAGCAAAGAAGTTAAAGGGGAAAAAGAAGTAAAGATATAGAAAGCCAAAAAGGAACGTATATGCACACACAGCGTTCAGGTATATAACTGCAACGGAGAGATAAAGTGGCGCTTTCACCCAAAATGCATCGCTAAAGTTGCTCTTTTTTTTTTATCTGTCTCTTATCTTTTTGACTTTGGGAGGGCGAGAGAGATGAGAGAGAGCTGCTTTGGTTGCGTAGCTTTGGAATTTCTTTTGTCGCTCTTTAAAAGCTCTGGTTTTATTTTTCTCTTTTTTTTTTTAAAGTGGGGAAAAAAGAGAGAGAGCGAGGCTCTCTGCGGAAATCCGAATGTTGGAATCTTTTTTTTTTCGGTAAAAAGATTTATGAGTGTTTTTACGATGGAACGATTTTCGTTTTTCTTAAAAGAGAGACGAAGAGAGAAGAGAGGAAGTTTTTAAGTGAGTGAGAATAGGTTATACTGATAACTTAAGTATACAGAGGACATTAGGCATTATATACCTGTTTATATTGATTTACAATGCTGATCGGTGAGCTTCTTTTTTTCCTTTAATGTTTGTTTTTTGTAAATGCTAATTTTAGGACTATTTGGTGAGTAACCATAACGTTGACCATGGGATTAATTTTAAAGAACTTTTGAATTTAATGTGGATGAACTTAAATATATACGAGGTTATGTTTTTAAGAATTTATCAATGAAATATTACTGTACGCGTAGCGGAAGGAAAATTCAAGTAGAAGCATTTGATTAATGCGATTCATGTATCCAACTTATTTCAGATAAGTTTAAATGAATGAAGTTTAAAATGAAGTTTATAAACGTTAAATTTTATAAAATCCGACTTTAATAGTTACAAATGAATTGTATTCAACGTGCTTATATTTGACTTTAATAAACATTATAAAATTTTAAACTCAACAATTTCCATTTGTTTAATAAATAATTTCTATTAGTTAAATAGAAATTATTGAAATAACTTTATCCAGCATCGGAATGATTAAATTTTTCCACGGAAAAATATAATGAATGAAATTGTTTATTATGAAAACAGCTTGTAAAAAATTGAGTTATAAAGATTATTTATCTGGTATTTTCATTATAGTTATTTGTAAATATGTCAAATTACGAAGTATACTTAAGAGGTAAAGGATTATAATTTAGAAGATTCATCTTAAGAATTTTACTGTTATAAAAGCGTTAAAGATAAGTTACTACTGTGCGTCTCTCTTTTAAAATGAGAATTTTCTCGTAAAAAGAGGGAGAGAGAGATTTTTCCAAAGTTATAAATTCAAGGCACGAAAAAACGAAGTCGTTCGAATACTTTATAGCGTGTAATAAAAGCAAGATAGGCTTATTTGGTAATATACACCTTTGCTAATTAATCTTGAGTATATTACACTGTAGGATTATTTATTAATTATAAGATTTTATTTGTCTCTTCTTTTTTTCCCTCGTTTTTCTTAACAATTTCAATAAATCAAAGAGTCGTTTCTAATTTTCATTGCTTTTACTCGGGTAAACATAATTATGTTGCATAACAGTATTTGTTGATATTGCAAAAAATCGCTCGGAGTAATAAACTATTTGTTATGATATATGAAAACTACGGAGCTACGCTCGTTTTTTCATGCTTATAATTAATCGGTATAAGAAACTTTTATTGAAAAATTTTTTTGTATATACCAGAAGCAAGTATTTCCAAGCTAAATTAAATTTCCGTTAGATCAATATTGATGGTTAGTCATTTTTTAAATGTTTTTTATTTTTTCTTTTATAAAGTGCATCTTATGTTTACATTTTCTAAATGATCTTTAACAGTGATATAATTTGTCTTGAATAAGACGAATTATAAAACAACGAAGCTTGCAATTAATACTGTCGAAAAATAAAAAAAAAAGCATACTTCTATATACAATACTTCTTAAAATGAAGATGTCACCCATGAATTTACATAATCAATAACAAAACAAGCTCTTGTTCAAGTAAAACATACATTCTATCGCTTCTCTCTCTCTCTCTCTTACACTTTTCTCTTTCTCTCTTGAATCCTTCTCATCGACAGCATTATGTATACGCGTGGGGGTATAAAGCAAGAGAAACCAAAGAGAGAGAGAGAGAGGAAGAAAGTCAAGCCCAGTCAATTACATGCGGTATATAGACAAGAGAGACACCAAGACCTGTGTTGAGCTCACGCGCGCATTTAAATTAAAGGTAAGGAATGCCGTTCTCTCCTAAGAAATCGTCTCCTTCTTCTGTTTTTCCTTCTTCTTTTCTTCATTCTTCGACATATATATATATATACAGAGAGAGAAAGAGAAGTTAAAGAAACTTTTGCTTTTCGCAAACGTTCTGGTGTAAGAATGAAAAAAAAAAATTTTTCTTTTTTTTTTGCCGCTGCTGTTTTTTTTTTCATCCGAAGGTGGAGTTTTACTTGGAAGTTCCCGATTTATTTTTATTTTCTTCTCTATGTGGCTGGATTAAATCCTTTGGAGAGTACAAGGAGATAAAGAGATTTTATAGTAGAAACTCGTAACTTGCGAATACATGCAAGGTAATTACTATATTTGCAGCAAAAGTGTATTTACTTGCTTCTTTTTTTTCTTTCATGAGCAAAATAAAAGTGCCTTTTATTTTATGAGAAATGACTTTATATACCCATTTTACACAGCTGATGTGGGACAATCTTAACGAAAAAAAAAAAAAAATAATAAAGAAAACGTTTCTCTCCTTTTTAAAAAGTCTTCGTGAGCCGAGGTGAAATTTAGTCACGTAACTATACTAACGAGATGTGTGTCTTGACAGACACATGACACGATGATTCTTTTTGATTGTAAGATAAATTTATGATATTTGGTAGTTCAAAAAAAGAAAAATTTTTTCTTCAAAAAACAAAAAGTACAAATTTCATTATCCATGGGTATTAAAGTCAACCTTGAATTACAATGTTTTATACATCGAACAAGCGGCTAATGGGAAAAATGTTTCTTTAATCGTGTCATTGAATATGTGAGAAAATAAATGCAACGTGAATATAACGAACAATGAGTTATGATATTTCGCTGGAATTTATATATCTTCTCTATATAAAGTTATAAATCTTTCTTCTGCATTAGGGCAATTATGAATACCGTTAAATTCTATTACCGATTGAAATAAGCGAACTGTATCAACCTGGAGATTTCAAACATTTCATAAAATTACATAAATACAGTTCTTTTTTTTTTAATAATCAAACTTTTTATTGTGAAATTTATATCTGGAGATTTTCATGAATGGAGTATAAGATCTTGGAGCAATAAAATTGAGATCGAATTTTTAAAACTGTCTTATTAAACAGATAATTTTTCCATTAGATATCTTCGAGGCATACTAATTAATCCTTGTTAATAGATAGTAAATAAGTAATTATTAATATCAGTAAATAACAGTAACTTTTTTTTTTTTAAACTTAATCTCTATAAAGTCAACTAAGAAAAAAAAGTAAAGTTTTCCTCATGAATAACATCTGGTAGATAAATTTTTCTTTAAACTTGATAATCGTATATTTAACATAAATTATCCGTGAAAAGCCATTAAATAAATCTTTTGTCTAAAAATTTATGTCATTATATCCCTCATTTTAATCGATACGTTATTTTTAAAACCCATTAAAGTAAAAAGTAAAAAAAAGGTAAACCCGATAACCCGGCTTGCGCGACCACCTAAATACTTCATTTTCTTCGACTCGTAAAAAGTAATAAAATAAAAAAAAAAACTTTAAATAAATCCACAAAGAGTTTTGATAAAAATCTTGAAAAAAAAAAACACTTAAGAAAAAAAAATCTATATACGTTTGACCCACCCCTCAGCAAGTGCGACTCATTAAATAACTCAAGTTATTTTGATATATATCGATATCTCTCTATGCATATACACGGACTAAAAGTTAAAGGTACCAAAGCTTCATATAAAGGAACATAATTTTTTTTTTTATATCTCGGTTAGAAACAAATGACCATATAGCATTTTATAATCATACAAATGTTAGCTCCGACTTGAACAATCTTCCGAGAAATTTCATTTTCAATCTGATTTCCCGAACGAGTAACACACAGCGCGTTTCTCTCTATTCGTCAGGGCAGCTGTAACGTATATACTAGTTTTCTTGATCCGATAAAAATAAAAAATCGAGCTTTTTTTTTTAACGCGCTGGGCTCTCTCATAAGAGTTGAAGAAACTCGTTTTTCTCTAGTTATGTCCGCGTGTCTCTTGAAGTTTCGAGAGATCCGTTATTGGAAACAAAAGTCAAGAGGTAAAGTACTCACAAAAGGACTTGGAAAAATCATAAGAGAGAAAGAAAGAAAGAAAGTAATCGGATCTAATTTGGATATGTATACACTTTATAAAAAAAGAACAACACGAAAAAAAAAAGAATGATTGGAAATGGGACAGAAAAGATCAGAGCGCCAGGATATAATATATAATGGGGTAATAAAAATTCTTCGAATTGAATTTTATATATGCGGCTGAATTTATAATGAACGGAGAACTCAAGAGAGAGAGAGAGAGAGCGAATGATACACTAGGCTTGGACATTACGATGATGTATATCATTATAACGATTGTAGAAAAAAAAAATTATTATCCTTTTTTTTTTGCTTTACATTTTCCTCAACTTGTGTCTATATAGGTTTAACTTTTTTTTTCTTTTTTGTTTTGTTTTCTCGTTCGCTTATCCGATAAATTACGGTAAACTGGCATTAAGTATTTAGTTTAATTGCAATATCGTTACTTTTTTTTCTCACAACGAGAACGAATTGAAACGTTTCGTTATTGTCAACGTTGTATATACGTACACACGAATGTGTTATGCTTCTAATTAATGCATTTATGAAATGAAAATTTTTTTCATAGCTATTCATTCTACTTTAACATTTTCCTGCCACAATTCTTATCAAGATATTTTATTGTCGGGCAGCAGCGTTTTCCATAAAAATGAAAGTTTCATTATTAAACTTAAGATCCGATGATTACGATCCCATAGATTGAAATTAGCATGAAAAATATTTCTAAAATGCATGTGTGTGCACAGCGTCATACAGAAACAATGCGCGCACACATTCTCGATTGTTACTTTGCAAATTGATATACAAAAGTGCATTTTATATAAGAATGGGCTTTCTTTGATAGTTCAAGGAGTTCATATTATTAAGATAACTAATCGAAAATATGTTGAAATTATTTTCAAATCTGATTATTATCCTTGGTACATGCTGTACATTAATAAAATCGATAAAATACCACTCGCTGGATTTAACTCTGCTCGGCTATCGAATAAACAAAGTATGTACGATACTTAAATAATCCTGTTAAATATTATAATTAAATAATTTCATTGATACTTCTGTATTATAAACGTAATCTAAACGATATGCTACGATATTTTTTCACGCACTTATTGAGCTGTCTGTAATAAAGTTAAGTATTTTTTCTAAAGTATTATTTATTAACATCGGAAATGTGTTAATTCAAGATTTTACTACAATAATATAGCGCGTTACAATAATCTAAGATCAAAATTTTCAAACGCGTTGTTAATTTTTAATTAATTTAAATACTTTGAATATAATTTAAATTTGAATAATAACAATAATATTAAGAAAGTTTACGCTTTGTTTGGCACGCTACTAAAAAGTTTATCGTTGAAAGTTATCTAAAAATATTATGCATGGACTGTGTATGTGCACCGGTTGCTTACCGATTCGATCTTTAGTTTTAGGTTTTTAAAAACGTCATTTTTTATAAAGATGAACTTTATCATTCCACTATTAAAATTGTACGTTTATTTTTTATTTAAAATACTAAGCATTACAGAGCAGCTCATCCATATTTTTAACTCCAAGTGATTTAAGAAGAAACAGTAGGTGAGAAGTAAGCAATTCACAAATAGTAAGTAAGCGAGAATAGTTTCTCATAATATACATTTTGTTCGAAATAATCGCGAGATCTGTTAACATTATGTCTTTTTTTTTTCATAATTTCAGCGGAGAAAACAATGATATTTAACAAAACGTCGAGAGAATCTTTGAAAAAAGTTGAACAATAGGGACCGGAGAAACATTTCCTAGACAAAACGAAAACCACACTGTGACCTTCTTTTTCAAAATTTAAAATAACAACTAGGAAGTCATGACTTTGTTTTAAAGTAATGAACTTTGACAATTGAAATGAAGGCCAAAAAAACAATAGAACTTCATATTTAAAAATGTTCCAGATTTTTTTCTTTTTTCTTTATTTTTTCTTCATTTGAGAAAAAAATGAAGAAAAACTAGAATATCTCTCTCAGCTTTCTCTCCAAACTATTTGCGAAATTTCCAAATGTTTTTAAAAAGTGCTAAAACGATAGTACCACTTTGCTGTCACAGATAAATAAGTCCAATAAACAAATTCTCTAATCAAATCAAAGTGAATAATTCACTCCAAAAACAGTTACTCCATTTCAAAAGAGATAAATTTCTCCGAGAAACCAAGAAAAAAAAGAGAGAAAGAAAAAAAAGGAACATATCGAAAACATAACGCAATAGAGCAAACCATGCATAAAATAAAACTCGTCAATTCTAGTTCATTCATTGCGTGAGTATCTTTCTCTCTCTTGTATAGGAGGGAGAGAAAGAGCAGCAGCTCCACGATATTTTCTCGTCGTCGCGCCTCGGCATAGTCAAAGGCCTCACATGTACACAATATCTTTGTATACATGTGTGGATGGAATTCAGGTACAGTCTTTCTCTCTATCTCCTTTTCTTCTCTCTCTCTCTCTCTCTCTTTCTCGTTTCGTTCGCAGCTTGAGACCAAGAAACCCGTCGGCTCAACTTGGCTCTCTTGATTCCTGTGCATGCTATACCTCTGCATACATGTGCGTGTGTGTATATGTGCAGCGTGGTTGTTGTAAAGGCTAAGGAAATGCGCGGCATGAGAGAAGGACTACTATAAGGAGTAGGTATAGGGCGATGTTATGTGGCGTATATGTAACCCATAGTAGAAGAAAATAGCAAGCCTATAAACTCCTTTGCCGTTTGCAGGGACAGATATTTTTAAAAATCTCGAAATTTTATATGCGGCTTGTGAATTTATGTTTTTCGAAGTTTGATTTTCTGGAAAAGATTTTAATGGGTTGATTTGTAGGCTTGGGATTTAAAATGACAAATTCTGTATGATATTTTAATGGAATTATTCACGTTGCTGCGTTTTATATTTTAAAAAAAGATCCGATGGAATGTTATTTCACAAATTTAATATGAAACATTTTACAAAATAACTTTGAAGTAAGCTATCTTTTCTAACAGATTTTATAAAATCAACCTATAAATAGAAAAATGTATAATAAAATAAATTTTAAAATTACTTATCTATTTTTGTTAATATACGTTCACTTTCGCTAGCGCAAAAATTTTTATTAATATAAATTAAAAATTTTTTTCATCGCATTACTCTCGTTACTTGTAAATTTTTAATGATTACTTGATCAATTAAAAACAGCTTTAAAATTACAAATTAAAACTTTTCTTTTATGCGCTGGCAATTAAACTTTTAAATGTTGAGCTTTAAAACTTATTAAAGCAATTTCACTGCTATATAAGTAACATCAATCCATTGATGATTGACGATTTAACATTTTAACCGATATCAGATCAACTAAAGAAAACTTGTAATTAAACAAACAACTTTAAGACTTTAAAGAATCTCAGCTATGCATCAGGTTTTCCGACTTCTCTCTCTCTCGTAACGAATAAAAAGTAAAGATATAAAAAAAGGGAAAAACAAGAAAGAGAGAAAGAAAGAGAAAGAATTAAAATAAAAAAAAAAAGAAGAAGTAAAAAGTGTACACATGTGCGTGTAAGTAAAGATTTCCGAGCCTATTGCCGCATTTGCGTCATATAGAAAATATAATTTACAAGCTTGCTTTACTGCTGCACTTTAACTATATATAATATATATGTATATATAAAAAAAGAGAGCCTTCCTCCTATCATATCAGTACACTTTCTCTCCCATTGGAGATGCTTGCAAACATTTTACTCTCCCGCTCTTAGAGGAGAGAAAAGACGGGTCTTCATTAGAGGCGCCGTTGATAAACTGCCGACAACTTGTATACAAGGCTAATATACATGGACACTCCACCCTCCCCCCTAGAAAATGAACGTGATCCACATTTAACTTTATCATAAACCGCATGCCAATTTTCTTCTTTAGTTTTTATTTCTTCTTCTTCTTCATTAGTTTTGTTAAACAAAAAAGCGTTTAGTTTTGTTTCGTTGTGCTGGCTAAACTTCAGTGATTAAATTTCAATTTTATCTCTGTTATATGCTTGAATTATCTTGATGAAAATAAAAGCTTTTTGTGTATGCACTTTGAGGATAGATAAATGAATTTTAGGCGAAGAAGTAAGAATCAATCTTAAAAATGCTGGATTCGTTAGTTTTAAAAATCATTAAACAAAATATGTAATTAGCGGACAAAAGAGCCGGAGTCAAGCAATAATGATAAATTCCTGATGGAAAAACTACAACGTCTACCGAGAAAACTTCTCTACTTAGAAGTATAAAGAATCCTTAAGGAAGAAGAAAAGACAAGCGACGAGTACGACGACGACGAAGTTTAACCATTACACACACGTACGTTAAAGTAAAAAAAGAAAAATATATAAGTACTGAGAGAAGCGCACATTTCAACAGAAAAAGAGAGAAAGAAAAAGAGAGAGAGAGAGAGAAAAGTTTCAAAGGTCTGCATTCTGGTTCTCTTCTTCTTCTTCTTCTTTAACATAGCTAGCCGTAGGCCTATACGTGGCTTTTGCTTATATACATTGCCTTAACTTTTCTCTCTCTTTTCTCCTTCCTTCTTTCTGGTATATACATAGAGAACCGATGACCGCTTTTGCTATAAGTTCTCTTTCTCTCTTGGCATCAGGGCTTCCATAGCCGACTACTCTCTGTTGGCTTCCAAGCTGAGAAATCCGCTACTCGAGAGCGATTTCTTTTTTTTTTCTACTCTTTTGCCAACGTTCTCTCTCTCTATCTCTCTTTATACTACTACTACGACTACCTCTTTTCCCTTTATCTCTTTTCCTTTGCGATCGCGGACGCCCGATCTCCTTTTTATTTATTTTTTTTTTTTATACGCACAGCTTTGCCTTCTATAGTGTCGTTGTTTTTCTTTTTGTTCTTATTATCGAGTCATTCTTCGTCTACTGACTTTAATTTTTCATGTTAAGGTAAAAGAGGTATTGGTGATTGCGACGTGTCTCCTGTATACGTGTGTGTGTAAATTGGACAAATTCTTTAAAATAAAGTTATGCTGTTTCAATATTTATTACAATATATCTTTATTTCTATATAGAAGAATGAAATATGTTGTAGTTTTGTAATCAGATTGCAGAATTTATATATAGGCGACTCTTTTATTTCATATCTGGAATTCAATTTCAAGTAAACGGTATATAAAAAGAGCGATAAAATTTTTTTTCTTTTTGAAATATCATTCAGGAAAATTTAACGACAAAAATTAAATCAAAGAATTTTTTCAACTTTCAAAAAAATTAAAACGCTATTAAATGCCATCCCAAGGCATTGGTAGTTCACATGTACTTCACACATTAATTTAACAATAAGTCTCTCATGTATACCGATAAGAAAAAGTCAAGGTATATATACACAAACTTTTATCGGTCGTTCCACTGTACCCTTAACAAAAAAAAAAAAAAAAAAGAGAGTCAAGAAAAAAAGAACTATACTAGAATATAAAGAGAAAGAACGAGAGAAAGAAAAAACAAGGATGAAATAAGAAGAGAAGAAAAAAAAATAAGAAAAGAATCCTTTCGTAGAGACAACGGGCAAACGAATACCGTAACGGAGCAAGTATTATAGGAAAAGCCGCTTCTCTCTCTCTCTCAAGTTCTCCACGCTGAGCGCTCTCTCGCGCACTGCCAATTAATCGGCATTCGAAGAGAGAAAGAGAGATGCTGTGTGCCGCGCGCACGCTCATGAAACTTGGTAAAAGCGCTCCTTATAACAGCGCAACGATCCTTTTTGCTATGTGTCTTATATATATACACGCTTCTATATAGATATATGTATACCTTTAAGGCTTTAAAGAAAACTGTATGTATAAGGGATAAGATACTGTATACTGCTTGAAGAAAAAAAAATATATGTATGTATTGCTGAATCGTTCGAATTGTTGAAGTGAAGCTGAGTTGTATGGAAGGAATCAATGATATTATTGCTGCCCTTGGATCAAGAATGGTTGGCGTTTTCTTTTTTTTTTCTCTCATTTTTTCTGAATTCTTTTTTTTTTTAAAGGTTCTAATAAGGCGCAATTTTCATGAATTAGCGAGGAAAATGAAAGTATTATGAATAGCTTTTTATGGTATGATTTTTACGATTTTGACTTATTACTCTTATTTTTTGAAAATTAGTCCGTTTAAATGGACTTGCTTGAATTACACTTTTATTGCGATTCTTTATTTAATTTTTTCTTATTTTGAGACATTATGAGATTAATTTAACAATCCTTTTTTAAAAAACAATTTTTAGTTTTCTTTAATTACTAATATAATGTATTACTAGCAATGTAAAATGTTAAAGTAAAAAAAGGGAACATTTATGATACCTGAAATCAGATGCAACATCTAGAGGAGATAAAATTTTTCAAAAACAAACTTTATTCTTTCCGGTTTCCAAGTTTTTTTTTTTTATTATATCTATTTTTCCCAAACGTATATGCACACAGACAGACAAGACTAATAAATCTGTCTGAAACTACTTTATCAATTTGACAACTCAATCCCGCGCCACAATCTATTCTTAATCATTTGCAAATCCCCTAGTCCTCTGAATATTTGTTATTCTTTTTTTTTTTCATTTTTTTTTATTTAAAGAAAAAAAAGTTTATCTCTATTTATTTAAATTTATTTTGAATTAACAAGACGGTCAAAAATCCTTTAAAAAAATATACACTATTTTTTTAACCCCTCAAGGTTTCCTTTCTTGCGCTTTAACAAATCTCTTTTTACGAAGAGAAAAAAAAAAGCATTTGAATATATATAAAGTAAAAAGATTGATACTAGGCTTACGTCAGAAATTCTTTGGAAAAAAGTTAACGGCACACAAACTCGCACAAGGAGAGATGATATATAGTCGTCTTTTTACCTGCAACATAAAAGAAAAGAGAGAAAAAAATTATTTAATAAGTCGAATAATTCATAATGAAAATATGCAACGATATTGTTTATGTCTCGGAGATGAAAATTTTATCGTTAGAAATTAACTTAAAATACATAAATTAATGGTCGTATTGCATATTATTAAGAATAAAGAAAGAGGAGAAATTAAAAAAAAATATTTAATAGTGTGAGTAGTAAAAAAGGTTTTTTTTATTATAAAAAAATTTTCCTTTCAACGTAAATCTAATTGCAAGATGCACATGTATATGTATATACATAAAAGCAAAGAAGAAACCTGTTTGTTTAGTGTGACTAAATAAACTTGTAAAAGCAACTTCTAAATACAAGTCCATCAAAACTGTTAAATTACACGTATCATTTGTAATTTTGTGAATTATTAATGAATACTTTCATTATATTTTTTATCTTCTAAACATTTCAGTTGCTCGTGGTTCTAGATTACTTTATTTTTTTCATTCATTTAACATACACTGTAATTTTGTTTAATTTTGCGTTTAGTGTCGTGTGCGCGCACTCGACGAGAGAGAAAAACTACTGAAACGTTAAAATCTTAGAATCGATAAGCTCCGAGGCATAAAATTTTAATTATAAAAAAAATAATCTTATAACATTTCGTTGGCTTTTAAATTGCATGTTGAATCAATGTGATTCGAGTTAATTATTGCCCGCATATTATGAAGCTACTGCTTACGCAGCTTCGTAATAAAGAAGAAAAACATTTTAAATGTATGTTTAAGTATCAATCGGCATCGGTTTTATCATTTAAATTATTGAAATACTTATAATTTATATATAAGTTTACAACTGTATCTGTTGAACACAAATTGTAAACTTCCTATGTAATTTTCATCCAAAGAATTATGTATTATTTTATTTTTTAGGTTATAGCTGACTTTAATACAAGTAAAATTTTGTTACAATATAAACGATTCAAAATTTGATAGTTTGGTCTACAAGTCAAAATGAATAATGACAAGCTATTGGTCAAAAATGAATATATTTATGATGGTGCCATTTATTTTTACTAACCTCAAACAAGCGTTATTCGACTAACCCCTTTTCGAGCCAAAAATTAAAAAAAAAATTGATAGCATCAAAAATGATGTCTCTATTATTATGAAATAAATTTTGATTTATCACACTCAAAGTGATATAACTGAATAATTCATGTTGAAACTTTTTTTCTTTTTGGAAGCGAGTATCACTCCAAATAAGTAGTTTCTAAATCATTAATTTTTTTATAACCTCACTATATTTATTTATTTATTTAACCAAAGCAATGACATAAATAAAATCTTGTTCTCCGAGAAGGATTACAAAAACTACTTGACTTCTTCAGCCTTAAAAAGGGATAATTATTTTTCGAAGTAATCAATATAGTAAACCGTCCGTCAAGTCTTTGATTTTTGAACTAGTACAAAATATCCCTATATGTCATTCATTCAATTGAATTACGAATACTAAGAAAAAAAAGTTAAATAGAATTCCAGGTATCTTAAGTTCTTTTTCAATAGTAAAAAACGTTGACACGATTTTTCATTAAAAGAGATGAAAAAGAAGCGAAAAAATAAGAAAGTATTAGTTTTTTTGTTTCATTAAATAAGAATGAACGGTCAATATATTTCTTTCGAAGGCCTCTTAACAATTCGCCAGAAAATTAGCTGAAATGTCCAAATAAGTTAAGGATTCAAAAGAAAAGCGTGAGCAATAAGAAAAGACACAGGAAGAGTAACAAGCCAACACTATAAGTACAGTATAACAGGCAATAGCAGTTGCAGCAGCAGAAGCAGCAACAGCAGCAGCCGGCTTGCATCTTATAAGAAAACAGTAAAAGGGGATAAGGTCGCGCTTAGCTTCTCTCTGCAACAAGAAAAGAGAAAGAGGATATATCGGCAAAAGGAGAGACTTACATGATTTTCCCGTAAAGCGTACTATACCTTAGGACGTTCTTTAACTTATATATATACACTCTTTCTCTCTCTCTCTTACTCTGTCTTTCTCAGTTGCGCAAAAGTTTTAAAAAGGCTTAGGGTTATTGACTCCCAAGGCAAGCAAGCCAAAGCAGTTCCAGGGCGGACTGTTACTCGCGTGATTGGCCACCGCTTCAACTTTGGAAGGTGTATATATATACAGAAGAGAGCAGCAGCAAGTAGCAGTAGAACACGCGGCATTGATGCCGCCAGCAAAAGCCAAAGCCAAGAAGTCTCTCTCTCTCTCGTTCTCTCTCTCTCTTTCAAGCCATGGGAATGTACAGGAAGCGCTTCGAATTGCAAACGTTTTGAGGCGCGCGAGTTTTAACAGAAAACGAATGAGAGAGTAACGAAAGAGACTGATGATGGCTTCGATCAATTTTAAAAAAAGAATCAACCTTTTTGAGGAAATTCGACACTCAAGCGTAAGCGAGTAGAGAAGCTGTTTCCTCCTTTTAAAGCAGAGAGACAACAGAGAGACTTTAAACCTTACTCCATGCAAAATCTTTTATTTTCTTCTCTCTTTTTTTTGTTTAGTCTTTAATTCCGAAGAAGAGTTTATATGAAATGGTAGGTGTTGGAGTGATGGATGCGAATGAAGATTATGTAATTAATCGATGGAAATTCATGTAGTACTTGTAGAAAATAGTTGATGTTTTTAAATAAAACGAGGAGAAATAATGGGTTCAATTAAATTGAATGATTGTTTAATTGAATAACATTAATCAGAAACTATTAATATAAAAAATGGATATAGAAACTGTACTAAAAATAGTCCAAATCGTATGTTGTGGTTTTTCGGTTTTACATTGCATGGAGTTGAACTTGATTTCCGATGTCCCGCAAACGTTACAGTTTGTTTTTTTTTCAGGACAGATCTAGTAAAAGTTAAAACTAAAAAAAAGACCGTTTAATCATATTTAGTACAAACTATAATTAGCTACATATCAAATCAATAAAAATTGAAAAGTTGTTACAATTAATGACGTGCTTTGGTGATCGTTAAAAAAAAAATTCTATTTTTCAATTAATTTTAATTAAACGAAACCAATGGCACACTTAAATCATTCATAATAATGAAAAATTTACAGTTACATCTTATTAAAATGAAAAATAAATAAATAAGCGAACGAATCACGTATCACTTTTAAAGAGTGTGCTGCCTTATTAAAATAAATCTTTTTTCAATGTCAACGATAACAAAAGTACAAAAATACATGATGCTTGCAAAAAAAGGAAAAAAAAAGAAGATTTCAACTCTCACCGAAAAATTCTCCCTAAAAATAGCGTCGAAAAACTTGCAAAATGTACCTTTTCTTAAATAAGTAAAGAGAGAAGAAAAAAAAAGAACAATCCTTCCTCATACACATTTATATACAAAACATATATACAAGTATACAAGATCGTATTGGAGGCCGCCTTCCTTGCCCACTTTTTATCCTGTCCCCAAAAGAGAGAACCCAACTAGCTTATATATACTTTTCTTCTTCTTCATCTTCTTCTTTTCAAGGTGTACGGTGTATCTGTATATAGGTGCATGTATATGTGAGTGTTGGTATCGGGGTCAGAGAGACGAAGGAGAAATAAAAAAAAAAGAGAGAAACGAAATAAAAAAAAAAGAAGACAAGAGAGAAAGAAGAAAAGAAAAGAGAGACATTCGAAGTATAAAGCTTTAATTCTCTTTTAAGGTAGATCCTGAGTGTGACAATAGGGGGAGAGAGAAGGAGAGAGAAAAGAGCTCTCTCGTGAGCGCGCTTACGCTTTAACTTGTCGTTCACTTCCATTGCGTTTCCTTTTATTCATTTCTTTTATTTTATTTAAGTTTTTTTTTTATTTTTATTTTCTTAAAAAGACTTGTTGCTTTTATTTCTCTTTCAAAGTATTATAACGACAATGAGTCCAATCGTTCTCTTATCTCTTCAACTCCCGTCTTTATTTTCGGTCTTTTCCATACGCGTGTGTTTGTGCGTATATATAAGAAGGGCTGCAATTACCAATCGTTCTTAACCAAATAGCAGTAGCAAGGAAAAATTTCAATTTTTTTTTCTTCTCTCTTCTCTTCTCTTTTTAGTTTCTCTTTCTTTTTCTGTGTGTGACACACAAGGAGACGGCTTCTTTTATATAAAAGAAACGTTTTTCGTTTGATTGATGATTTCGAGTTGTATGCGCGAGTAAAAGGATGTTGGATTGCATTGAAAACGTTGATGCTTTTTCTTTTCTGTTTATTTTTTTCTCTCTTTTTTTTCTTTCTTTTTGACCTTCCTCGCGTAAATGGTGTAGGAGGAAGAGAGAAAATGATCGCCTGGATTTGTCAAGGACGAGATTTTTGATGATCGAAGGTGTATTATAGCTTTGAGAGAAAAACTTTGTACTTATACTCGTTTACGTAATTGATTGTTCTCTACATGCTTTACCATTAAATCTCACCCTTTTTTCAAGTAAATTTATCATATATCAAAAGGTGTAATGATTATTAATATTTTATTCTCAAAATCGTTAATCATAATTATTGTCTGGTATTTCGAAAAAAAGTGTATTGATAAAAACATTTTCCACAGTACATATCCGATATATTTTTCCGTTCAATAATTACGCAATTATAAATTTTGTAAGCTATCTTAAATGTAAGATATAATAAATCTATAAATTATCTTAATAAGATTAAAAAATAAGATTTGTTAAAAAAAAAAAAAAATAATAGACCGTGAGAAAAATTGCTTATTTTGTACCGAGAAAAGTAAAAATAGCATTTTATATAAACTGGTTTCGCGGCGAGTTCTCTTTTTTTTTTATTTCTTTTATTATATAGGACTACTGTACAGTATTACACTCTATATGTACTATTTAACATTTATTCTACTTATTACATCATTTATCAATGTTACTTAATGAAATAAATCCAAATGATAATGAGTTTTAAGATTATACCAGATTTGTAATCATTGGGAAGCCTTTTGGATTAAGATTGACATTTTAAAAATATAAATCACGTTAATGTAGTCTTATTTTTAAAATATGCATAACTAAGAATTTTTTTTAAAATATAACCTTGTGATGAAAAAAAGAAATATAAAATTTAAAATAATACCTCTTCCATATTCTTTATCGATATTTAAAATGCATTCTACAAAACCGGATAGCGAAGTTTTTAGTCTTTCATTTTTAACCTAACCTAAAATAATAAGAAACTTAAGAATTAACTCTCGCATACTTTGTATATAAATTCTATGAAAAAAGAAGTAATTTTTTTTGTTTTCTAGGAGGAACATAACGATAAGATAAAGAAAATATCTTGTAAGATGAACTTATAAATCGTCGAACGTTAAAGTTAGGTTATGTATATATATATATATATCGTTTTGATTAATCAAGATTACAGTTAATCTAGACTTAATTAAAGGGAGGGGTTGTAATTGAATTGGAGCTTATGTTTTCACACTTTATTTATTTATAGAGACAACTACTACTGCTGCTGCTGCAGCAGCAGTTCGCTATCAATTAAACCTTTTCTTGATCATGATTTTCCAAGCACTGATTATAGATACTTTAATGAACCTAATCATATATAAGGATAAAATGTAACAAGGATGAGATAGGAGAAAAAAGAAATTTTTTTTCAACATTTTTTTTGCGATGATTGGCTGTAAAATATAAGTTTGTCAAAATAGTGTAATAACATATGATTTTGTTATCATGCTGGTCTTATGAATAAGATTATGATTTGTTGAGGTTATGTGATATGATTTCTTGATAATATTTATATAAATCTTTCTTTAATAATAAAATAAAAAGAAGAATTTTCTGTGGTTTTCAAAATTAGTGGTATTACCGTGGTATTAAATTATAAAGCAATGATACGTTGTAAATCAAAGCTGCAATTTTAAGTACTTTCAACATACTTGGAAAGCATATGGTTTTCGCTATTAGAAAACAAAAATATATTACAGATTAAAAGTATTAAGTCGAAAAAAGTATTATTTTTAAATATTTTAAGCAAAAATCCATATAAAGATCATAATAAAGATAGGTGGTTAAAACAAGTTAAATTAATGATCCATAAAAATAAGATAGAAATGTGTTTTTAAAAAGATTCTTCAGATTGACATATCTTAATTATTCGCTTAGAAATTGCAACTTCGTTATTGCAATTTAAAAAAAGAAATTTTTGTTTTTTTTTTCTTAGAGTATAATTGAGATAATTTATTCTTTAAGTGCTTAAAACTTTTAGCATTACCATATAAATTATATGATAAAAGTTTTAAAAAATGTTATGCGTCCGAAGATAATCAGTTGTTACTGCAAATTTAAGTGAAAATTTATATGTTTATCAATTTTGTATATAATTGAAAAAGAAAATTAAAATTTTTTTATTAAATCGATTTGTTTAAAATATTTTTATAAGATTAAAACACTAATTTTAAACGCTATGATTTTTAAAACTCTTAACAAATATAGATAATTTTTTAATAATTTTTCATAATTAGATTACTTCAATCTGCTAAAATGAAAAAAAAAATTAAGCAAGTTTGTCTTAAAACGATTTAATAATCAATTGTCTCCATACCTAATCGTGAGACTAAAAGAAGAAATACCCGAAAATTTTTTTCCTTAATTTTAAAAACTAAAGTGCTAATCCCTGTACTTAATACAGTACGTATTAAACTTAACAAAAGCCCAAAAAGTATCACAATCGTCAATGCAATCGTATTCATTCATAAATTAGATTTCAAGCCACTCAGTAAAGTCCTCTCGCATTGCCAACTTCCTCTCTTCGTCGTTATATGCACACGACTACGACGACGAACAAATAATATTCCCTCCCACGTTTTTTTTTCATTTTAAAGCAGCATTAAAAGCCTTTATCCCTCTGTACGATCGTCGCGCGTATCTCGTAGCCGCGTCTAAAAGACCAAAGCTACACCTAAAAACCTTATAGACCAATGAGTAAAACTTGAAAATAAAATAAAAAATATAAAAAAAAAATAAATAAAGAAAAAGAAAGGCTATAAGGTCCGTGTCGGAGAAAACGGTACGAGTGAGAAGTAGATAAAAGGAGTGAGATAAACTTAAGAAAGAGAAAAAGAGACAGAAACGCATTCTTTTCTTTTTAGTAAATAAGAGAGAGAGAGAGAGAGAGAGAGAGAGAGAGAGAGAGAGAGAGAGAGAGAGAGAGAAAGAGAGATGCAACGAGAAGAAAAAAATATATATATGTAAGGTACACATATATAAGAACAGTATATGCGCAAATGTCGTCCCGTTTTGTGTTCCGGCTTCTGCAGTTTCGCGCTTTTGGTACAGCTAGAGCTCCTTCTGTATTTCTTCTTCTTCTTTTACTTTATTTTTTCTCTCTTTCTTCTTTCTTTAATGTGTGTTATATGCAAGCGTATATACCGAAAAAAGAACAATATCACACGCTGCTGCTGCGACACTTTTGCGCCCCTGTTTTCCCTTTTTACCGAGCACCACAAGGGAATTTATAATCTTTTGAATTACCCTCTCCCACCTTTTTAAGAAAGAGAATTCTTTTCCGTTTCTTAATGTCGCTCTCTTTTTTACGGTTTCTTTCTCTCTTCTTTTTTTTCTTCTCTTCTCTCTCATTTCTTTTTTTTAAAGTGAGAGGATGAATTGGGCTGTAAAGTGATTTTATTGTTACCGCGAGGTGCTATGTTTATTGCAAAAGGAGAGAAGAAGCCGTTTGATTTAATTTTTTTTTTTTTTTTTTGGTTTGCATTATAAGCAGAAGCTTTTTGGCGTATGTATTAGCTCTCTGGGAAAAATAGAGGCTTTGCTTTTGTTGCAGATTTGTGTGAATAATACTGTTTAATTATGCCTATTGTGGGTGAAGAATAATAAAATTTGGAAAAAAAGAACACGGGATTAAATGATCTTTTGTAAGGAATGTATTTTTATGTATTATTAGCTTTGAAATATTTGTGCCAATTTAATTTGTTTACAGCATTTCTTTTAATGTAGGTAAAGAAGTAAGCCAATTTTTTTTTCATACATGCGCGCACATACGCATGTATGTGTATTTACAGAAGTTGATCTCTTATGCAAAAATTTATATAATTCAGAGTTTGGCCCTTGGGCGTAACAATTATTTTAGCCATTGTGGAAAAAAAAAATTTTTACTTGGAACAAAGTAAATACGAATTTAATTTTTCCTTTGAAATTTATATATTTTTTTATTCTACAAAGAACAAACGATTTAACTTTAAATTTAACATACAATGTAACAGAATTTCAGTCACAACAAAAAAGTAATTTTGTTATTTTGCATGAGATTTTGTGAATTGTACTTTAATGAAATAATAATTGGCAAAGTTGATGGAATATTAAAAGTTTAATACTATTAATTTGTCATGTAACCTTGCGATCCTACAAATACAATTGAATACTTAATAATATTGAGAGCGAATTTCATAAAATGCTTACACACTCTTACATGTTAGCAAAGCTATTCATTACGAGCTTATTATACTCACATTACACAATGTTAAATAATTACAAGCTCACAAATTCCTAAAACAAAAAAAAGGAAGAAATAGAAAAAGAAGAAATTTTTCATCCTTCACAGCCCGTACGCCATATACCCTTTAAACGAAAAATTTTTGTTGAAAAATCATCCTTTAACCGCACACACACGCACACATATATTTTACCTCCTTCGAAAATAGGCACACATAATGCAAAAGCATCGTCAATCGTCACGCAAGTATTATAAAAGGCGCAAAAATAAAGGCTTTCAAGACGAGAGAGGAGAGGTGTATATATAGTGCGTGTATGTAACGCGCGGATGTAAAAACATATACTCCTCTCATTTTTGCTTCTGCTTCCATCCATACTATATACATATATAGATATATAAATATATATAAAAGAACATGAAGTTTTAGAAAGAAACTTCATGTACGTAATGGTAGAATATGTTTTGTCTGCGGGCTTTGAAGATTAACGTGCTCACGCACACACATAGCTGGATAATATATAATGAGGTATCTATATGTACACACCAACTCACATGTCTATATGTACATGCATATATAGTAAGGCCGAAGCCGTGGGAGCAATATTTTTTCGGAAAAGAAAATGTGGAGCGTTTCACGTAATTGCATAATATGCCCCAGCTTACGCTTCTTATACATTTCTTCTTCTTTTTTTTACGAATTAATTCTTGCACCCATGATGGTTATAAACATAATATATATCGAGAAGAGAAAAAAAAAAAAGAAGAAGAATAAAGAAGAAAAAAAAAAATAAAGCGGATGATTTGTAAAGAAGGATAAAATGACTGTAGTTCAACGTGGAGCGCGTGCTAGTGTATTATGCTCGTTTGAGTTTTTACTAATAGTTTTATGATCATTACAGTGTCGTATTCCTTTACTCCGCCGAAGATAATAGATAATAACGGGAGTCGTGAACGTGGGCTATTCTTTCTTTTCTTTTGGTTGTTTTTTTTTTATTTCTTCTTTCGTCTTCTTCTTTTTTTATTTTAAAACTTCTTGTGTTGGAACGTTGTTGGACGTAATGAAGTGATCGTTTGTTGAGAAGCATGAACTTGTAATTAACGAGATACCAAAAATATGTTTACGGGCGATGATCAGCGATATAATTGTAAAATGTAGCACTATATATACAAGTAGCGGATAAATATGCTTTTCTAGGTTAATTGTTATTGATTCCGTTTATCGATAACCTATTGCTCGTCAATATATGCTGGATTATTGGATAATAATTAGTAAAAATGAATATTTTTTCTAAATATTTATGGACGTTATTATCATTAATTACTTGACATTCCATTCCGTCCAGATTTGTCAAAAATGTTTAATTATATATGAAGATCATTAATTTGATCTCTCATATTATAAGGTTAAAAAATTTTTAATTACAAATATTACTTCATTGAAATATTTTAATAATGAAGATTTAAAATTTAATGGATGTAATTAAAAGTATGATGTAAAAGAATTCCAAATCCGTGACCTTTCCTGGATTTCAGGATCGATCATAATTCTCGGAATGACCTTACGTCATATTTCCTTAATCATTCAACTGGCCTAATCCTTAAATTTATAACTCAATTCTGGCAACTTAAACATTTTTTTTTTCGTTTTTCCAAAAAGTGAAATTTTATTTTCGAAAATTTTCGCTTCCTGTCCTCCAAACTTGTCATTCTTTACTTTAACCTAGATCAAAACCCTTCAACGAACCAATAAACCGATCAGAAAAGGGAAAACTTTCAAAACAGGTGAAAACGTTTAAGTCCATTCAGAATATTATTCATTTTCCCCAAATCTAACCTTTTTTTTGTACAACACGTTCGTTTACCTGCATTAGCCTCATACAAACCTCCATTCAATTCAATTAAAACAAAAAATGAAGAAAAAAAAATAAGAAGAAGAAGAATAAGGAAGGCCTGTCGCTCAAAAGACTTGGGATCCCTCTTTATTACTCTCGACACCTTTCCTTCCTTCCGTCGTGTGTATATGCGTATAGATATATATGTATATACTTGTATATGTATACGCGCGGGTGCTAAAGCAATTCTCCGTAAAAGCATTGAAAAATTCCAAAATGAATGAGGGCGAACGCTTGTTAATTGTCCTTATATAAAACTCTCCCTCTTATATACGAAAATAAAAAAAAAATAAGAAAGAAGAGTATAGTAAGCGATAGAGAGAGAATGGAAGTTTATTCTCTCTTTCTTTTTATCTCTCTTTTGTCTCTCTCTCTCTCTCACCTCTCTCTTTTTTTTTTGTTTCTTCTAGAGAGAAAGAAAGAGAGAAGCGAACGTTTCGCTTAATCGGAAGATTGCATTATTAGCTTGAGGTACTATAAGACTCTTCTCTCTTCTCTCTCTTTTGGTCTTTTGAGGTCGCGCGAACGCGAGAAACGCGCGTAACGAAATCAAGATTGAGCCGAACCGAAGGGCTTCTTCTCTTTTCGTTTTGTTGTAATGTCCCTTTAGGTCCCTTCTTACTTCTTCTTTTCTTAGCTTTTTTTTTCTTTTATACTTTGTCGTTTCTTCTTTGGTTTTCTCTCTTCTTTTTTTTTTACTTCTTTACTTTTTAAAGACTTGAGCGGGTGAAGATTTTTTTCGATTTCTCGGGGTGTGGGCGAGATTTTAAAACTGAGATTATGTAGTTTTTCGAAAAACTTCTTTTGTAATTGCCTAAGACTCGATTGCTAAGTAGTTGTAAAAGGATTTTATTTTTGCTTTAAGTTTAAATTCGATGGGAAAAAAAGATTTTTTGATTCTCTGATACTTGAATATTTTTAAAAGGTTTCGATTTAACGTTTTTTTTTTAATTCATCGATCATCATCTCTCTTTTCAATTAAAATATTGTTTTATTCATGGAATTAAAAAATTTTGGAAATAAAAAAGAAGAAGAATACAGATTTTTCATAATAAAAATTGATTGTCGTCGTTTAAAGAGATCATCTTTATTAATAAACGAGCCCATCTGCGTTAAAGATACAACATTTTTCATTATTGTTAAACACGGTAGGCGTCGTTACGAACATCTAAAAAAAAATGACGCATCGTAACGATGAAAAATAGCGTCTCCGCGAAAGAATAAAAAAAGAAGAAATAATCTTAAGAAAGAAACCACACAGAATGCAATTTTTCGGCAATTTCGAAATAAGATGTATTAATAAAAAAAAAGTTTCGTAAGATAGAAGAAAAAAAGAAGAGAAATATCGGACTAAATTAACATAATCCATCCTTAGCAACAACTTTTTAACTGTGAGAAAGAGCCAATTCTTTTTTTATCATCTGGCGCGACAAACATATATGAGAAGAGATAGAGAAATATAAAAAGAAATACAAAAAAAAGAAAAAAAAAATTATATAAAAATAAAACGAGGTTGAAGCGATTTGCTTAAGTCGATTTCAGGACTGAACACGCGTGTGCAGGTGTCGGAAAGACGACGCATTTTTGTGTCGGCACATATTGGATATATGCTGAGAGAGAGAAAGAACTAAGAGTAAAAGAGTTGAATGCTGGACGAGACAAAGAGATGAGAATGCGAACCGACAGATCAAAACTAAAATAAGACATCGATGATTTCGGTTTATAGTTATTTCTAGATTTTTAACATAAATAGTAATATTTTCATTCAATTTAATTGTGTGTTATGAGAAGAATTTTATTGAAATAATAAATAAATAATGATCGATCATTTGAATGAAAAAATAAAAATTCATGAACTGTACTGTAGTCAGTAAAAAACAGAACATAATAATTAATACGATTAATATTTTTTATTTATTTAACGTCACTGTATTTATGTTATCATTACGATGCTAATTAGCGACGGAGGTTGTCAATCTATTTGTGAACAAAGCACATGTAATGTACAGAGGTGCTTGTATCATTCAGCAGTCAAGAGCGGGATTCGAACTCGAAGCCTCGAGATTATGAATCCATCGCTCTACCGAGTGAGCCACTGACGACCTCATATATTATGTATATGGCAAACTATTTATTTTCTTCAAACATAGCTTCTGTATTGTGAATATTTTGATACAGAGTATACTTTCTTTTTTTGTTCGTGAATCGATCATTTTTCAATATCTTCAAAATAAAATAATTCAATATTATTGTTGAAAAATATGTGCATCCATTAATTTTTTTCTAGCTGCATAATCTTTATTAAAATATCATTTTTCGGAGAACCAATCGATAAAATATTAAAAATTTAAATGATTTCCTTGCTTTTAAAAATTTCTAAAGTTGAAATTAATAAATTATAATTAATGTTAATTTTTTCCCAAACTATTTAAGGCCACCAGACACCATTTTATTTTTGTCACCAAAAATTCAAAGAACTTCGCAGAAAACATTAATACTCAAGCAAAAATTTCACGCCCATGCATTGTTAAAAAAAGCAAAAAAAAAGAACAACGACTACTCAAACTCCGACAGTTAAATCTTTTGTATATAATTGTATTAATGAGTCATAAAAAAAATTACGCCCATATATATATTCTCTTTAACTAACAAAACAACGAAAAAAAATATATTTCCAGACAAGACCTGTGAACCTTATATACCAGACTCCCGTAACATACCAAAGCGAAAAAGGAGTCGAGCGGTGCTCGTGTGTACTCCTTTTACAATATAACACTTGGTTTCTTGAATTGACGCACGCCTACTTCTTCTCACCTATAACCATATGCCGCTTGTTTGTTTTTTTTCTTCTTTTCTTTTTTTTTTTAAACCATTTTATTTTAGTTCAACAGCATTGCAATGCTTTTTTAAAAAAAAAGTCTTTAACCTTATATTCCTTCTTATAACGCTTACTCTTTTAAAGGTAACCGCGCGCGACGCCTTTTTTTTACTTTTAGTTTTTAGTTTTTTTTTTCGTTTTTTTGTGCAAAATATTTCCTGTGTGCATTGGCTTGATGAATAGCTCCTAGCCGCGGGAAATCGAGTAGCTCCTGTTGAAAAGAAGCTTAACGATTTTGTATTTTTTTTCTTTCCTTTTTGTTAAGTTTTGTAAGGTGCGATTTGTCACAAAAGTTTGTAAAGAGAAACGTAGAAAATTTTTTGAAAAAGAGAGAGAAACTTAGAAAAGGTAGACTGAAAAAATATTAAGTTTCTTGAATGACACGGAAATTACTGCAACAATTAACGAAGTAAAGAAAAAATATTAAATATATTTGCCAGTGAAAGAAGTGCAAGTAGTAATGAAGATTATGCAGGTGTTTAGAAATTTTTATAAAAAAAAAAAAAATTTTTACGATTTCCTGTTTGAAAAATTATGTATAAGAATGTAATGTGTCTCGAGATAACAAATGCAACTGTTGTTGATTGTATACATTTCCGGTGAGTTAACTTCTGAAAATTACATAAAAATTAAAAATACTAATTTTTTTTTTCTTCGCCTTTTATAATTTATTTTTCATTGCATTTATTCACAAAGAAAATTTAAATCAACTATTTACAAATTATGAGAAAAAAAAAGAAAAATTTCTGATAGAAATCACGTCGCCTATTAAGATATTTAAGATATATCAGTAATGGTAAAAAATGATAATGTTGTATTAATAAAAATTAAAATGTTTTACAATAAAAATAATGATTATATCTTATGCGAATATTTACGACTAATTTTACTAACATTAAGTACACTGTATCGTTTAATGTTTACTATATATCTCGGCAAGCCATTGATTGTTACGACTTCTATATAGTAATTTTTATCAAAAAAAATTTGAATAATTTTAACGTTTACGTAATGCACTAAAATTTCATTTTTCTGATGTATATCATATAAAGTTAAAATTTCAAAAAACAAAAAAAAAATTTCTTCTCAAAAAATATACCATTATTCATCTTGATTTTTAAGTGCATGAAATTTTAAAATTGATAAACGTTTATTATTGAAAAAAAAAAATTTTTATTTTTTTTTTGGGGAAAAAAATATGCGTTAAAAATATTATGTATTTGAGTATAAAAAATTGCGAAGCAAACGATCGTTCATTAGTTTTCTCGCTTCTCTCGATATATATCGCATCAAAACATATATAACCTAGTATCAAGAGAGTTAACTCTTGAAAATTACATTACCGTTTGAGAGAGAATGAAGAGGGACCGGATGCAAATATTTTCGAAACACGCAATATTTTCGGAGTAAAAAGCTTTACTCTTTCTCTCTCTCTCCTAGATCTCTAACGAACGGCTTTGCCACAAGGTTCCATCTTATGCTAATCCATTCAACCTTTTTTTTTATTATCTTTTTCTCTTTTTCTTTTCTTCGCTTCGTTTCGCTCTTTTTTTTTCATTTTTTCTTCTTTTATTCATTCGTTGATCCTCTTCTCTTCTTCATCTTTTCGTCTCGTCTCTCGCGCCTTCTGTTCGTTATAAGAGATTTTTGAGAGTAAAGTTTTTATATAGCAGTTTAGCGAAGCCGTTTCTTTAAAGCGACATATAAATTTTCAAAAAGCTTGTATTAAAATGTTTGAAAAATTTTTCTCGCTGATTTTATAAGTTTATTATTACGGAGCTGGTATTAAAGGCGAGATCTCTTCTAGCATGATGAGAATCATTAATATATTGGCTGGGCTTATCATGAGAATATTTACAAAAAATTCATAATCTACTTTAAATATGACAAGTTGGTATTTTACGTTTGGACTTTGTAATTTTTTTTTTTATAACGAATAAGTATAAACTTTGAAGTGTTAATTCATTCCAGACGGATATATTCCTTAATGTTTTCAATGGAATTTCTCTTAAACACTAAGATTAAACTAGAAAAAGATAATCTTCTTAAAGTTATCAAATTCTCATTTTTCAAGTGTAATGAATTTAAACTTAAGCATAATAAAAACATTTATATTGTTTTTTTTTATTTTATTTTTTATATTTAAAATTTTTAATACTTTAAGAATATAATAACTTATCTATGTCAGACATCAAACTTTTTATATGGAATTCCGCTCCAATTTTTAAATGGCAAATATGTAAGTCACTACTTCAAAGATACAACTCTTAATGACTTTGAGAAATTAAAGAAATTTACTCTTTTTTTTTTTTTTTTTTAAAGAGAGATAAAATCGACAACATTCCCGACGTCTTTTCCAAAACACAGCACATCGTCCCGTATAAGAAAACTCCTTCTACCCATTTAAAGTATATATCTCTCTCTTTTCCTTCGAAGCCAAGAGTTTTGCCAAGAATTTCCACGCATGAGCTGCGCGTTAATTCACATTCTCTCTCTTGCTCTCTTGCATATACATACATACATATATATACAGAAGATCGGGGGGCTTTATACAAAACTCGTACCCACAACTATATATACACCCTCTCTTTCGTTCGCTGCTTCTCTCGCTCGACATTACCACCGCAGGGCTTACTGCAATCGAGGTTGTTCTTACTCTCTCTCTCTCTCGCTTAACGTTTGCCTCGCTCCTTTACGTACACATTACTTTTTAAGAGTAGGGAGCAAATGTAAGAGAAAAAGAGTAAGTAAGAGAAAGAGCGAGAGAGAGAAAAGACGTGTAACGCGTAAGAAAGAGTTCCCGCGGGGCCCAAATCGTTATCGTTAAGCCCTTATCTTTTCGCTCTCCTTTAAAGACTCTCTTTCCCTCCCTCCCTCCCTATATATACCTTTTTTCCTTTCGTTCTTCAACTGCGCGCACAGAGTCTGAAAATGCATATATATACGTTGACTTGTTGTGTTTCTCTTTCGCGTGTATGTGTGAGTATATATATGATATATGTATCTGCATGCACAGACTGCAAGTGAGTTTGTATGCTTATATATGTATATATATATATAAAAGTAGTCTCGGAGCAGTTCTGCCTGCAATTATCCCCCTTACTTGCCCTCTTCTTCCTTGAGACTTGGCCTGGGACTTGCAGTCTGCGAGTTCTTCTCTATCTTTCTCTTTCTTTTTTCTCTCTTATTTTGTCGTAAGGCAAGAAGAGAGGAGAACGTATATATATATGTAAGCCGAATAAAACGGGCTTTTCGTCCCTTTTTTTACATGCGCACTTTACTAAAGTGCCTTTTTTTCATTGCTTTTTTCTTCTTTCATTTTTTTCTTCAGTCTCTTCTTCTTCTTTTTTTTTTGATAATTTCAAAAGGGAGGGTGGAGATGTTGGTGGGTCTGTTTTATCGATGATCGTTGATCGATTGCAAATTTGTTTATCGCGAATGTTACAGTAGTTATCGTTAAGACTTTGCCGCATATCTTTTCTTTCTCTTTTCAGATTTTTTTTATTTTTCTCTCTTTTTCTTTTCTTGTAAAATTAGCGACGATGCGAATTATTATTTCTTCTTCTTCTTTTTTTTTTTGAAGTTACCGATGGTAATAAAGTATGTTTGCATTTTCGTAACAGTATATAGATGTGTATCTTTTCCTTCTTACTTGATTGGTGCTTGTTAAAAAACACAAAATTTGATTACACAAGATATTTCTTTTAAGTATCGTCAAAATATATAAGATAATACTCTCTTTTTTTATTGCATCATCAGATTTAGATTTACAAAGAATAAATATTCAAAAATTTCATGTTAAACGATTTTCGCTAAAAAGAAAAGAATCAAAAAATTGTCTCACATCTCACTTCTAATTATGCATGAAAAATAAAAAAGTTCGAGTCAGACATTTCCTTTTTGACTATATAGTCATATAATGCACATGTCTAAAAACGACGACGTTGCAACCTGTTGCTTCACATCAGAACTCATCACGCTGCTGTACATACACACATGTATAGCCTTTACTCTGGGATCTTACCACGAGTTTATGGGGTATATAATACATGCAGTTCTTATAACGTTGAAAACGTCAGCAGATCTCTATATACGATATATGCGAGGAAAACTTGAACATATATATAGATGTATACATAAGACACATTCAGGATCTTATAATTAATGTTTTTAGACAGAAATATATATGATGGTTTAGGTTATGGGTCTTGGTCATGAACTGATTAAACTGGACAGCTGACCGTTAGAAAAGCCAGCAGCATCATTGAAATTATAAAATTATATGATTTAGTCTTTAAAATGTAAGCATCAATGAATCGAGAGAAAGAGAGAAAAAAGTTATGGGTTTGATGAAGGAAAATTACAAGACGATGATAATTAATTTATTTCGAGAAATTCTTTCTTTTTTCTTAGTTCATTGCAAAATCTAATCTTGATTGTTTATATGTGCTTTTAAAGAAGGAATTTCAAAAAATAATATATAAAAGATAAATATAAATAATGAAGTTTTCTTATAATATAAGACTTCCATTCAACTTTTAAAGTCAAACATATAAAACGAAAGCTTTGGTATATTTTCAGATGATTATCAGAAACTAGATATATCATTTGAAGAATCAAATGCTATGTTAAAACAATTTATTATTATAGATATCATCTGTAAATTTATCCAACTGAATAAAACTCTTTAAAAATAATATATAATACTATTCTCTCGCGAAGAAAACAATCTTCGCCTCTCTTGGTACCGAAGAAATAAGAAGAAGAAAAAGGGGCATTAAAAAAATTGTCGTACCGCCGAAAATGATCGTCAAAACCATTTTTAAGCCCTGATAAAGAGCGCAAACTCTTATTCATACTCAAATCTCTTTTTTCTTCTTTCTTTCTCTCTCTTTTTTCTTACTTTTTTTTAGAGATAAAAAAAGAGGGTCGGCTTCTTAACGCATTCAATAAATTTCTCCAAATGCACCAATTTTTCAACGGATAACACTGCATGGGCAATACAAGGCTTTTGAAAAAATTAAAAACGACATCATACCCGAAATCCCCCCGTCTTTTCTCTTTCTCTCTGTCTTTCATAAAATAAAGAAAGATTCATCTACTTTCAACTGAATATTTTCAAGCATAGTGTGATTATCAAAAGAAAAATGAAAAAAGAAATGAAGAAGAAGAAAGAGGAAAGGGAAGCACCTTAAAGATGATAAAAAATAAAGCGTCTTTGCACATGTATATATATACGTAAGAATAATAAAAGTCTCTTCAAAGTTTTTAGGAAGGGGTAGAGAGCCGCTACAGCTCGCACTTTTGCCAAGCAAGCAAGTGGTTCTTTTTCTTTCTCTCTTTCTCTCTTCTTCTGTCTCCATAAGTAAAAGAGAAAGAGAGAGAGAAAGAGAGAAGAAATAAAGAGGGAAAGAGCACAAAACGGCCCTGGGCCTTACAAGCCAAGCAAAAGGCTTTTGCTCTCGCGCCACGCAAGCTGGCTGCCAGTCGGCTCCGATGAATTATTGGCCATAATAGCAGTGGCAGCAGCGAGCTTCGGCCTTCCCCTCTTTCCTTCTTCTTCTTCTCTTCTTCGTCTCTTACTCCCCTCTCGTCCTTCTTTTTCTTCTTCTTCTGGTTTTCTCTCTTTTGCGCCGTCACTTTGGCTCTCTCGTCTTCTTCTTCTCTTCTTCTTCTTCGTGTATATATATCCAATATATACATATAGATATGTGTATGCGTGCGAGAGAGCATAACAGCAACCTAGCGATCGTCTGGTTGTCTCAACTTTGTATTTTCAGCCGACGAACACGACGTTATATGCGTGTGCTGATGCTTTCTTATATGCTTGAATATTGATGTGGCCTTTTTCAAATAAAATTACTCAACTTTCAAGACTCTCCACGATCAATACGTTTGTTTGGGAATAGCATTGATAAATTGTGAGAAAAATTTATTTTTACGAATAAATTAATTTGAATTCGACATTGTTAATCTTATTCAATAATTGGCTCAAAAATCTTCACGTGATGAAGAAAACTTATAGCTCAGTCGCGTGTCAAATAAAACGATAGAACGGTCGGTTAACCAAAGTATAAAACAAGTGTTTATTAATTACAGTAAAATAAATATTTAGCTTTAAAGTATTCAGTAATTGCAGTATCCAGTTTAAATATTTATATTTGTATGCATATTAATAAAGGATATATTGTGCGGCAATTAAATTCTCTGTATAACATGGAAAATCCGAATAACTTATGCTGTCGTTAAATAAAACGTTTTGTTTAAAAATAGAAATTTTAGCATCCTAATTGATATACCAATTTGATGTTTCAAGTTCATTCAGAATTTCTTCTCGCTGAATTATATTGAAGAAATAAACCCCGTATAAAATGATTGCAAACGATATTCATGAAATACGTCCTTTAAAAAAGCTTATATAGGTTCATCAGCAATCATATCCAAAGAAGAGCCAAGCAAAAGTACGAAAAGCAAAATTCAAAAGAAATACAAAAAGTCAAAAGTATATATATGCATGCATATACAGGGTCCGTCCCACGCAATAAAACTTAATCAAGCGACTTGCAACCTCGCAAAATTCAATGTTGCGCACATCCCATGTATGCATATATGTATGTATGAGATCTATACATATGAACATTTCATTGATCTTTTTCGTGATCATCAATCCGCAACATGCGTCACGCCATTGCCACGTCAATGATCGGTATAGCGCGAAATGAAGAAAACGCGTAGTGATCGATGAAAAACAGGAAAAAACGAAAGTTATACATCTATACATATAGATGCATATGAGTAAAGGGTAAGAAAGAAATTGAAGAAATAAAATTTATTAAAAAAAAATGAAGGTTGTCAAAGGTATACAGGAAATGTGATGAAGCTAAGTGTATAAGAGGATAAAATTAGTAATTGGAAATGAAGTGACAATTTTAATTGATGGATCTATTTTTAGATGACACATGGTAAGTTTTAAAAAAGATCGATTTTTTACTAAAACGAGTTAATGGAAGATAAGATTAAATGGCAATAAGAAGATTTAATAAGAATAAGAAAGATGTGTAATCTTGATATTAGGCTTATAAGGATTAAAAATTTGCTCGAAGTAAGATTATTTTGAATTTTAGTTAATTTAATTTTCATGTTGAATAAATATAGATTAATAAATATTTAAAATATTTCTTCGCGAAGAAATAAATAAGTAGCAGTAGCGAAGAAAATATAATCAGGAAGTCTCGTATAAATCACAAAGGGTTTATCAATAAATAATACGAGAAATAAGATATAATATTTATGATCTTGGTGACTTCAAATTTACAGATGATGTCAGTTTAAAAACAAATTGATTTTAAGATAGCAACATTTGTTCCTTTGTATATACCTATATAAAAGATGCATCTAACATCTGATAATAATCTGAAGATATTAAACTTCGTTTTTGTATTCTTCACATTTTTTAGACCAATGAAATTTTAACCGTGTGCATATGCAAAGTCACACGTATATTTTTCTTTATTTCTTTTTCTTCTGGGATATATTTAAAGATAGCGAAGTGTTAGGTTTTATGGTTTTTAATTTACACTTCACACATTAAAAATAAGTATCTTCGGTTTTTGTACTTGCTGTTGGTTTGTTTGAAAAATACAGGCGTATAAAATTACTTGAGAATATAGCCCATTAAAATACAATGTTTTTTCAATTATTTTTTTTTTTTCAATTATTTGTTCCATAAAATTTTGGTTTTTGCATATAAACAAAAGTTTTACGATTTTATTCCGATCGTATCTGATGCTTTTCTTTGATACTTCGCTAAGTTTAAATGATTAATTCACTAATTAATCACTTGAGAAAAGCGTTGAATTTTCATTAGATGGAATATATTCAAGATAAAACTTTTTTTTTACAAATTTTAATCTCTTCAAATGTTTTTTTATTCTTCTTCTTCTTTTTTTCTTCTCTTTAGTTCTAGATTAGTAAAGGAATTTCTCAATTAAAATACTTTATCCAATACGCTAATTACTTCCTCGCGAGATTGCAAAACTACTGAACTACAATCTCAGAAAAAAGTGGATGTATCAAGAAGGGTATGTCAAGTTGGAAATTCTTCAGAATAAGACTAATTATTTTTAATTCTTTTTCAGGGGATTACATTTTATTCAAAGAAACTTAACTTTTTTAGAATTAAGAAAATACATTTAATTTTTTCCTTTTAATTTGATTTTAAATAATAATTTTGAATTAAATTAAATATTTTATAACTTTTTAATTTCTAATTTTAAATCAACTTGATTTTTTATGACAAAATGACATGCACATATTTATAAAAATAAAAATTCGCACGTCAATATCAATAATAAACATAACTAAACGCTCATATTAGAAATACCAGATAAGCGGCAAGTAGAGTAAAAAAAAACAAAATGGCGAAAAAAAAGAATAAGGGAAGTAAGTCGAAAGGGGTGTGTACGATGCAAGTATTCAAGTGCAACCGGAGAGGGAGCCAATAAAATGAAAAAAGAGATAGAGAGAGAGAAAAAAAAAGAACGAAAGCAAGAAAGGGAGAGGGTAAAAGTAAGAAGGAAAAGAGACCAGTATATATAAAAGAGAGATAGAAAGAGAAAGAAAAAAGGGAGCGAGAATACCTACGCACTGCAGCAGACATTATGCTAATCTGCGAGTGAGGATGTACGCCCGATAAGCCGCCTTACTCTCTCTCTCTCTCTCTCTCTTTCTGAGCTTACTATCACATACACATACATAAGTAAATGCATTTATTTATATATATATATATATATCGTATGAAGAAGAGTCTCGCCCTAAGGCCCCACGCCCTCAATCTCACGCGTGCGCGCATGCGTGCATTTAGTTGTGTAAAAAGGAAAATATGTGTGTATGTATATAGAAATATATATATATATATATATATATATATATGTACATGTTTATATGGTAAAAGGCGCCCCATGCTGGTGAGATTTCTCTGTTGAGCGTGCAAATGGGTATATGGAAGCGTTTTTCTGTTTTGCGCGCGAGTCCAAAAGATTTCGCGCTCGCGCGCTGTTGAATCTTACTTAATTTATTACTTTGGCAGTCGAAATTTTGGGAAAAAAATGTATATACACCCTATACATACATATATAAAATGCTATATAATATCAAGCACGTAGAGCTTGTAAAGTGATACCTGACTTTGTGTGTTGTGTATCTTCAAGATACTACACACCACAAGAGAAACAGAGAGAAGAACTTCGCGTGAGTGTTGAAAAATTTATTGGGAATTTTGAAGTTCGTTTGCTTTTAAAAGCGCACGGTTTTCGGTTCCTCTTATCCCAAATCCACTGGACACAAAACCGAACGAAGAAAACAAAAAAAAAATAAACTTTTAACTTTTAAAAAATAAATGAATTGGAAGATATATACATTTAACCGGCTGAATATTCAATGTTTATAACTGGTAGTTTCAAGAAAATTATAAACTATTTCCGAGCACCCATTTTTAAAATTATTATATAGTGCATAACAAAAAATTGTAGGGTAAAGAAAAGCTCTTACGAAACGTAAAAAAAATAACGTTCAAATCGCTCCTATAAAAATTTTTTTTCATAATGTTTGTCAAGTTATATGATATAAAAAGTTATTACTGTGATAAAACCAAACTCTCTTTTTTTTCAATTTTTAATCCCTGTTATACAATTCATCAGGATGTTAAACAAGTCAAAAATTTACAAACTAACTGTACATCTTTGTCTCTCTATCTCGCTGGCTTTTAAGCTCTCAACTGTTTGTCTCTCATCTTTTTACTTTTTTTTTTCTTTTTCACTTTCTTATCTTTACAATGTGCTCTCACTCTCTGGTACCTCTTCCTTGTCTCTTTCACCCTTCCTTTTTTTTCACCTTTCCTTTTTTTTCTCGCACTTCGGTTCTTCCTCTTTCTGACTTTGTCAGACGTGTATTTTCTTACTTTTTTATTTATTTTGTTCATTTTAATTAATTTATTAATAATGAATCAAATATTGTTGATTTAAATGCTATTATTAAAATAATTTTTAAGACACTGAAGATAATAATTTTTATCACAATAAAGTATAATTCAATTGATTTTTTATTAACTTTTATAAAAGTAACAATAAGCGTATTTAAAGTTTCAATAACATTTATAATTTTACTGCGCTTGTTTTCTATTTAAATAATTTGAAAATAAAGAGATTTTTCAAATGAAATTCATAACAATTAGTATATCAGCATTAAACATGTAACCGTTACCACCAACACTCCATTAACAATACTCTCCCAGTAAGAAACATTTCTTCTTCTCCTTGTTCTCTTCTCGAGTCTTTATCTTTTCTCGTTCTTTCTCTCTCTCTCTTACTCTCTTTACTCTATCTTTCCCTTTAATTCTCTTCACAACGAGAGAAGAGATCCCAACAGAGTGCCTCACCTTCCTTTTTTTCGCTGTCTTCTTTTTACTTTCTTTTTTTTTGCTATTCTTTATATATACATACGCGACATGCATACCTACACAGACGAAGTACAAGAGAGAAAGAGAGTAAATCGTTTGCCACACCCTGCTTCTTATATATATATATATATATATATATATATATATATATATATATATATATATATATATATACTACTCTCTTTCTTTGGGTATATATATATATATATATATATATATATATATATATATATATATATTTACGACAGCTGGAATAATATTTCAAAATTAATGTCATTCGTAAAGAAGAAAGAGAAAGAAATAAGAGAAAAGAGAGAATAATTTTGCACAGAGGTGAAGAGACTTTGTTGGAAAAAGATAAGACCGGCAAGCGAAATCGTTTGTTTCGTTCTTCTTTTTTTTGTCTTCTTTCATTTAAACAAAAAATAAAACCTTTATGCATTACTTATATACTTGTTATATAAATTGTACGCGTTGTATATGTATATATGTATGAAAAGTCCTTTGTTTGAGTAGTATTTTAGCCGTAGAGTGATTTCTTTTGTTACCGATATATCGGAGCTTTTAAAAAGATGATATGATTAATCGGTTATGAGTGTGTTATGATTGCGAATGGAATCCCTGTATATAGGATATATACCTTTTACATATATGTATATGTGTCTTATATATAATGCTGAGGTTATAAGGAGGCGTTAAGAAACAAGGAAGCTACTACTTCTTCTTTAAAATTATTACTCCGCTCAAGCTTGACATTTAATGTGTATTAAGACTAAATCAACTTTGAGTTATTGGTGAGATTAGTTTTATTTATCGGATTTTTATGAAACTTATTATTTTTTCATACTTTTTTATCATTCTAAAAATAATTTTTATATTGCGATTATTTTAATTTTCAAATTACAACATAATTATAATTTTGTATTTTTAATATAAAACGGATTTACAATGGAAACTCATTTTTTTAAATCACTTTTTATAGAGAAAAAAATGAAATTCTACATTAATCACCCAAGTAATTGTTATAGATACGAGAACTTAAGAATTGAGTTAATTATGACGTAAAATATTGCCGTATAACAATAACACGATTCTAAAAGCGCGTATGAAAAAAAAAAACTGAAAAGAAAAAAAAAAATTATGTTCTCATGATATATACAAGTTTCCATTATGATACTGTCACCTTCTATAATTTGTATACAGTGTATGCAATTTATGAAAAATAAAAAAAAAATAAAGTGAAGAAGAAACTTTATAAAAAGGCCTTTAGAAGAGTAGAAGAGAGGATGCGCGCGATATAAGAATCTGCATAGGAATGAGAGAACTTGAACTAAAGAGTAAAGGAAACCTGTATATATATGCATTTTATTTTATCGACGCTATATAAACGTGCACGTGGAAATTCTTGTTATAGGTATATATACACTATAAGGTATTATAAAGAACAATCTTTTCTTATTCATTTTTTTTTTCTTTTTTATTTAAATTATTTCCTGCATGGTAGGCTTATAACAGAAAAGAAAATCTTTGGAGTTAACTTTTATGCAAAGATCTAGAGCATTATTAAGTGTCTCTCGCTTCAAGAGAAAGATATTTCTAGATTTACTTCCCTTTTATTTATTTATTTATTTATCTCTTTCTTCCTTTATTCATATCATTTTTATTTTTTATCAAACTCGAAAATTTATCGTCACTTAATGTATTACTTGGAAGAAAGAGAGAGAGAGAGAGAAAATAAAATTTAAAAATAAGTTGTATATTCAAACTTACGTATGTTAAGAAGATTTAGTAGCTTTATCACGTGACTCACCTGTAACATAAGAAAAAAAGAAATTATAATTTTAGATTAGCATAATACCAAAGAAATTATAGTAATTCTAATATATATACACACTCGTACGCACACGTACAGTTCCATTAATTATAGTAATTTAGATATCTATATAAAACCATTAATCAAAATTTTTCTATTATTTTTTTTAACTGAATCAATGACGAAAATCTTGTGTAATTAGCATTACACGTCTTAATCATTTAGAAGAATAAATAAAAAAAAAAAGAGGGACTCGCATAAGAGCAATCATTAAATTAAGGATAACAAATCAGCTTTTCACACAAAATAGAAGTCGCAGCCAGGAAAAACTTTACGCTTAACATTTACGAGCAACCGTTTACTTCCAATTAGGCTTTAAAAAAAGAAGAAGAAGAAGAAAAGAAGAAATCCCACACTCGCGCAGTGCTAAAATGTATATAGTTTTTTTTTTTCTACGCATATCCATAGAGAAATAATAAAGAATTTTTAGCCCCTATCTTTTATTCCATTAAAGTAGACAAAAGTGCCATTAAGATGAGAGGCGATATGAACGCGTAGCTGCACACACATCACGCGGAAATTGTAAAGTGCATTGTAAATGAGGAATTTCACGATTGATAAGAAAAATAACGCAAAAAATCAACAAACTTATTCACAAAGTAGCTTTTATGCTAAATAAAAGGATTGCAGAAAGAAAAAACTTTGATATTTTTTACTTAACCCTGAGACTGCATTTGGCTACTGCAGTAGCTAAACTACCTTAAACAATAATTCATTATAATTAATTTAAACTTATCATACAATTTTGAAAATTTTCAAGTATAATTTTCATATAATAGAGAATATATTATTTTGTTAAAAAAAAACATTAAACTAAAATTTTTTTTTGTTTATTTTGCCTGTGAGAAAACTTTATTAAAAATTTTAGTTAAAAATGCATATAAAAAAAGTTAGAGTGTATAAGTTAACAAAAGTTAAAACATAAGTTGTAATACCCTAGCAAAATGTTATATATACTTCCGCTTTAAAAGCGAGGGCGGACAATATTTCGCACTTAAGAATCAGTACATACACGAAGAGTTGTAATGACACGCTTGTGAAATTGTAACAAATTCAAATACACGCGCGCGCGCACACCCTCACACATGAACTTGTAAATGTTATAATACAATTTGTGGAACAGTTTCATTGTTGTTGCTTGTGAATAAGACAATTTCAAGCGAAAAAATAAATAAAAAAATATTCTTCTATAAGCAAAATGTTAATCGTACATATGAGAATTGTATAGCTTTTTGCGAGGGCGGAATGCGTATATATATACGTATAAGCAATTGAGATCTTGTTAGGGCAAGTTTGCTGCGGTTTTAAAGGAAGGTATACGATTTGTAGCTTTGGTACAAAACTACACGATGTTATAAAGATGCCTACTGAATGTTTCTTCTTTTGGAAAAGAAAATAAAGGGGGGAGTAGAGACACGGGGAGATTTTTCAATGCGAGAGAGAGATATATGGTTTTGGGTATTAAAAAGGTTTTTGTTGCAGGATGTTTAAAAGGGTGAAATATTAATAAATAGAGAAATGGATATTTTTGCGGTGAAAAATTTGAAAAAATATTTCGATAAATAAAGGCTTGATTTACGATAGATAAGACTCAATAATTTTCAAAATTATTATGCTCAAGATTTAAGATTCTGTATTTATACGTTTTCTAAATCTTTTCAAGTCAGAGTGGTATTATGAATGTCGCGCAAAAAATAAAACCGCATTGCAATAACCACTCCAACTTAATATTTACAATAATCAAAACTACAAGTACTAAATAAATTATATTTTCTAAAGAAATTCTTACTTAATCATAAAAAAAATTACTTCCTCTATTATCCTCAAATAATTTTTCCATCTTTAAAAAATTTCAACATTTCACTGTAAAGTTTATAGACTGCACTTTCAATTTTTCCAAGCTAAAAAAAGCTACAGTTCAAATAAACAAAAAAAAAAAACGTTTAGTCAATCGAATGTTCTTATAGTCGAAATAGAAAGGGGAAGAGAAAATCTGTATTTAAAGATAAGAATACTGAAGTGCTAAGTACAAGTAGTTGTAGAGAGGTTTGTTGTGTTTTAGCGGCTGTGCAGCGCCAACTTCGGTATTATATTGGCGCAGTACTACTAGGTAGTTGTTGTTGTTTTAATACTTATGGGAAAGCAAAATACACTTTAACTTTCGTATTTAAGAAAAAAAAAAAAAAAAAAACTAAGAGAGAAAAACAAATTGATGAAACGCGATGGGAATTTATGTAATTGTGATTATTTCTAACTCGAGGAAGTTTGTTGTCGAAAATGTTGAGTAACGGTTTTGCTCTTTTTCCTTTTCACAAAATTAAAATCAAGAAAGTTGTGAAAAATTGCACGTATGCAAGCAATGTAAAACATTTTATTAAATAATTATTCACAGTAATTAAATAAATCAATTATTCATGCAGAAGGTAATTATGTATTCGGTATAAATAGCAACAATTTGAATATCCACAACCTTTCCAACTCCTTTTTTCGTTTTCGCTTTCCAAATAGTCAAATCAGTATTCACCTATGAAAAAAAGGATAAGCCAGCATTAGCATATAATTACTAAAAGCTAAAGGCACAAACAATCAGATCTCAATTGTCTCCGATTCTATTCTCGAAAAATTTAAAGTTTAAGCGAAAGCTTTATGCTTAATAATTCATTCTCTAAGTCAAAAATTTAGAGAAGAAAAAAAAATATGTTTACCAAGGCATTTAGCTTTAATATATGCTAAACGCCTTGCGGTGAGGTCGTAGTGGCGTATTATAATCCATCTGTATAACAATACAAGAAGCATATTATAAAGATACGTTATATACAACATATATTGGAAAGCTTATAAGCGGTTATACGGAGAGGAATTGAAAACGATGAACATCGTTTGAGAAGAGACGATGCACACACGCACACACACAAAAACTTACAGATACACACGTATACAGACGCGCACACACATGAGCTCACGCACGGCACGCACACGCGCACAAGAAAGTCAAAGGCCTACTTGTCGGGAATGACTACAATGCGAAGGTCGTTCGATTATCTGAGAGAAAGAGAGAGAAAAGAAAGAGAAGAAAAAAATATATATACATATATATGTGTGTGTGTGTGTGTGTACGTATAGGTAGTGAGAGGATGGATCGGTGCTTTTGTGCATCTGTCGCTTTTTATATGCATATTTTTTTTTTTTTAAAGAAACGTTTGTGTGTATTTATTATGGAATGTTTTAATTTATGTGTTCGCAGTGTATTTAATTGTTTTGTTATGCAGATGATTATTTAAGCATCGAGGAAGGTGTTTGTTAAACGAAACGCACGGATAAAAAATTTAATTAATCTGATGATATTTAATAAACGCTGTACGTCTACCTTGTAACAACTTTTAAATAAATTAGGTGACATTCTTTTAATCAAGCTTTTTATTTGTTATAAAATAACGATCGATTTTCCACTTACTGAATTTTTAAATAAATTTCAAATAACTTTTGATAATTTATCATTACGCGTGCTAATTTTAATAAACAAAAATGTTTAATTATTGTTTATCAAAAATTAATTAATGGAGAAAAATATTTAAAAGGCAATAAGATCAAACAACATTATTAAATTGATAGTAAATTATGCAATAACATATTTTAGCTTTTTTAATTTAATTTTTTTAAAAATGCGTTACATAAATCTGCACTACACGTAAAACGTTTTTTTAAGATGCTAAAAAGAAGAAGATGTCCACGCCATTTTTTCGGTGCGCACTCCGAATGACGCAAGCGCTCGGAGTCTTAAATTCGCTATACACAACGTCGAAACCCTCCCATTCGCGAATTATTGTATAAATATACGCAGTTTCGCCATTACAAACGTATTATATATATAACGAGATGAAAAAAAAAGAAAAATATATAATAAAAACATGAAAATAACGATGTCAACGATTATATACCTTCAAGGGCATCATTTCAATATGTGTATACACTCAATTTTTCATATATATCTTAATATTCAGCCCGTGCAATTATTCTCTTAACAACAACGAAAAAAATCAAGAGAATATAAAATAATAAAAGAAAAAACACATATGTATATGCACATACGAAACTTTTGTACATCTCCTTATACGTACGCGAATCGGCAAGCGTTAATCAATCGGTATGGACGACAATGAGAATAAAAAAAGAGTCAAATAAAAATAAAGAATCAACTTTAAAAAAAAAAGTCTCTCTTTCAAAGGTAAAAGAACATAAAAATTTTTCTTTTTTTTTCCCCCAAGTTCAACTTATATGTATATACACTTAAACTACATACGTGTATTTTATATATATGAGAAATATTTTTGTTAAAGCACGTACGCGATATATACCAGAGAATTCATTCGCGCGCAAATCGATGGGCGAAATCTTTCTTTCTTAAAAAGCGATACGATGCGGGCGAGCTTATGTATATATATAGATATATATATATGAAACGCGGGGAATGGTTCCTCGAAAGCATTTTCTGTTTCTTGTCTTTAAAAACCTTTTTTTCTCACCTATTACTCTTTCTTTCTTCTATTATCTTTTCTTTTATGGCTTGTCTTCTTTTTTTTTTGTTTCTTTTATTTCTCTCTCTTTTTTTTTTACTTAAAGTGTATCAAAAGGAAAGATCGCGGTAACAATTTTTCGCTGTGCGGTTGGGACTAATTACTCTTGGAGATCAAGATTCTTTAGGTCTTTATGGATCTGTTTGTTAGCCGTTTTTTCTCTTCTTAAAGTTCTTGACACGTGAGTTTAACGGTTGATGATTGTTGGCTTGTGTCCGTAACGAAAAAGAAAAAAAAAGCTTAAAGAAATAAATGGGCCGTTGTTTGAATTTTAAAGTTTAGCGATAAAGTTAAAATTTTTGCTTGAAATAACAAACGTTCAGTTTAATGTTTGTAATTATTGCTTTTATCGCTGGACATTTTAAATTTAAATATTAAAATTTATAAACTTGTACACTCATAATTTTTCACAACATTAAGCAGATTTATTAAAATGTCTAATCAAAAATAATTACTGCAACTTTTAATTTGTTTGTGCAATATCGCGCAATCTGCGAGTATAATTTAAAATTGCAGAAACAAAAATTTTTCGGTGTTAACATCTGCGCGTTATATAAAATAAGATAATTAAACATTTTTCGTAAAATTAAAATAGTTGCAATGCAATAAAATAAAGAAAACAAGCACATACAGGATCCTTAAAAATAAAAAAAAAAATACGAAAAACGTCAACTGTTAAACTTTCCATTTACTTGTATATCCAGCATCAACAAAACTTATCTAACTGAAAAACGAATAAATAAAAAAAAATATCTTCAACTCTCCCTCACCCACACACATGGAGAGACACACATATACAGATATACATATATTTAAGTTTCGCAATGATAACACCAAAAAGTCTCTCAGCAACAGAACGCCATCAATCACTTTGGGTGCGAAATTTGCACGTAAGAGATCCAAGAGTATAATATCTTTTCTCTCTTATTTCTCGTCTATAAGATTTATACAAAAGGTATTTGAGAGAGAGAGAGAGAAGGAGAAAGAGACTTGGGACTTTAAAACGTCAACACCCACACGCCGATAAAAGGGAACGAAAGCGCATCTATATATACGTACACAAGTATGTAAGGCGAAAGCTGCTATAAAAGCGACAAGAGCACTAGTGTGAAAATCTTTCTTTCTTTATATACTGTATATATATAGATATCTTTTGATTCTATGGCGCCTTTATAGAAGCGAAAGTTTATAAAACGTCGCCGACAAAAGATTTTGGAGAAGGGAAATTGTGCAGCAAGGAAAAGATTATATACTTTTAGTTGGGAGCTGCTATAATGTTGCGCAAAAAGGTGCTGTTAAGGTCTTATAATCTCTCTTTCGTTCATTTTTTTCTTTTCTTCTTTTTATTTTCTTTTATTTTTTTTTTTTTTTTTTTTTAATTGCGAAATGGATAAGTGACTTGCTTTGTGAGTTTTAATTGAATGTCGTTGTTCGTTCTTGTATTTTCTTGATTTTTTTTTTTCTTATTTTTATTTGAAGAAAATGGGTTTTTAAGTTTAGATTTAGCGGGTTTGATTCCGATGAAAAAGATCCAAGCTACTGATTTTATGAGGATGATAGAGAAATTATCAAACTGATCGCAGAAAAAAGGAAGGAGAGAGAGAAAGAAAAGCGTTGATCTGGGTTACGTTAGACAGATATGCAGGTGAGATGCATTAAGATATTTGGGCTCTGAAATATAAACAAAATTTTCTTTTTTTTTTTCAACGGTTACATAAGAGCTTTGAAAATAATCTTTAGACGATACATTCAACAGCGAGCGAATTGATTTTAGTTGCCTTGGAGGAAATGCAATCTTAAAATCTCGCGAAATGTTTGCATATGAATGTCTTATCTATTTTCGAAATCCTTAAAAATAATTCACTGAAATATTTCAACCAATCGAGAGCGAAACAATTTATGTTGCAAACGACGATGTAAGTTGACAAGCTTTTCAATTTATTAAACATTTATTAACTTTTTTTCTAATAAGGAATTTTTATTGCAAACAAATAGTACTCGCGCAAAATTTCAATACGCGTTGAAAAATAAGATATTGAAATTATTAACGTACGTCAGAGATAATTTTGATGTCAACAAAGATTACGAGGCGTTTAAAATTAAAATAATCCTTGTATATTTTCATCTAAAATAAGATACATCACAATAAACTTAACAATACATATAAATCAAAAGAATTTATGCATTTTCAATGAACAAAGCTATTTTAATTTTCAAATTCATTACTTCTATTCCATATACAAAAGCTTCAACATATATATATATATATATATATGCTTATGCAACGTATGTAATATTCGCGCATAAACATATTTTATGCATCCAACTAGTATAAACATCAGTGGTTTTTTTTTTTAAAAAGGATAACTATGAAAACATTATATTTAAGATCTCAATTTCTCGTGTACACATATAGGAATCACTTTGAATAAACTGACAACTGGGAGAGACTGTACACAGCAATTAAATTATTTTTGATTGACACTTTGGAATAAGTTATATTATCATTATTCGAAATAACTGTGAAAGTTATATAAATATATGAATATATATATATATATATATATATATATATATATATATATATATTGCGCACTCATAACTGCATCAAAATCAAACAAATTTATTTTATATATATTATTATTAACTTGAAAGGTGAAAGTTATATAATCGCCGATCTCTAGAATTTTAATGTGCTTGCTTTATAATTGTTTTCCGAGTTATAAAATTCAGTGATTCGTGATTTAACTATTTGCGGATTCGATCATTAAATTTAATGTTTAATGGAAAATAATGAACATATTAAATGTAATGCTTTATTTTTATATTCAATTGTTAGGTAATTTTTTTGTTTAGTGATCGGTAATTGAAATGTGAAATATAACGTTATGCGAAAACGTCATGTTTTAAAGCTTGATATTTTTAAAATTTTCTATACGATTAGAATGAGTCGTGTGTTTGGAAATTAATTTATGATGCATAGTTAAATCCTTTCTGATTTGTGAGTTGAAATTAGACGTTTTTAAATTACTGCTTACTAAAATAGTGTCAGAACATTCGAAATCAAACTTTTTGTAGCTTTGGCTTAATTTTTCTTATATAAATTTACGAAGAAAGTCGTGTCCATTTAGTCAAGCAATTAATTTTTTTAGGCTATTTAATTAAAATTTTGTTTTTGTAACATTTGAATAAATTGATTTTTTACACAAATTTTTTTCCAAGTCAAAAGATTTTGATTTTAACTTTCACGTAGTAGATAAAAAATTTCTAGAGCTATATCTTTGAAACCGCAACTCTTTTAAAGAAAATTAAATCTTTAAAAAAAACTTTACAGTTCAAATAAAATTATTTATAATTTTAGAAAAATTGATGTCAGACCGAATCAAAGCGGCTTTGATCAAAATTTTATACGAGAAAAAGAATCCCAAAGTTAGAAAAAAATTTGAATCCTAATACTCCAACAATCTGCTCATAAGTTTTTATAAATACCTTGACATTTTACGATCACGAAATAAAATATAAAAGCATTTCCAGCACGATATTTTATAGTAGTTTCGCATATAATTTTTGCATTCGAATGCTCAATACTTAGCATATCATTATTTAAAATAAAAATAAATTCAAAGTATACAAACGTTCCGGTTTAATAAATCATAACTTATATTTAAAGGAAAAAACTAGAGAGAGAAAAACATTTTTCAAATTTGTCTAATACAATGGAATACTGCATTTTCAAAGCTATTATTTAATAGAGCTCCTTTTGTATTATTATATACCATTCATTCCTTTAAAATATCCCTTATATTCGTTAGAAGAAGAAGAAGAAGAAAAAAAATGATCGACCTAATAAAGCTTTTAAAATTCACTAACATGCAATTTTCGAAGTCATACTTTCTAAAAGTAAACTCTCTTTGAATCATTTGAAAAACTGCACCTTTAAATTAGGCTTAAAAACTTAACCACATACATTCATATTATAGGCAATCGATTGCATCGAAAGTGAAAAAAAAAGAAAGAAAAAATATGTCTAAACTAAAGAAGCTCACGAAGAAAGTGCTCTCCTAAATACCTATTTATAATCCAATCTTCTCTCCTTCCTCCATATTTAAAAGAGATAAAAAAGTGCTTTTAAGAATCTCACCTTATACAATGAGAAAGACAACCTTATATACTAAAACTTCTTTTTATTATTTTTTTTAAATAAAAAGAAAAATTAGAGAAAAAAAAGTAGATAAAAGTATAGAAAGAGAAACGTTGGTTAACAATAGCCACGAGGCACGTGGGCGAATATAAGGTTTTATACTAAACCGATTTCCTATTGTCTGTTTTGTAGCACTAGTACATGAAATTAAGAGTTTATCCTACGTTATTAATAGTCGCAACTTTGCAGCTATCTCTGGCGTGTTTGTATATATATGCATATATATGTATATGTAAGTGTATTATAACAGACTCACGAATAGAAAGCCTTTTTGCGCGCGACTTTTTGATTTACCTCCGCTTTTGCGCGCTTTTGCCTCCCCATTCGTTCACTTTACGCACACATATATACATATTCGAGCGTCAAGGCGCCTACGGTATATGCATACAACTATAAAGATTCAATAGAAAAGAAAAACATTGGTATGTATCAATTGTGTCTAACTATTTAGCCTATACATTGCATTGAACTTACACACATCTATATATATATTGCAATATATTGTATCGATGTTATAGATTAGCGCTATATAACCTATAACGCGTTTGGGCGTTTTAATTTTCTATATACGACGCTCGTAACTTTTTAGATGAATTTTTCTTTTCTTCCTTCTTTTTTGTTCGCGGTTTTTAATTATCTTCATTTTTTTATCTATTTATTTATAGGTTATAGGATTTTGTTGTTGTTGTTGCTGCTATTGGTCCTTTTTTTGATATAGAATATTGAATTGCGTGACGTTTTTTTATTGTAACGCGATACGGTTATTTTAAATGTGTGTGCATATATATACGTACCGAGCAATAAGTGAATGACTATAACAGGTTACAAGCGATCGTAATTAAAGGTGTGAGAATGGTATGGTATAATGTTTCATAGCTAACGTTTGTCAGAATATTTTATGAAACTTCAATGTTTCGTTTTATTTTTTTATTTTAATTTATTTTGCAAGAAGATTATTCACGATAATAAATTTGAAATTACTTATATTAAAAATAAAAGAAATTGAGCTACTAATTATTTTTAGGTACCATTCATAAACATTTTCTTTTATACACGAAATTTAAACTTCGGTACTGCTATAATATACATTCATAAAGATAAAAAAAAAGTCAGAGAGAGAGAGAAGGAAGAAGAATTAAAAAGTATAAAAGTACTTCATTAAACCGAAAACTCTCTTCGTCCTAAATAACCTTCCTGCATCACTCTTCAAAATGAAAGAAAAAAAAAGTTATTCTCAACAATAACAATAACTCGAAACTTCTCTCTCTCTTTTTTTTTCTTCCTCTCTCTCGCTCTCTTCATCATCAACCGAATGTCTCTGGGCGCGCCAATTAAATTCGAAAGTATATATATATATATATATATATATACATATATGTGTCTGTACATAAGCGTTCGACTAAAGCTCAATCGAAAAACCAAAAAAAAAAAAATTGAAATAAAATGTAAAAAAAAAAAAAAAATGAAGGAAGAAGAAATAAAAAAAAAGATACTATAAGTGTGTGCGCGACCACACCGCGAATATATAATAACTCAGACGACGCGGTAACAATAAAATTTAACAACTTCTTCGAAAAAGTTACAGCTCAACATTCCCACGTCGTCGTTTTCCATAATTGATTTTACATATATAATATACAATATCGGCGCCACTTATAAGCATATACACAACAAAAGACTAAACCTTCTACTTCTCGATTAAAAAAAAAAAAAAAAAAAAACGACAAGATAAAAGAAGAAATCAAAGAGAAGGAAAATACTTTGCGCCTGGTGTGTGATTTATGCGAATAAAATCTTTTTTTTTTTCATTTTACTTTTTTTTTTATTTTATATTCTTTTCTTTTTCTACAAAAGCAGTGTATATAAGCATATAAATCGTAGTATATATCGTATCGCTTAGCTCGATCGATTCTCTCTCTCTTTATATGACATCATAATTATTCAGGAATACGCGCGCGGCTAGCAGAGAGGAGAGCGTATACAATGCAACAAGCGAAGAAAATGACGCTATGGCGAGAATGTAACAACGTAAGTAATGTATATATAGTCAGGGACAATGACGTATTGCTTATACACACATATGTGTATCTTGTGTATGTGTGCAAAAAGGGAATATACAAGACAGTAGTATTTTTTTTTCTTCTCTTTTTTTTGGATTTTTACTCTTCTGGCTTTTTGATGGATATTGGCTAAAGGGAAACGCGTGAGTGTAGAGCTGAGGCTTTTGCAATGTAATATACTGTTATTTTAGATGGATATTGCTAAGGTTTCTTCATAAGAGAAAGAGTAAGAAGGAAAAGGTGAATTGTATGTTGCTGATTGTTTCGTACCTAAAGGTATATATCTATACGTCATTCAATATGGGTCAGGAATATATACATATATATATAAATTTTAATTTTTTTTATTTTCCCTTTTTTTGGATTGTGAAGTTTTGTTATTTCGTTCGAGAGGGCAAATAAATTATTGAATATAGAATGACAAGGTATTTCAATTGTTTAAAACGAAATAAACAATAATATTATTTTTTTATCTCTACAAATGAAATGTAGTTTTTGAAAGGTTAAAATATATTGTAAATAGAAAATAAATGATGATAATAAATATCTATTATATTATCTTAAATATTTCAGTCTTTAAATAAAATATTACTGATTTTACCCTTTACGTTTATAATTATTAAAAAGTCAAAATTTATTACGCACGAAGCATTAAAAGTTTTGTCCAGGTGTTGAAGTCGTATTGTTAAAGTATTGCAATTTTTTTTTCTCGCATGTACATAATAATTGATCGACTACAAAAAAAAAGAAGATATTATTTAGGCAAAAAATGATAATTAAGTTTCCGATTACCGGGTACCTGAAGAGAAAAATATATTAACTGAGTATTACACCGTAATTTTGAGAGGTTTCTGTTCAAATTTGCGGTACGACATTAATGTCACACGATATCATCGATGCTCTATGCGAGAGAGCTCTTGTTTGCTCTCACGTTACAGATATTGTCAATAATTTTATAATACTCAATTGAAAATGAAACAAAAAGGAATACAAAAAAAAACAAGCTGACTTTATTTACTCCGAATTGCTTTTCAATATTCGAGAATTCATCCTTAAAACTGTGAATTCAAGAAAGTGAAAATCATTGCATAACTGAAAAAGGTTAATACAATGTTAGATATGCAATCTCTCTTTTGAAAAAAAAGAATCAGCGTGAAAAACGTGTCGACTTGAACTTCCTATATTACCTTTTTGTACATATACATATAGATATATTTTTTTCTCTCTTTACTCCCTATTATTTAAGCTGTTAAATCTTATTAATAAATTATAACATTTCACTTCTATAATTAAGTGTTAATGGTAAAGGTGTCACGCTTGAGTAACCTTCGTTAATTGGATATATATAAAAGCTCCGTGTCTCAATATTCTTTTAAAACTAGGTCAACGCCATAATACAATATTATGAAGATAATCAGCATTTTAACTGAAAATATATATACATACACATATAACCCTTAACTAAGAAATTTAGGCTAATAAAGTCGCTTGTTACAAGAAAACATTAATTAATGAGATTACATCCGCAAAAAAAGGAGAAGAAAAAAATAAACTCAAGATTGTTGATGGTACTTGATGAGATAACGATTTGCTTGATGTCATACCGGCAAAATTGATTCGCCGAAAAATCAATGAAAAAAAATCTATATATAAGAATAATTCGCATAATAGAAGAAACGCGATTCATGACTCAGATCTTCTGAATCCTTCTCTTGTCTCGATAAAAAAACCAAATAGACAAAAATAGAAGAAGTAGAGAAGAAGAGCGAGAGAGAGAAAGAGTGAGAGCATTATAGAAGGCATGTCCTTTACTGGACCCCCGCTGATCGGCAACAGCATCAGAGAGAGCAGAAAAGAGAGAGAGAAAGAGAAAGAACAGCAAGCGGAATGCCTTGGTGCCGTCTATTATAAATATCTTCCAACCTCCTAAAGGCCTCTCTTTCTCTCTCTCTCTCTCTCTCTTTCTCTGTTAAAGGCGTGGGACCGACTTCTTCTTCTCCTTCCACTTGGTCTCCCCGATCTCTTCTTGATCCTATATATGTATGTTAGTCTTTTATATATATATACAGATATATAGACGAAGAAGTGGAAGAGAGCGTCCGACACGCTCCAACGGACGTGACGCTCTCTCTTCTCTTCTTCTTCTTCTTCGAGACTCTCTTTCGTTATATACTTTTATCTCTTTCTTTCTCTCTTATGCTTGTGAGCAAACGCGCTCGCTCGCTCACTCGCGCGCGCGACTCTCTTTCGATGCGCGAGAGGATCACTGACAGATAGGCATTCTTTTTCACTCTCTCTCTCTTTCTCTTGCGCGCTGTTACCTTATTTTTCGATATTGATGCGCGATGAGAAGAAGAAGAAGAGAAAGAAAGAAGAAGAGAAGAAGAAAACGGAGATCGGAGGGTCAGAGTGAAGGAGATAGGGATGGAGAAAAAGAAAGATGGATGAGAGATTGAGATGAGGTTATGCTGCTTTGCCACTGCATCATCAATGCTATAGATATGGTTTTAAAGCTTTTTAACGTTATAACTTCTTTTTTTTTTATTCTTCTTTTTAGATTTAAAACGATAATATTTAAATGCTAAGTATTTAAGGCTGATTATTGGCTTGCGTATCCTGAATATCAATGAGAATCAGGAAAAATTACTACGCTTCAAATTTATTTTAACAGTTATACGAATTATTAGGAATATCTTTGTATATACAGGAAATCTGGGATTTTGTATGTTACAATTAAATAAAAAAATAATGAAGATTATACGTGGACAATTATTATTACCACGAAATTATGAATCATGGTTAAAGCAAAGTTAAAATTAAACATTTTATAAATTTTTTTTAATGTCTATTAGAACATACAAGAAAATATGAGAAAATAAATTTATAAGATAGCATTTAACCCTTTGAGGGGCACATTTTTCTGTAAAAAACGGGTTTTTTTGAGATTAATTGTTTATAACAAATACTTCAATTAATGAATATTTGCAATTTCTCTATAAAATCTAATAAATCAGGTATTCAAGAGTTCAAAAAGTCTTATAGATGTCTTAAAAAGGCATATACGTTTTAGAAATACGGAAAAATCCAAAACCAAATAGGTGGGACAAATACGTACCACTGCCCCTCAAAGGGTTAAATAATGAATGATGTGAAAAAATGACGATCTTGTAAAATTGCATTTTTCTGAGATCTAAGATATTTTTTATTTTAACGTTATATCTATTTTTAGAACTTAAACGAAATATAACTGTTTATGTAATATTCAAACCTTGGTTCAATGAATTTCGTAGAAGATTTTAATGATCAAAGAATAAAATGGCTTAATCCTCCAAAATTATATTATTACAATACCATTAATGAAATTCCGTCAATGAAAATAAAATCCAACTGTATATATCCATTTGCTTAGCATAAACATCCTAAGCCCTCCGAAAAAGCACAATGAGAGGTCAGTTCCCTTTTCTGAAATAAAGAAGATAGTCCATTACGCAAGATCTAAAAAAAATTAACATATGTAACTGATAAGTTTCAAAGAATACCAGAAGCAGCAAGGAGGCACCGTTAATTCCTGAACTTTCTAATTTTTCATTTCACAATACTCCGATCCAGTGGAGATGATGCATAAAGAAAAATATATATTCAAAGAAGAAGAGAGAGACGAGACAAGGAACAATACAAGAAGAAATGATCAGTCTTCTTCTTCTTCTTCTTCTTCTTCCACCTTTAAAAAGTCAAGAGATCGAGACCTGATCGCTTTCATTTTTCTTCTTCTTCTTCCTTACTGTATACTACTACTAATACAACTACCTGAGCTACTTCTTCTTCTTCGTGTATAGACCTTCCCCTATGTAACGCTTTGCTTTTACCTTCTTTTCTTCGTTTCTCTTCGTTGTTTTTTTTATATTCTTTATTTTTACGTTTTTCGTCTTTCTCCATCTTTTTTTCTTTTCGTTCGTCGGAGAGTCGTTTTGTTATATACCTGTCGTTCCTGAGCTCACGCATTTGGGACATTTAATTCCGATAATTGTTACCGACAAGTGCAGCCGAAGCGAAATCTACGTGGAATCTTTCTTCTCTTCTCTACTTTATTTAGTCTTATTTTTTTTTATTTCTTCTTCTCTTTCTCTCTTTTTCTTTTTTTTATTTAACCTTTTCGGCTTCGTTTCCGATTGTCAAATCGAATTAATGGTAATACAGTGATTTGTTAATTTGTCAATAGTAAAGATTTATTTTTTATTTTAATATGAATCTTTTAGAAAAAAATAATTTTTTATTTTATGGATTAAAAAGTTTATGCTTTAAATGTTAGCCAGTATAGAAAATATTTATTTCATTAGTCATTCCATAGTCGTTCAGAAATCATGACAACTTTTATGTTAAATTCCTTCGATTTTCCCTAAGTCAAGCGTAATTCAAACGTTTAATGGTGTTTTTATGATTAATCGTCATAAGTTTTAACGATTAACAAGTTATACACTCTCAAACGTTAAAAACGATTATTCAAGTATTTTTTATATTAAATTTTCACGTAAAAGGAATGTACTTCTTTTCACCTCAACCAGACGTATACAACTTTAAAGAAACTTTCATTTTATAGTTTCTCACTTGATATATAAATGAAAATAAATGATAACATGAACCACCAACGTTACACCATATATGCAATTTCAATGCAAAATTCTCAAATAACAACATAACACTCCTTAAAAATAAAAAAAATAAAGGAAAAAATACTTTCCAGAATTTTTGCCTCTACAGTCAATGGTTTTCTATTAATAGTTAAATTGTTGGATTTGCACAATGGCGTTAAAATATTTTAGAAAGGGATGTTCGTTTTTTTTCCCTTTAACTTTAAAACGGAGAAGAATGAAAATAGCCGAAAAACTTTCGCCAAAAAGTTCGTGACTTCTTATTACATATTATATTGTAACCCATACAATATAAAGAAAAAACACTTGACAGCACATACGGAAATCTTGACTCCTTTTTTTTTTCGTTTCTTTATATATGTATGCATGTCGATTCTACCAAAGGTCGCGTACTAAATTTACCGGTTATATTTCCTCGGTGAAGAGAAAGACAAAAAAAAAGTATAAGAAAGAAAAACAAAAAAATAAAAAGAGAAAAAAACAATAACTTTGAAAGAGTTGAAGATGCGGGAGAATAATAAAGATAATCATAATGCATAAATTATCGTTCATAAATAAACACACTGAGGCCCTTATTAAAAGGCGCAAGTTTTAATGCACGACAAAGAAAGAGATAGAGCGAGAGAGAGAGAGAGAGAGAGTAAGAGAAAAGAAAGAAGCAAATGATATAGAAAAAAAAAGAAAATAACGACAAGAAGAGAGAAAGAGACATGTCGGGATCTTTTTCTTTATTCTTGTATATAGTTTATATTCTTCATTATATTCGAGAAATGATAATACTTACTTTTCGCAATGTTATATGCTCAGTATAATATGCGTATATATACGTTTATAAATATAGTTTTCATACATATATATATTTTTTGTTTTTTTTTTTATTATTTCCAAGGCAAGTTTTAAAATTACGTCTTTGACTCTCTTTTTCAAAGCAATTATTTTATACTGTTAAAGGTCGCTTTTATTTTATATTTCCGAAAAGGAACTATTACTGTAAATTATCAGTACGGTTAATGTATGCGTAAAGCGTATATATAAGGGCACACGCAAACTTCTTCTCTTTCTTTTTTTCGTATATCAACGTTTTATTATGCATTTAATTTTTCGAACGATTGCGGTTGGAATGGAGCAAAAAAAAAATATATTTTTAAAAGATACTTATTTTATCATGTGGAAATTAAAGGTATTAAGTAATTTTTGAACTATGAAATGATAAATTCATTGTAATAACAACTTGATTGTCGTATTAAAGGTTGAATTAAACGTTGTTTTATTGCGGATATCAATTTGGAAATAATTTTTAGATTTCTCGATAATTTTAAACATGCGATTTTTCAAATGTCAAGGATGCATTAGATTCTAGTTGAAACTGAATGAATTCTTTATAATTCAATTCTCAAAATATTTTTAATTACTCAATCCACTGTGCCTTCCAAACAATTTCCAACTCGCTTAATATATAAAAAAAAGGATCGACCAAGAAAAAATTCTTCCTAAAAATGACTAACGATTTTCCTTCCAAATTCAAAGCTATTAAAATCACGAGGTAATCAAGACTCCTTGAGAAACTTTAACAGAACTATACGTAAGATACGTTACTGTGGCGCATTCCATGACTTCCCCGGATTTCAATAGGTTTAGGATCTTTTCTCTCCTCTCTCTCGCGACTCACTTTATACGTTCCTGCTGAGTCTTAAGAATTTTTAAAAAAGATAGAAAGAGAAAGAATCTGCGATCACCCACGAATACATATATACCTACACATGAGAAATATGAGGTAGGACTTTGTTAATCGTTAAGAGAAGAAGAAGAAAAAAAAAATAAAGAAGAATTTCTTTTCTCGAGTGGATGGAACGTCTCTTTAAGATGCTTTTTAGAAATATCCTTGTCGTTCCTTATATGATGAAAGCTTTGGTTTCTTCTCTTAAAGGAGAATGAGTTCTCAGTACAGATGATTATTGTTTGTTTGTTTGTTCTTTTTGATTGTTGAAGTTAGAAAACATGATTTATAAGTTCGAATGTTTACTCACGTTACTTTTCCACAATCTACGAGGCTAAATTATGCAGAGAGTGAAAATTGATATGTTACGTGTCTGATTAAAAATGCAAGTTTGATTGTCATAGTATAATAAAATGTAATGTCATGTTCTGGAAGATAATTTCAATTAAAATCCGTTAATATCTATAAATAATAGTATTTAACATAAACAGCTTATAAGCATATAATTGATTCATATAAAATTGGCTTTTTATATTACTTTAAAATCGATAAATTTATACGTCTATCCTTAAGTTGGGGAAAAAAATGTTATGACCTCAAATTAAGAGAAAAAAATAACAGTGTTTTAAATTTTAATTTAGATACCTATCTTTATTGTCAGCCTAGTTAACCAATCAAATTTATAGAAGAATTCAGAAAATAAAAAATTATGGACATATATATAAAATCGAAATGCTCATAATTATTTATAAAGACTAATCAATTAATTAATTCAATAGCCTAATGTAACCGATAAAATCCATAAAAAACATCGCAAAAGACGTCATTGGAAGTAAAAAAATGTAAAAAAAAGACGAAAAATAATAAAAAAAAAGATGAGAAATCCAAAATGTCACCAAAAAATCATTGGAAGTATATCAAAATTCTTGAAGCCCCAGCGAAAAACGCATATATACGTACACATATAGAAAACAAGTCCGCACAGTTGTTGGTCATTCTTATATAGCTCGTTATAAGTGGCATTTGGTCTCTTCATATATGTGCCCCTCTTATATAGGCATGGACAAAAGGATGCGCTCATATAACGTCGTTGCACGCCCGCAGTGCGAATTTTTGTTCTACCCATAATACGAGAAAAGAAAAAATGAAAGACGGAGAGAGAGAAAAGAATAAGAAAGCGGTATGTGCTTATAAGTGGTGTGTGTTATATGAATTTGATTTTACGATCCGTTTCGTCTCTCTCTCTCTCTCAGTGTGCATGTGTGTGGTGGTAGTGTGTCCGAATATATCGTTTTTCAAGTTCTCATAATAAAAGAAGCCTTTCTATAATACGAGTTAAAGAAATGTTTGCGTTTCTGGCGTTCGGGGACGTCGCGTAAATCATTCGATTTTGCCATGGGTATGAATTATTCAACGATGTGTTATAGTGTACTCAAGAGCGAGTATGGGAAAGCATTTTTTTTTATTTTCGAAAAAAAAAAATAATATTAAAGAAGGAATCAGTCAAAACTTGGGTATTTTAATTTTTTTTTTAAAGTGATTATGAGATTTTAATGTTAATCAAATGTTTATTTTACACTTGTAATTATTAGATAATTTCTTGTAATTGACATTACCGGATAGATTTATTTTTCAGGTTTCTTCGTTTCGTTATGTTTCTTTTTTTTTGCTTTTTTTTCGGATGGTAATATATTTCGTGGCCTGTTTATTTTGATCGCAACGGGAAACTTTTAGATAAGAGAAAGATGTATATGAGGAACTTGTTTCTTTTTTTTATTACATTTTTTTGACGAAAATTTTTCGAATTTGATCTATGTAATGGGTGAAATTTTAAACGATTATGCTTATGCTTAACATGGAAGTTGTGTAGCTAAATTGGTTTTTTATTTCGAAATAATCAATTGTCAGTTTATTTAATGAGGTAGACAAGGAATAATTACATTTTTAATGTGCACATCTTTTAACTATATATAAAAGAATAAATGATGCTAAAATTGCTATACGAAGATGAATTGAATCACGCTGAAAATGAAATTACACGTCGAATTTTTATCATCCTTAATAAATATAAGGATATTTTGCCTTATTCAAATTATTGTAAATACTTTGAAGGCAATAAGACAGAGAGGCAAAGAGAGAGAAAAAGTCTGAAAAAAGTTAAAAATCCATGAAAAACAAACACCTTGTAAAATTACCAACAACAGCTCATTAGTAAACTTCCGTCTTGGAGCCGAACAAATCTTATTCCTTAAATCCAATTAAAAAAAAAACGAAAGAAGAAAATAAAAAATAAAAGAAGAGAAAAGAAGTAATCGCGTCAAGCCAATACGAGAGAAAGAGAGGAAGATCGGAGAAGAATAAAAAAAAAAAAATAAAGAAACAAACGAAATCGAAATATATATACAGTAAAAGATTCTGAAAGAGAGAGAGAGAGAGAAAGAGAAAAGAGTCCCACCTTCTACAACTTCATTATCCTTTAACAAGTCCCCTTAATAACGCTAATTCCGAGCGTGAACACACGCGGGATACACGCAAAAAAAAAAAAAAAAAAAAAAAAAACGTCAGCTTGCACCAACATATAAGAGAACGACGAGAAAGAGATCGCACACACGTGTGTGCAGTATAAAACTCTCTATCTCTTTTTCCCTCTCTCGATATATACGTATACACCGAATTTCAAGCCCACGTATATATATGTTTGCTGCAAGAAGAGAGTTGTATTTATAAAATATGGTAGAAAGAAGGTGGGCCAGATGAAAATTTGGGAGGAGTATTTAAATTAGTTGATTGAATTAGATTGTTTTGATATTTTATATTGGAAAAAAATAATATCCAATAGATTTTAAATAATATTTATATAAGAAAGTTTGATTCTTTTTTTTCAATATAATTATACAACGGAAAATTACTATTTTTAAATTACTCATTTTACGACCATTGTTTTCATTGAAAGAATTCCAATATGGAAAATATAAGTACTCCGATTCTAGTCTGAATAATAGACATATCCCACTCAAGAATATTAAACTATTATACATACAATTAAATGATTTGTTTAAAGTTAACTTTTTTGGGCATTAATTATTCAAAAATTATTTCCCAGAAAGAATGTTTACTATGTCCCGAAAAGTGCCATTTAAAAATTCAACCTTTAAATAGCCTATCTTGTCAGCCGTGACAAAAAATTTCTTATGTTACCAAAAACTTACGTTTCATTTCCTAGAACAGATTTAACTCCTTTTTCCCGAAAACTAAAATAAAAAAAAAACTGAATAATACGTCAATTTTCCATCCCACATTCACACACGACTGCAACTCCAACCCAGTAATTAGCGTGTCAAAAAAAGAAGTGAGAGAAACCAGAGCGAAAATGACAACGACGAGTCCTAAACCCCAAGAATGAGAAACAAAAAAAAAATGAAAAACAAGATCCTTTAACAGGTACAAGTAGGAAGAAAGAAAATAATAAAAAAAAGAAATATAAATGTAGAAGGGAAAGGGCATAAGGGCGTATATATATAGTTTTGGTATGCCTTAACGACGTATGAGTGATGCACGTTAAGATGAGATGGCATTTTCAAAAGAACGAAAGCCAAACACAATTGCCATTGCGTTTGGATATATACCCTTAAGGGAGAGAAGACATGGTAGAATTCAAGGATAATTCATTTGGAGCAGTAACGAAATTTTTTTTTTCCGCTTCGTATTTTCGACTTTATTTCTTTTATTTTCTTTTTTTTTCTTCTTTTTGCGTGATTTTCAGGGCTCTGATTGTAGTAATTTTTACTGATTAAAGATATTGTGAGTTAACGGTTTAATTTATTTCATTAAGTGTCAAATTACGAAAAAATTTTGTTTCTTTTTACAAAAAAAAGTGGCATTAAAGTTGAATAAGACTAAAGTATTGTAATTATTACTTATTTTGTACTTGTTTAGAGTCAATTAAGAAGTGCAAAGTATGCCTAACTAGAAATTCTATACCAGCAATAAAATAAATGCGATTCAAATCTTTGACAACTTTAAACGCATTGAAATTTATCGACAGATGCAAATGAGAATGATTCATAATTTCTGCTCAAAATTTTCTAACATGCAACAAAAAACAATATTTTATTACAATGTTTTTGACTTTCTAATTACCGGCAAATAACAGCATGACGCTTTTTTTATGGAAAATAACAAAAGAAATAAATTAAGATCTGCTGATCGAAATTCGAGAAATAAAAAGAATTACGCTGTTGATATTTTTTCAAATACGTTCCTTTCTTTTATAATTAAGAATCCTAACGAATTTAAAATTATTAGACAAGTTAATTTATGCTATGTGCCTAACTTTTGAAGGACACTTTTATCTTCGATCTCTCCACTTTAAAACTTTTTATCTTCTCATCGCTTCTTTTTTTTCCTTCTTCTTCTTCCTCCTGTGCTTTGAGCAGTTTTTCAAATAGTTTATTTGTACTTCGGAGCATCAATAACTCTAAATAAGTATTTCTATGTTACAAGAAATAAAGAATAGTTTATTTTGATAGTCCTCACATAAAATTAACGGTATTTAAGATTACTTTTTTTTTCTTCTTCTTCTTTTTTATCGTATGATTAATGTTATACGACTTTAAATGAGTTAAACACTGTGACAAAAAGGACGAGAAATTCCATTTGATCGATATTCTTGCTTCATCTGAATAAAATTTCTCATTTTGCTCGTTCGAAGATAAGCAGATAATGACTTTATTTAAAAAATGTTTATCTAGCTTCTTTTACACTTTCGAAATTCCCCAGAGTTATTTGCATTCTATTTAAAGAGATAATATTCCTTTATTTGTTGCCAATCAAACGGAAATATTAGCATAGTATTTTTACAATATTTCAAGCCAAGTAAAAAATTAAGAAAAAAAAAGAGAAGAACAAGAAGCAGTAGTCTTGTATATCGAAGGATCAAGAACTGTTATGTCACGCAAAAAACATTAACCATTACAAAGTATTAAAAACGAAATAAAAAAATTTCAACGATATCTCCAGTGGATAAATCCACTACATCCATTGACTGACACCATTTTTCTATGCACAAACATGAAAGATCGATCCATCTATATACTTTTTATTTTAATAAAAGATTGACATCATCGTCGAAGTTAACCTCAATTCAAACGGCTAATCAACAAAACTCTCCTTCACCTTGTATCCATTCATCCGCACTTGGAAATCCTTGCTCGTATATACAGATATATTCAAATCTTCAACTCAAGTTATGAAGAAGGTGCAGAGAATAATATATCCGATGAAGAGAAGAAAAATAAACGAAATAAAGAATAAATCATGAAGAAAACAAAATACGTATATACGCCAAGTATAAGTTTTGTGATGATGATTATGCGATATATACAACGCCAAAGTTGCAATGGCACGTTGGCAATCATAGCTAAATCGGACCTTTGGTACATATACATACTCATACACACACGCACACGCATATATATATATCTGGACAAATCTTCTTCTCTTCTCTCCCTCTTGTCAAAGTCGTCAGTTGCGATATCAACGATAATGATCGTCATCATCGTTTTCATTTTTCAATGTCCCTTACGCGCCGAGCGAGCGCGGAACTCGCGGGCAAGAAAGCGCCGCGTATACACATACGTAGACCCAAACGCACACGCACATATATCCACACAAATGAAAGAAGACGAAAGAAGAAGAAGAAGAAGTAAGAAAGAAGCCGAAGGGCGCGCATTCTCTCTTTTCGTTTGAGACGACGACGACGAATGAATGAGTGAATGAGTAAGAGAGAAAGAAATGAGACTTGATCACTCTCGGAGAAAAGGAGAAGAAAGATAGAGCATATGGCAAAAGACAGGCCGAAAAAAAGTAAAGCAAAAACGAGAGAGAGAGAGAAAGATTAAGACTCGAATAATCATATAATATGCGCAAAAAGATGAAAAAAAAGGAACAAGTGGTCTTATTATATGGAGACTTTGCGACAGAAGGAAATAATAAAATTTACTCTAATTTCTGGCGAAGAATTTATTTGTCACATTAGGAATATCCTTTAATTTGTAAAAAGGTTGAGGAAGATAATAGTTGTTAAGGAGAGCACGTAATTAAGAGGACGAGTAAATAAGAGGCGTACTGAATAAAGGAAAAAAGTTCAAACTTTTAAAAAGAAGAATATAAGTCAGTAATAAAGAGATTGTAGCGTTAAAGACACGTTGTTACAATGTGGATAAATTTAACGTTTTCTCTCGTCAATTGAAGAAATAAAAGGTTAAATCCCAATGAATTGATCATTTTCAATGAGAAAGTTTTCTAAAGGATATGTATTTGTAAAAGTATTTTCTGTATGTACTAATGATCATCTTTTTTTTTAAGGAGCGGAAATGAAAAGGATAGTAAAAACTTGGCATCTGGATATAGGCATTCTACAAGTGGGATTTATTAATGATATATGAAGGCTAAGAAGAAATTAGTATATATATTGCTAGAAAATTTTTAGAATTATAAGAAATTCTTTTTTTTACTAAAACCCTGATGAAAATGTCATCATTTTGTTTATAAAAATTTATTTTTCTTCTCAATTTAGCGCTAGTCAAATCTTATCAACGTTTAAACCGTTAGACCATAGAGAAATTAATGGAAAAATTCCTTGTGAGAACTATGAAGATGCTAAAATTCACACGTATCAACAGTAATTTTCTTTAAGAAGAAATCCTTCGGATATACACTGAAATTCCAATGACTTTAAGAAATCCTACGAAGTTATATGTTTTAGTATGGAGTAAAGTAGATGAAGTTTTTAAAGGAAAAAGGTAAAAGCGTGAAGTTTTTTTCACTAAGAATGTTGGAATCCATCGTAAATTTAACATGTAATGGTAATGATAATCTATAAAAAAAGTAAAGAATACCACAAGATAAGGCGAAGAAGTCCAGTAGAATTGCTCAAAAGTTTTCAAAGATTTACAAGCTATTAATAACTGCTATTTATTTGAAAAAGCTAAAAGCAATGCTTGGAAATCTGTCTATAAAAGTTTTCAATGACTTTATATAATTTTAAAATCCTCTTTTATCCCCAAAAGAATGTAGACAATTAATTTTTCCTCCCAAACAATTACTCTTTTTAATATTACGTATCAGTAGGAACGATGTTATAACACTTGTATCGCTACAGCAAGTACAAATATTTTCTAAGTGAAATGTATTAAGTGAGTTATGCAAACTTTTAAATTAATCTAATCAATTATATAAAGTTAATGTCCAATAAAATTTCCTCGAGTAATAAGCGTATAAATGAAATTATTAATTTTATGAAATATAATAAATTTTAATGTATCCATGCGCAATGCCGCGAGAGTCCAGTGAACTCGATTTAACAAAGTTTCTTAACTATAAAAAAAAAAGAGCGTATATCTGTTATTGGGGCCCCACGTATATATGCCTTTATATATAAGGCGCAAAAAGTTAAAAGAGACCTTTCTCTCTCTCTTTGACGACGTTCTCTTCTTTTCTTTTCTGATCGGTGATCCCAACGGTGTAACATTAGCAAGAGTAGCAAACGGTTGTGCGCACATCATCCCCCGAATATTTCACTGTCTCTTCTTTTCACGTGTATATATATGTGTGTATATATATATATATATATATATATATATATATATATATATATATACGACAGAGAGAGAGAGAGAGGAAAATAAGAGTAAAGCAGCATCAAGGAGAGATGCATAGCTATACAAAAAGCCCACTTATGGGTTGTGGTGTATCCGTACGCGGGCAATGGCATTCGGGGCCGTGTATCTTCGGTGGCTTATATAGCAAAAAGCAACACCAGACAACGAGACAAGAGAGAAAGAGAGTAAGAAGAAGATCCCACGACGTTATACACAGATCGAAAAAGAGGAGAGAAGAGGTAAGAGGAGGAGGATGATGATTAGCACGAATATGGACTCTCTCATATATATATATATATATATATATATATATATATACCCAAGCAGCATTGGATAAAAGTCAAGGAGAAAATGTGATAACTGAAAGAGAGAAAAAAAAAAAGAGAGAAGGAATGGTTTCAGAAATGTGTGTCTTAAAAGTCGTTAAGAATGCGGTGATTATCTGTACCTTTCTCTCTTATTCTTTTTTTTTTTTATAAACGTATATTTGTTTATGGCATTTATTGCGTATTTGCAAAGATGAGGAAAGGCCGATGGTGACTCTTTTATTTTTATTTCGGTACGATTAGTATAAGAGAAAAATACTTTTGAATGCTGGTATATCTTGCTTTTTTATATACTTTTCAGTATGATTTAGACCTTGCGATCTTCTGGGGGGAGGGAATATGGGCCTTTTTAAAAATTTTGAAGATATAATTGGATGGAGAGAACGGAATATTTTTCATTTAACGTTTTGCATACGTTATTGCATATCCTTTTAATATCAGAGTTTTTTTTATGAAATATTAAAAGAAAAGTTTAAATTGAAAAAAGGCAAGGTTGAATATTAAAAATTTTTAATGCGTTATAACGCAATATCAATATTATTAGAATTATGTTTGTTGAGTTTATTGAATTGAATTTTAAAAATAGAAATTTTCTTCTCATTATGTATTTTGGGGTTATTATTCGCTATACACTAATTAATACGTATTAATGAAAAAATGATAATCTATGACAATATTTTAAAAAAATACCTTTTCAATTATTTAGTGTCAAATTATATAAATTACATGCTACTCCCAAGTTTTATAGTATAAAAAGGGTGAAATATCCAAGTCATTAAAATTATTTTATAATTCCTCGAATCCCAACCATACTATTACGCAATTACATCCGAAAATCACGTTTCATTCAATGCGCCAAAAGCCCTTAGCAAAATTTCATTCAAGTCGCAATGAGAATTATCACGTCCAGGCTCTCTTTCCATTCTTGTAAAACCCGCACTCCAGGAGTTTTTCTTTCTCACTCGTATACGCTCCTCTTTTTCTTTTTTTTTTTTCTTTCACAAAGTATATAACTAACCATCAGTATCATTAATGAATTAACCGCATTAATGGGAAGAACAAGCCGTGCAAGCAAAAATAAGACACGTTTACAAAAGTATGCATGTGTGCCGGCGACAAAAGAAAAGTTTCTTAAACTTTTAAAAATAATAGAGAATGCGAATGAAAGCAAAGCAATGTCGGCACAACGCGCTCTCTCTCTCTCTCTCTCTGTCTATGTATCATATATGAATGTGCGTGTGTACGTGCGTGTGTGCGTTATACATATATGTTGAGAGAAGAATTAACAACAGGGCACAAACGTATATATATGAGATTGAACGCGAGAGAGAGAGAGAGAGAGAGAAAGACGAGAGAGGAGAGATCAAGTTTTTCTGATGCTCGCGCTGTTTCAGATCCACTCGAATCTCAAACTTGACTTCCTGGCACGCGGTTTCTTTCTCTCTCTCTCTCTCTCTCTTTCATTCTCTCTTTCTTTATCCTATATACTTTTGCCCTTACACAAAACTCTTTTCTTTCCTTTCTCGTTTCTTTCTTTCTTTCTTTCTCTCTTCTCTTCTGTCTGTCTGTCTGTTTGTTTGTTTCTTTCTTTATTTCTTTCTCTCTCACTTATGTACTATATATCTCTTTACCCTTTTTCTTGTCTTCAAGACGCCGGAGAAACGCTCTACTTCTTTTCATCCCTGTCAGTTTTAAACATTTTTACAGAGCAAACGTTGTTTTTTTTTTATTTTTCTTCTTTCTTGTTTTTTTTTTTTGTTATTCTCTCATCTTCTTCTTTTTTTTTGGATTGAAAGGGGAAAAAGTTTTCGGAACTTATTGTAAAGTTAAGTGAAGTTTTGCCGTATATGAAACTTGGCATCAGGCTCTGTTAAATTATTTAACGAATTTGTGCACGCAGCGATTAATTTTATTTTTATTGAATGCCAAGAAGTGTATGCGCTCTCCATCATTCACTCTTGAACGACGGACACTGAAAAGTCAGAGGAGAAGAGACTCTGCTTTTTTTTTTTCTTCTTCTTGAAGTGAACATTCCGAATGAAGATTGTCAGTGTTTTAATTCCAATTATAATGATGTATATATGAATGTTACAAATGTGTTCTTTTTCGCTGTTAAAGTTTTAAATTTTTTAAATATATTTTTATTAATAAATTTTTTACTCGTTCTTTTTGATTTTAAATTGAACTAAATAATCGATAGAATTACTGTAAAAATATTATTATCAAGTGTAACAGTAAACATAAGTTTTTGCGAATGATTAATTTAAAGTAACTTTGATTATCGAACTTTACACTTTAAGATACTTAAATAGTCTATACGCATTAATCAATATTTTACGAGAGTTCCTATATCACTAATTTACTTGGCAAAAAAAGCACAACGAATAACCATCGATCAAAACTAAAACTCAAATAAACCGTATATCCAAATATCTTATAAAAAAAACTGCTCTATCTTTCACCTATAGTAAAAAAAAAAGGTAACATTATATCTAACAGTCATGCTGACCTTTACGTTCAATATCCTTGTTTAAAATAAAGTAAAAAAAAAAAAAAGAAAAAGAGTGAAAGAGAGAAAAGAAACAACATCCGACACCTTCAAGTCTCTCTTAATCTTAGCCTCATATACACGCTCGTTACGTCGTTCTGTCACGGTTACTTTAGCTTGCTACCGCAGCTCTGCTTTTATATATTATGCAACGAGAATAAGGCTTGCTACTTTGCTCGCGCGAGCGAATGTACACGCACAGTTCAGTTTACCTTCTCTCTCGTTCTATCTCTTGCTCATTCTCTATATCTTCTTCTTCTTCTTCTTCACTTCTTCTTTTCTCGCGGTTCATTACCCTTGAGAAAGCGCGAACCGATATGAAGGGGCGCGATTTCAAGCTGAGGCCGGAAGGAGGATGCGTTTATGCGCGTGGGAAGTGCCACTGTGTTCGAAAGATGCATACATATATATACATCTACAATATACAAAATATTCTTTTACGTTGTTTTCACTTGTCTGATGACTTAATTCGATGCTGCTAAATTTTTCTTTTTCTTTTCAGATTTTTTTTTGAAGTTGCCTGATTATGTAAATAGTTATATGTTTATGAGTTTCGTGGAAGTAAAATTTGTAAACGATTTGTTTTTAGTAGACTGTGTAAAAAACCGAGCTAATCACTTTTCTACCGAGAGCTTGGATAGTTTGATATTATGCAAACGAGGGAATGCGTGGATAAGGAAAGCTATTCGGGGTGCATTGCACCAGTAAACTAACAAGTAAAGTATAGGAAAAAAAAGAGTAACTTTCGAACATTCTTTACGAGGTTCAATTGGAATGTTACGTTACATTATGACGCATACGCCAATATTTAAGAAACTTTCAAGTATGTTCTTTATAACTAAAGTTATATTTTTTAAGGTTTCTTTTCTATTACACATATAATACATCTGATTTGTTACCGTTAATAAGATTTTCAAAAGATGTTTATGAGATACAAATCTTGCGTTCTTAGTCAACACAATTAAAATTGACTATAAATCACTTAAGATTGACTTGTTGTTAAGCCAATTAAGATAATTTATTATATAACGATAATTTGCATAAATGAATCATTAGTTGTATGAATTAAATAAAGAATATCAAGAGTTATCATATTCTTTTTGTTTTCATTTGAATAACATATAATTTATGTAAAATCATTAATTTATTAAATTCATAGATCTTTATTAATTATGAATGAATTTCTACGTACTTTGAATATTCATATTTCATTACAAAAATATAAGTAAAATAAAACTATCTATGAATAAAATTAATATTTTATGTACCATGTCTCATGATAAAAACTATTTTTCATTTATATCAATCTAAGGAACTTAATAATTTTATCATAGCATTCATACTCTTAGAAAAAAATCCGTATTATTAAACATGATAAAAAATTAATAAAAATATTGAAAAAATTAAAAAATTCTTACCTTAGTTGAAGAAGTGCTGGGTTTGCCTCCACCAACGACGATGGCGTAGATTTCCACTTCATACCATTCAACTCCAGCTTCTCTGTCTAAAGGAGCAGCTGTTGAAAGTACTCCAGTTTTAGCATCCACATCGAACAGTTTGTCCACTTGTGGTTTATTCGCGCCCGCAGTCACATTAGTCACATAATATTCTAGTTCTTCATTTGATCTTCGACTTCTTGCACTAACTTTTAAGATACTTGCGCCTGCTGCTTCATTTTCATATACACTGCCTTCTAATTTTCCACTATGTTCCCAGATTGGTGAATCATCGCCTTCACCAGGTAAAATTAGAGTTACGTATGTCTCAGATGATCTTCTTTCAGCTTGTACAGCTTCATCTGTTGCTCGAACTCCAACTTGAAGTTTGGATATTTTTTCAAACATTGCAGACGATCGAGGGAGTTTCATAGTAAGGATTCCAGTATTGCGATGTATGCGAAACATGTCCGTGTAATTAGGACCTAAGCGTAGCAATTCATAAGTCACTAAGCCATTTGTACTTGAATCTAAGTCTCTAGCTTGTAATTGAGCAACTTGTATCTCTTTTCCAGCTTGATAAGGAATATTGCTTTTAATTGGTAATAAAGCAGCTGACATACTAATGAAAATTGGTGCATTATCGTTGACATCGGTGACAATAACAATAACCAGCTTCTCAGCAGATAGTCTTGCCGATCGAGGCTGAGCCATATCCGTTGCAACGACGACTAGTTTGAAAGTATCTATTTCTTCACGATCGATTGGCAGTAAAGTTTGTATAACACCCGTTGTAGGATTAATGCCAAATCGTCGTTTTTGATCTTCTGGATCCTGATTAGCAATAGCATAGGTAACTATTCCATTTTCACCAGAATCAGGATCTTCTGCAGTTACTGTTACAACGGGCCTATGAACTGGTAAGCCTTCGACAATTTGTCGCACAATCGCAGTGTTGGGAAAGACAGGTGGATTGTCATTAGTATCAATTACATCAACGCGAAGCGTTACAACACTGCTTAGTCGTGGATGACCAGCATCACTGCAAGTGATATTCAAAAAATAAACTTCCAATTCTTCATAATCCAACGGTTTTCTTAGATAAAGTGCGCCTGTCGTGGGATCAACGAGAAAGGTATCCTTTCTATTACCCGCCGAAATGGCATAGGTCAGTTCGCTATTGGGGCCGAGATCGCTGTCAGTTGCTTTAAATCTCAGTAACTCAACATTAACGGACGCAGTTTCAAGAACCGATATTTTTGGCTTGTTATCCAAGAAGCGAGGCGTGTTGTCGTTCTCGTCGAGAACTTCAATGTGCACGGTCGCGCTGGACGATAACCGAGCCTCGAGGCCTGCATCGTGAGCTACGACCGTAAGATGGTAATTGTCTCGTGTCTCACGATCGAGCTCCCTTGCTAAGGATATTTGTCCAGTTGCTTCGTCGATCGTAAATTGCCCGTCGTGATGCTCGCTTTCAAGAGAATAAAATACGTCGCCGTTCAAACCTTCATCCGCATCAGAAGTGTATACCCGTAGCAACTGTGTACCAACTGCAGCACCCTCGCTTACTTGTACTTTATAAGGCAATCGTTTGAATTGCGGTGTATTGTCATTAACATCACTGATATAGACGCTTACTTTGACCCGGTCCTTGAGCCTCGTAACGCCATTGTCGATGACGCTGGCCTCGAGTGTTATGAAATTACTTCCCGTACTAGCGACTAAGTGCTCTCTATCAAATGGGTGTAGTGATTTAATAAAACCGTTACGGGGATCAACTACAAAATCCTGCTGGGTAGAGGGTAAAGAAAATGAAAGATCAGCATTCCGACCTACGTCGCGATCACTCGCTAATAATTTACCAACAAATGTATCCGCGGGCTCATTTTCACGTAAGTGAAATGTAAAACTGGAATTACTGAACTGTGGAGCATTATCATTTTCGTCGATGATGTGAACTACTACTGGTACGGTTGAACTACGTCGTGGATTTCCTTGATCGCTTGCCGTTACTTCTAAAGCGTAATAGTCCTGTTCTTCGCGATCTAGTACATTTTTCACGTAAAGCTGACCATCAGGAAAAATGCCAAAACGCTGTTCTGAATTACCATCAGTGACGCTGTAAAATATTCTACCATTTGCACCCAAATCTGCATCTGATGCTAAAAGTGCGAAAAAACGTTCGTTTACAGGTGTTGATTCTGGTAATGATGTTTCATAACTAGTTAATTTAAAAACTGGAGTATGATCATTAACATCCTCAATTGTTACGCGAATTTGCTGACTTGCTGATAAAGATTGAGCACCTGAATCTATAGCCGTAACTTCAAGGTGCAATATTGTTCCCGGTGGTGATTTTATGGGTTTGTCTAGATAAATTATTCCGGAATTCTCAGCAATGCGGAATTGTTGACCGGGATTTTGCGTCAGTGAATAAGTTATTCGCGCATTAGCTCCCGCATCTTTGTCTCGCGCTCGAGCTAAGCAGACTTCTTGACCTACCGCAGCGTATTCTTTTAGAAAAACTTCCTCCTCGCGCTCTTCAGTAGGAAACCTTGGCGGATTATCATTAATATCGAGAATAGTAATATTTACGGTTGTTAAACCTCGCGCAAGACCAGCTCGAGCTGAGACTTTCAAGCTGTAGTAAGCTATCTCCTCACGATCGAGACAGCCAGCAGTACTGATTAATCCTGTGAATTCATTTATTTTAAAATTACCTGTTGGGTCACCGAAAACAATTGCATGTGAGACTTTTACATTGCCATGAGGTCTTACTTGAACTGAACCAACTTCTCTACCATGTGACGGATTTTCAGAACAATCACCGTCATTTTCTGTAATTTTAAATTGATAGCCATTATAAGCTCCAAATTCCAAATGTTCAAGACTTTCTTCACGAATAATTTCAACAATTGCATTTTTAGCAGCAGATTTATCACCAGTATCTTTAGCAGATATTATTAATTCAAAAGATATTTTATGTGCATGTTTCATTGTTGTTTGAAGGAAAATTTCGCCAGTTCTTTCATCTACAGCGAAAAGTCCTTCACCACCTGTTTCCAAAGCATACCGAATTTGTGCATTTTCTTTTGTATCTGCATCAGTAGCAAAAATTTTACCAATGAGTGTTCCAGGAACAGCATCTTGAGATACGGAAAATAAGTAACTCATAGGATAAAATACTGGTGGATTATCATTAACATCTTCTAATGTTAACAAAACGGTTGCTGTAGAACTTTGTGGTGGCGTTCCTTGATCCTTTGCAATAACTAGTACTCGGTATTCTTCAACTTTTTCACGATCTAAAGTAATTTTTGTCATTAACTGACCAGTCAAAGCATCTAATGCAAATGTTTTTGGATAATCTCTCTTTACGTTAGGATGCAAGCTGTAAGCAACGCTTCCATTTGTTCCTTGATCATTATCAACAGCTGATAATGTAGCTACTAAACTATTGGGTGGTGTATTTTCTGATAGAGTGACTTCGACTACATTTTGTGAAAATTTTGGTGCTTCGTCATTTTCATCTAATATGGTAACACGTAGATGAGTAGATACATATTTTGGATTAGGCCCGCCATCACGTGCCGAAACTTTTAATTCAACACTTCCTTGAATCTCCCTGTCTAAGGGAGAAATTGTTGTTACTAATCCTGTATCCTGATCAATCGAGAACCAATTTTGTTCGTTTCCAGACTCAAAATCATAGTAAATTCTGGCATTTAGACCAGAATCTGCATCAGTAGCAGTTATGCTGGCCACAAAACTGCCGATTGGTGAAAGCTCGCTTAAAACTGCTGAATATTCACTCTGTTGGAACACAGGCTCATGATCGTTAACATCATTAACATGGATAACGAGATAAGCCGTTGCTGATCTTGGTGGCGTTCCTTTGTCCGTGGCAACAATAGTTAAATTGTACATAGGAATTTCTTCTCTATCTAAGCGTCCATTTACTCTAACAATATGGAAGCCTGTATTATGACCTAATTGAAAATGGCCCAGTTCATTTCCAGCTCTAATTTCTACTGTAGTTTCACCGTTTAAGCCTTCATCGTTATCTACAATACCTATTGCTGCAACTATAGAATCTTTTGATGCATTTTCATCTACTGTAGCAAAACCAGTTGTAGGAGGAAAATAAGTAAATTTAATTTCAGGATCATGATCATTGGCATCTAATAAATTTACTGTAACGTATGTTCTGCCATCTTGTCTTGGTGAGCCATGATCACGCGCAAACACAGTAATCACACAGCTTTTAGGACATCCTCCACCAGGTCTTGCCACTATACAGCTTTGTTGCGGACAATCTAATACTTCAGCTGTTATTATTTCACCAGTTTCCGGATCTATTGTAAATTGTCTTTCGTTATCTGGCAGATAATAAGTCAACTTTGCATTATCATCTATATCCTTGTCGATGGCACGCACTGTTAATACATGCGTACCCGCTGGAGCACTTTCGTTTAAGGTGACCATGTAATCACTTTGTTGAAAGACAGGTGGATTGTCGTTTACATCTAACACAGTGACATTAACAAGTAAACAGCCTAATTTTGGTGGACGTCCTCTATCTCTTGCACATACATTTAGATGATAATACTCAACTTGTTCTCTATCTAATTTTCCAGTAGTTTCTAGGTGCAAATATGACGTTTCACCTGTTGGATTTCCAGTCACAGATAACCGGAACTTACCATCTGTATTGCCATTAACGATGAAATAATCATCTGTAACTCCATTTTCTGGCGTATCTTTATCTGTTGCTGCATCTAACAGCAACTTTGTACCAGCGGTCGCTGATTCTGAAAAACTTACTGAAATACTTGACTCGGGAAATTCGGGAGAATTATCGTTGATGTCCAAAACAAGTATTCTAACTTCTATCGGATAAGTTGGTTGACTTGACAATACTACTAGGTCAAACCTATCGCTTGGTAAAGCTTCTCTATCCAGGACCATGGCTGTTCTGATATCTCCGGTAACAGGATCCAAGGTAAACTCTTTAGGTGGTTCATTAAATCGATAAGTGAAGTCCTGAATAACGGGTATCGTACCGACTAATGTACCTTTAGGTTCACCTTCTTTAATTTGTAATTGAGCCCTTTTATCAACAGCTCGGCTTTGCATCGTTAAGCCAATCTGAGGCGATTCTTGAGGCAACATGACTGATCGCCTCGGCACTAAACGTGCTACCTTTTGGGGTAAATTTGGCGAAGCATCATCCTCAAATAGGCTAGCTTTTGCCCCGATGTCACCATTTTGACCAACGAGAGCCAGCAGTAGGGCGAATGATAACAATCTTGGCAACATTTCTTTACCTCTCGTACACTATTTTTCACTCTCTCTTATTCACAATTTCTGCAGATTATTGTCTGCTACCTGTCGGAATGTTTCCTCATCCTTGCCGACTCCTTATTTACCTTCTTAGATAGATAAGAAAATAAAATTCCTTATGTCAGTGGCATTATTGCAGCTTTCTTTTCTTTTTGAATATTAAAAACAAATAAAAAAATTAAATGCTCGCTGCAGGCATGACATTTTAGTTGGCTGCGTAGAAATGAATTGACAAAGCGCAAGTAGATTTTTCAGTAAAGTTTAGTGCTAAGCGCGTACGAGATGGAAATCTTCTTCTTCGAAGGGAGGGGGGCACTGACCGGTGTAGCCGCGCCTCGCATAAGACGCGTTTCCAATCTCTGTTCGCGAGCACAAAGTTAAAAAAAGGTTTTTATTGTTTCAAGTTTATATCTTTCTTTTTCAACTTCTTTCAGTTATTAAATACCAATTCTATAAAAATATTTTATTCAGTGACAGTCTTCTATACCCGAGTCGTATACTTTGCACTTTTATTTACATATGCCAATACGTCAAAAAAAAAAGAGAGAGAGAGAGAAAGACAACCAAGTAATTTAGTTTCTTCGAAGAGGAGCTAAAAACGATCGACTGCACCGATAGACCTGCTCGCACACTTGAAATTCTCGAGGGTAGAAGGCGATTTGCAAATTTGGCATTCCAAGAACCACATGCGGCTGTATGGTCCCTCTTTATTTTTTTTCGTCTACTTGTTTTCAAAATGGTGTGAGAGAGACGTTTTATAAATATAACAAGAAAAGAACTTAGCGTAGTCAACGATTTAGAAACATAATTTCCATAAATACACAGGCGCAACGAGATTTCTTATCTTCACCCTTTTTTAAGCACAAACGAGCCAGATCGTTGTAGCTTTCTCATGCACGACTGCTCCAAAAATTTCTTCTTGTTCACATCGACTTTAATATTTCTCACACCCTTTCTCTCAATTAAAAAGTAAAAAGAAGACAACAAAATCTTCAGAAATATTCTTTGTAGCGCAATAGAAATTCCTTTGGTCCGTGCACCAATACACACACGATAAACGCGCACACACTATAATATACTACGGCAGTGTCCTCGAAGATATAAAACGCGGTCGCGCACAAGTGTTCTTTCGAATTATCACCCTCGTTATATAAAATTGCTAAAACTTAAACTGTACATAAATATAAAATTAAATAAAAACGAGGTTTGCAAAAATAAATATTCGTTTATTATAAAAGCACGCAGCTATGTATAATAAAAAAAGAAATATTTTTCAGGGTCTATGTGTGTATAAGGCCCATGCGCGCGTGTTACAGCAACTCTCGCGGAGAGAAGCCTTTCTTCGAGGACTGACCCGACTCGACTGGAGTATAAATCTGCGCACACACACCGGTCCTCTATAAGAAAATTCATCTATCTCGCTCTCTCCTCTCTAAATTTCTCATTCTCTATCTCTGTCTCCTATACACGACTTGAGCCCTGAGTGAGTAGCGCGCGCGCTGTGTGTTGAGCTAAAGGAAAAGAGAAGCATTCTTTAGGCCGGCTGACGCCATCCCTCTCCGATCTATCGGGCCCAACGGGCATTGCGTCTTTCTCTTTCTTTCTCAGTTCCCTCTCTCACCTGCATTGCTTCTTTATCTCTCCTTCTGAGTTCTTTTCTTGCTCTTTCTCTCTCTCTCTTTTCGTCTTTACCCCCACTTTCTTATTCTCTTCCACTTGTACGCGCGAGGCCGGAGGAGCTTTTTTGTCTCGCTCGTGAAACAGAAAGAGATAGAAAGAAAGAACGAACGTTCTCTCCAATCCTTCCCACTTATATGAACAGTTCGTTCTTTCTCTCCATCCTTCTCTTTCACTCGTATAGCTTGCGCTTGGGCCCCACGCTCATTCCATGCACCGTCGTCCTGCAGAGATATTCCTACCTTTTGCCCTCAAGGAACCGAGCAATGCAAGAGCAAGCTCAGGTATGCAACATGGCTGCCACCGAACACTCCTTCTCTATCTCTCTCTTTCTCTCTCATTCTTTCTTACTCAGGTGAAAGAAGTAGTATATAAAGAAAGAGAGAAGAGAAGGAGTCGAGAGAGGAAAGATATGTGCGCGCAGTTTTCTCTTTCTCTCTTGGTATCCCTCACAAGCCGCACACACATATATACACGTGCTCTAGCGAGTTGTGTGTGCAGCAGCAGCAGCAGCACTTGGCGGCTATGCGAGAGATGCGAGCTCGAAGGCATACATACATGCATGTATGTATTATATAGCTACATACGTATGTAAGCTGGCGCGCTTAGAGAGAACGAAGAAAGCAAGAGAATATTACGAAAAGAGACGGACTTGAAATAACAAATAAGGAGAATGCAACTCTTTCGCAAACGAACGCGAGAAAGAGAAATGTTAAGCTATATATGTGTGCGTATATATAGTACTTATATACTCAGGCGTTGACTATATGGGAAAAGAGAGAAGAAAAGGATAAGAAGAAAGACATATGTAAGAAAAAGGTTATATGTATGTATGATGATACGTAAGGAGCCAACGAATGAAGAAGAAGAGAAGAAGAAGACGAACGAGAGCGGGAAATTCGCGATGAGAACCAAACGAACAAGAGGAGAGACACATAGATAGATTCTCTTCGTTCTCTCTTCTCTCATTTCTACATTCGTTCTGTCGCGCGCATAGTTACCTCGCTCTCCATCGTAAACTGTATGGGACAAAAAGGAAAAAGTAGAAGAGAAGCGAGACAGAGAGAAAAGGAGAGATAGAACGAGACGGTATGCCGAAGTGAGCACTTTTGCCGCAACGCGCTAATCCGCGTTGCCGATCGGTCATTCTTTTCTCTTTCTCTCTCTCTTCCTCTCTTCTTCATTCACTGCACTTATATGCGATTTAATGCAGAAGAGAGAGAGGAAGAGGGAGAAAAAGAAAGACAGAGTGGAGAGCAAAGTAGAGGGAGAAGAGCGCGTGGGTACTTGAGGTTTACGGGAATGGAAGGCTGGTTATTAGGTGTTTTCGGCTGATTAATGGGCCGGCCCTTTTTCGGCTGGATTCTCGCTACCGGCTGCTGCGGAATGATCGCTGCGTGTGATTGAGTACTACCAGAAAGAGAGAAAGACAGAACTTTTTCGATCGTCTCTCTGTATATATGTCTATACACATACAGACTTACATATGTGTATGTATATAAAAATTTTTTTTTCTCTTTTTATAGACGTATGTATAAAAGAGAAAGAGATCGAGAAAGGCGACACGCGAACGCGAATGTGTTCCCCGGTGGAAATTATATAAGTGTATCTAAATGTACAAAAATGTACCAAAAGGTATCAAGAGGTATCAAGAGGTATGAAATTGTATCAATCTGGATCAAACTGTATATAAATGTTATTTTTCGTACAAAATTTTTGTTGATTCGATACACTTCGATACACTTTGACACATTTCAATACACTTTAATATATCTTAATACATTTATGTACAAAACTATTTTCGACGAAAAAAATGAATTCATTTTAAAGATATCAAAGTGTACCAAAATGTATCAAAAAATATCCGAACAAATGTTTCATTATAGTATTTTTTTTTTTAATGTATCAAAGTATATTAAAAGGTATCAAGATGTATCAAGATGTTGTATCGAATGTACGAAAATTAACATCTCTATACAGTTTAATACATTATGATACCTTTTAATAACTTTTGATACCTTTTCCATTTCCACTGGGGTTTGCACTTCATTTTGGTGGCTTTAAGCTAAGGAGAAAGAGAAAGAGAGAGAGAGAGAGATAGAGAAAAAGAGAAAGAAACTCAGCCAGTGGTAATTAATGCCGTCCGAAAAGTTTTAAGAGAAACGTATTCGTGCTGCACACCATATTGCTTGTTGTGTATATTGCTTTGCAAAGCAAGGAAGCAAGAGGTAAAAGAGAGAACTTTTTTAATGGAGATGCCTTGGGACGCGCGGGTGCTTGAATTTTAACGCGACGGCTTGTTACACGCGCACTCCAAGTCTCTCTCTCTCTCTCTCTCTCTCTTTTTCTCTCTCCCCAATCGACACACCGATTTCTATCGCTTGAAAATCGAACGATGCCTGGTTAATTAACGTAATTAGATTATAAGCGCTTATTTGAATATGGAATTTTCGGAGCTTCTCTTCAATTTTTAATACTGCACTTAATAAGCTAAATAACTATACTTTTTTCTCAAATATTATATTCAAAGTACAAGCTTTTATTTGATTTATATTCATAATAATTCCAAGCAATAAAGATTATGCTTCTTAAGCAAGCATATGCAATAATAAATTGATGTTATTTAAATATTAATAATCCATTTCAATCATTAAATTTCCATTCCAAAAAAAAATCTAAATATCAACAACAATTTATATGTTAAATAATGTTATTTTATACGATTTGACGATTTGTTAATAAAATGAATTACAATAACAATAATTTAAACGCAATATTATTCATCAAAATTATTTTGCATAAGCAAACTTAATGTTGTTATTTAACGATTCAAGCAAATAATTTTTGTAATTGCTCGTAACTTTTCACAAGTAGACTAATGCATGTGTGTTATATATAAACAAGGTTTCAGCAAGTGATTTGTCGTTCTAATATCAAGTCTAAACGACTGTTCGTTTGTTTGGTAAATATTTAAACAAGCAAAAACATTGTTAACTCGTGATATTTAAGATAATACGAAATTTTTACGTTTACTCATTAAAAAGCGCTATAAATCGATAATATTTTTAATCATTCCAATAACGAAAATATTGGCATTATTTTTCAGTTGATATTTTAAATCGGTAATTTTTTAAAATAACTATGGGAAGTTTATACCTTAGTGTTGTGAAAGGACTCTATTGCTCATGAATTTCATTATTTGGATAGGCACTTATTGATCTTCACGAGCTACTATATAAAATCTTTTATTTGAGCACGTGAAGCTTCTTTCTTTTTCAAAAAATGTTTAAATAAAGAAGATTTATATAGTAGCCCGAGAAGATCAATAAACACCTATCCAAATAATAAAATTTATATCATAGTCTAAAAAATTAATAAAGAAACTTTGCATAATTAATGACCTAATTAAAAAACTTAGAAAAATATATGACGTTGATATAATTAAAAAAATGTTATTATTTAATTTATTGAATATTGAGCAATTAATTGTTTTCTTAGAATACATTACCTTCTATACAACGTTTTGTGTAAATAAATGAAATTTTAAAAATTTTGTTCAAGGCTAACAACATATATAATCTATCTATTAGTTCCTGCATTTCAATTGCAATCGATCTAGCTTTGTATATAGCATTGCTATTATACCAAAGTAATGGATAGGCCTCTGTTTGAAAAAAATAAATAAAGTGCATATATAACTTTCAAAATTCAACGAATGAAAATATGTAGTTTATCAATATCTAAATAGAATCAAATTAAGCATGCATTCAATGTTTAAAAAAAAAAAGTAAAATTAAGAAAAAAAAGAAGAGGAGAATCATTCTTTTTATCAAAAAGGAAAAAAAATAAGAAAAAATAAAAAAAAATAAGCTTTACAAGCAAACACGCATACCAAAAGAGATCTTTAACACATGCACGCCTTTGGTTTAACATACATATATATAAATGCAAAGGGGCGAAAAATGTTCCATCGTCGTAATGAAATTATCACGATGATCGTTGCTTCGCCGATATGCGCTTCCCCCATTATCATCATCATTATCCTTTAGTCTTCTCTACTCTCAGTAAAAAAAAAAAAAATACATGCATACATACATCTCTCTTTCTTTCTCTCTCTCTCATCCAACAACGTGTCCTGCATATATAATTATCGTGATATTCGACGATTTCCCGAACTCTCTTAGCTCGCGGTATATATATTCCTTTTTCTCTCTCTCTCTCTCGCTCACTCCTCTGATTCTCATATCTACATATCGATATTGCAACTACATAGCGCATATAACAGCAGCCGTTGAAGAAGAGAAAAAAAAGATGTACATATATATATACAGAAAATCTATACGATAATAATAATAACAATGATAATAATAATGATCGTAACAATAATAAAGGAAAGAGTGGTATAGGTAGAAAAAGGAGAACAAAGTGTGCGCCCCAGCAAATGTTACAAGTATAAAGGGGAGTATATATATAGAGAAAGAGATGAAAATAAGAAAAAGAAAAAAAAAAAAGCGAAAAGAAAATGAAAAAAAGAATGAAAGACGAAGAAGAAGAAGAAGTTGGAAGAGATGGCCCGAAGCGCGCTGCAGCAGAGAGAGCCGAGGATCTTCTCTTTCGCAAAGGGCAGCTGACACTGACGATACCAATCGCAAAAGACCAAAGCATATCCTCTCTTTCTTTCTCTTTCTTATTTTACCTTTCGTTTTTATCTTCTACCTCTATATCCCCTCCTCCTCCCCCCCCCCCCCACCCCTTTTATCTTCTCCTTGTCGTACTCGCCCGAGGCGCTTCTGTAGCGGAATCAAATAATTTACAGGAGACTTTTGCAACTCTCACTCTCTCTCTCTCTCTCTTACTCTTTCTCTCTTTGGCGATGAACAGAATTAACGGAATGAAACGTAGCAGCGTTAAAAGTGCAGAAAAAAAATATATAATGAGAGAACGAGAGAGAAAATATATTTATAGAGAAAGGTACATATATTCGAGTGGACGAGAATATATTTTATAAAAAAAAACGAAGAAACAAAATATATGAAGTTAAAGTTACGATGTTTTATTTTTTTTCATTACCCCAACATAAAGAGCGCCCCTCTTTTTTTTTGTATTATTTTATTAAAAAAGATATGTCGCCTTCTTTTGTGATGTGATCTTGATCCAGATTATTAACAAAAAGAAGAAAAAAAAAAGAAGTGCATATGTCAGTCAAAATTTTGAAACACATATATGTATAATGGGTAATTACAATGGATGCATTATTATATCGCTTACAGGAGAATAAATTTACATTTTGTAATAAGATTTTATTTCAAATGAAGACATGCGTTGGATGAATATACTACTTTGTAACTTTGAGAAGTTTCATTCTCAATTTGATACAGTAATTTTTTCGGTAACATTCATTTAATAAGAATTATTTTTTTTTTTTCATTCAGAGCTCTCAGATTTTAATGTACGTATTTTCAGGAATTCGATAAGAATTTTACTTTTTCATTTGATTAAAAGAAATTCAACTCGTTGAAATATTTTAATTCATTATTTAATATTAAAAATATTTTGTAATTTAAAAAAAAAAATCAGTTTCGAAAAGAATTAAACCTTTTGGGCTATTTAAAATTTTTGATGATTTTTTAAATTAGAGCTTTATTGATTCATTTTTAAATAAAACTTCGTACAACTCTTTTTTATTCTTTATCAATTTAAAAAAATAAATAACTTTAAAAAAATAATTTTAATAAATATCGTTGACGCACTTGTTCTTACGTATATATTTTATATTCAGTTTAAAATTTTCTCGAATCTATCATTTTTACAATATGATACTTAAAGTGTCTGTAATTATATAAAAACTATATATTATCTAAAAAAGGACTCATTTTTTCGGAAATCCAAAATAATAGATGAGTATTTAAATTTCGTACTGACGGTTTAATAATTTCACTTAATCTGTATCATATTACAGGTATTATTATTATACCATTTATTTTGGTAACTTTTAAAGCTAAATGTTAACGTTGTCGAACGTGGTACTTTGCTTTATTTTAAATTATTTAAATCGTTGTAAGTCAATTTTTTTTGTTCGAAAATACAAATTTTAAAATAATTTTTAAAAATTGATTATGAAATAACATTAGAATTATTTATAAAAATATGTATTAATAAAGAAGAATTGAAGAGGTTTCAGTGGCTCAGTCGATAGAGCGATGGATTCATAATCTCAAAGTTTTGAGTTCGAATCCCGCTCTCAGCCGATTCCTACAAGCACCAACGTACTCGTTACATGTGCTTTGATCACAAACAGACTGAAACACATCCGTCGCTGATTAGCATCGCAATGATAGCATAAATAAAGGAACGTTAAAAAAAACAAAAAATTTATAGCAATTGTTTAACAAAATATTTTATTTTTTATTATATACTGTACAATATATAAAATAGAGATTATTTTAAAATGCAATAATCCAAACTGATAACATCTGTCATTATAAAATTAAATTTTTAGTAATTCATCACATCAAATTAAATGAGAAATGAAAATATATAAAATACTAGTCATTATAACTAAATATAAGTTTCATGATTTTACGTTCCATTAAAAAAAAAAAAAAAGAAAAAGAAAATAAAAATTGCTTAAACGAGTAATCGGATCCTATATCATAACGTTACCTTATCGGAAACAGAAAATTCTTAAATTGCTTAAAGATTTTTTTCCAAGCTTTAATAAAAATAAAAAAAAAAAATTAAAAAGACGAAGAAGTAAAGAAAATGAAAAGACAAGAGAAGTCTAGCACAAAGTTGAACAAGGCAAGTTTTACGAAGCGTCGGGACCTCCTAGAAAGCCTCCTAAGTATTATATATGTGTATGTGTGTATATACGTGTGTGTGCATGCTTGCGCTTCGTTCTTTTCTTCTTCTTCCTTTCTTAGGCTCCTTCCGTCTTCGGTGTCGCCGCGGGTCAGGAGATTATATTCGCTCAAGCCTCTCCCTCTTTTCACCCTCTCCTCACTCTCTTTCTTTTTTCTCTCTCTTCTCTTCTTCTTTTTCTTCATCTTTTCGTTCGTCCGATTATTTGCCTCAACGCGGCCGCTCCGCTCTTTCGCGAGCGCGATAATAAATAATACCACCAGGACAATTTTATTCGGAATTTCCTAAATGCTTTTCTCCCGCTGCGAGATTGCGCGCTCTCTCTCTCTCTTATTCTTCCTTTATATTTCTTGCTCTTCATACCAGAAAAAAAAAATTAAGGAAGGTATAGAAGAAAGAGAGAGGAAGAAAGAGGGAACCTGTTTCTCTCTTCTATATAGGCAATGGACACAATACACGATGAGACGATTTAAAAAGCTAAAAACGATTTTTGTCATGAATTGTATCCTTTTTGCGAGTTTGATGATAAAAATGTTTATTTAATGCTCAAAGAGAAACACACACACACATGATTACTTGTCTTTTATGCTTTTTTACTTCTTCATCCTTTTTCAGAGAATTCTCTTTTTTCCGCCGACAACTATAGTTTATTAAACGTTTAATTATGATACAATATGCGATGACGCTGAGAGAAAAGTTTATAAAGTTTGTATTATAAAAGAGGTCTCTAATGTTTATTATGCTTTCTTATTTTGAGTTCGTTAAGTCTTTGGTGCACCGTAAGCGTCGGGCATTCTCTCAATGGTGTAACGATGCTGCGACACGTACATTATGGGTACACCTGGAATCTTACGGATCCTGCGCTTTAGATCTTTATCATTCGTCGCGACTATATAACATTTGTGCTGAAAATAAAAAATTTTACGTAGAAATATCTTTTAAATATCGAAAAATTTTATTAAGCTATTATTAAATGGTCAATATCTAATTTTAATATAAAAAAAATAAGTATTTTAAACAATAAGAAATATTTTTAATATATTTCTCTTATGCTTTTATTTGATTTTAAATTCAATTTTATTATTGAAAAATATTTTTATACGATTACATGTATTATGAATTATTAAAAAATTTATTTTTACGTATGATTCAAAATAATTTACAGTATTTTAAATAATCAAATATAAAATTTGATTTTAAAAACAAATATTTGATTGAACCCACTCAAAAACATAATTCATACATTATAAAATTTTATATAAAAAGAATGAAAAATATAAAACTTACTTGAGTCACCCTGTTAACGATGCAATCATCAGCATATGTACCTTTATGCATACAAGGTATTCTTTCAAATCTTGCGTCTTTAATAATTTTTAAAGCTATTTTGTATTTTTGTCCTAGTTTTTCTAATTCACCTAATACACAATCAGTTATATAAGGTATGCATTTTGCATAAAGACACTCCATCATATTTTGTACAATATCTAACTTATTCTTAATTGAAAAATTTACAAAATTAGTATCGACTATGATGTGATATGGTGGCCCCAATTGTTCGTTATATTGGAAGAAAAGTGCTGAAGATTGCTGTGGCCTATAAATTCAATAAAATATGAATTAATAACTTTTACATTAATCAAAAAAAATAAAATCATAATTTATTAAATACTACTTACACTTCTTTGACCTTAAGTTCATTTGGATCTTCAGGCTTCTTCTTTTTTGGAGGTGCTCGCTTTTCAGCTTTACTGCAAAAAAATATACAAATATGTTTGCTGATGTTATTTATACTTTAAATGCATCAATTAAAATTATTAAGCAAATTTTAAAATTTTAATTATAACTTTGAGTAAAAGAATTGAATGCAAAAATAATTTTTGAGTTTTTAGTGTTTTACTTACATCCTAGGATCACTTGGGCTAATCATTTTTTTCATCTGTGCAAATCTTTGCATTACCACTTTACGTGTTTTCTTATTTTTTCCCTAAAAAATATGTTATATTAACCAAAATAAGATAGCTATTTAAAATCATAACCTAACTTTTATAAATACGAAACGATAAAGCCAGAATACTTTTTAATAATTTTGAACTTACCATTTTTATAGTTTGTTTTGTTCGTTTGACTCAATTAAAAATTTAAATAACACTATTTATTATTAAACATTTATTTGTTCATTATTTTGCCTCGCATCAAAAGTACTGTGTTACTAAAAACCACATGGATCTTCGTAGAAGATGAAAACATACTACTGCGCAGTCGTCATCAGTCATGACCGTCTCCGAAATTCTTTTATTACGCATTTAAAATACTGTGCTTGTTGATCATTGTGTGGAACGTGTCACAAGAATCATCTGCTATTATCATATGACAGTCAATAAATTACACGCTAAAATTTGAAAATAATTCAGATTTTTAATAGTATACTTATTTTTTATTATTGAATTAATATTATTGTAGTTCAGTTTATACATTAGTTTATTTTTTCTGTTTATTAGAACATTTAAAAGAAATCTATCAATACAATATTCGGATATATAATTTTATTAATTTTATTTTTTTTAAATTATTTGAATTGTTACAATATAAATTTCAAAAACATATTTTTTCTGATTTTCTTGCAAAAAATGAATTATATAATCATTCATTTGCCATTTCGTAGCATAAAATTAAAAAATTTATAATTATAGCTGCATATAACAATAATCAAGTTTACGTCAGCAAAAATTTTCATAAAACCTTATCAGATAAAAAAACGTTTATTGCTTACTTTTTCTAAAAATAAAAAAAATTTGGCGTTAAACAAATACAAAACATGACGACCGCAAAACCATTTGAATAAATACATAGCAACACGAAAATCCCAAGACGACTCCTCAAAGTACAAGTGCCAACGGCAACACCTGTGGAATCGCTGATTTCGAACCGTTCTCACTCTGATAGTACAATATAATATACCTATACAGGTATTATAAAGCCTCTTTCTGTCTTACTTTAACAGAGAGATTCCGTAGAATTAGAGAGAAGAAAAGTGAGACGAAAAGGAGAGGAGAAACGGTCTCCCGCTAGACGGCGGCAACGCGACACGTTGACTTTTCTTTCTTTAATAAAAAAAGAAATAACATCCGGGTCGTGCCTGGATCGAAAAATATACAACGTTTTTTATTAATTTTTAATTTTACAAACGTAAGACAATGTTGTACTTTAATAAAATTTTGGGTATTTTTATTATAGTTTAGAAAAATATATTTTGGAGTTAACCTACTGAGAACGTTTGTATGTGACGAAAGGTGAGCATATACATATGCATAAGTGAAATTCGGAACCCAAGTGATTGAGATGGAATTTAAATATTTTTTATCAAGTACTTAAATATTAAAGTGAACGTTAATTAGTTTAGAAATAATCGAAGTACATTTTTACGATGAAATTGTTATCGTAATTATTAAGGAAATGATTTGTTGCTTCGTAAGTAAATTTGTTAGATAATATTCGTGATTTTATAATTAGACTTTGTTCAATGCTTATTTTGTTAATGGAGAGATATACTTGCAAATTCAAGGGTACAAATGACACATTTTTTCAAAGTTTTAATAAATATATTTTCATCTCATTTGTGAATTAGCATTTATATAGTTTCATAATAAATATTGTAAATACATATTCATATAAAATTTTATTTTAGTTGTAAATAGTTGAATTAATTAAAAATATTTTTTATGCTTTCTAACTTTAAATAATTTACAAATAATTTGAGTAAAATGAATCATTAATTAACTCTATAATTATGATTAATTAATATTAATTAAGGTTATTAAAAGTTCTCAAATTGAATTTGAATGATGATTATTTAACTCGAACATTAAACATCTTGATCTAGTATTATATTGATTTAATTTTATATTAATTTTAAATTTCAGTTGTTACTTAGAAATTTAAAAATGCGAATCGTGCAGCTCAGAAGAAGCAGGTTGTTTAGCCTGATTTTATGCGGTGGTATTGTACTTTTAGTTTTTTATTTTGTACATTCTATGCCACATGATAAAGTAAAAAAAATATGGGCAGAGAGTTTCCGAGCTCCAAAGGTTTGTAAATTTATTTTAAAATTTGACCTGAGATTTAACGAATAAAAAGGTTATTATTATATTATTTTATTTTTCAGAGTTATGCACCTGAATTTGTAAGTGGTTTAGGCAATTTTGAGCCTAAAATAGAACATAAGACTGGACCTGGTGAAGGTGGTAAACCTCACATTTTAAGAGATGATCAACAAAATGATGCTCAAGAATCTGAATTAGCTTATGGTATGAATATTGTTTGTTCAGATGAAATCTCATTAGATCGTTCAGTACCAGATATGCGACCAGATGAGTAAGTTTTATATAAAAAGTACATGTAAACGTCATTAAAATTATGAATTAATAATTTATAATATTTTAGGTGTAAGCACTGGAAATATCCAGAAAGTTTACCCAAAACTAGTGTTATAATAGTTTTTCACAATGAAGGTTTCTCAGTCCTAATGAGAACAGTTCATAGTGTCATGAACAGAACACCACCACAGTTCCTTGAAGAAGTCCTTCTAGTTGACGACTATTCCAATAAAGGTTAATATTTAAATACAATCTTATATACTAATAAATTTTTATAGTATATTTATGATGATTTTTCTTATTTTTCAGAGAATTTAAAAGGAGAATTAGAATCTTATATTGAGCGTTGGGGGAATAAAGTTAGACTTTTAAGAAATACTGAAAGAGAAGGCTTAATCCGTACAAGATCTCGTGGAGCAAGGGAAGCTAAAGGTGAAGTTATTGTATTTTTGGATGCACATTGTGAAGTGAATCTCAACTGGTTGCCACCTTTACTTGCTCCAATAGCTGAAAATAGGTAATGCTTTATAATTTATATTATAAAATAAAAATATGCTTACATTTAATAAATACAACAAATATTAAAATTATTATTAATAAACTTTTTTAGAAACGTTATGACTGTTCCTATAATAGATGGAATTGATCACAAATCTTTTGAGTATAGACCAGTTTATCAAGAAGGACATCTATATCGTGGTATATTTGAGTGGGGAATGCTTTATAAGGAAAATGAATTACCTGCTAAAGAGTCAAAACATAGAAAGCACAATAGTGAACCTTACAGGTTAATATTACTTAGCGTATTTGATTCATTTTAAATCAGTCACTATATTTCTAAATCATTTGAACAATCAATTTTATTTTATGTCATAGATCTCCAACTCATGCAGGAGGTTTGTTTGCTATAAATCGTGAATACTTCTTATCTCTTGGTGGATATGATGAGGGCTTATTAGTTTGGGGTGGTGAAAATTTTGAATTATCTTTCAAAATTTGGCAATGTGGAGGTAGCATCCTCTGGGTTCCTTGTTCTCATGTTGGTCATGTTTATCGAGGTTTCATGCCCTATAATTTTGGAAAACTTGCTCAAAAGAAAAAGGGACCTTTAATTACTATTGTAAGCTAAATGTTTTAATATTATCATATACAAATTTTGTTTTTGTATTACTGCAAAAAACAAATATTATTCTATTTTTAATATTACTCTAAATTATTCAAATTCTAGAATTACAAACGTGTTATTGAAACATGGTTTGATGAAAAACATAAAGAATTCTTTTATACAAGAGAGCCTATTGCTAGACTATTAGATCATGGAGATATAACAGAACAATTGGAATTTAAAAGAAGGAAAGGATGTAAGAGTTTCCAGTGGTTTATGGATAATATAGCATATGATGTATTAGACAAATTTCCAGAATTGCCACCAAACATTCATTGGGGGGAGGTAATTAGATAAATATTCATTAAAAATAATTAATAAATTAATAAAATTTAAAATATCATTCTTTTATATTTTAACTACTTTTTAATTTCTAATAAAATTTTTAAAAATTTATATTCAGTAAATTTACGTATTCTTCTAATATAGTTAAGAAATGTCGCTACTTCAATGTGTCTGGATACAATGGGACATGCTCCACCAAATCTAATGGCTACATCAGAATGTCATGGTTATGGAAATAATCAGGTATTTATATTTGAAAATTAATTTTTAATTTATTATCAAAATTAATAAAATTTATTAACATAAATTTTTTCTTTCAGTTAATCAGATTGAATGCAAAGGGACAACTTGGGGTTGGTGAACGATGTGTAGAAGCTGATGGTCAAGGTGTAAAATTATCTTTCTGCAGATTGGGAACTGTAGATGGACCATGGGAATACGACGAAGTAAGTAATTTTTTTCATCAAATACACTAACGGCTAATACCATAAATCTTAAAATTATTTCGTTTAACTTACAGAAATCAAAAACTTTATTGCATCGAGTGTACAAAAAGTGCATGGCTCTTCATCCACAAACGCATCATCTATCATTAATGCCTTGTGATATGAAAAACGCCTACCAACAATGGACATTTGTTCAAATCAGACCACATTGGTAAACCAATAAAACCAGTGACTAATCTTAATCAAATCGAATTAAATCATGATTTAGAGTAATTAGAACCATTAATCATGAAATAAGAAACTTGAAATCAAAGTTACGAGATCCTTTTTATAGGTGATACTGTACTGTAATAATGAATAAGTTGAAAGTAACCAACTGCCCTGTGTTATATTTTATGAGATAAAAAAATCGAGACTTAATGTTTTTAAATGCCTGTGGTGATTGTTCGATAATAAGAGTATCATTACAGACTGAGTGTAAAGACACTTTATTATTTTAATATACAGAGACATAAGTTAAGGAATTATATAAATCTACTGCCATTAGGCAATTGTTCATTCAAATTTGATAGAGTTTATTTGATAAATTTTAACCAATGGTATTTAAACATGAGTATTTAAATGTGAGTATATCATTTAAAATGATAGATCATAAACTTAAATATAAATAACTTAAAATATGAAAGGCAGAAGAATTAAACTTAATATCAAAATTAATCTGTAACATAAAGTAATGAAAAGTTAATTTTATATTGTAGAAATAATAAGGTAAATATTTGAATTTATTTGCATTCCACTGTTCATGCTTCCATATGTGAAATTCCAGAACCAACGCATAATTGGATAGTAATACAAAATTTTTCTTTTTTTTTTTATTATTTCTTTGCATTATTTAATTTTATACCGACGTGAATTGTAATAAAAATATTTGTATGGAATTAAAAAGTATTGGACAACATTTATCTATAGAAATGAAGCAATAATTATGTACAAAATATACATGAGTATTTTTGAGATTAATAACATAGAGAGATCAATTTTAGTACAACATATTATATATAGGACAATAATTTTGATGAATTATATATAATGATTTCCAAATAATTAACTAGCAATAATGAAATATTTGTATTACTACCGATTTTAATCATGATTCTGTTATTTTATCTTGTACTTAATATTTTCTTATTTTATAAGTTAATTAGAGATAAAAATCTGAAATAAAAAAATTTTCAACCATCGAATGTTTTTACAATGATGCTAATGCAAAAAATCTGTTTAACTTATGTATCACTATAACTAATGTGCTATAAGTAATATCTATGTAAAAAAACTATTGCGAGATGTTAAAGAATAAAAGGTTGTAAACAAATATTTTTTTTAATGAAAAGAGAAATAAAATACCATTTTGTGATATATTTCGATCTTTTAATTCATTAATCTGACCTGACAATTTTCTCAGTGACAAGATTTAATACAAAAATTCAACGATTTGTTTATTCTTTTTTTTTAATGAACTTCTCGCTGTATTTAAATACTTTGTTCTTTACTTTGAAAAATAATGCGTGCACGATGTATCACACAGAGAAATTTTTGAATAAAAAGTCGTTTAAATAAACAATATTTGTTTTTTTTAAATGTTTTACATTTTATTCGAATTTCCCTGTGTGGGTTTGATTCAAGCGACTTTTAGTTATAAAAATGATGTTATAAAAATTATATGTAATTACTGAAAGCGTTTCAAAAATACATTCCCGAAACTTTATCGACTTTATTTTTACTGCATAGTGTTAACAATGTCATCAATCTTCAAAATGCTGCGTACTGTTTCTGTAGCTAATGTGATTGCGCTGACAGATACAAGTAATGGTTGCACTACATCTTCTTCAAACATTCTCGTGATTGTACCTTTACGTACATTTATACCCATACCGGTTTCACCACTTGCATGTCGTTTACGGAGTTCTGTCACCGTGACAATTGGATTCAGTCCAGCGTTTTCAGAAAGTGTTAATGGAATAACCTGAAATAGTTACAATTTTTTTAATAAAAATAAGATTGTATAATGAACACATAAAATTTAAAAATCTTTGAAAATATTTTACAGGCTAAATACTGATATTTTCTAATAAATAGGAAATTTTTAAATCAATATCTACAAAATAAATATATTAAATGATTTTAAACTAACCTCAAGGGCACTGGCATAAGCCCTCATACAGTACGAGTCAACACCAGTTAACGTCCTTGAAATTGCTCCAAGCTGCATGGACATTTGAATTTCTGGAGCACCACCACCAGCAAGAATAGCAGGTTGTTTTACTAGACAGCGAATTACGCATAGCGCATCGTGTAATGATCTTTCAGCTTCTTCAAGAACAAGTTTGTTGCTACCACGTACAACAATAGTAACTGTCTTGCCTTGATTTTGTATGCCTGTGATCTACATTATAAATAATAATATCATATTCATTAATGAAATTTTTTATAATAATTGTTTTAATAACAGTATATTTTTTAGGAATTAAAAAATTCAAAGTAATTATAATTATGAAGTACCTTAACGAATTTAGAATTTCCTGTTTGAATTTCTTCACAGTGCTCAGCATTGACAAGATTTTCGGCAGTGAAATGATCAAGTGAAGCAATTGGTCGGCAACCTAAGGTCTTGCAAATGAAAGGAATATCTTCTCTTTCAATATCTTTAACAACCATACACTTAATTTTATCTAAAAAGTGAATCGCCAAATCACTGACAGCATCACGAAGGATGGATTTCTGTACAAGCAAGACATTGCAACCAGATTTCTTAATTTGTTTAACAATATTAAGGATGTATGCTCTTTCTTCTCTAAGTACTCGATCCATTGCTGAATAATCTGAGACAATGACATTGTGATCCATCTAAATAAAATTTCACGTTTATTAATATAATCATTTGAATATTATGTTTACAAAATAATATTTAGTTGCTTACGTCAGTTTTAGGAGGGGAAATACAAAACTGAATAAGACCAATTTTTGCTTTTTCAATACGTTTTGGTCCGTTGATATTGCAAGATTTTTGTGTGAAAACTAAACCATCAATGAGTTCTGTATCTTCAACAGTACCACCAAACTTCTTGATAACTTTAACATCCTACACAAAAATAACAAAATTGAATTATGATTTATTTTCTTAAAATTTTTAAAATAATTTTATAATAGTTTTTATATACTTTTACAAACCTTTAAATCAACAGCTTGTTCTTTACCAGGTTCTGTTACTTTTAATACAGCATCAACAGCAATTGGTGCCAAAAGACTTGAATGTTGTGATACAACCTACAAAAAAATTAATTAATTAACATTTTAAAAAATAAAATCAGTTTTAAACCTTCTTATTAAAAGCTTATAGAATACCTTAGAGTTTAAAGAAGTGGCGGCTGTCATGACTAGTACGGATTTGTTGGACATGTCAATTGGTTTTGACATAGCCGTTAAAATTTCAACAGCTTTAGAAGATGCTTTTTGGAAAGAATCACTGATTAAAGTAGGATGAATATCTTTTTGAAGTAAACGTTCTGCTGCTTCTAAAAGAGCACCTGCAATAACAACTACACTAGTAGTTCCATCTCCAGCTTCAACGTCTTGTGCCCTTGATAATTCAACCAACTAAAATAAAACAGTTTTATAAAAATAATAAAAGGAAATAATCAATTAACAAATTAAGCAAACAATAATTTTTTTATGGTAAAATCAAATCGATGGTCAATCACTGTTCAAACTTCAATTTATTAATTATTATAGATTTTTACCATTTTAGATGCTGGATGTATGACATTCATTTCTTTTAAAATGGTTGCTCCATCATTTGTAATTGTTACTTCGCCATTGCTAGCTTGGATCTGAAAATAAAATATATTATAAATTTTTATATCTATATAAAATAAGATTATAAATAATTGTAATAATTTACCATCTTGTCCATTCCCCTGGGTCCCAAACTTGTTCTAATTGCATAGCTGACAGCTGAAAAACGAAAATTATTTTTTTATACATTAAACTAATTAAATTAAATATTATGTAGTAAAATTTTTTCACACAAATTTTTATTAATAATGAATTATGACATTAGTTGCAAAAAATTTTTTTTATAATATTAATAAATTGTAATTGAATATGTCTTAATGTTTGAAAAATAAAACAAGTTTCTTCTAATATTAATTTTATAAATAATTAATAATGTAAATTTAAATAATCTAGTTCATTAATGTATCATTAAAACACTCTAATTAACATAAAATAAAATTAAAAAAAAAATTGACCATTAACCAATAATTATATATATTAAAATAACCTATGCATCATATCTGTTCCTAGCCTAAAACAATCTTTTGCATCAATTAGTTATATTTTTTAAAATTAATAAAGATGGTTAATTAACTAAAATAAAAAAATTGACAGAAGAAGTATTAATTTTCACTGAAACCGGTAATACTCTCATGACCATAAAAGGTTCGTTTTTAATCGTGTTTAGTGATCAGTAGTTGCACTCCAGTATCACTCAAAAGAAGCACATTTATAAATAATCAACAAAAGATCATTGAAAAAACTAAAGCTAATAATGAAATCTTAAATACTTAACGCACATTTTGCTGCATTAATATTACTAAATCGTATATCAGTAGGTTTGCTTTTATCTTTATATTGCTGGCGCACACCGCGTCTTCCATCGCTGCCCGTCATCATTGATTAACCTTTTGGAAAATTAAATAAACTTCTTGAAATAAAAACTCGGCAGCTCGAGAAAATTGAATAAATTCAATTTCCGTTATTTATCGTTTAAGGAGAATTCACTCGAATGTTTTTAATAATTATTAATAAAAAAAAAGAATTTTATTTGGAGTACCACGCCGCGCACAGCACGAGGTTTTTCACAGAAGATATTTCTCGTTGTTTTTTAAACACGATAAACGTAAGTTATTTAGATAGGCGACTGGAACTGGAATATGGTGAATGTTTTTTTAGGTGTGGTGGAGAAGGAGGAGAAAAAAGATGAAAAACACACGTTTGTTTTCCAAACGCGAACGATTGTTACGACATCTTCAAAGTGCGCGAGTTTCAAATTTTAATCTGTATTATCAATTGGGACTTGGGACTTTTGATTAATTAAATATTTATCAAACGATTATTTTGCCAAAATAACTATTTTGACAAGTTTATATGTTGAGATTAAATTTTTTACATTATTCGAATACAATGCATATTGTTAAATAAAACAATAATTGAACCTAATAATCTGAACTTTTAAATAATATACAAATGTAATATTATTTGTTATTAAGAAACAAGAGAAGTTTTTAAAATAATAAGGAGGTCCGATTGTCTGAATCTGTATTCAATTGTTTTAAAATAATTTTTTAAAATTAAATCTTATTATCTTTAAAAGTTATTAGCAATTAACGTTAACTAAAGTCCTGATCGCTTTGCCTGTAAAGAATAAGCATAATTTTGTTTTTTATAAACGGAAATTTCAATAAAAATCAAAAAGTCCCTTCACACTTTACTTTTAGATCTCATTTTAAAATGTCTTAAATTACAATATTTTTAAAAAAATGATGAAATTCTAAGTAAAGCATTTTATTTCTAGAGTCAAATTTTTAGAAAATTCAACTCTCAAATTCTTAAAAAATGAAAATTGGACGAACCTTTTTAATTTACTGTCCTTTTTTTAATAAGGTACAGGATTAGATATTGTTAATTATCATAAAACAAATAAAAATAGAAACAACGTAAAGACAAGCAAATTATATGCAAATCGGATAAATAAAAAAAATATCCTTTTATCAAGGTCAAAATGCAATAAATACTTCAATTTACTTGACAACCTTGATGAGTGCACACATTTGCAAGTTGGTATTAACATGAAATTAAAGAAAAAAATTACTTGAAAAACATTTCATTTTTTAATCAGCATCAATTGCTACAAGACTTAACATTTATTGTTCGTCATAAACGATATTTTCTCGTAAAAAGTTGTCAATCCTTCATGCACAGTTTTTATTTATAATCCTTGGTGCATCTTAATTTTCAATGTAAATTTTGAATTATAAAAGTGATTTGAAGTTTCCGCATGCAATTTATAAATAATTTGAAATTTTTAATATTCAGTTTTCATGAAAAAAACCGTTGCTTTATTTTTTATGTCGTTCGATTATACATTTTTTATGATTAAACCATCGTCTTTAATTTTTATTTTTGAACTTTACGTAAATATTTTTCTGCCCAACATTATTCTTACTAATAATGTTATTTACTCACAATTGTAATTTTATAGTAAAGTATCTAAATTTAAAGTGCAACGAAGGAAATTAGCTATAATAAAAAAAAATTAGAAAATCATAATAATATTGGATATATTGTTTTCATATTATTTGAATTTGACTTTATTTATAATGAAAAATAATTTCTACTGATTAAAATAAATAATCCATTTAAAAAATGTTTCTAAAAATTTTATCGATTTTATTATCTTAACACATTGTTATCATAACTTCATTTTCATCGGTCAACCAATATTTTAAACAACCTTCACTTCAATTAACGTTCATTAATTACAATCTTATATATAGAGCGTATCTTTATATGCGATTATTGATGGAATAAGGAAAAAGATTGTAAAATATTTTTTTCCATCGTTTGCGTATTTAATATGGGGAACATAAGATTTACACATTCTATTTGTATTATGATCAATCGCTGCACACCACGCTCATGGTTTGTAATATTTGCTTCTGTTTTCGTTGTTTGTCAAACAACAAAATTTTTCATTTATTAGTAGAATTAATAAGAAGAAAAATTCTTGCAAGATGAAACTTTAAGCACACGTGTATATTTATTATAATGATTATGTGCTTTTTTTAAAAATATGATTATGTACTTATTTGAATAGTAATAGCGTGACATTTAATGTAATAATCATTTAACGTTGATTTTCATGTTCAAAGCAATTTTATATTAAATATGTATACGTGCAAAACAATAAAATGTTGAGTTTTCAAGATGAGGAAAAAAATTTGAATAATATTCATCGTCACTATTAAAAAAAAGAATAATTTTTTTTAATCATTAATAAAGGTAAGTAAACAAATTTTTCTACAGTCTTTTATTGTTTTTCGATATAACATCAGAAAATAATAAAAAATCCTTTTATTGTATCTAAAGATATGTTAATTTTTTAAATGTTTTATTAATAAGTATATTCTTTAAATTTTTAACGATACCAATTTTCAGTCTAATTTTTCACCAATTACATTTAATTAATATTTATTGTTTTAATAATTTTTTTTTTTTTATAAAAATAAATAATAGTATGCACAATTATTCTGATAAACATTTTCCTTATGTGCAAGATGATTCACTCGTAGTAAGATTGCAATAAAAAAATCAAGTTCAATGATTTGACCGATAAATGTTAATTAAATGAATGGTTGGCACGTTAGAATAAATCATGAACAATAACAACAACGAATTTCACTCTTTACGTTTCCTTCACTTAATATGGATTTATTTTTTTTATTATTTTTTGCAAAAATAATTTCATTAAATTACATTAGTATGAAATTTCACAAGTTAATATCAAATGTAATTTAATGTTTAAATTAAAAAAAATTATTTTATTTAATAAAATTACTTTATTTTAGTAATTATTTAAATTCAGTATATAGAAACGCAATTATTCTTTGAAATGTTGATCATGACTTTTTATGAATTTCACTGATTCATAAGTCGATAGAGGGAATTCAAAATCTTGAGGTCCCGAGATCGAATCCCGGTTTCAGCTGATTTATATAAGCACCACTGTAAATTAAATGTGCTTTGTTCACAAAACACACTGAAAAAACCTCCGCTAATTACGATCGTTACGATAACATAAATACAGCGGCATTAATACAGTTAAAAAACAAAAATTTATTATGCATTGAGTTGAGCTTTATTATTTTTTTTTGTGCATTAAACTAAATAAATTAAATATCACGTAGTGCAATGTAATAAATAAACAGTGATTGAATAAAAATTTTCTGATACAATTATTTATTAATAAATTATGATTTATTAGTTATTGCAAAAAAAATTCTATAATATTAATAAATTATAACTAAATATGTGTCTTAATGTTTGCAAAATAAAACAATTTTTGTTTCAATATGTATCATGAGCAATTTCTCAGAACTTTTAGCTTTTATAAAACTGCATCATTTGCCTGCTGTGTTTCTTGCTTAATTTAATTAATAAAATCGACCATTTTCAATTACGAGATCGTCAGTGGCTCAGTCGGTAGAGCGTTGAATTCGTAATCTCGAGGACCCGAGTTCGAATCCCGCTCTCGGCGGCTGATTGATACAAGCATCACTGTAAATGATACATACGCTTTTTTCACAAACACACTCAAACGATCTTCGTCGTTAATTAGCATCGTAATGATAGCTAAAATATAGCGACGTTAAATGATCCATTGTCAATTTCATAGAGATTCTCTGTTGACAATTGACATTGAAAAAAATTCAATGTATTTAGGATAAGAAGATTTTGAAAAGATCAATTAAAAGATCAAAATATATAAAATACCATTTTTTTATATATATTTTGATCTTTTCAAAATCTTTAACCTAAATACATTGAATTTTTTTCAATGAAAAATCTCTTTTATTGCTAAAAAACAGTCCTATTTATTCGCAGACTTGAATTGTTTAGATTTTCAAAATTTTTTACGAATCATGCTAGAAAAAAACTTATTTATTTTTTTTTTTTTTTTATTTAACATCGCTGTATTTATGCTATCATTGTGATGCTAATTAGCGACGGAGGTCATCAATGTGTTTGTGAACAAAGCACATGTATCGTGTACAGCGGTGCTTGTATCAATCGGCCGAGAGCGGGATTCGAACTCGGAACCTCGAGATTATGAATCCATCGCTCTACCGGCTGAGCCACTGAGGACCTTAAAAGACGAGCTTTAATTTATTTCGTGCTTTCTTCATCCTACAGCACTCGCAATTCAATATATTTTAAAATTTTTTAAACTATTCATAGATGAGATCATTAATTTTTTAATTTAAATTATATGTATTTTATTATTATGTCCTATTTAACATTGTGAGAAAATTGTCACTTGTGAAGGTAATTGACAATCAAGTGGATTCGTTGACCCTACTCATTACTAGGCCGAAACCAAACAACATGCACTTGAAGGAAACAATAAGTAATATTATTGTAATGATAAAAAAATTAAATTAAAGCATAAAATTTATTAATATACGCTTAAAGAGAAAAGGATATGTGCTATTAACAAGTTTTGTAAGGCGCTATATTTTCAAAGATAAAGTCAGATAGCATAAAATAATAGTTCAAAATAGACGGTGCGTCATCAAGATAGCCACTGGTTATGATGGAGCTGTTCGTAAGAGAAATAATTTCAGAAGAATAACACGCGTGTTAAAGATGTATGGGAAAACGAGTAGAGTGGATAATAACAATAGTCATTTTATAATGAGCACTTTACTATAAATCATTATAGTAAAACTAATAAATCAAAATGTAATTGCTGATTGACTCTATGTTCTTTACTTTTTCTATTTTTTATCGTTTGCACTGTTTTGATTGTTTCATCGCTTTTGATTGTTTATCTCTTGTTCTCTGATTTGACGGAAGAAGGAAGTGTCGATAAAAACATTTTTTTTATACTCAAGATGTAAAATTTAAATTTTAGTGTTAAAAAAACTTTTCTATCAAAAAAACTTTTTCTCTTTTAGAGTGGACATTAGTTTTTTCTTATAAAAAGATTACACTTATTGCGCGTTGAAAGTATAGCTTTTTAAAATTCTAATAAAGGTTCGGTGAATCCTCTTACTTAGAATGCAAGAAGGGAACCAAATGCGCTACATATAATAAAGAAATCCGCTCTCACCAAGTTCTTTATCGTTCAAATGTGTTCGACGGTTAAAAAATATAAATAAATATTATCTACAAATATTAAAAAAAAATTTATTGTAAACGTATCCAATTTTATCATTTTTTTTTTATTAAAATTAAATGCAAAATTGTAAAAAATATATTTATTTATATCTTTATTTTCATATTCATATACTCTAATTTAAATATCTTTCATGTATACATTATTATACAATCAAATCAAATTTGATATCTTTCACTTGAAGTACATTTGTTCTCAAATTTATTGTTGCTCCAGCCATATGCTCAAAAAATTTAGGCAACTCTTATTCTAACATATTACATCTCCAAATATTAATTATATAATAAGCTACTCAAATACTTTATGTAATAGACATATGAAATCAAATGTCATAAAGATTCGCGGCGGTCAGCAGCTCTTCAGATAAGTTATTATGCATCAGACGTAACTCGTTAGTTTAATAATTTATGCAAGTCTTAGCTGTCAAACAATTGCGTAATGTGTACATAAATATATAGATTTTGTTCTATTATTATGTATATTTTTTTAATTAAAATAAATCCACGAAATATGCAAATAAACGAGTTTTGAAAAGATTAATTATTTTAAATTGAAAATAAAAAGACAAAATATTGAATAAAAACATATATATATGTTCACTTGAATGACGCACTCAGTCAAAGCAAACGAATTTTTTTTACATGTAGTTGATCGTTTACACAAACATTTAAAATTTATAAAGCAATATTGCAAATTTCAACTTATTAATTTAAGCAATTTATTTGTTAAATAATACTTTAAATAAAATGTTCAAACCATATACTTGGAATCATTTAAGCTCATAATCATTTTGAAAGAACTAAATGGATTCTACAAAACTATCATGTATGAAAAATGAGCACGAATTCGCAAAGCTTTAATATAACGTTATTATTTCTATTATCCTAAATTTTATAATATCTTCCTTATACATTCTAATTCTCTCGTTATCAAATTCAACTCAATCACCTAAAACTGATTAAAAAAATGTTCAAAAACATTCTAACTACTTCACAAAATTCAATAAAATAATCTTAAAAATCAAAACAGTTGATAATTTTCATAAAAAGAAAAATCTGTACTTGAAAATTCCTCGATATACCTCTCCCACCCAGCCGTGAACTTCTAGTATATCACACACGATTAGAAAGTAGTCTCGCAAGTTGACTCCGCTGCAAGTTAACTTAAACGTACGAGACAGTCGCTCCTATATACATACGACATATACGCACGTTGGGTATTTTTCGCGCGCATTATATATGTTGTGTTCAGTCTTTGCTCGAGCGTCGTGTCGGATTGAGGTTTTTCTTAATGAACCTCTTTGTTGTTAAACGTTTATATTTCTTTTTTTTTTATTTATGTGGTGTATTGAGTGCGGTAAATTTTTAATGAGTGTCGTCCGGTCTTAAAAGAATTTAATTTTTTTTTTTCGTTTAAATTAAATTAAATTTAATGTGAGAAAGGAAAAAAAGTCTGTGTGAATGTGTAGTGGAGCTGAACTGGTGCTTAAGAAAATTAAAAAAAAAAAATTAAATAACGTAAGTATCAATCCATAATATTAATAATTTTTTTACTTTAAATTTAATTTTGAATTTAGATATTTTAAATTTTCTTTATATGTGTTAAGTCACGACGTCGTACTTCACGAGTCTAGACAATTCAAACATTTAGAATTGATACAAAAAATTTTATTTTCTCGTTCTTCGATAAAAAAAAAGAAGATTAGATAAACAAACGAAACAATTAAATATAAACGATAATAGGGATCAGCGTAGATTAAGATTTTTTTTCATGCTGGATTTAATAGTAAAATTGAGAATAATAACATTTATACACTGTACCAAGATAAATTTCAACGTGGATGCATTTTGCGCTTAGACGCAAACGCAGATTTCTTAGTGACCTTAAATTATTTTTCTAAATTGAAGATAATGCAGCTATTCGATTCAAACGTACGCCTAACAGAGAGTATTGAGTCACTGTTGCATTCGACTTGTTTCAAACTTTAAAATTGCACATTTTCTTTTGTCGACGCATGGCAATTGAAATTCTTAAATATTAATTATTATTATAACTTGGTTTTTTACTATTTATAGCTTTATCATATGTATACACCCATTATATCACGGCCTCGAATATATTTATTTTTATCTAGCATAGTTGGGCTTTATGTATGATTAAAGCCATCGTGAGAAAAAAGCGGAAATAGTTTTACGCAGTTTTCTATGATCAAAACACTCATTAATGAATTGTGCAAAATTGCAACACGCCTTTAGAGATGAGAATTAATTAATTTGTTTAAATTGATTTATTGTAAAATGAATACGTTTAAAAAATAGAAACTAATTTGTTTAAGTTTGTTTGTTGTAAAATTTAAAAAGAAAAGAAAAAACAATAAATTTTTTTCAGCAAATCTTAATTTGTAATACAAATTTTCCTATTATACATTGAATACTTAAAGTTTAGTTACCAAGATGATTGGAAAGTTTACGATAAGCCGTACGAAAAAAATAAGTTTCAATACTGATAATTTGTTTTACTATAAAAAGTTGTTTATCTAAAGATTTTAGATTAGACTTTTGCGTTACAAAGTTTTTCGTACTTAAAAAAAATTCAAATTATAGATTAAATGTATTTCATGTAAATATATTAAATATTAGAATAGTTTAAATTACTTTGATTAAAAAATTAAAATAATTAACGTTGAATCCATTGTATTCATATCAGATAAAAAATCAATATTAAAAAACAAACCATCAAACACTTTCCAATCATAAAATCCATCATTAAAGAAAACCTTGAAAAACAGTTAATTCTTTATATTATTTTCTCATGCAGCAATTAATACAATTAGACTTAAACTTTGCTCGCTTTTTCTCAAACGCGAGCTTTAGACAGCAGCATAAAAAAATATATGTAGACAAAAGACGTAAAATGCATGATCGAATTAAAAATAAACTCATCGACATTACCCTGCACGTGTATACGTTATATATATATATATATATATATATATATATATATATATATATATTTGCATTTGGCATGCGCGGTCGCTTGATATTCAACAGGCGTTTCTTTGACAATATTTGAATATTCACGTGGATTTTTTTCATTTGCATAATGATTAATCGATAGTGCATTAAAGTATTGTTGAAACAAGTAAAGCATGGCTAGTTTTAAATTTATTAGATCTGTAGTTTTTTTTTTCATTTTTCTTGGGTGGTTCATGATACGTTCATTTCATGAATGCGACTGTAGTACACATATGTATTTTGCTTTGTTCATATTTCTCACTGAAAACGGCAAGATTTTTTTAAAATAATCTAAAATGAAAAAATTGATGATCGCATAAATTAGGTAAACGAGTTTATATATTGAAATAAATATTATTTGATTAAACATAGTTTAAATAAGTGCGTAAATTATGTTCAAATGATTAGATAATGGATCTGTCTTATTCTTAAATTTTAGCGTACAAAAGTCAATGACCTGATGATTCCATTGCCAGTATAAACAGTTTATTTACATTTGTATAATCACATATATTAAAATTCGAGCTTACAGGCTAATCTAAGTAGTTAACAGAAAAATAGCAAAAAGGAAAAAAATAGTAAATAATACCTTACTTGGCTGCGACTACCATGACCCATATAAAATTTAATTGTTCTAACAACACATCAATAATGAGATTTAACGTATTCAATATGAATGCAGAGAAAAACTGGAAAGATATTTCAAATAAAATATGTACGAGATTGTGAAAAAAACTTGTTTATACTGAGAAACAAGATAAAAAAAAAGGTGAAGTAATAGTTTTAACGTTGCGCGTGTGCTTCAGAATTAGATTTGAGCATTATATATTTTTTTCTTCATTTGTTTTATGCAAAATTGAATATTTATCCTGTTAGAGAATTTGTTCAGTGCATGCACACTGAAATTATCCTATTGGTTGTTAAACATGATAATATTTAAACAGACAGTCTATACTTGAATTTTTTTTCATATATTTACTGAAATAAATTTCTTTTCAGTATATTTGTTCATTGTATAACATTTTGACAAACTTTGAATGTTTAATGTTCATTTTTGTAGATACGATTTTGTTTAAATATAATCATACATAACATTGGAAAATAATAAATGATAAAGCTTGAATACTCATCAGGAACTCTTAGAAAACGAACTAAGAGAACAAAAAGCTCTTTAGTTACGCGAGCTTTGATTACAATAGTTTGCAAACAAATTATTAAATAAATTAATAAATCAATTATTATTGTAGAAAATATAATAATTTAAAAATCCCGCACCAAAATCTACTGCCAAGTGTATAAATCTACCTCATCATCAATTTATATTTGGATTATGATTCCAATCTGAATATTAAATTATGCAAATTTCATCATGAGAGATTTTAGTTTGCAAACACGTGTGCACGTGTTGATACGCAAAACATGTTTATGAGCAATAATGTGACAATGTTTTTTTTTTTATTCTAATCACGTATAAAAAAATTGCAAAAATGTTGTTTGATTGTAAATTATGGCGCATTAAAATTAGGAAAAGATCGGCAAAAAATTGTTAACGATAAAAAAAATATCATCGTTAAATTTTTTTTTTTTTTTAACAGTGAAGTTTTATACCTCAGCTAATCAGCAATGGATCAAGAATTAGACGATAATTCAGTATTGCAGCCTTTACAATTGGTAACAGAAAAAATTTCACCGACTATCGTTGGCATAGCCGAAGCGCCTCCGCGTGCTGTCGATGTACAGTTCAGCAATATTAGTTATACAATACCACATCGTAAAGGTGAGCAAAAAGGTACTTTAAAACATTTTTTTTTTTTTGGTATTTTCTATGTGATGGAAAAAAACCATATTAAATTATTAGAACTGGTTTTATAAGAGGCATTACTTTTTAATGATGCCCAAGCTTTGCAAGAAATAACGTTCAAATTTAAGCATTATGTTAGTTGTCATTACTAGAATCGTGGAAGGAAAAATTTTAATATCTCATAACTTTATGTATTTAAAATTTGAAATTTTTTATGTTTGAAATTATATTTTCAATCAAATTGTAAATAAATAAAAGTAAAAAAAAATCAAATCATAAAACTTTCTATTAGGCATTGTTAATAACGTAACTGCATAAAGTATAAAGTTCAACGAACTTTATCATCACAATTAGTTTACGTAATTTTTTAATTAACAATCGCATCAGCAAATTATAGTTTACATGAATGTAATTTTAGTCAGACACGATGCACAGTTTGTGAATGCGATTCTGATATTATCATGCGACATTTCATGATATATGGTGAATAATAAAATGTAATTTTATTCTAATTTAATCATGCACCAATGATAGCTATCCTACCGTAAAAATTTTATAACAACAATGCATTGTTAATAATAATTTTATTAAATTTTTAATAAAATAAGTTCTTTACGAAATAAAATTATTTATAAAACACTAATAATTGGATTCTTAAAAACGTACATTATTAAAAAAAAAAGACATAAATACATGAAATTTAATGCAGTTTACTTTGATATCATGTAAATAGTCGAAATACATTAAATTTCAAGTGCAAATTTAGTTAAAAATTAAAGTACACTCATCAAATTACATGTTTTTTTAATAGATACATTTTCATTGTTAATAATATTAAATGAAAAAAATTTTCATTATCATGGCAATAAATAAAAATACTTTTCTTTATCTACAGGCAAATGGAAACAGATTCTACGCGGAGTAACCGGCGAATTTCGTTCAGGTCGGCTAACAGCAATTCTCGGACCTTCTGGTGCTGGTAAAACCACTTTACTAAACCTCGTTGCAACTCGTGGTTTACGTTGTTCTAAATTAGCCCTCAAAGGTACTTTTCGTCTAAATGGATCGTGTTTTAACGAAAATCCCGAACTTTTTCGTCGCCTTAGCGTATGTTACGTACCTCAAGAATTTGCTCTGATGCCACTTTTGACTACTAGAGAAACAATTTACATAGCGACAAGGTTGAAATTACCTGTTAAGGGCCACGATTCAGCATCTAGAAATTATATTGTAAGTATTGATTTTATAAAAAAATTTAATTTGTCATGGATATTGATAGCATTATGAGTTTAATTTTAACATCATAAATAATTTTACAAATTCTTATTCTACTATTAGAATTGCAAATTAAACGTTTGAATAATTCATTATGCACTTAAAACTAATTTAAGTGGTATCATATATTTTTTTGTGATAAATGTGTAATTAGCTGACATTTTTAACATAAAAACTTGACTGTATAATTAAAATATGTTATATACAAGATGATGAATACTTAATACTATTTTTTAACGATTTTTTAAAATTAAAATTATTTACGAATTATTATCTAAAAAAGAAATTTGAGACAGAACTATTATTTTCAAAATTATAAGGCTCCGGATATTTGAAGGGGATAGCACGTTCGGCTTGAACGATTTGAATATCTAGAGCTTCACAACATTTAAATATATTGTTTATAATTTTAAAACTGTTTCAATTAATTAAACGTAATTTCGATGAAAAATTTGAAAGATCATTTTTTAAGTTATTAATGAAATGAAAGTAAAAAAAAACATTTTTATAGAATGGAAATTATTTTGAATTAGTTATATTGCAAGAACAAAAACAATACTAAACAAATAAAATAATTCACAATTTAATAAAAACATACGAACTTATTACAAACCCTTTTTTTATATATAACTTGATTAACGTTTTACGTTCGATTTACGTTCTCGATTTACGTTCTTGCCGTCAACATTAAATAAATATTGTCACATACTGTAAGATTAATCTTAATTCGTGAAATGGAAATTCATCTCTGATAAACCAGTCTATATCTCAATATATTGTTCCACTGTGATTATTAGTATCTTTTTCGCGAACAGAAACAATGTATATTCAAAGAAGTTAATCTTAAATTATAAAACGTCTCAAGTTTTTTAAATATTTGTCTCGTAAAGAAGCCGTTTTTTTTTTTTTTTTTTTAAAGAAAAATTATTTTTGCTCATTACTTTATTTTAAATGAAATTTAATTATTTTTTCTTTTGTTCTACTTATGAATTATTTGAAAATTATAAATAACATGTATTTTCATATTTCTCAATTATAAATTTCATAAAGTATTGTTCACAAAAATGTAATTTGAAAAAATAAAAATATGTCGATTAACCGATTTAAAAAACGATACAACCAATAACTAAAAAAATTCCATTGCAACTGGTTTTTTTCACGAGTGCACATGCACGCAGTTACGTTGGCTAAAATTATTTCGAAACGATTTCGAAATTTCTCACATGCCTTGACTTACATGAAAGAAAGCTATTCCATATAATTTAACGTGCATAAAAAAAAACGATAAACGAATAACAAAATAAAATGCGTCTCGTATTTAAAAAAAATGAAAATTAATAATCAATTTTAACAATCACGTTCTAAAGTCCTTTTTTTTATATTTAGATTCAGAGAGTAGTTGAAAAGCTGAGCCTGGAAAATTGCATGGACACATTAACCGGCAACTTGAGCGGTGGCGAGAAAAAACGGCTATCAATAGCGGTGGAAATGATTACCAGTCCATCGTTATTACTCCTTGATGAGCCAACTAGCGGCCTTGATAGTGCCTCATCAAATCAGGTAATTTATTTTCATACTTCAATCCTCTTTATTTTTATGTACTTTATAAAATACTTGCGTAATTGTTTATTAGCGGTCGAATGATGATAAGAAAAAAAAACATAAATTTTTAATCTTAATGTAATTTTTATTTGACGTTCTCTACATTGTATGTAACTGAGGAAAAAGTTGCATTATCTTATTGTTAATGATTTTTTGCAGTTTACGATAGTTTTATTTTTATAAGATATATCTGGTTTTTTTTGTAATATATTTTATCTAATACTTTCAATTATAAATTAAACGTTGATTAAAATTATTACAAAGTCATATTAATTGTATTTTATTTAAAAAATTTGATATAAAAATTTCTTAGCGATTGTTACTTATGTATACATTAAATATTAATTTAATAGATAATTTTTTCATGCATTAACGAAAATAGAGCTGTCAATATGACGTAATTTGCATTTTATTTAAAATAACTGTTTTTCTTAGACAGTGCACGTTTTATTGGCACATGTTTACGTTTCATCAAACAAGATAAAATTGTGTATATAGTATCATAATATTAAAAAAATAAAGTTAGAATGTTAAAAAATCTCAAAATATTTGACTTTTTCTAGATCATTCATCTTTTAAATATAACCTTTTTTACAATCTTAATATTTTTATTAAGATCAATCAAACAAGTTATTTAGTAAACTGCATAAAAAACGTTTTTTTTCCAAACTCACTTTGAAATCTAATGAAAAAAAAATTGTTTTCCAACGTGAATTAAACCAATCATACAACATCTAAAAATAAATTTCAATCCATTAGGTAATTAGTCTTCTATATTCAATGGCAAAGAATGGCTGTACAGTTGTTTGTGCAGTGCATCAACCAAGTAGTCAAATGACATATCGATTCGATGATTTATTGATCATGAGTCAAGGCAGATGCCGTTTTTGTGGACCACGGGATCATGTGCTTGATCATTTTACAGAAGCTGGTTATATTTGTCCGCCGTTTTATAATTTAGCCGAGTTTGGTAAGTTAGCTTATAAATTAGTTAAGGGGTTGATTTCGTTTGAATGTTATTATGTAATTATGAAAATTATCATTTAAAATGAATTTGTCACGGGAATCTAGCCACATTCAAATGTGAACTGTCACTAAGCTGTTAAATAAAAAGCGAAGACAATTAATAAGAGGTTGTCAGTGGCTCAGTCGGTAGAGCGATGGATTCATAATCTCGAGGACTCAAGTTCGAATCCCGCTCTCGTCAGCCGATTGATACAAGCATCACTGTGTACAATACATATGCTTTGCTCACAAACACACAGAGAAACCTCCGTCGCTAATTAGCATCGTAATGATAGCATAAATACAGCGACGTTAAATAAATATAGATACGGGTCGCACATAGTCAGACACTGAATTTAAAAAAAAATTCATTTTTCTGTTTCAGATAAGTATAATTTTTTTTTAATTTAAAAAAAAAACCTGAAACAGAAAAATGAATTTTTTTCCTTTCTTAATTCAGTGTCTGACTATGTGCGACCCGTATCTACTTACCACTGCAAAATTACAAAATTACAATTTTTTCACATAGGTTAATCAATTTTATTTTATTAATTAATTAAGACAAAAATAATCATTATTTACGTTTGTTTCCTAGTATTGGAAGTAGTCTCCGGTCAACGAGGAGGTAATTACGAATTAATGCATAATAAAGATAAAGAGCCAATAGAAGAAATGAATGTAAAATACGATTCGAGATGTTCTGATGAAGAATCAATAAGTAGTACTACAGGACGTTACGCTGTTTCTAGTTGGCAGCAACACAAAGTACTTCTTCACCGAGCTTTCATTTGCATTGCACGTGATAACGTATGTATAAAGATTAATATTTTAACAGATCTTAAAATAGTGCATTATAAAACAAGTGCGCAAAATGATTAATTTTATGTATACGAATTGTGCACTGTGCATCTTTACACGTATGATTTCTTTCAATTTTTTTTTGAAACATGGTTGATCTAATTCTTGCATTTTGGCTGACATGCTTAAAGCTGTTAATTTATAAAAAAAATGCTTAGTCGAAATAAGAGAATCAGACCATTATCATATGCTAAATAAATAAAATTCCAGCTTTTGACATTCAATAAGGAAAAAATAGTTTTATTATCATAAGGGTGAACTTTTTCAAATAATTTAGTTCATTGCATGATTTTTAATTTGAATAAGAAAGAAGTTTATAATAAAATTTATAAATAATTGTATGATATTGACCATAAGACAATTTTTGAAATTTATCAATGAAACAATATATTATCATAATTTTAATTTTAATTTTCTTTTTATGTTGTAGACATTAACAAATTTAAGGCTCTCAGCACACTTGGTTGTTGCCGTACTTTTAGGAATAGTTTTTTACGATTTTGGACAAGACGCGAGTAAAACACAAAGCAACATAGCTTGCCTATTTTTCTTTGCCATTTTTCTTTTTTTCGCCAATGCCATGCCAGCCGTCCAAATGTGTAATATTTTATTTCTCTAAGTTTTATTTTTTAATTTTAATTCTTTTTTGTTTTTAAATCTTTTTTTCATATATATGTTTACTTGCATTGAACTGGATTCTATCCAATCCAGTGGGGAATGCAAAATACCGACATTACAGTTTTACAATTCTTTTATTTTTAATCCAAAAGTATTAAAAATATTTCACATTAAATCCTTACATTCCATCTAATGAAAAGCATGAGATAGAGATATTTCAAAAATTTTCGTATGAAGATAAAAAAACTAGGAAACTGTAATGTCGGTAACCATATATAAATCATATACCCTGAGTTATATCAGCTTAACAATTAAGTTATCGTTATTAAAACTTATAACAAAATGAAAAAACATCAAAGGATTAAATAATACTAAACTATATTGAATATTAATTTGCTAAATTTTAAATATTTTTAACATCCCTCAGTTCCAACAGAAGCGACAGTTTTCATCAGGGAAAATACAAACAATTGGTACTCGCTAGAGTCTTATTACGTTACAAAGGTGCTCTCTGACCTTCCATTGCAGGTATGAAAGTATTTGATATTTAAAATAAAAAATCTATTTAATTTCTTTTTTATAATTTTTTTCAGATTGTTTGTCCAACTTTTTTCTTGGCAATAGGTTATTATATGACTGGACAACCACTTGAGTTAACGAGGTTCTTTCAAGTGTGGTTACTTTGTACACTCTTCACTGTGTTGGCGCAATCTTTTGGAATCGTTACTGGAGCTGCATTTGATACATGTGTAATGTTTCTTTCTTTAAACAATTTAAAATAATTAATTTGATGAAAAAAATTTCAATTGCTATTTTTGTATTGTTAATTTTTTTTGACATGTATATAAACGATTTTTGCAGGCTGGTATGTTTTTAGTACCTGCATTCAACATTCCAATGTTTCTCTTCGCTGGATTTTTCCTGAAACTCGGAGAGATTCCAACTTTTTTGAATTTTTTTAGTTTTATAAGTTATTTTCGGTAAGAAGTTTAGCCAATCCATCTTTACATGTTCGATTAAATCCAAATAATTTTTAAAAATCAATTGTTTATACACAAGATAAATTGTTGAAAATAAATTCTATTTTCAGATACATTTTTGAAGGCCTAGTTCAATCGGTCTATCTGAACCGCACCAAGATACCCTGCAAAACCGACTTTTGTTATCTCCGTACATCCGAAAAGATTCTCAGCGAGCTCGATATGCCTTCCGTGCCATTTTGCACGACGGTACTTGCGCTTGTCGCTTGGATAATTATCCTCCATACGCTTATCTACAGCGTGTTACGCTGGAAACTTTACAAAGTTAAGAGATAAGACACGCTAGTTTTTATACTTATTTTTAGAAAAATTCTTTGCTCAACCATCGAGCCAATAATTGTGATGAAAAATAATATTTTTTTACGATCAATGCGTGTTAAATTTATTTATATACTTATACAAATAAGGCATTTAAATTATTAACGTTAAATGTACAAAAAATTTCAAGAAATCAAAACAAATTTAGCATAATGATATTTGCGTTACAATGTTAATCTGAACGATAAGCAAAGTTCAGATAACAAATTAATATTGTATACTTGTCTATACAACTTCTTTTTTAGTATGAAGTTTGATATAAATATATTATAACATTTACACAAATCGATAAAATTTAAGTATTAATTGTTAAATATAAGTAATGACGTTTTGAGTAATATAACGTTAGATGTTTGCTAGCTGTTATCGGAAAAAAGTCATGTCAAAACAATCGTGTTAAAGTAATATGTGCCATTCTCATGTGGAAATGTTTAAAATATTTTTGCAAAATATAAAAAAAAGGAGTTTATAAAAAAATTAAAAAGATTTTTAAAATTACGGGTCGATTGTGTAAGAGATTGTAATGCAGTATTTGATGGGAAGCAGAATTGTACATATAAATCTAAAATTACGTAAATTTGAAAGCGAAAATATTTAAAAATAAAAGATTATTTTATGTTTTGTTATTAAGGTATGATTAAAGTTTAATTAAATCATAGTTATCGTTCGAATTAGATATCACAATCTAAAAAGTAAAAAATTTTTCTATTTTGTTTCCACGAAATTTGTAAAAATCGTGTTTTACGTACATATTTTTGTTGAAAATACGTAAAGCATTCTAGACTGGCGTTGAATAGTAGAAAAAAAATATTGCATTTGTAAAAATTTTTTTTTGTTTGAAAACAAGTTTTATTGTTGTATACATTTGTTTAGAAAATTAATTATTCATATAAAACCGGTAAACCTTCTTTGTAAAATTTAATATTTATTTATTGAATGAATAAATATCAGGTATATTTTATATCTATTCATGAAAGAATAGCTTACTTTTTTAAGAAATAATTTTTAATGAAATATTATTTCTATATAACGCTCTTTATTTGATAAAATGGAAAGACAATACATATAGATATATTGAAAAAAAATTTTGATTATTTAAAAAAGATTCTAATATTTGGAATATAGTAAATTTGTAAATTATATTGTTATACAAATTTAACTTATTACACCAAGCATTATTAATTGAAAATTATTGATATCAACGAAAGTAAACTCTTTTTTTATGAATAAATAAGCAAAAGAATTCGTTGATTGTAAATTTAGTATTTTTTAGTTTCTAACTTTTTTTTTGTTATAAACCTGAATGTGCTTATAGTATAAAGTTTAATGCGATTATTATATCCATAGATAATATTTTTTATAAAATGGTTATATTTTTGGGATGGGAACGCGATGTACGTAATAACGTTAACAAAGTGATATGCATATATTGATTGTTAAGTTTTGTAAATACTCAATTTTTCTACCGTTTATATTTTATGTATATTTTATATTAACATGGTTAAAAATCAACAATTTTTTAATAAAATTATAGATCTACATTTGTCTAAAAAACTTTCTTGTCACACCTTTCATATCAGTTTTCGGTTTTGTTAACGGGCCTTAATTTTTGAAATATTTATATATTATTATTGATTTTAAATATAAATAAATATGAAATATTGAAAAAGTTTGTATATAATTGAAAACTAAATTATTCGATTTATTTGAAGCTAATGACTATTGAAGCTAATGGATTTTCTACAGTATCATCGATAAATTATTAGTTAAAACAAAAAATTTAAATAATATGAATTTAATTAATTTCTTTTACTGAGACAAAAAAATATGGAAATGAATAACAATCTTTTTGAAGCCAGTGATCTACAAAGTAGATCGTAAATTCAACAATCATGGTAATCGCAACGAAGATTAAAACAGTCAACTTATTCAACTGATAGTAAATATCACGGCCGGCATTGTCTTCAGTCGGCACTGTCAAATGTCGTGCAATCATTTTCCTCGTAGCAATTTCATTGAAACATTGACTAAGTGAAAAATTAGTTAGCCATCCATTCGCAATACCCCGTTGTCGAGCGTTGAATTATCTTTCTTCCGGAATAGTATCATTAAAATATTAGCTGTGCAAAAGTCAATAACCTATGCACATACGCAGCGGTATCCTATTGTTTAGCGCTAAATTATCTCTCTCCCTTATTAATTTAATTTAAAAATTAGATACGCAAAAAAACAACTTCCACGCTATTATGGCTTACATTGAATTTTTTTCCCGCGGTTTATTAAGGGGAATATTTAGTATGCGAATAACTAATGACTAACACACCCTGTATGCCCTATTGTTTAATAGTATTTTTTTTATCATCACCGCTTTGTCGGTAGACATGATTTATCTACTAAAATAATTTATTTATTCATTTTTATTTATTTAACGTCGCTGAATTTATGCTGCCATGGCGATGCTAATCAGCGACGGAGGTCGTTTCGGTGAGTTTGTGATCAAAGCACACGCAACGTACAGTGGTGCTTGTATAAATTAGACGAGAGCGGGATTCGAACTCGGTACCGCAAGATTACGAATCCGTCACTCTACCGAGTAAGCCACTGATGAGCTCAAAATCAGATTTTAAAATAATTTTTTTAACTGAAAATTTAAAATACTTGAGTTTCTAATCGTTTGAAACAATTCAAAATTATACATAAATAAAAATCTTAACAGTTTAAAAATAAGGATAAATCCTTATTTTTAAACAAGACGATGTAGTTAATATAATTTCCAATGATATCTAAATTGTATTTTTCCTTCAATTTTAGTATTTCTTTGCTTAAAATATTAGGTATAATATTCCATAGATTCGATAATTAAAAGTTTAATAGAATTAAATAATTTTCAATGCTATTACGAAATTTAAAAATTACACAGTTTCTCATAATAAAATTCATTATTTTCCGAGAATAAATGATGTTAATTTACTTCTCCATTTAAGAAAAGCATATAAGAAGGCTAATCCGGAAAACACAATTTAAAAAAAATTTGACTTTAGTATATGTAAGAAATTTAAGCTAAAATAAAATTATTAATTTACTTTTTACACTGCCGCCGAGCTAATTTTGCCCCCCTTCGTCTAAAATCGACTTATCTAAAAAGTTTTATAACTCTGGAAAAAATGGTCGTAGCCTAAAAATTCCAACGGGATTCGAAAGATTATTGGGAATTCTTTCAAAAACCATTGGTTTGATATGAAAAAAAACATTTTTTTCGCATCTCTTATTCTTGTTTAAAAAGAAATTTTTTCTTAACTTTGTTTTGACTATATAAAATAGTGTTAAATTTTAGTACAAATCGTTACATTAATACAAAACTATATAGATTTTAAAGCTTATATTTCGACGATAATAATGCAGTGTCGAACGTCTCGATTCGACCTTTTAAACCGGAGTTATAAGATTTTATATTAAAAATAAGGCTTTTTTTCTATGTATGAATATCTCTGAATTTATTTATAAACCGTTAAAGTTTATTGCGCGGTTGCCACTTGTGTTACTGGCCAGTACTGTCAGCAATTTCGGAACACACCCCCAATGGTACTAGTTTCAAAATTTCTTTCTCAGCGCTAGAGCTCAGAACGCCACCTACTCTGAGTTTACATAGCAAACTGCCTAAGATGTAAAGTATTTTGCGCTTACGCACATTTCTTTTTCGTCCGAGTCTCCAAGATCATAGCCTCAGAAAATGTTAGCTGTGTTTGGACGTTTAGAAGGAAAACATCATTGAAACAATTCTCAAGTTTTTTATATTTTATCGATATGGTATGTTATTTCCATTTTCTATTTCAATATTTTTGAACTAAGATTTAAATAGTAACTTGATTTTTTTATTTAATTAATTATGAAAATTATTAGATACATAATAGTACATTACGATACACGTGCTCTAAATGGTCCTTTTTTACATGGCGTGCAGTTAGCGCCCGAGTCAAAAAAAGGCTGTATTCTACGTCTCTCCTCTGCGACGTTGCGCGCGGCACCAAATATTCATCCGAAGTTGGTATATTTCTTATTAATATTTCTTCTGATCTAAGAGCTCCACAAATACCAAAAATAAGAATTATCTGCAACATACGAAAGTAATAAATTTAAAATAATTTATAAAAACTAAAATTTTGTAAATAAATTCATAAATACCTTAAGGGCTAAATATACATGATCATCACTGTTATATAAAAATTATTGAACTTGATCCCAAGTTAATACTTCTGCATTCTTTGGCTTATATCGCTTAGATTTGTTTTTCAATCAAGACTAGTTTTTCCTACTTATTAATTTTTATTCCATATCTAAGGTTTAACGTCGTTTTTAACATAGACCATTGACTCCAGACTGTTGTCGGTTTCAACTTTTTAAACAATTAGTCAAAATATACTAATAACACACTTTCATTGACTTCCTTGACATTGTTTTTCTCCGTCCATTTTATGAAATCTTTATAGGCTTGATTGTAACGAATCATTGATTTTGGCGGCAATAAATTATTTGTAATAAACTGACCATCTGCTTCAAAATTTCTTAAACATTCTTCTTCCTCACAACTACTTTCATCTGACTCTGATGAAGCCATGCTTTATCAATAACTAAAAGAAATTTAAAACAAAATTGTGAAAAAATTGAGGTTATGTCTAATAAGCTCGATTTTCTATATTTATTTAATTACTTGAGCATTTTGATTCTCTCACCATTAACTAACTTTTTTATTAATTTAATATCAATTTTTAGAGTATAATTATTTGAAATGTAACATGAACTAATGAAATATAAATTGTTATACTAGTACATAATTAAATGTCTTTAATATATTATTCAAATTACATGAATATATATTTGGAACCTAGTACAAAGACTATTTTTTTTTAATTCGAATGAACTAAAGTATTTAAATTAAATTTGATAAATATATTTACTTAATCTATTTTTATTCTAAACAAAATTAAATTTTCTATTTTTTTCTCAATATAAAAAGTTAAAATGAATTTTTAAATTAACTGTAAACTTTTCATGAAATTAAATAAAAATATTGAGGTTAAGTTATTACGAAAAACGTTAATAATTATACTTACAGAAAAAATGAAATAAAATACCTCTGAACTTTTGTAGATCTGATTTCAGCTATAAAACATAATCTTATATAATCTAAAAGAAAAAATGTGAATTAAAACTGATTTAAATCTATGCTGAATGATAAAAAAGAAATTAAGCGATTATGACGATCAGATTTCTTTTTGGTAACCGTAGGTTAGTCCGTAGTACCATCACACGCTGTTTTTATCATCTAGCATCTATAAAGAACTGGAGAGAGAGAGCGAAGAACCAAAGGTGTTCTGCGGTCATACGCGCTCACAAAGTAGTTCCTTCATTTTTGATAAACGCCGAAATAAAAAAAAAGTATGCGAGGAACTTTCGTCACGGGTATAAGAAAAAATCGTATACGCTACACGGGTCGATAACACGACTTCTTTTCATGGGTGTTGCCACCCTCGCATCCGGATCGGGCGGCAATCTCACCCATGAAAAAAGTCATGTTTTTGCCCCTAGTGGCGTAATATACTATTTCAATTATTATCTGTTGAAGTAACATTCTAATAATAAAAAATAAATATGATTTTGATAAAAAAAACATTTAGCAGTTAAAAAAATTTATTAAAATAACATCTATACCATACCTTGTAAAGTTTCATTTGCCCATTCATTCTGCATTCTTGTATAAACTAAATTTACAATATTCATATTTGTATTTTTTAGTTTCTTTACTTTTTAAAATACTACTTGTATATCTGTGACTTGAAAGAAAAATAGCATAAGTCTGTTTTTTGAATTTTCGAGAAAATGAGGTTTTTATGTTTGCGTCAATACGTAAGATCGAAAACTAAGAGACGCAGAATGATACTAGGCTAGTTTAATTAAGTATAAAATACCTTTCTAGCCGTGCTTTTAGCTTCAGCTAATGTTCTTTTATCTACCGGAAATAACGAAAAACCTCTGAATTATGTTTTTATTCCTTCCGTTCGCGATCTGTGCAGTTCTTAAAGTTTTTCTAAAACAGTTTAATTGATTTTTTTTTTATGGCGCGTATTTAAATGGCATCTAGATGTTTCGGCCGCGACTATTGCACTATAACATAATATTTATTACTAGAGAGTACATGTAAAAACTGCCTATGGTGACTGATTGTGATAAAAATGAGCAAGTGACATGTCTAGATGAATTAAATAGTTAATGACTAAAAAACTACTTAATAATATTATAGATTTGTTTTAGTATTAAAAAATCAGCCCATCGCGATATATTCTTTTGTTCTGAGTTAAATTATGCTGGTAGTTCACAAGCGAATTATTAAAGTTTGAATGTGCGGTTAACACGTAAGCGAAAAAACACTTATGCCTTGCGTATCGGCTTTTCTAATGTGTGCTACGTGAAAGCGGTATACTTTTAGGTTTATAATTCACTGTTAACTCAATTTTCCAAAAGTACAAACTTATGTCGTTTTTCCTTCAAGCCATAGATATATACTTTGATCTGATACATTATCAACAGTTTTCGATTTATCGAATTCGGAATGAACATATCTGGTGTTTCTATCTCTTTTTAGAAAATTTATTTCTTTGAACTTTTCATAATTTTTTCGTTTTTCACACATATTTATATATTCTAAAATAAAATTCAAATAAAATAATTTAAAATTTTAGTAATTTCATAGTAAAGTAATTTAGATTAAGTTATAGTTCTTCATAAGGCCTACTTTGGATATGAAATCATTTATGTCCTTTGGTCGTATTCAGATGAAAAATTCGACAAAAGTGGCGAACAAGATTCAATAATTTAATAAAGTTTAAATATGCATCTAAAATTTTATATAAAAACGTTGCGTTTTGTTTAAGCTTTATTTAACTCTTTATACAGAGTTTTTTTAACTATATGCAGGCCAGGAACTATTGTATAAAATAAAAAAAAGTAACAAATTTTGTATCTTATTAAGCTAAATTAAACTTGCGACATTTTTTTCGTTGATTATATTACATAGTATATTTTTAATTTTTGTATCGCACTTTTTTAAAACTTATCTATTAACTGCATTGCAGTTAAATCAGGAATGCTAAGGAAACTTTTGACATGAATATGATAAATTTTCTGCTTAAATTTTTCTTCTTGAATCATACTTAGGCTTTATTAATATCAATCTATTAAAAATATATTTGCCTTTAACAATTTAACAATTTCTTTGACTTATCTACTGCTTTTAATATTCGTTTTCATAAAGAGGCAAAAGATAAGATTCTCTACTCAATTGAAGAAATGGTGAAGCCTCCGTAGTGATATGATCGACATCAATATCTGTACCAGACACATACATTTTAAGGGTAACATTGTTGGTGCGATTTTTTGTGGCTTCGATTGCAACTTCGACTAATTCGTTGCTCACTCTTTTGCAGTCAGCGACATCAAGGACTGCAAGATTATGTAATTTTTTAATTAACTGACATAGGCCTTGATTTTTCACTTTGTTACAACCAGAACATCGCAGCTTAAGCAAATTTGGTATATTTGTGAGTAACTCATCAGTAATTTCGGGGAGGTAGCTTATATTGAGGTATTCAAGTTTTGATAATGAGACGATATAAGACAAACCTTCATTACTAATTGTATTACAAGCTGCAAGTATTGAATATATTCATAAATGAAATATTATAATTCCAAATAAATTTTTTTATTCGTTAATAAATATTAAAATATTTGTTCTTATTTTCTAAAGTAAATTTTTATATTATTGCAATTTAAAAAAAAAGCAAATTATGCAACTAGGGAGTAAAGTGCTTTATTCTTACCTCAACCATGGCCACTTTATTAACTTAAAAAAGTAGACTTGATTTGAAAGAATTGAGATTAAATTTTTTTATAGAGATTTTCAATAATATATTAAATTTTATAAATTTTCTATTTTACGGCAGAAATAAAATTTAGAGCAAGAAAAGAACTTATCTTCCGCTAAATTTGCGAGGGAAAAGTTCCTATCTCGCGTCAAATTTTAGACTTAAGATGCGGCTTTCTTTCGGCCCGCTTTTCGAGTTAGTAAAGTGGCCATTTCTGTTGAAGTGGAAATAAAAGAATTTTCGAAACTTGTTCGAACGAAAAATTTTCACAAGTCGTTATAAGAATTTATTTTGAAAATAGGGTTGATGCGTCAGTTACCCTGGGTTCAACGTAAACTTTTTAAGATTTCATCAAATTAAACAGATTTTTCGATTGCTGTGATAACACTCAAAACATTCAAGTATCTTTTATTTAATATGCATAATTTAATTATTATGTATAGAAGAATGTTTAAAATATTATTAAAAATATAAAAATTTATGCATTCGTCAAATACCGTATTGTCAACTTTCATATTTTTATATACCGTGTTTCAGTTTCCGCGACCCCAACTAATTGCTAATTGTAAGTTGGTAAGCCCTTGATCAAATATCGATCTTCGATTGCCGTGCATTTTTAATCGGTTTACCTTTATCTTCATCAAAAACTTGTTTATTTATCGTCCCATATGGAAATAATTTATGTGAAAAACTGTAAATAATAGTAAATAATTGTAAATAACTGTTAAAAAATGTAGGAATTGAGACATAAATAATAGTTATTTACAGTTATTTACTATTATTTATTATTAATTACTATTATTTACAGTTATTTACAGTTATTAACTGTTATTAACTGTTATTTACAGTTATTTACAATTATTTACAATTATTTACAGTTGTTTATAATTATTTACAATTATTCATAATTATTTACAGTTATTCATAATTATTTACAGTTATTTACATTTTCAAAAATTTTTGAATTAGTGGATAATTTAATGTTATTAATAATTATTTACAATTATTTATAGTTATTTACAGTTATTTACAGTTTTTTACAGTTATTTACAGTTATTTATAATTATTTACAACTATTTACAATTTCCCATAGTTTTTTACAATTATTTACAGTTATTCACATTTTTAAAAATTTTCGCCTATATATAAAATTATTGAATAAATTCGTGGTAATTTTCGAAAATGTAAATAACTGCAAATAATTGTAAAAAACTATAAATAATCGTAAATAACTGTAAATAATTGTGAAAAAAGTGAATAAATGTAAATAACTGTAAATAAATATAAATAACTGCAAATAAGTGTAAATAACAGTTAATAAGTGTAAATAACAGTTAATAACTGTAAATAAGTGTAAATAACAGTAAATAATTGTAAATAATTGTAAATAACTGTTATTTATGTCTCAATTCCCACATTTTTTAACACTTTTCTACAGTTATTTACAGTTATTTACATTTATTTACATTTATTTACATTTATTAACAGTTATTTACAATTATATCCAAAAATTTTTTCCATATGGGGTGTACAGCAATTTAACTTTATGCTTATATCTGTTCCAGTTACTATACTTTATAAATAAATAATAAAATTATTTTTAAAAACGCAAATTTTTAGTTTTTTTTTTTAAATTTATAAATATTTTACTATAATAAAATGCATTCACTTATGATACTTTTTATAATTGGATTGCAATCCTTAAATTTTTTGATAAGGCATGCACGAAAAATAAATAATTCGCGTTACCAAAATTTCAAACATTATACAATATAAAAAGTCGATGAATTAAATTTTTAGTTTTCTAATAATTAAATTATACTTTGAAAATATTGAAATTTTTTTTGTATTATCAATTTAGGCGTAAACCTTAACGTATTGAAATATAGGGGCACGTTAGTCGAGAAAGAATGGTCAATGGTAACTGGCTCATTGACCCTTAAATCATTTATTATAAAGAATATAACAATAAATTACAACTTGCAGTGAAATTTTTTCCGATATACTTGATGAAATTAAGATAAAAATTGAAAAATATTTACTCACCTGAAACATCGATCCTTTTTAATTGTTTGCATGTTACTCCTATCACTTTTAAAGCTTTATTATCAATAAAATCGTTACCAGAAACATCTAAGATCTTAACACCACTAATAAATTGAATGAACGATATCTCATTACTGCTTCGTACTTTTGTTTTGAAGATTTTCATATTTAAAGATTCAAATTCATTTAGTGCTAAAGTGTGTAATTTTTGGAACTTTTTTATAACCTGTTAATAAAGAAAATATACAAATAATCATTATTTAAACGAATGAATTTAACTAATTTAATATTAAAATATAAAATTAACTTACATTTCGAAAATAGTACATTGATATATAAAAAGAGTTATCTATGATAAGTGTTTCTATAGAATCTGTTGGTAGATATGATAAACATTTCCCAGTAATTGTGGTAAACATAAGTCTAACGTACCGAAGTTTCTTGTTATTTAAAAATAATTTTGATAACTCTTTCTCGTAAATTGGTTCATGTTTAAGTTCTGTCAAATATTTATTTGTGATATCAATATATTCTAAATTTGTACAATATTTAGCAAAAATATGTACTACTTCGTCATCTAATTCAAGCCAATTCTCGAATCTTTCAGAAACATCGATATGAGTGAGAAATGAGCCACAACGCTTTAATACTTTTTCAAGAGTTATGATCTTCAAGGCTCTTAGGTACTTGCAAGTGCTATTATCTCCCCATGTTTCTACTTTTAAATCGAATTTCTTAAAAGTACGCCAAGTACGTCGACTAACAATTTTCCATCGTCTACAAACTATATACAAACATTACATCAATTATCAGAAATTAAATTTATGTTTATTTATGTTCGTAAAAATCAATAACAAATTTAGCATATGCTATACATACAGGATAAGAACATTTTAGTGTATAAATACCTTTTTCCAATACTAAACGATTTCCACGAGGAATGTAAGTGAAAATCTGCATTAAGCAATCATCATTTAATTTCTGTATTTCTGTTTTATAATTTACTAATCTGCATCCAGTAGAAATATCTGTAATATATAATTATAAGTTAGGGAAATGTATAACATACTGGCATTAGAGTTTTGCATATTTTTGATTCTTAATACTAAAGTTTTAAAAATAGTCTTACATTATACCCATTTATTTGAACTATTAAAAAAAATTTTTGAATAAAAATAGAAATTTCAAGAAACTACAATGTCGGTAACTATGTTTCAATCATATACTTATTATATCACCTTAATTTGTGAAGAAATGGTTTGCAAAATATGCTTTGGTATTTCTAAATATGCTTCAACAATCAAAGTATATGAAATGTTGAAAAGGATGTAAAAAAAAGTTGATTATTATTAAACTAAATTGAAGTGATGTGTTGGAAATGATTCGATTTCCAACATATGGCTATAAACCGCCACTTATAGCAGATGTGCACAGCAGAGTGGACTTCATTGAAGGCTCGTCTAAGGCCGAGTTCGCCCGCTCCAGCAGGAAGTTATGGTCATTTCTTATTTCTCATTTTATATGTATCGAGCACCATTCTATCCTTGTTTTTCTTATGGAAGTAGAATAAGATAGAATGATGTTTGATACATGTAAACTGAGAACTAAAAAATGAGAAATGACTATAACTTCCAAACAGAGGCTGGATTTTTATCTACTTCTTGCTGGGACTTTATTAAGGCAATTTGTGCGCTCTCAACGAAGCAAATATATATATTTATGTCGCGGTAGGTCGTATTCGGTGGAATACCCATAGACCACGCTAAATTTGTATAGGCATTGCATACGTTCATGCTAATATCTCGACGATATTCCCTTAGGGAGTACTGACAGAGAGAATATCGTCGAGATATTAGCATGAACGTATACAATGCCTACACAAATTTAGCGTGGTCCATAGGTATTCCACCGAATAAATAACTAATACTAAACAAACAATTTTACATGTAAAAAACACGTGTAAAAAATACGTGCTTTTTACACGTGTTTTTTTCACGTGCAAAAAAACACGTGTTTTTTTTTTAATAGGACTGTTAATATTTACCCCTGTTACTTTTAGTCCCGGTCTCCCCCACAGGAGAAAAGTTATCAAAGATTTTTTTTTCGAGATTTTAACATGGAGTCTTATGGCAGAATGCACTTTTGCCGCATTCAATTAAGAAATACAATTTATTCAACAAACATATATTGTTCAAATTTTTTATATAACATAAAAAAAATTTTAAGAAAGTGTAAATTAAAAAAAAAATAGGCATTGGTTATCTGTGAGAGTTGAAATAAGTTATTACGTGAAGGCCTACCGCGACATAAATAACTAATACTAAACAGTTGTGTAAAACGTGCCAGAATAAGCTACTTGCGTCGCGTACAAGCGTGCATAGCGACCGGATTACAGACATGCAGTGCTATAAAAAATATTACACTATAGATAAATCTTGATTATTAATTTTTATTTTCATTTATTACTATATGAATCTATTACTGTCGACTGTACACTGAAAGAAATTTCGTCTCTGGGTATCTCGATATTTAGAGTCTATTGATTTCATGAAAGAAACAACATTTCATAATACATTTCGTATTATTTCAATTCGTACAAGCGTATAAAATAAACTCTAAGAATCTTCGAATACATGCAAAACGAAACTGAACTTGATCTTACTCGAAATTCGTAAATATGGAATTCGATGAGTCCTCGCAATAGCGCAAGCGCACGGCCGAACTACCTCAACTCGGCTCTGGGCGTCTGAGACTCCGAGAGCCGAGATTCTCGATTTCTGCAATACCTTTGAATTAATAAGAGACTCCGACGCTAGCGAATCAATTTAACACAATGTATTGAAAAGTCTTTATCCCTTAAGTCATCGACATCTCCAAAGGCGAAATTTTTTTCAGTGTACACAAACAACTAATGATATTTTTGTCATTTCAATAACAAATTCGTAACTTGGCACATAAAAAAAAAATCTAATTTTTTTTAAATACATTAACTTACCACGAACATCATCTGAATTATCTATATGGTTCTTCGAATTTGCTGATTGCCCACTAATAAGTGATCGAGAATTTAGATTCGCCATACTTTCCATTTTTTAAATTTTTATCACTTTTATAAAACTTAAAACGAATGGTTAAATAATATCAAATTGTTATTTATGTTTATTGTAATGTTTCATTGAAATTTAGCAACGATTTTGCGTAAAATTAGCTATTTGATTGGTATAATAATGTAGCGATATTTTATTTTGAGAAAAAATTACGATATAAGCAAAATAAATATTAGTTATGAAAATTGAAAAATCTTTGCATTCTTTATCACTTTCTTGAACCATATCTGAACTAACTATAAACTAATGAAGCATCACTTGACCATCTGAGTATAGATTCTTACTTTCACTTACAGACTGTGGTGAGTACGTAGAAAATTACGTGTCAAATATGTATTTTAAGACATGTCTAATATTACATATTCTACACAACCATTTTCATACATTTATGTATGATTTAAGCCCGTTGTTCCTCATATATATACACTACGGAAGCGCCTAAGTGCCATGTAGTATATGCTTGTGCGCGTCACCTATATTTCAGTAGTTGCATTACTCGCTTTCCAATGTTCATGTTTCTAAGTGCCAAATCGGAAGGCAGGTAGATGAGCATATACGTGTAGCTGTGTGCGTGCAACGACACGCGGCTATTAGAGAAGGGGCTTCCCCCACTACTTTCAGATGTGACGTCATTGAATATTAGGCAGTTTGCTATACAAGCTCAGAGTAGGTGGCGTTCTGAGCTCTAGGGCTGTCATGGCGGCACATTACAATGTATCCGTGCATGCATGAGCATATACGTGTTGCTGTGTGCGTGCAACGACACGCAACGCGCTGATATTAGAGAAGGGGCTTTCTTTCCCCACTACTTTCAGACGTCAAACACGCAAGTTTTACTTTATCTTAATGTGACGTCATTGAATATACACAGATAGACTCATGAATGCACTCATAGATGTTAACATCGCAAGAATGTCGTAGTGTGACCGCCATGGCAGCGTTAGAGCTCAGAACGCCACCTGCCCCGAGCTTGCATAGCAAACTGCCTAATATGTAAAGTATTTTGCGCTTGCGCACATTTCTTTTTCGTCCGAGACTCCAAGATCATAGCCTCAGGAAATGTTAGTTGTGTTTTGACGTTTAGAAGGAAAGGAAGATCGCCTTTCGTCCCTTGTAATGTAATGTACTATTTATTCCCACCTCAACAGAAATGGCCACTTTATTAACTCGAAAAGCGGGCCAAAAGAAAGCCACATCTTGCGTCTAAAAAGTACTTATCTCCCGCAAACTTTATAAAAATCATATCTATTATTTATTTAAAATTAATTTATTTATATAATAAATATAAAAGTAATGGTAATTTAATTTTATCAATTTAATAATAAAATTTTTATAATTATAGTGTTTTGAACTATGCTGCTGGAATCTGCAACGAGCCACTCACATTATTTTTATTGAATCACGGTGCAGATGTTAATTATAAAAATATTTCTGGTACAAGTCCATTGCATCATGGTGTAAAATTTCAAAATCCAACAATCGCTGCTATGATGCTAGCTAAAGGTGCTCATGTGAATAAACGTGATTCACACGGTTTAACTCCATTACACATTGCTGCAAAAATAGGTAATTTATCAGTAGTTGAATTACTATTAGAGAATGTTGCCGATATTTCTAGCGCAGCTTCAAATGGTGATACACCGGTAATAATGGCAACCCCTATTGAAAAAGATCACGTGAATAATTTACGTAAATTTTTCACGTGATTTTTGTTTCATTTCATCACGTGAATTATTCACGTAAATTATTCACATGAATTTTATATTTTTAATATAAGAAGTATTTCAATAAATATAATCTCTCAAATCAAAAGTATTTCAATTAATATGATTTTGCAAATTAAAAGTATTCAAATTAATATGATTTTTCAAATAAAATATGAGTCACTAGATAAAAATTTGTGTTTCATTTCATTACGTGAATTATTTACGTAAATTATTCACGTAAATTATTTGCGTGAATTATTCACGTGAATAATTTACGTAAATAATTCACGTAATGAAATGAAACACAAATTTTTTTCTAGTGACTCATATTTTATTCGAAAAATCATATTAATTGTATCACTTTTTGTAAACTTTTACAAATAAACACATATCTGTCTATTTAATTGAAATACTTTTGATTTGAGAGATTACATTTATTGAAATACTTCTTATATTAAAAATATAAAATTCACGTGAATAATTTACGTGAATAATTCACGTGATGAAATGAAACAAAAATCACATGAAAAATTCACGTAAATTATTCACGTGATCTTTTTCAATAGGGACTCGTAGGCCCATTCTTAATAGTTATGAAATCGTCAAATTATTATTGGAAAGAGGAGCAAAATGCTATAGTGATCCATTTTATAAGAAACGAACATTACGTAGAGCTTTGCATAATTGCGATTGTCGTACAGTTAAGTTATTATTAGATTATGAAGCTGATATAAATAAAAAAAGTTTGGAAAAACTTAAAGCCTTACATTATGCCGCTATGAATCCACATGTTGATGTTATTGAATACATTCTTGATTATGGTATTAATGTTAATTCTTTAGGTGACAATTTTCGTACACCATTACATTTCGCAGTTGGAAAAGGGAATAATAAAGCATATGAACTTCTTCTTTCTAGAGGTGCTACTATTGATTCTTTAGATATTTTTTGCCAATCACCATTTTATTACGCTGTAAAATATCATAACTTGACATTAATTAATCTTCTTTTTGAGCATGGAGCTTCAATGTATTCAATGAATTCAGTGAATGGAATTATGGAAATCGCTAAAGAACGAGATATAGCAGTAAGAAATATTTTGATAGAACATATAGCTAAATTAGTATCTTCAGATATTTGGGTTTATGAATTGGAACTTGAAACTATTGAAAAAGCCCGAGTAGAAATAGACTTAGGGCAAACATCTGGGCCACGAGTGACACCGAAAGATTCTGATGTGGCCCTCTTGTGGCTTATGCATTGTATTATACGAGGTATGTAATGGGGCGATGATCTGGGCCTCGCAAGGCTGCCGAACTTAGGGTAGACGAAGTTATTGTTTAAAAGTCGGCTTTCAGTTGTGTTGCTCAATGTATGTTAAATAAATATATATATATATATATATATATATATATATATATATATATATATATAAATTATATTAAGATAGTTCTTTTTTTATACACAATTAAACAATTTATTTATGAAAATGTTATGTGATTTGAAAGTTATTAAAAACATAACCTCAAATTATAGGATTTACAATGGCAAGATACTTTCAATTAGTCTCATCTGTGATAGCAAATTAAAGTATCCAGTAATTGTACCTACAGACTATGTAAAGCTAATAAACGATGGGCAATTATATGTTAAATATATGGAATCACCTTTCGAAATGGATTATATACAATGTTTAGAAGATTTCATAAAAAATAAAAAATTTTATTCATTATTTTCCAAATACTCTGCAATCAAAGATTATCAACTTACGATAATTTATGAAAACACTACAAGATAATTTTGTTAAGATATTAAAGAAAGTTTTCAAACAGGTAGTTTATGAAAAACTAAATAAGTTCATTATAATTTTGCATTGGAGGTTATGAAAGATGAGGCAGCCTTAAGTGGTCCCGATTAGCGCCCCATACACGCCACTATTGGTCCGCATTCGGCCGCCAGATGGGGGCCACGTAATCAAATGTGGCAGCCCTAACAAATTTCTACTCGGGAGACTTTGAAATGAATGCTTATTATAAAAAATGTATAGAAGAATTGGGAAAAATGAAAGTTCAGAAAATTTATGAAGATGTAAGATTATTTAATATTTTTACAGAGATATGGTATTTGGATATGCGAGAAATGAAGATTTAATTGAAGCACTAGATTGTGCGGAGAATCAACTCAAACATGATTTTCCAATTTACTATTCATTGTTGAAAAAAGATTTTCTTAGAGAAATAGAAAAGCAAAGGTTAATAAAAGGAGCAGCAATAGTTTTAAACAAAATTTTCAATTTCAATGATCCACTTCATTTTGCTAATTTGAAAATTCTCAGTTATTTAAGTGAGAAAGATGTAATTAGAATTAATGAAATTGAATAAAAGCAAAATAATTATTTGTAAATAATGTTTATGAGTAAATGCATTAGAAATAAGCAAATTATGTACCGTTGGTTTGTTTCAGCAATTTCATAAAAATATTTGATTAGTTTAGAGTGTTTTTTTTCAAAAAAAAATATGTTCAATATTCAATAATTTTTTAAATTTCGGTTTGATCGAATAATTTTATATCAAGTATTAATAAGACCTAATAAGAACATGAAAATTATCTAAAAATAGGATGTTGTCAGCAATTTTTTTTAGCTGTTGTAACGTGACATAAACAGTATAAATTTTTAATAAAAGAATTATAATTTTTCATAATTTGAATTCATTAAATTCGATTTTGACCATCTCAAATGCAATTAAATCTAACATATAACATGCTTTTAACTTTATATTGCCAATTTTTTTTTAAAATAATTTTTGATAATTTTTGAAGTTTATTAACCTATAGTTCCGGACTTAACCACCCGCCTCCCTGAATTTTATCAGCAATATTTTCCAATATCTTTTATATACCGCGTGATAATTGCGCGTGACCGTGCAAGAGTGGTCACTAATTTTATATTTTGATAAACTATTAATTTATTATCTAGCCCGATAGTTTTATAGGTTTTTGAGGTCAAGAAATCCATTGGTAAGGTCATTTTCATCGTAAAATTAATATTTGGAAGAATAAAAAATTTATTATTTGAAAAAACTGATGATCTTGTGGTTTTAATTAAAAATTCTGAAAGCTTATTGAATTTCACGATCATAGGACCTTTATTCCATTGTATTTAATGTTTTTAGGTATTTTTAATTAATTATTATTTAATTATTATTTTAATTATTATTTAATTATTATTTTAATTATTATTTAATTATTATTTTAATTATTATTTAATTATTATTTTAATTATTATTTAATTATTATTTTAATTATTATTTAATTATTATTTTAATTATTATTTAATTATTATTTTAATTATTATTTAATTATTATTTTAATTATTATTTAATTATTATTTTAATTATTATTTAATTATTATTATAATTATTATTTAATTATTATTTTAATTATTATTTAATTATTATTTTAATTATTATTTAATTATTATTTTAATTATTATTTAATTATTATTTTAATTATTATTTCTCAATTCTGAAAACGGCAAATTAAAGCTTGCTTTCTGTACTTTTATTTTAGTTCCTGTTAATTTATTAAAGACATTTCTAGACTGAATTATTCACACTTTAATTAGGAGCTTTTTTTTACATTTTTCTTAAAATAAGACTAAAAGCGTCTATAATTTCAGTTTTTCGAAGCGTTAGACCGTACCGCTCTGGCTTTACTCATATTTTAGTATAGCTAAAAACATATCCCAAAGTTTCATCAAGATCTGTGACCCGAAGCTCATAGCCTCTCCTGGTCAATATCTCAAGATCACAAATCCATCGCTGTACCGAGTGAGCCACTGATGAGCTCAATGCCAGATTTTAAAATAATTTTTTTAACTGTACTAAAAATTTTAAATCCTTGAGTTTCTAATCATTTGAAATAATACAAAATTATAAAATCTTAACACTTATTCTTATTTTTAAAGACGATGTAGTTAACATAATTTCCAATGATACAAAAATTTTAATTTTCCTTCAATTTTAGTATTTTTTTGCTTAAAATATTAGGTTTAATATTCCATAGATTCGATAATTAAAAATTTAATAGAATCAAATAATTTTGAATGCTGTTGCGAAATTTAAAAATTACACAATTTTTCATAGTGTAATAAAATTTATTATTTTCGGAGAACAAATGATGTTAATTTACTTTTCCATTCAAGAAAAGCATATGAAAAGGCCAATACACAGAAAACGTAAAATAAAAAAAAATTTTGTCTTCAGTATTTGGCTTTCCGTTTATGTAAGAAATTTAAGCCTAAATAAAATAATTAATTTACTTTGTAATTTAATTCTATTAGTCTTATTGTTTACACGACTGTTCAAATAGAATTTTTTATTATTTTATTACTATTCTTCTTTATGGGTAAGAGGAAATATCGACACCTATATTAGGGTCCATTATTACAGACACTGACTTGATAACAGCAAATAAACAATTTTGTGTGAATTTGATATTTTTTAATTTATTCAAAAATTGTTGTCACATTAGCTTAATAAAATAATAGTAATAGTTTTTGAAAAATAAAATTGAAAATGTTAAGAAAACTTTGAGAAATAAAATATGCTCCTCCTAATGTAATTTATTATTGCATAATTTTATTAAATTCTTAGCACACTAAATTTTACTATTGATAACAATTAATTCACACGTGATAAAAAAAGATTGAAAGCTTATTTATATATTAACGCTTGATTTATTTTCGTAAGGCATAATTTATGATTGTTTAAAAAAGAAAAAGAAATAATGGTAAAATGTGCTTTACAAAAATTAATGAAGCGTTAATCATACTGAATAAACTTTTAATCTTTTTTTTTACTTAACGTCGCTGTATTTTAGCTATCATTACGATGCTAATTAACGACGGAGGCCGTCAGTGTGTTTTTGTGAATAAAGCACATGTACTTTATTTACATCGGTGCTTGTATCAATCGGCCGCGAGCGGGATTCGAACTCTAGTCCTTGAGATTATGAATCCATTGCTCTACCGACTGAGCTACTGACGACCTCGTTTTATGATAAATTTTGAATGGTTGAAATAAATAAATTGATAATTTTATGTAATACTAAACAACTTTACTAAATAGTACTCTGTATTTTTACAGAAATTTTTTATTATACGCTTGGAATGCGCTTAACATATCTATAACATATTTATAAAAGGTACTGATCGCTGACAGACAATAATAATAATAATCTTAATAATCGTAATAATAATGACAAACGCGTTGATAGTAATAAATAAAAGGCAAACAAGACATCGTTTATACATTGGTGCTTAAGGACAAAATTTACAATCAGTCGTGATTAAAAAAAAAAGAAATAAACGTCCTCACTTTTACAGTCAATCCTCATCATTCATTCCAACTTTCCTGTTCATCATTGACATTTACAATAAAATTATTGTATAATAAGGATAAAGGCATTCTATTGAAAAAAACACGAGGTCCTTTTAAACATTATAACAAAAATGATTAGAAAATCTTCGGTTTGACAACAAACATATTGACGCTCTTGTGTACAAAAGTTTTCATTTAATAAAAAAAGTATCACTCCGCCGCGCACTTTTTTCTTCATAGGAAATAAACCATTTTAAAAAAGAACTAACTTATTTACTTAATAATAACCATTACTCTGGCACTATTTATAAAAAAATGCTACACTGAGATAGAACATTTTGAAAGGAGTCCAATATCACAATTTTATACGTTCACTGCTTTTTTCCATTAAAAAAAAAAGACAGTCTTACTATTATCACACTTTTGATCGTAATACATCCTAAATTTTTCAAAAGTTTGATATTCATGACTAGCCTTTCATCGTGACGTAACAAAACAAGCACAGAGGAACTAATATCACTATTTAAAAATCTTAATAAAATCTAAGCACTGAATTTTTAATCAGACATTCCTCGATTATCAGAATATTCAGCGTAGAAATTTTCAGACATTGCATTTATCTTTTGGAGTAATTTAACGTTATACTCAACATCAAACGATTAATATTATCCACGCATTCGTTCCAAACAATACCAATGGTACTAGTTTCAAAATTTCTTTCTCAGTATACGAAAAGCTTTTAAATAACGCTTCCACTATCTTTGATTTTTGCCATAAAACAGCAATTATTAATGGGAAGACTTTTCGTTATTTTTTATATCTTTTTTGTTTTTTTTTTTTTTTCTTAAAGCTCATTTTGAAAAATAATAATTTAACAATTTTTTTATAAAACATTGCCTATCTCGATGACGTGAGCCTCCAGCGCAAAAGGAAATATGCCGCGATCCTCATTATCAGAAGAGTTGCAATAAGAGCAGGTGCATCAATGTAGAATTGATCGTCTCTCATTTTGACGATTTCCTTGAGGAATAATTTTGGACTTTTCAAGAAGCAAAAATTAATGCCTTCCGGATCTGCGTTACACTCGAATGGTTTTCTGCCGAGTCCGTAAATTGCATTGATGTAGCTGAAAAAAAATAGACATTTTTGTTTATTTATAAATTTTTCTGAATTTGAAAATTTTTCAATTCTCCAAAAAATTAATAATATTAATATTTACCCTTCAAGACCATATCTCAAGTAACTGATATACGATCCCCACTGCAAATAGGCCGGAAGGTCGTGCAAGTTAACTCCAAAACCAGCGAACATCATCATTGGTACTGACAATGTTGGCGCCAAAAATGTTCCGTTCTAAAAGTTAAGAATAACAGGTTGTTATTAATATATGCAATTAACCTATAGACGATGATTACTTTAAATTAAAATTAAATATCATCCTTACCACAACATTGAAAACAGCGCCGATCATAAATCCAAAGCTTTGAGCGACAAATGCAACGAGCAAACTTACGGCAAAGAACATTGCGAAACGTTGAAGCTCAATCGGTTGGCCGGACATGAAGTAAACTATTATAGTAAATAGTAAATTGCAAAGTATCGATACTGGAATATCAGTCAATGTTACTGACATGTAGTATGATTTTAGACTGTACCATCTGTTGAAATGCTCCTTGATTAAGATGTTGATTTCTGAGGGGACTGTAATTAAAATTGAAATTTTTATATTATTTAGCTAACAAGAATTTTTATTTTATTTCTTTTTTTTATTATTGGCTCAGAAAAAAATAATTGATTCAAATGAATTTATTTGATTCTCTAAAATAGTATTTTTCGATACTAGTGCGTGAGAGTGATTTTTTACTCGTGTGGCGGTTTGCGCCCGAGCGAAGCGAGGGTGAAAAGGTCACACGAGGAAGAAATCACTTTCTCGCACGAGTGTCGAACAATATTTTTTGACACGACGTGTGAGAAGCTCCATTTTCGCACGTGTCACTTTGTACAGCGTGCGCGAAATTGAGCTTCGCGCACGGAGTGTCAAAAAATATTTATTTGAATCAAATCACAACATTTGATTGAACGGACTAATATTTTTCTGAAGTCAAAAGTTAAAAAAAAAAATTCTATACATTATCGAACAAAAGAAACATAAGGTCATTCAATAGTAAACTATTATCTTCTTTTGATAATGTAGCACTGAAAAAATATAAACCTAATCTAAATGAATAATCATTAAAAAAAAAATAAATACTCACACGTTAAGACGGTCAACATCATGGTGGTCATCATGTGATGCATAAGACAAGCAAACAAAAGATTGTAGTTTTCGACTACCCTATCTGCATCGTTTCCGGCATTGATAAATAACGAGCCCAACATTATGCCCGTACATACGTTAACCATTATCCGTAAGTGTGTCAAAGTCTGTTTAGCCAAAAGATGAAGAAAATCAAATGGTAAACTTCGTGTTTTTTTTATTGTTTTTATTTTAAATTAACTTTCGATAGATTTAAAAATTATGGTTTTACTTACAGTATCGCGTTTAACTTTTATGCAGCCTCTCTTTATTAAAACGCATAATTGATTCCATTGTGACGTTGCTTGTGGACTATGACGCTTGCTACGTCTCACCGGATGTGCAGCTGTAATCGATAGATATTTTTTTTCAAGTCTTGCATAAAATATTAACTAAAAATATTGATTAGGGTAAAAAAAAATTAAGTGTAAACTTACCCATAAGAGCTTTGGCGTCAGGAAGAGCGCTTGGATTATCGAACCATTTGAGGCTCCTACCGTTTTGCGTTCCTTGAACGAGAACCTCGATTTTGTCATAGCCGTATTCACCGCAGGATAATTCAATGACTAAAATAAGAAAGGTAGAAAAAAATTAAATCGTCATCTTTTTTACTAATATTAGGATGATCGAGGTAAAGTTTCCGAAGGTTTTTATAGCGTAATATTTCGTATGAAATCATTTGAATATTTTCCAAGAATAATGCGTGATGGATATTTAACTAATTTCTTAATAAATTTTTTGCGCTTAGTTAATTATTGGTTTCATAGAAATTTGTTTGTTGGATTAATCATAATTAAAAAAAGTATAGAATTTATTGATGATTTCGTAAATCTAATAAATTTAAATTTAAATTTGCAAATCTATGTTGTTGACACATAAGTAAATGACATAATACGATAATAATATTAAAAAACAACCAAATTAATCTCGAAAATTTTTTGAAAATTAATAAATATCAAACATACTAATTGGTTCGTATATTCATCTAATCGCCATTTTTACAAATTAATTAAACTTTGATAAATATGAGCGTAGCTGGTCATTAATCAATTTTTAATGTTTTTACGATTATTTACATAAATATTGTTTACCGTAATCAGCTGGATTGTGATACATCGGACATGGAAGTTTAACACTTTCCAAATATGGCACGAGATTACGAGTTGCTCCTTGATAAAGACATTCACCTTTTGCTAATACGTAAACCTAAGTTAAAGAAATTTCACATTATTTTTTTATAATTGATTTTTTCAAATATCAAATTAACTATGATACATTTTTGTAATATCTATGGATAAGAAGAAATAAAGTTCCAGAAAAATTTATAATCCAATTCTCATGAATAATTAATCATCAGTCACATTTTTTATATCAACTTTTTAAACGTTAAAATTTTTAAAAATTATTCAAAGATTAAAAATAAGTGTCAATGTCGCAAGTGTATTGTGATTTTAACGCGTTGGATGCATTGTAATTTTTACTGAAAATTGTGCCATCTTATCGAAAGAGAATGAGAAAAACGACAATTCAACGCTCAACGTCACCGCGCAATCGTATAATTTTTTTTTTTTCATGCTATACTGTACGCATTCTTATGTTTTATCTGAATTTCGTCGACTTTTAATTATTTCTCAAAATGCGAGAGATATCCAAAGTATTACGTACGTATTCCTTGCTACAATCGTTTGGTACATACGCCAATTAAAATGCAAGTTATAAACATAAACATCCAAGCTTCTAATTATAATACTAATGATAAAGTTGAATTGACGAAACAATACGTTTTTAACAATGCATTTAAAATTATGAATATTGCTAACTTTAACAAAATCTTTATAAATCAAATAGAAAAAAAAAATTGCATTATAATTAAAAACTTGGATGTTTATATTTTTTATAATTGGTATTTTAATTAAAGTATATATCAAACGTACGAAATACTTTCGTAATTTTTTAAAATATTTTATTTAACGTCGCTGAATTTATGTTATCATTGCGATACTAATTAGCGGCGAAGATCATCAGTGTGTTTGTTAACAAAGCACATGTAAACTGCAGTAGTGCTTGTATCAATCGGCCGTCGAGAGCGGAATTCGAACTCAGGACCTCGAGATTACGAATCCAACGCTCTACCGAATGAGCCACAGATGACCTCATTATTACTTCAATTATAAATAATAAAAAGTATTGATTTTGAAATTTACCTGATCGAAAAGTTGAAAAATCGAGGCACTGGGCTGATGAATTGTACAGATAATCGTTCTACCCTGTCGAGCGAGTACTTTTAGTAAATTGCATACTTGCATACATGACGAGCTGTCGAGACCGCTAAAAATATAAAATAAAAATATTTTAATGTTTAATTAATGCAATAAAATTCCACTTAAATTCATAATTGTGATTATTTTATTATTCATTCGTGAGTTTCTTCTAAAAATATTCCTAAGCAAACAAATAATTTCTTTTTATTCATAAATGCTTATTTGTTTAGTTTCACGAGAATATATGTGACTTATAAATTTAATAATTTTAAAACAAACTCATCACATGACTCACAATGCCGCGTAAATCTCATTCATAGAATCCTCTATTTCGCTAATTTTTTTTTATTCACTTCTGCGGAATAAACTTGTTTTTAATAATTCAGCTATTGTATCGAAGGACATTGACGTTAATGCAGCAAAAAAATTTTTAAAATAAATCTTATTTTTGATTACAGTACAATTCTCAAAATTAATGATCATTAAAATTTGAAAAAAAAAAAAAAACGGCAAAGAGAAAAACGATTCGCGGACAAACTATTACGTCAAGCAATTCAGACTTATAAATCAATAACATCCAAATATTTAAGTAAAAAAGAAGACGTTTGTATGATATTCATTAACGAAACGTTGTCAGCTTGCGAGTTTAATGCCGTCTCATCATTATACTTTGTAATGAAACACTAAAAATCTAAGTAAATATCACATACGTACACTCAACCTGTGATTAATAAAACTCATATATACGCGAAGACGTTTGATCGCTAGTTTTGCATCATTCAACGGATAGTAAAAAAAGATCGTACAAAAGAAACAAAATAAAAAGATATTGTAAGAAGGTTAATACTTACGTTGTCGGTTCATCGAGGAACAAGACCGTTGGGTTATTGACAAGCTCTAACGCTATTGAGAGACGCTTTTTTTGTCCTCCACTCAGACGTCCGGCTAACGTACGCAGATGCTCGAATAGTCCGAGGGTCGACAGGATCTCGTGTATCTAGGGCAAAATGACAATGATTATTTATATTATTTTTTTATTTTTCATTTTGTTTGCTTTTTTCGTAATGAGCTCTTAAGAATTTCGTAATACAATGTATGGATTTGAGACAATGAACTTTACATTTGTTACAAGGTGATTTGGTTTTCCAATGAAATTTTAAATCAAGATCAATGAAAAATTATCAATTTTTTAAGAGGCTGTCGAATATCTCCGTCCTCTTCTAATTAAAAAATTGACATTCTTGTGTAAACTAGTTACTGCAACCAGAAATAAAAAGATAGCCGTATCTCATATAATAAAAAGTAATATTTTTATTATTCGAGATACGGATAAAATAAATTTTATCACTTTGTTTTCAAGAAAAATTAGAAAATAAACTGAAAAATTATACTCTCTATTCCGGCCATTTTTTCCAAGTTTTTCAAACTTTCCAACTCTTGAAAACAGAGCGATGAAATTAATAAAGAAAATTTATTTTTCAATTTACGTGACTATCCCTTCATTTCCAGTTTCAGTTACTAATTTCTGCCAGAAAAATAAATTTTCTAATTAAAAAAAAAGCAGAAAGTTTCTGCAACCTCTGAAAGAAATTTTTTTTTAAATGATCAACTAAAACGTGATACGAACGATGTATAATAAAGGTTATCATTAAAGTATATTTTTTCATGCTGTAACATTGTATCGGAATTACAAACTTTTGAAGGAAATGCTTACTAATAGCGTTTAGTATTACGTAGTTGCTCGGAACGCTCGTTTCAAATATATAGTTAGAAAATTTTAAAGAAAAAATTTGTATCTGTTTATTTTCCGAATGTCAAGATATAATTTTACCAATGTTTAATAAATGTTACTTAAGAATAGAAATTATAATTAAAAAAAAATAAAAACTGTTGCAGCAAACATTATAGATAGATACTTGTTTATAAAAATACAAAAATGGCTTATAATGCAAGTGCAAAATTGGCTAATATTATACTATTTAATATCAAAAATATATACGAAATATTATTTTTAGATAAAATTAAATTTATAAATGTTACGAAGCCAAAAATGTAAAAAAAAGTAGTTATTCTAAAAGACGCGTTTTCGAGACCACAAAATAACGGCTTCTTTTAAAAAAAAATTATTAAAAGAAAAAAATTTGTTTTGAAATTTTTATTTTCATTGATCCAGCCAAAATTTACGATCAAAATATCCAAATTTGACCTACTGTCCGACTTTTTCTTATCAATATAAAAAAATTCAACTTTTTTTATAGATTTGCATGTTTTGGACGTTTCTCGAAATCATTAACCACTGCAAAAAAGGAAAAAACATTTCCTAACCATCCTCGCGCACAATCTCATAATAAATAATACTTTGTATCGCTGATCTACATAAAATTATATTTTTTGCATAATTGCATACTATCGATAAAATAATTATCAATCAAAATTTTCAATATTTTTCGCTGCTTAGCATGATTTGACCGTTCTTTTAATAAGCTTTTCTTATCGGCCCAAAGAAAAGCAATTATTTTGTTTTACAAGACATTTAACAAGTAGCTAATTATATGCACACGTTATATACTTGCGCTAATTACGCTGTTAACTAAATATCCGTATCACTTGTAGTTTTTTCTTAAGCTTTTTTTTTTCTCTCGCGTACCATTAATCGCTATGTGATTCCTTTGAACTTTCTCTTCGTGGAAAATTCTTTAAAGAATGATGAAAGCTCATTTATTCTACTCTTATAATATTATCTTTTCGACGCTATTGTCATTTATAAATTGAATTTTAATATTTTGCGCGAATTAAATTATGACCGTTAGTTTGCTTGACTTTGAAAATCAATATTTCTTTATTTTCAAGTATGAGGCATGATAATTAAACAAAATCGGCGAAAATGGATAAAAATGAAGAAAATTTTTTAGAGTAACTTACAATTTCCTCTTTCTTGAATCTAGGCGTATCCGTGCCGAGTTTAAGATCCGCAGCAACATGCATATTTTCCATGACTGTCAGCAATGGTTGCAACCGATCATCTTGAGTTATGTAAGCGCTTGATCTATTTGTAAAATAAATTATTTTTAATTAAGTCAAAATATTTTTGCAGTATTTATAATCTAATCGCTAACGATTGATCCTCAATTAATAAAAATGAAAATTATTATTTGAAAGTGAGAGCAAAAATTTTATTTCCATAAAATGAAATTTTTTACTCCAAAATGAAAAATAAATTTTTACTCTGATTTATTTAACGCGTTATAAAATAAACTTCCAAGTAAATCAAACTGAGATCTCATTCCATTAAATCGGCGTAACATTAAAATTTGCTGTTGTGTTTGGATATATGCATCAGTTAGATAATTTACGGGATTAAAAAATTTTCAACGCGCAAAGTCATGCCTCGAGGTAAAAAAAAAAAGTTGCTTAATCACCTAAGTCCTACGTATATCAGCGTAAAAAGAGCTAAGGTGAAATAAAAAAAAAAGCCAACATATATTCAGTAACAGTTCAACGGCTTATTCATGTATATCATCTTATTCAAATTACACGTGCATACAACCACAAATTTAATATATACCTAAGACATTGAAATGTAAGCCGCGGATAAAAAATACGAGGTTAATGTATTTAAAAACTAAGAAAAAAAAACTAGTTTTCGCACATCTTTCTAGAATCTATAAATTTCACATTATCAAAGTAGAAACCGTAAAGTACGAAATAATTTGATTAATTTCATAAAAATTGAACAACACCGATATTATGACAGATGGCAACGATTAGTCAACAGATCGAATTCAAATTTTACCTTCTGAAAACCTCAAGGTCACGTTTACGGCCATTGACGTAAACGGCGCCTCTGACACCGGTTATACGATAGCCAGAGAGGACATCCAAAAGCGTCGATTTACCAGCGCCCGATGGGCCCATCAGTGCTATCAATTGTTGAGCTGGAAATCGGCCATTCAAATTGCGAAGAATTGTCTTTGGTGCTAGAAAAAAAAAATTCATTTATTTATTTATCTCCGTTGCAATAATCGATGCTAAATCGATGCAAATTTAACAAGCCATTAAAGATATATAAATTGTATTTTAGAATCATTTACGATATTGTTTTGAAGGCCCGTATCGTTTATTTTTAGCGAAGAAAATTTATTTCAGTGCATTTAAATTTTTAAGGATTATAATCATCGTGCGGTGAAAAAAAAGCTATTTAAATACATAAATTACTTAAAGCAAATACATTTTTATATTTAAATTTAATAAGTCGATAATTAATATAGGTGTATTTATGACTTTCTGATCGCGAAATAAAAAGTTTGCAAAAAAATTCATTCTTATTTATTTTACGAGGGGAATATTTTATTTTGCAACGAATCTTTGCGAAATTCTTAAACTATGCGTAAAAGACAAAGTGCAATGAATAAAAGATTTCCATTTTCAGAATAAATTTTCTCGTGAAAATTAAATCCTAAAATTAACGTTTTTAAATAATAAGGTGAAATAATGTTATTTTTATCGTTGAAATTTCATGAAAATAAATGACTGTTATTTTATTAATAGTAAAATGAAGATACTTTATTGTAAGAAATGAGCTTGCCGTCGAAGCACGATCACGCCTCTTGATACAAAATAAACAATATAAGCGTAACGTAGAATAAATTATATGGAAATTTCAAATATTTTTTGAAAATCATGTATTTTTCTACTTGAACTGGCCTAAATTAAATCAAAAACTAGTCAAGAGCTATAGTTTGGTCACGTAGGCCTGATCTTTTACTTGAAAACCTTTTCTAACTTTTATTGTAAATAATCCCGGTAAATTCATACCTGAATTTCATCCCTTAGTCTTTTATGCAGACACAAAGCTCGCGTACGCACGTACGCACTTAAGGCATTATTGTTGAACTTGTTAGACTTACACACCGTTAAAAAAAAATTGAATTTTGCTTCCAGTAAATTTATGAAATTTATATTTTCACTTTAAATTTCATGCAAATTTACATTAAAATTACGGTAAAATTGTTAATTTTCATGTACACGCTTGAAACAAGCTTCCAGTTTTGCATTAAATTTGCATTAAATTTCATGTTTTTTTTTTTAACAGTGCATATAGTATAATTAATGTTATTAATATCTTATTAAGCGTGCGATTTTTATTAATTAGACGCGAAGTGATCGATTCTAGATAAATAATTTTCTATGTATCAAATAAAAACCACAAGAATTATAACTTACTCTTCTTAAACAGACTTCCAACATTAACAGTGTAATTAATATCTTCAAATTTAAGATCCATGCTCTCTCCGTTTTTCGTTTTCGAAAAAGCCGTGCCATTTTTTTCTTTGCTCTCCTGAATCGGTATCAGCATCTGGCCGCAATTATTTTGGCAGACCGGTGCCGTTGGCACTTGTAACATTCTCTGAGCGCAGCAAGATGGTACAGTCTGTACTAACTGTTGCTGCTGAATAGGCGCTTGCTGCTGCGCGTGGCCGTTTTCCGATGGAACAGCTGAGCCATTTGTGTCGATGTTAGTTGTCGCTTCGTGTAATAAGACCTCCATTTTTGTTGGGATGGGCTTGGGCGATTCTTCGGTTAAATGATCCGGCTCAATACCTAGCCGTGTGATTCGATGCCTGAAATTGGAAAAAATAATGTGGATTAGATTTTTGAAAAATAATACCTCAATATTTTCGGATTTTTAAAATATTAAACTTAATTTTGTTTATTAATAAAAAAAAAACCATATTCTACCAGACTAAACAAACCGCTTAAAAATATTGATGATTCGCGGTGTTCTAAAACTAGTTTCAAATATGCAATTAATTTTAACAAAAAAAGAGAAATCATAAATTTTTTTCTTTCATAAATAATGTTAATAAAATTAAAATTAAAATGCATCAATTACAAACAAAAATTTTTAATAGTTATAAGATTGATTCATAATACCTTCGATCAGAATTTCAAACAAAAACGTGATCCACCTCAACAGGTGTCATAAAAATGTGATTATATTTACGAAGCAATGAAAAAAAAATTTAACGACCGCAAGATTTATTTTTTGTTTCAAGAAGAAATTTATTCCGACCGTTGGTGAATGTGTAAAACTATTTTTTTCTGTAACTATTCTTTATATACGCAATAATTATCAAATTTTATTGACTTTTACATTTAGTTGCTATAAAATTTTTTCACCAAAGTTGTTATTGTATTTCTTAATTTATGTTACAATGCTATACGCATGTTTTGAAAATGCTCAACAAAACGTTTCTTTATATTCTATTATTAAATATTGTTTACAAAAATTCGTTTATTTCAGATTGATCGCTCCTCCTAATTCAATGATAAAATCAATGATTTCAATTTTAATTGCTCACTGATAAGAGCGCTGTTTTGTTATGCACTTTTCTGAAGATGTTTTCTTTGATGATTAAAATTAATTGAAAAATCAAACAAAGAAATTATTAAAAAAATAATTAAAGAAATTATTAAATATCACTTCCTCATAGAGGAAGCGTTTTTTTTACGTAAATCAGTTTAATTCAACTTTTTTTTTTCTTTACACGACGAATTAATTAAAAATTCTGTGTTTAGTCATTTGAATGATTTATTACGCACAGAACGAAAGCAAAAAAAAAATAATATAATGCAGAAATGATCAAATCGCATTTTTTCTTTAAACGCATAAATGTATGTGACAGGTGGCGTTTAACGTCATAATACAAAAGTGGTATAATAAAGATATGCAGAATAAAAAATTAATAACCATTCACATAATTTAATAATATTTCAATTTTATAAAATTTCTATTTACCTTTTTTAATTTTTAAGAAACAAATAAAGAATCATTTAATTAAGTAAATAATTTGCCGGACTTCAGGAAACCATGAAAATTGTCATCGGATAAATTAATTCTTCATGTTAACAAGAGAAGAAAAATAAAAAAATTTAATACAATAACTAATCGGTCATCAACGTACAATAGATATTAAAACCGCAAATAAAATACATGAGTCAGGTGTGTATTAATTTTTCTCTACGCGGATAAGATAAAAAGGCGGTAATCAAGTACTCCTCAAGGCTCCTCGACAAAGTCCAAAAGTCCAAAATATTATTTTTTGAGAAATGGAAAGAAATCCGACAAAGGAAACCGGTTATATATATATATATATATATATATATATATATATATACATACCGTTCGTATAGGTAGGCTTGTAATTTGTTTTGTAAAAGAAAATTATATCATTTTTTTTTAATTAACCTTGATCTTGACCGCGATGTATGAAATGTTTCAATGTTGTTTTTTTATTATTTATGGTAATGTAACTTTGATAACTTTTAAACTGACATTTACGCGATTTCCTATTTTTTTTTAGTTTGTACGAATTATTGGCTCTGTGTACACTAATTAAAGAATAATTGACGATTTCTCTATTACGCGATTAAACATTTTCTTAGAATTTTTCGTTTGAACCAGTGACTTTAATGCTTGAATTTTTTATGTAAGATTAAAACGTTATAAACACGTTTGATGGCGATTACCAAATAAAATATTTGACTTTGATTATAATTAGATACAAATCTGACACACCTATATTAATTTGATAGTGAACGCAATTAACTGATAATTTGGAATAGTTTCTTATTTACTACAATGCGATATTGATATGAGAAAAATTAGGCTATCTAATTGAAAGAGATGACACAAATGTATGATAATTAAAAACCACTTTTTTTTTTTGTTACAATAATTACACGATTGAATCGTTACGCAATATTCAGTCGCTTTATTCAAATTACTGCACGCAGCATAATTCCTGATCAATTAAGCATGTAAATTATTCCATTTTTGAACTTGTATCTAATAGAATGAAATAACGAGTCAATTCACATGTATTTTTTTTTAACATAGGAAAAAAAAATATCTTTTGAATAATTCAATAATAAATAAAATAAAATAATAGGAACTTAATTAATAAAACATGGTAAACTGTCAAAAGTGTACTTTATTTTATCTTAAAAGTAATAGTCACTTTATTAACCTTAAACAAAGTCGAAATAGTGAGACCTTTTTTATATTTAAAATTAGCAGAAAGTAATAAAAAATAAAGTGATCGCTAAATTAAAAAAAAAATTTTAGATTATGATTTGATTGTCCCGTGTTAATCTATTCCTATTTGCGAAATTTAAATTTAAATTCTAAAATTCCGCTTTTTTTAAGTTGATTAGGCAACAGTTGAGAGGATAAAAAAAAAAAAACAATAGAACGCGGAAGCAATTTTTATTCCTCCCTCGGGTGATTACGATCTACGGGAGCATTACACTCTCTAATTTCATAATGTCCTACATTATTTTTAAAATTTATAATTTTAATTTTATTCTGCATATTATATATTATATATTGTTTTTTTTACATAGTATATATTTTAGTTCTATAATTATGTATCACTATTCTTTATATATAGTTTTTTTAATTATATGCGAATCACTAATCTCTAATTTCTATGTCTAACTTCAATTTCAAACAAACACTATTAATCATTTGTAGCTTTTTGACCTTCTACTTTAACGTCTTCGAATTTAAAGTTTTATTAAACATGAATTATGCAATAAATACGTTTCCAAAGTTATAACTAGAACTAAAAAAATCACTTTGAATTTTTTATAAGAAAAAAATCTATTATATTGTGTGTACAAAGTTCACAAAGTCACGTAAAAAATCGAGTACACTATGCGTAACTATTGTATTGTTTAATGAACCAAATAATGATAGCTCAGATAATCTGTGAGTAATTATTCGGTTGTTTTTACGAAAGTTTAAACTCATCCGCAAAAAGAATTTTTCCGACATCATTAATTCACGAACAATTGTTTCATGCATTCGTTAAAAATTTTTGTCCCATCAAAGTCAAATTATTTTTTTCGAAATAAAAATTAGTTATTCTTTCCTAATCAAAAATAATTGTTGGTGATATGGTTTAATAAAATATAACAACAAGATTAGAATTGTAACACTCTTTAATATGTGTGAAGTTATATGAACAGTCGTTAACACTCTTTAAGAAAAGGGAAAGCTTTCTAATAAAGCGCACAGCAAAGACTAAATACCAAAGCTAAGACAAAACGGCAGCTATGGTCAAGTTTGGAGACGAGGAGAGGAGGGGAAACCAAGATGCTTTATATTATATATATAGTACATAGGTGCATGGGCGCACTTATATTCTAACACTCCCTCCCGACCATGCTCCTTTGGTTTTATTAACGTGAGACTTTAAAATATATTTTGACATATAAATTGCGTATAAAATTACAAAATACTGTTGACATTTAAATAACAAAAATTTATTTTAATTTTAATTTTAAGACAAGATTAATAGGAATTTTATTTGTCTATTTGAATTTTTGAGTTGTAGTGTTTCTTTTTCTTGAATTTACCCATCTTTTTGATTCACGTCTTCAATATTGCTTTTTTTAAATCTCTGAAACAAATAAATAAATTAAATCACTCTTTACACATCTTTAATCGTTGTAAACCAATCTTTACAAGTCAATCACTCTTTACACGTCTTTGGTTATTGTAATCAAGTCAACCACTCTTCACACATTTTTAATTCTGTTTAGAATTTTATCAGTTAAATTCTTATGTACACTGAAGGGCTTAGTAAAAATATCAGCTTTTGTTCTTTTGAGAGAATCCAGCACACCATGACTAAATCTCTTTAAAGCATTATTTTACATAATGCTCTCTTACTTCCGTCATGTGTCGAAGTTTATTCCAACCAGTTATCTTTGCACTTACACCTGCTGCCTTGTTATCACACCATAATTTCATAGGATGAAAAGACTTGTCTAGCATTATGGTTATTGATTTGTTTGATGCAGTTAGTTCTTGACAAGTTTCACTCGTAGCGACAGACTCAGCTTGACAAGCAGATAGAGCCACATAAGATTGCTTGTGCGTACGTCAAGTGATTGCATTACCAAATAACTGAATAACATGTCCACACGTGATTAAAGTCAAAACTACAATCGGCAAAACTTGCATTAGCAAATGCTTATAAATCATTTCTATTTGCATGATAACAAAGAGTCAATTGTTTCATCCCTTCAAATATCTGAAAATTATTCTCATCATTTTTCATTCATTCATATAGTAAAGTTTGGTTGATGTATGCTTAGTAGATTTGTTGCATGAGAAATATCAGGTCGTATTGCAACGGCTGAGTATAACAACGAACCAATAGCTTTTCTGTAAGGTGCGGAAACAATCGTTACTGTTTTCAAATGTTCATCTTCTCTGTCTCTTCTCTCTTTGTTAATAACCTGTGTGGTTACGAGAGTTATTCTTTGCAAATACATCTCTTCGAATTTAAATGTCTTCAGCAATTGGTCTATATATTTTGTTGATAAGAATTCTTTAGGTTTACTTAAGTCTTTCATTGAAAATTCCTCTTTGAGTTTGGATTTTATATCATTCATTTTCTTATGGTCGTTGCTTGTGAGAAGGATGTCGTCTACATAAAGTAATAATATGACCATATTTTCCATTTCTCCAGATAAATAGACAATTTCAGACTGTAAAGTGCCCTTTTCAGTTTGCATACTTAAGATTTCTTCATTTTATATTTCTATATTCTTTATTGCTTATTCGCAGTACATTCGGAATTTCCGTGTAGGTTTCTTCACTTGTGATTCCATTTAAGAATACTGATTGATAAATGTCTAAGTTATATTTATTTGCCACAGCTAATAATGTTTTCACTATTGGAGGTCTTGATACAGACGTATATGTTTTTCTTAGGTTATAGTTTATATATATATATATATATATATATATATATATATATATATATATATATATATATATATATATATATATATAAATATATATATATCTTTATCTTTAAATACTTTTATAACTAATTGAGCTTTATGCTTTCTTTGACCATCTTCTCCACTCTTAAAGATCCATCTAGAATCTATAATATTGAGTTTTATACCGTCTTTTATCTTCTTGATCTATTCACAATTTTTCGTTGTTTTTCCTGTTATTGACACATCATTCTTTTTCGATGACATCTTGCCTCTTTATTTATTCGAAAAATATCAATACTTCTCTGAATGACATTAAGTCTTCAATAATCTTCGCTAATAAAGAAAAAAAAACTTCATTAACAATCCTTTAATTGCCACATCTTTCATGTTTAGCTGTTTTGGATAAGTTTAATAAGACTTAAAACATGCTTAAGGCGAGAAGTGTATCTGAAAAGCTATTATCGACCAACAAAACTTCTTTTTCAAAAATATCTTTATTTTTTTTGTTGCTTCTCTTTTTTTTTTTTTTTTTTTTTTTTTTTTTTATCTCCCTCCGTTTTTAATGTTTTTTACGAATTCTTCACAGTCCTTCTTCAATCAGGTAAATCATTTCATTTTTCATTGTCATTGGGCCAAATCATTACGCAGTCTTTATTATATTTCAAATTTCACATCTTTACTCTCATTAAATTTATCTCCCTCCGGTTTTTAGGAAGAGATATCCAATTTTTGCATATTCAATAAAAATCATTCTTCTACCCCGCTTTCGAAATTTTGATTCTACTTTTCTTTGAACTTTTATGTACACTAGATACACTGGGACTGGGATAACTGGCCGCTGTATAACTTGCCGCAAGAGTCTTTTCTCCTCCGTACGCAAACAAACATCGGCTCCCACTACCTCTTATACGTATATATCTTGACCACGCCTCTTCGCCTAAAGTATAAGAGAGAAAGAGAAAGATATAGCGCGCTTGTCAATAGAGGGGTTTCACAGTAACTGGCCTTTTCTGAGAATTTTGTTTCCCTACAGCCCCGTGCGCGTCAAGTTATCGAGGTCCCACTGTAATTAAAACATCTGATTTGACTAATGTCATAATTCATTCAGAACTTTTACATGAATATAATCAAGTCGTTTGTTTCATGAGGCGTTCTTTATATATGGCTGCTTTTTAACTTAAATTCCACATATTTTTAGGTGATTTTTGATTATATATGTGTAGGCTTTTACTCTTCTTTTGTTTTTATTATTTAATCAAATCTTTCTGCAGTTTCATTATATTGAGGCGTGTCTGGACAATCTAAAGCTGAGCTTCTATTAATTCAAAACTTTAATAGTAATTTCTTCGGCAAATTTCATATTTTGATAGGTACTTAAAAACACATCTTTTTATCTTCACAGAGTATGAATATCGTCGTGTAACGATAACCTTTGAGATGAGTTGTTGAAGTGATTGATTTCGCAATATCAGCATGTATAATCTGCAATTCTTTCGTAGTACAAGTTCTTAAATTTATTTTGTAATTGTGTGAATTTCGCATTCTTGTATAACTTCATGAAAAATAGGACTTTCCATGTCCTTCGAATGAAGCTACTTTCTTTCCAAATTCTTTAAATAGAGTGATAACACACGATCTGATTTTACGTAATATAGCATAGCTTTGTTTAATATTGATTCTCTTGATGTATTTGAATTAAACATTGCTTCTTTCTGTAATAATTCAATTTTGGCCAATTCATTAAATTAGTGTTCGACCTTTGATCGTATTTCAATATAGTTTATACTGATACATGAATATATTGTTAAATTTGATAACACCTTGATTTTTTTTTTTTTTTTTCAATTCTTTTAAAACTTTCCTCATTTATCATTTGCGTTGTCTTTTCCTTTCCTGGTCCACTCTCTTTACCTTAATAACTTTCTATAGAGATATCAAATGAATCAATAGAAATTTAGAAATTATAAATGTCGATTTTCTTTAAGATAGTATTTCTGGCGAAATATGTATTCATTTTTAATCCTTTTGAGCTAACAACGCTAGCTGTATTTACATTGATCCTTTTAGGTGCTTTAAAATTTTCTTCAAATTTTATTTTTATATTCTTTTCACTCTTGAATTCCTTTAATATTGTTTCCTGAAAAGATTCTTCATAGGCTTGTATTATCAATGATTCATTCAACGCAGGATCAAAATGTCCATTATTTTTATAATTTAAGTATATGTTAAGTTCTTGTTCAATAAACTTTCTAAGAAAGATAAAGTTTTCTATCAAATCTTCAGCACAAAGAACATTATTAATTTTGTAAATACTGCTGTCATTTACTTAAATTTCTACTGCCTCTAAGCTTGATTTTATGTCATCGGTTCGATATTCTTTATTTTTATTGATCTGTTATTTTCTTCAACTTCAACTTTAAGATTTTTCATATATATTGGAGTTGGCCTTCTTTGCATTGTTGTATTTGGATTTATCATTGCATGTTTTTATTTTATCTATTTTCCTTGTATATGAAAATTTTTCTTTCTGTCCGATTTAAATTGCTCTTTTTCGTGACAAACCTACCAGTTTGTGTTTCCTTTAAGCAATTCAAAGCAACTTGGTAACGTTACATAATAGCAAAGCTATTGTCGTTATAGCATTTTGATTTCACTCTTCATTAGACAACTCCTTCTATAATGTTCTCGATCTTTATAATCATAACATCTTGCATCGTTGAGGTCAATCCTAGCTTGAGAGAACTATCTATAGAGAGCCATTACCTTTATCACATGTTCAAATTTCAGGTTGTATAATATAACTGATCCTAACTGAAGTCTTTTTTTATTATATTGTTAATCACAAACTGTACGGCCTGAACTTCAGGCAGTGTAGTGATAGCGATGTTATAGGAAGCATTATATTTTTCTTCTTTTGACATTTGATCAGCGTGTCAGAAAATTTCGTTTCATTGAACAATCTTCTTGAATCCATCCTAACATTTAAATGTTTTTTTTTTTCGTAAGAAGTCTGTCCTATGCATGGCTACTATCTAATTGAACCTGTTACTTTTTTTTCTCATATCGTTTTAACCTTTGTTTTAACTCTTTCTCACATCATTTTAATTCTTTCTCATATTAGTGCTTTTTGCAGTTATTTTTCAGTTGATTGAAGACATCCAATTGTTCGTTGAGTTTGTTATATTTCAATCTTTCAAATTTTTCTTCTAATAATTGTCAATATCTGTGATAACTGCGATTGAATAGACTCATTGCATTTTGAATACTGTGAGATACTTGATTATTTTCAATCGAATCTTGTGCCACTGTTGTTTAATTCTTTTACGTCCTGAACTCCATCTTGAGTCTGTGATTCTGTCAAATCTTCGTAATTCTCTCCAATAACTTCGTGTATATTACACGTATCTAAACCAAGTCGTGTCAAAACTGATCTTAATCTCTTTAAGAGCACTCGTTGTTTGATCATGTTACTCCCATGATTCATGCTTTATTGCCTTTAGTATACCTTTTGTTGATTTAATGCTTTTGCAAGCGTATTCTTGAAATCTGTTATGGAAGCTGCGAATTGTTTTGTGAACTTTATTGTAGTTTCACACAAATTCATTATATCCTTAAGAATTTTGTTATATCGTATAATTTCTGCATCATACTCGTTACCTGAAACTTTAGACACCATAAGTTTCGGTTTATCTCTTTTAAATAAACTCTCTTTTACTTTGCTGCTTTTACACTCATACTGTTCTTACTTCACTCACACATGCACGTGCCACTCTTCAACACTCTTAATGCAGAATTTCATACCGTCTTACTGATCCTATACTGTTCTTTAATTTCAATGTGACTTAATTATAATATCAGTATATCTCTTTTACCTGTCATTGTAATATTAAAATTAATATTTGTGTTGTTATTGTCACCGTGGATATCATTAGGACAATCCTTGATATCATGTTTCCAGCTTCCTGAACAGATTTTCCTTCTTGTTGGATTGTGGCTTCCTTAATCTCAATCCTCTTTTTCTCCTCTGCGCGTCTTTGAAGTCTGTCATTTACGAGCTTCCACCCACTTTCTTTCGTTGCAGGTCGATCTGTAAAGCAGCAATAGAGATTAAGTATAAAGCCTTGCTACTGAACTTATTGACCGAACATCAAGTACAATAAATTCGTAACAGGTAATTAGATTTGTGTTTGAACACAAAATCACAAGCCCAATCACCCTAGTCTCTTACATACAGGTAATACGCACAGCATTCACCTGTATGCAATTGACCCAACAAGGTATCGGTGTCTTAATATATATATACACACATATATATACATGTGCATACACGTAGGTATATACACACACAATGTATATACCTGTCAGCTGACTCATTTGTTCTTTACTCCTATTATAATGAATTTATCAATAAAGGGAGTAAAGACGTAATTACTAGCTAGATTTTTAATATGTATATATATTTTTAATTGAAATAAATTTATTTTACTCGAGTACTCTCATTTACCAACCTACTGATCGTAATAAACTGAATAGTATTTTCGGTGGCTTCGATAAATAAATCTTCGCCTTAAAATCTCATTTTTTCTGAAATAATATGTAAAAAATTCATTATTTAAAGTTATTTTATGCGCATAAATTTTTAAGATTATTTGACACTCTTTAAAAATACACTCGTACATTCTTAAATACAGTCGTACACTCTTTAAAAATAAATAATAATAATTTGAATTATTATTATTCATAACTGCAGTTTTATGATTTATCATATTTATATATATGTACATACATGTTTACATATATACACACATGCCATTTACATATTTATTTTATGTATTTTTAATTAACACTCTTTATGGCATAAGCACATCTTATGTATTTTAAAACTCTCGTTATCTTGGGGCATTAGTTGTACAAATTATAATTTGTATAACTAAATTTTTAGAAAATAATGTTTTTTTTTTCATTTTAGTGTACAACGTACAATATGTATTCACATCGTATATTATTTTCTTTTAGGGCCCTTTTTTATGACAGTATAGCCATTGAAGCTCATACTTGACCTGCCGTTTAAGCACGGGCCTGCAAGCCGGGAAAAACCCAGACCTTTTCGTTCGCTTTACAGTTCGTTCTTAGGCACCACATGTTTACATCCAAGCAATATTTTGCCTAGATGTAAACTTATGACTCACGTTTTTGCTTTTTCTTTTTACAAATACAATACACTCTTTGACCGTCTTTATAAAAAAATTTTTTTCGTTCCTTCGTTTTCTCTCCTTTTATTGCATGTTCAAAGCGTCCTGACGCTTTCCTCTTTTTTTCTTTTTCTTTATTTTCTTATTATAATTATTCTTTGGATTCATATTATAAGTTAATTAGATAGATTTTAACACTCATAATATTTTCAACGTTCTTGCATTATATGGATAAGGAGAGAAAAGACAAGAATGAATAAAATTATTGAAACATATCATATAAACACTCGTACACGTCTTTATAAAATTATATGCATAAATATAATTTTACTTACTTTCAATTTCAGCTTGTTCTGCCATTGTTATAATATAAATTATCCTTTTTATTATTATAAAACACTCTTTAATTCACTCGTTATGTTGTTTTCTTTTTTTTTTTTTTGTTATTTTAAATGGCAATTTTTCCTTATTTATTTATGCACTCACTAGGATGCGTGAATATAAAACAATTTCTAATTTGTTATAAATATTTGCAAAGATATCACTTGTTATTCGCGCAGTTGAAGCGTGTCCTGGGCGCATAACCTGTTGGTGATATGGTTTAATAAAATATAACAACAAGATTAGAATTGTAACACTCTTTAATATGTGTGAAGTTATATGAACAGTCGTTAACACTCTTTAAGAAAAGGGAAAGCTTTCTAATAAAGCGCACAGCAAAGACTAAATACCAAAGCTAAGACAAAACGGCAGCTATGGTCAAGTTTGGAGACGAGGAGAGGAGGGGAAACCAAGATGCTTTATATTATATATATAGTACATAGGTGCATGGGCGCACTTATATTCTAACAATAATAATTAAAAATTTTTTTCTCACATTACAATTGATTTGCATTAATCTCCGAGTATGTAAATAAACCATATATAGAAGTATCGTGAAAAATTTGATAAGCAGCTAGTTTTATTCTGTTTATAATAAAAGCAAACGCGCATATGAGATTACTCACAAATACGTCAAAAGATACATGACAAAAGTCAATGATAACAGCGAGAAAAAGAAGAAGAAAAAAAATTCGATATAACCCCCATGAATATTAATTAGGCCAATTTATATCTCAACAACAACAAACCTACCAAATTACGTTATAAAACAATAAAATCTTTCTTTTTTTTTAAACCGACAAATCGTTCTCGAAGAAAAAATCATTCATTAAACGAAGAAAAGTTTTAATCGAATAATTTGAAAAGAGAGCAGTCGGTAGAGCGATGGATTCGCAACCCGAGGGCTCGAGTTCGAATCCCGCTCTCGGCTATTTTTAAACAAGCACCTCTGTACGTTACGTGTGCTTTGTTGACAAACACATTGAGACGAACTCCGTCGTTAATTAGCATCGCAATGATAACATAAATACAGCGACGTTAAATAAATTTAAAAAATTCAGAGTTATAATTACTCATTTTACTACATAACTTTTTTATTAGTATGTTCAATGAGTAATGTGAGAACAAAGGTTCACGAGATCTTCTTTCAGTTTTCAAGCATAAACAAAAGAATAATATATGCAACACATGTCATTTACTTTCTCTTCATTTCAGTTTGTATTTTGACAATTGGTGTTTATTTTTAAAATGTTCAGTCAATTGAAATTACGAATATTTTTTAACAATAACCTTTCAAATATTTATCCTTTTTATAATAATTACAAAAACAACGAGCATTCAGCTACTATTAAAAGTAGGGTTTAAAAAACAGCTATCATAGATACTTCGATCTGTCAGCCTTTATCAACCCAATAAATTCCAAATAATCTGTAAGAGCGTTAATTTGATCGTACAATGCCAGCAAGTGGCCATAAAAAAAGATCTCAAAAAAGAAAAGCAAGCGTTTGAAGAATCCTTGCTACGTAAATCTTAATCTCGTGAATAATAAAATAACGTTAAGCATGACAAAGCCACTTTTCATTGAAACTTTTTTTTCATCGCCTGTATTCACCTCGAATGTAAAAAAATTTAAATACTATATTTAATAAAAAAAAAGTTTATTTACTATAAATCATCGTATTTTAATTTCGAGAGTTAAAAATAAACAAGGTAACGTTTTCATCTCAAAAACATTTTAAAAAAATAATATTTCACAATAATTACACATCAATCGTGTAAAACAGTAACAATGTAACTTTCATTATCAAACTCTCTCGTGTACCCTCGCACGCTTACATCGCAAACAATGGGATTACCACAAGAGCGCTCCGTATGTACAAAAGAAACAGATATCCCACACAATAGGAACAAAACTGAGAAGAATAAGAATAAAAGAAAAGGCAAATATTTAATAACGTTGCATATCCTATAGTATATTTTATTTATGACCCACGTGCTTTTAAGTAAACGAGAAGTCAGATAAAAATTGAAATGAAAGATAGAAAAAAAAAGAAATAAAGAGAGAGAGAAAAAGATAAAGACGTTGAAGCATGTGTCAAAGTCCGCGGCAGAAGCTTATGACTCATTTTATTATTTCTCGAAAACGAGTGTATATACTTATTAACTCATCGCACATGCGTTAATGTGTATATATGATTTCACATTCTCTCTTCCTCTCTTTTGTCATTTAATCTTCTTTTTCTGCTTTTTTTTATTTTTGTTTTTTTGTTTTTTTTTTATTTTGATCGGTTGTATACGCGTAACGATGAATACGAAGTTATTTCGTTTTTAGATAAACACGTGCTGAACTTGTATAGATGTGTGTTTACCGTAAATCCAAAAAAAACTTGAATGGTTATTTTTTTGGAATTTTGAAAAATTTAAATATAAAGTTATGTTAATATTGGACTTTGATCTTTGGATTGATTTTATATTTGATATATTTGTTTATAAGAAATTCTCACTCAAAAACATCAATTTAAAAAAAAAATAGTTTTAAATAACAAGTCAACACGAAATTTTTTCGATCAATGAATAAATAATTACGCTTTCTGTACATTTATTACGACAACTGTTTTTCTTCGTCGAAAATTTTCTCGTTACGAATTGCCTTTAAAAAAAAGAAAAAGAGATCGTTAAAATACAAAGTATAAACACTCGATGATTATTAATAGCTTTTGCCAAAGTTAATCGCTGCTTTTGATAATTTTTTATCGCGCTTTTACATAATGGACTAAAATGTTAAACTAACAATTAATAATTATCGATTTGTTTTTGATTATATAATTTTTTGTTTCAAAAACTAAAAATATAAATGTACGTTGCTTGAGAAATCTTTTAATTTTTAAAACTATTTAATTTCAATGTTAAAAAAAAAATAATCTTAATTTATCATAAAAATCTTGATTTGACCGTTAATAATTTTATCAATCAATTTATTTTCGTCAGTATTTCACAGATTTTACGTATACAATAAAAAATTTTCAATAAAAGACATTAAATATGCAATAATGACTCTTATTCACTCTTATTGGTATAATTAATATAAAGTTATTAATTTTCTCCTTTGCCAACACCACAAATAAATTAAATAAAACTGAATGAAAAACAAAAATCATCGCGATAAAACTACAGTATCAAATTATAAAATTAAGCCTGAACATCGATTCATAACTACATTCTTTAACCAACATCATTTCTTTTCGAATTTCCAGTCACTCGTCGAATTTAAACATTGTATGTATAGCAACGCGCTAATTTTTAGTGTAATGCTAAAGCATGTAAGCTTATGGTAATGAAAATTTTATCTAAAAACCTTATAAACTTCGTTCTTATTATAACAAGCACACGCATGATTCATATTTACGATTAAACATTCTTATGGAAATTTCTGTAGTACGTTGTAAAAAAATAAAACGTATATTTTTTTTCCTTATTTCCAAAATGCCAGATCACGTTTTCAAATGGTCCCGATTAACGAGTGAAACGGAGAAAAAAAGGTTTGATTCGTTAAGAAGCTGCTTCAAACCCATTAAAAAAAATCGTTTGGTTTTTTCCTTAAAACAGAAGAATTTTAAAAATCCGCTCACTTTTGTGTATATGAGACTGTTATTTTTTTTTTTTATTTCTTACATACATAATTTTTCGTGAATATTTTAAAGAGATTGATATCTTGAGCAAAAGTAACGTTTTGCATTATGAATGAAGAGAACAAATAAATGTAATGTTAGCATAACCACGCGCGTGATTATTGGTTTTCCTGTTAAACAAGTAGAAAAAAGAATTTTTTTTTTCTTAAATATTAATGCGTATCACGATCCATATCCTCGTTAACATTTAAAAATCACTCCCGTATTGAATTTAATTTTTCATCACTGATTATGAGAAGAAGAAAGAAGCAAACTTTTTTTTTCGCTCGATATGCAAAGAGATCGAGAATAATGACATATTCGGCGTGTATTCACATGCGCCGATACGCAGTTTGAATAATTATTAACACGATTCCCAGCGATGATTATTTCGTACACACACACTTTGGCCATATCAAATTGATAAGCATACAATATAAGTAAACGGGAAAGTTTTGTTGTTGGATTTGAAAAAAAAAAAAGTCATCGATTGTTATGTACGCTTAATATTGCTATTAATATATTTCGTTATCGTTATTTGTTAACTGTTAACGCGTATATATATATATATATATAGTTTCATTATTCGTACTGGTTTATAAATATAATGAACAATGAGGAAAGTTCATGAAAATAGTTATTTTTTATTAACGTTGAACTGAGATCAGATTAATAAATTAATGTTTATTTATAGGCATATCTAAAAAAGTCGAATTTTTCGTTCACAACAATAATGTAAGATATACAGAAGCATTTCAAACTACACTCGTAAATTTTTCCAAACGAAACCCGCTGCCTTTTTGCATATTAAAAATAATTTTTATGGTTACCGGTCTTTCTACCGCCCGGACTGATTTTACTTTCTTGGGATAATAACGGGTCGTTTATTTTTTAACTCGCGTACCAGCTATTGTAATTTTAATGATCGTTGGATGTGTACGCTGTTCAAGGTTAAAATTTTTGCCGTTCATTGTTGTTCTTTTAATTATTGGGTGCCGTGAAGTTCAAAGCTATGAAAAAATTTGAAGCAGTTATTGGTCTATACTCAAATTTCATTTGTCATTAAATTGTTGAGTAATCGTTAAAAAGAAAAATTTTTCACTTTATTCTTGAATAATAAATTTATCAAGTTTGCTTAAATTTTGAAAGAAGCGAATATTTATTTAATATTCACTTTAAAAGCAATGCATTAAAGTACATTTACCGATTCACGATGTTTACTTAAAACTTTAAATTTCCGACTTTAAATGTTCATTAAATTTAAACAAACTTAATAATCTCTCGTGATTTATTGAAACTTCTCAAAGTCATCCCAGAGCAAACATTTACACACGAAACTATTATCTTCTTCTCGAAAACTAAAGAATAAATCTACACTAGAATTTCCATTATGTCAAAGTCCAATGTGCAGCAACGAAAGCGATAAACGCTATAAATCTACAATATGGAAGATGTTCAAAGATTCAAGCGCAATTGTGATGCAACTGTATTGCACCTGCTATTATTGTGCAGATTCAAGCGCGTAAAAAACGAGCGCCTGAAAAATCGCGTTTTAATGCTACAGTTAAATGCATAAGTGTCGGCAATTTAAACTTTTTGTCTCAGTTATAGATTGTTTTTTTACGTTCGAGGAATCGCAGCATTGATTAGATAGAATTATTTGGTCATTTTAATGTTTACAGATAATTATTGAGAACGGATGAGATGATGCAGCTCGTATCTTGTTGCAAGAAGCAAAGTAAAAAGAGATAGTACCTAATCATTGGAAGTTATTAGAAAAAAGGTAAAATCTCTGGAATTTGATTATTAGCTTTATGCAAAACATCGAAGGATATACGATTTTTTTTATTTGAAACCACATTCGGTCGCCACAATAAGCAAAGATCAATCGGGAAATAGTAAATTCTTCATTGAGAGATGAGTTATAAAACTGGATTTTCCATTGCATTCATTGAAAAAAAAAATTTTGGGCCTCTCGTTGCCTTCTCACACGAGACCAGCATCGCCACTGGAAAATAAAGCAGCGGCTATTTCTTCCCGAGGTTGAAATTTGCCCCGAAGACGAAGAGAATGTTTCTCCTGTGTAATACAAAGCAGCGGTGCTTTTACCGCAAAGGGCAACGGTAGCTTCTTTGCCTAAGCACTTGGCGCTTATTCCAAAGCAAATTTTATATCCTGCACGCAAACTCCCAACAAAGTTTCTTCATTTTTGCTTCGGAAAGGCAGCGTGTTTCCAACACTTTTTTCATGTATCCGTTTAATTTGCACATGACGTATGCCAATATTATTGAAAAGATCGACAAAAAAAAAGGAAATTTCAACGCCTGAATCAAATAAGCAAACGGAATGCATGAAATCGAGGAAAAAAAAAAAAAATTATTACGACATCAAATAAACGATCGGGGAAAACTCAATAATTTTTGTGTTAGATAAGTTTTAAAAATTCAAGTATCACGACGATAGCTCGGATGCTATCATAGTTTCGTGATAAGTACGTGGATTTACTGTGACGATAAAGATATTTTGTGTTTCGAAGAAAGAAAAAAAGGAAACCAAAAGATTTCGAAAAAAAACGAAAATGTTTAATTAAACATGCTTGTTTTAAAAGTAGAGAGAAAAAAATAACGTTGAAAATGATTAATTATGAAATTTGCTTGATATATCTCGGCGTGATTGATTATATCGAAGGTCAAGTTCTATAATATCAGATATCATTTTTATATATCTTCGATTGTAAATTTCAATATTGTTAATTATAAATAACTCCGTTCTGACGTAGTCTTAATTTTTTTCAATTAACTTTCAATGTTATCGAATTTGTTTTATTTTAAGAAACTGAAGAATTTTCGTAATTTTTAATAATATAATTTTTCATTTAAATTTCTAAAAGGTAATAAATTAACGATATTCTAAAAATTTTCAAATTATTGCTTAAAATTGAAGGTTTTGATGAAAAATTTTACTTTATTTCACACGTCAAACATCAAACACAATCCCGATAAAAGTATTACATATTAAACAGTTATGCAATAAAAATGATCGGAAATCGATCCTAATTTCCAATAAAAAAAGATTTCATAGTCGTATAAAGTACACGTATTGCGCAATCCTATTTTTTGCAAGTTGCTTCAATTTTCTCGTATTCTCAAATGCTCCGTTTGATTAGTGAAAAAAAAAAAAGTTCGCTCGTTAAATGAGAATTAAAATTTTTTGTCGCCGCGGCAAATTACGATATAACTGTTGTAAACGTCAAGCTGCAATTCGAACTGTCGAAAGTAATAATTATTATTAAAATTTCAAGTGACATTTAGTTATGGTATATAACACGCCTTATACGTATAATTTCTACTGATAAGAAAAACCAAAAAAAAAAATATTTTTCAAGTGAAAAAAAATGTTGTTTTCGTAACAGTCCTATTATTGAATCAATGTAGAAAATTAAGAAATTCTATTAGAATTTAAAAAGATAACAGCCAAGAAGAGTCAATCACGCATCGGCTCTCGGTTCAATGCATTTTTATCTTTACTGATTACATACACACACACACACACATTAATCCATTTCTCGCTTTTATTATTCTCTTTCTCTCCAACGTACGTACGTTTCTTTGCTTCTTCTTTTCTTTTTTATTTTTCAAAGATGAACAAAACTGATTTACCAAATCTAATCGGAAAGCGATAGATAAACCGAGAAACAAAGGAATACTTCATACGCGTGCCAGTACGAAAAATTAATTCCGCTCTCTTATGTTATATACGTACGCTGCGTTATTAATGGAACTGCTGAATATTAAGCTGTTATACAAGAGATCAGAACGTCAAATTATAATCCTTTTTTTTTCGTCGAGTCATAGAATCGACATCATTATGCGATCCCGGTGCGAATGAAAAAACAACGATTTAACAAAAAATTCTTATTCCTCTATTATTTATTACGTTATTTTAATATTACGCCGGGGATGTAGTTCTATAACCTTTTTAAATTGATCGTTTAGTAAGTTGAATGTTTTTTTTTTTATCACGTTCGAAATGATCGATTAGATAAGAAAGTAATTGTTATTATATTTTTTCTCTATTGTTTATAATCTATTTGCTTGTGGGTGCATACGAAATACTTTCTTCTTGTTCATAATTCGATGGTAAATTGAAAATGAGGAAAATTTAAAATTAATCCTATTTGGTTTTTATATATATTAGTTCATTATCACTTATTAAGAAAAAAAAAATTATCCTTGTAGAAGAAGTAATGATGTGCTAATATTTCAATTAATGTAAAAAATATGGTTAAAAAACATTTTCCGTCTATTCATATTACTTAACAGTAACGTGTCACGAAATAACACCTTCTGAAAAAGTAACTCTCAAATTATGAATTAACATTGACAATAATAAATAAAAATATTTACTAAATTTCACTAAAATGCTAAGTATTTTCAAAATTTCACTTTCTGCAAATTCCGCCTAAAGTATACTTTAACGATCAAGTTTCGCATTAAAAATAATTATTCGGTAGTCAATCTTTAAGAGATCGTCAGTGGCTCAGTCGGTAGAGTGATGAATTCATAATTTCGAGGTTCCGAGTTCGAATCCCGATTGATACAAGCACCACTGTTCGTCACATGTGCTTTGTTCACAAACACACTGGCGATCTCCATCGCTAATTAGCATCGCAATGATAGCATAAATATAGCGACGTTAAATAAAATTAAAAAAAAATAAATCTATCTATATTGTGCGTATTTCAAATAATAAGTACGCACATGTTTGTATTGGTAAAATACAATAGATATGGTTACAAGGCTAAGTGGATACACCGATTTTTTGCTCGACATTAATTTGACATTATTTTAATTTGATAAGAAGAGAATTGGCATTTATTAATTTTGTAATGATTATCAAGTTAATTAAAATTGAGATTACATTTTTTTTTTAATTTAACGTACTAAATAATAATAACTGGTTTCCAAACTATTGAAAAGTTATCGAATTATTTGAAAAAAAAATTGAATATTTAATGAAAAAAAAATGATTTTTAAAGATAAAACAAAAATCCGTTGAAACGAGTACGAAAATATCAACATTGATATAATTATTATCTAGAGTGAAATAGAATCACATGTTTATCTGTTCTTTCAAAACATAATATCTCACGAAGAACCTTTGATAAATTCACGAATCTTAAAACAAAGAAAAACTAACGAAACAATGGAAAAAACATGAATAAGCATTAAAATTGATGATTATTCATATGCAAAACCTGTCGTCGAAAATCTCCTGCTGTAAAAACAAAATCATCACTACTATACGATATTTCGTTTATTGCTCTTTTTTTTACACAATTTTGTTTACACGTAATAACGTCAGCCAGCGACTCGATTATGTCGAGCTAATGTGTGTTGAGCGAGCGATAAATATTTTCTAAACACGTGCTGATCTCTACGCTGGACTTGTTTCTATTACTTCCTACTTTTATCCCGAGAAATTACATCCGTGATTTTGCAATGCGAAAATTGCGAGCTCAATGAAGAAAAGAAAATAATGTTGGGAGTTAGAATGTAGTATTGTAACTTATTGGTACTTCAGAAATTTTTTATCAATTTGACTATTTTTTTAAGGATTATTTTTTTTACCAATTTTACAAATAAGTAAATCAATTGAAAAAATTTTTTTTAATTTCAAATTAACGTATGAAAGTAAATAAAATGATACAGAAATATATCGTTTTAGATTAAATAACATCAAAAGTGTAATAGAATTCCGATAAGATGTAATACAGATAAAATACTTATGATTGACAGATTCAACCGACCTCATACTTTTAAATGAACGGAAAAATACTTATTAAGCAAAAAATGAATTATAAATAATTAAATTTCTCATAAAGGTATTAATTACAATCGATCGTACAAGATATCGAAATTCGTATTTAAATTTATCAATGACGTTATTTTTAAAAAATCGCGTCGATTCAATGTTTAAAATTATGTTAATTTATGTAACTGATCTTGGATATTTGTTATAAAAATTTGTTGAAATTAATGCATAAGCAACTTTCTAATTTAATTACGCTTAAAAATCCAAAATAATGTAATTATTCAACGTTATATTTCGCTAAAAAAAGTATAATTTAGTTTAGGCATTGCTCGAAGGATATTACGTTTCCAGGTTTATAATTTGCTTCGTTTATGTATGCTGTTATTTACTTACTTAAAAATCATAAATTTTTAACAAAAATTTAACCGCATAATTTATGGAATTATTGAAGTTTAATATTACATAATCCATAATCAGTAATTCGGCATCATAAAATTAGTATTAATAAAAAATATTTAAACATCCATTACTTATTAATATCAAAGGTTTATTAAACTTTAATTTCCACGCCAAGTAGCGTAAATATTAAGAGATAAAGGATTTATTAAAAATTACATTAATAGCTGGCTTGATGATTTGCGAAACGCTCTTTTTAAAATCAACGTTGTAAAAAGGCCGATGATAAAAATAGTTTGCACGTGAATCAAACGCGTGATTTGTGTATTCATCTCTCGCAAGAAGTTTTATCGTGTTTTATGGTTTTAGAAAAAAAAAGTTATCTATAAAACATACAAAAAGTAGCAGCGAACATTATATGCTTGGGAAAAAAAAGTTATCTATAAAACGAAAGAAGAAAAAGAAGTAGAAACGAACAATGGACAGGTCATAGGTTAAGGTGACCTCGGCGAATTTTAATATAAATATAGAAAATTTAGTAAAAAATCTGAAGAAAAGTATGAGCTGCGAGCTTTTTATAAAAGTATTGAAAATATGAGATCATTGACCAAATTAAAACGAAAAAAATTAATATATATTGATTATAAAAATGAAGTTTATTGTTAATAAAACATAAAATTATTAGATTATTTTGATGATGATTTAAATCGATCAAGAAAAGAACATGATCTTGATAAAATAAAAAAGATATTTTGAAGAAACAAAAAAAAAATTTTGTCCTTTTCTACAGGATTCCGATTAGATGCCTAAGCGTTGATGCCTCCTTAATATCATTAAAGATTGATAACAAAAAAATAGAGTAATAATATAAAATCTTCATTAAAATACGAGCTTTATGAATTTTTAATTGACAATAATTTAAATTTTAAACAAGGTTTATTTGACGCGAGATTCATATTTTTTTTTTAAAACAAGGAACAATTTGTCATTTGACTTTTCTCGTTTGCCCTCAAAACTTCGACTTGCTCTTTTTGATAAATTTTTTTCTATCTTCCTAACTGAACCAACGCGATTTCCGTAACCTAGAGACATACTTTTTAGTTGTATAGGCGTCAACTAAATGCTGCTGTTTTGTTACATCAAACAACGCATCACACATGCATAATATCGCATTGTTAGCTTTAAAGCTGCAAGAATTCAACATCATATTTCTCTTTCTCTTTGTTGCCTCATCAATCTCTCGTTTATGCATTAAATTATTCTCTAATATGCAATCAAGAATTTCAAAATTTTAAATTCTTTTATAAGTTCAATTTTTTCTTTGTAAACAAATTTTTAGAAATGTAAATTCTCAGTACAATTATTTTGAGATGAAATTCAATTAATCGATTGTTTACATTTATCAATAAAAATTCAAGTTAATACAGCACAAAGTACAAAGAGAAGTTACGTCATTAAAATCTTTAACTCATCAATCCAATGAAACTAAGCAATATATAGAAGATTTTTTTTTGTTTTTTACTTTTTCCTTTTTTCTCTTATCAATCAAAACTAGTTCGGTAATTCTCATTGTTCAAAAGGATGGAAATTAATGAGAGCTCTTTTCTTTTATTTTTTTTTCTCGGTATACGATTCGATAAATTTTCGATAAAAGTAAAAATTAATTACAGTAACGATAAAGTCGTTAAACTGATTAATTAAACAATACAAATATATCTTTATTCCAGAATAACTTTGACGACAAGAGACCTTTGAGAATTTTGTAAATAAAATTCCTGACCGTTGCATATTAATATTCGCAAAAAGTTTTTCATTTAAATAAAATCAAAATAAGGAAATCATAATTAACACGAAATTTTACAATAATAAAACAATTATTTTTTTTATATTATCAAAGCTTTTTATCATACGAAAAATTTGTTTTTGTTTCTTATTTATTTGCATTCACGCAAAAACAAATTGTCCCGAATTGCATTGTAATCGTGAATTTAAAATTTAAAATTTTGTTATTTTAACATCATTTTACATGCTAAAACGTTTAAAGGTTTCACTCTTTGTGACAGCGCGATATAAACATCTACCGGAATAATAAATTCTTTCTTTTATATATAGACAAATACGATCTTTGTACATAAGTACTTGAAGTAAATATCAATTGATATTATTAAAATTACATATTTATATTTGGTTTTCTAGCTACTAAATTCATTTAATATAAATTTTAAACATTAATTAAATCAACACTTTAAAAACATTGAATTTTTTAATATAATCTTATTTTATAAAATTAAAAAGAGGAGAAAACTAAAAAAATGATAACAAGTTCCCTGACAATAAAGAAAGTAATTGCACTTTGTACTCACCGGCTAAAATCTTATTGCAACACTCGAAGCGCGCATGTGCAGCGGGACTTTTGAAATAAATAATAACGCTGCACCTCTTCAAAAAAAAAAAAAGGAAAAATCCGTTCGAATCTTCTCGAGAACACTTTTAATCAAAAGAATAAGTTTTCCAAAAACAATTCACATCAATATGAATGATAAATCGGGCCGACTATTTCTGCTTGTCGATCCACAACTGACCGTTCCGAAAAATATTTTCTCTATATACAAAGAGAAATATATATGGTATTATGTATATATGTATATATAAAGTCCACGCAGTTTAATATTTAACCGCGTGCGATATAATACCGCAAACGACGACGGACTTTGTTAGAATGCTTCGCGAGAAGAGGTCCGTCATACATACACTTCTTTTCTTACTCACTATCTTTCTCTTTCTTTCTCTCTCTCTCTACTAATCCCCCGAGTGGACTTTTAAACGTACATTGCTTATGTATACATGAATATATATATATATATATATATGTATATATAGAGAAAGAAGAAGTGTGTGAATCGTTCGCGTGCGGGTGATGATGGCTTTGTGTCACACTTGCGCTCTCCTTTCCTTCCTTTTATTTTATAATTCGTTTCTATATATATATATATATATATATATATATATATATATATATATGCATTAATGTGTTTACGCGTATGTTTGTGTGTATGTTTTTGCAGCTCGTAAGCTGCTAGATGCGTTTCATACTTTTCCCTCTATTATTGTCATTTTATTTTCTCTTCGCTTTTTTTTTTGCACTTGCCCCTTTTCCCTCTATTATCTTGAATTTTTTTTTTTGCTTGGCTTTGTTTATGTTTTCTCCCCTTTCTCCAGCTGTACTATACAACAATTTAGCTTTTTTTTACTTCAACTTTTACGATATCTTTCATTTACTTGCTAATGTACAGAGTCGAATTTTTTTTGTTATTGTTGTATAATTTCTGCATATTTATTAAACAGATTAAACTTTTTTACGCTTGAGTATTTGACGATTGTTCGTACGTATACAAAAAATTCAAATAGAAAAGATGCGATAATACGGTTGAGAAAAAAAATATGGATTTCGATGAAAAACTTTTAAAACATGTAATCGAAACGTGTTCGAGAATTTTTTATTATAATACGATAATTTTTTCGATTATTAGCAAATTCCTTTTCTTTTGTCAACTTTTTTTCGTGGATTTCAGCATGGAAAATTAAATAATTATGTTCTAGCTAGTTAAATCGAGAATTTTTGATTAAAAATTTTTTTTATTGGATAAACTTTAATTAAGTAGTTAATTTAAAAAATTTTTTAATAATATAATTTGCCTTTTTTTATTAAATTTAAATAAAACACAAAATATAAAGAATAAAAAGTTTGGTGAATTCCATCCTTTTATTGTACCACAAAACTCATCATTTTTCTACTAATTAAGTAGAAAATGATAAATTTTTTCAAAATTACATCAATGGAAAAAAATTTTGAAGATCCAGCAAGCTTGTGGCTCTTGTACGTCAATATTTACAATATTTTTATAAAAGTTAAATTAAAACTTTGTAGATAAGCAATAGCCGAAACTCCAAAATACCAAGAACGAATTATGAGGGATATTTAAATTTTGATTGAATAAACATGAGTTGACATTTATTCTGCGCTGATTAAACGTGTATATCCTATAAACCTGTTTCGGATGTAACAGTATCATTTATGATAAATTGCCTTTATTGATTTCCGGGTTTCATAATGTTAATTTTTTCATTTTATTTTTTGACGGAAGCAAAGTAGATTCAATAATGATGTTGTAACATATACTTTTTCTAAATGATTAAATTGAAAATTTTTATTTATTTTAATGAATATAAGTAAAGTAAAAAGTTATTTATTTCTATGACAAATCAAATGTATGATTATGTGTTATCGTCATAAATATAAAAAATAATTCATATAAAGTTCATGAATAAAAAATGCATCAAATTGAGATAATTTATTAATCTGAACTCCGAAGTTAATGAAGGATGCTGTATAAAAGAAAATTTCTACCCTAATTTATTTGTAATGATTATTTTAATACAAATGTCAAATCATCTTTAAAAATAATATTCTCTTGGAATGTGAATAAAAATTTTATTTCATTTTTGCATGCTGAAATTCGACATCGTTGTGACTTGAGCTTATCTCAGTGATCAGCGAAAGCATTGTATTTATAATGAACGTAAATAAATAATCAGTTACTTTGATTTAATTTTAATATTGAATTACGATTTACAGAGTGAAATCTTTTGTCAATTGCGATTTAAACTTGTACGTTTACACATGTTAATGAAACGTTGTCACGTTTCCAAAGACGGTTTTGGAAGTTACAAAAATGCGTATTCTAATCCGTTTAATATTAAATATTCTCTTTTAAATGTAAATTGCTAATATTTCTTTGTGATTATTTGAAAAATGAAATTTATTCGAAATTTTTGGACGAAGCAATTTTAATATTACTACTTGGAATTATATAACTCACGTATAATATTTTATAATCGAAATTTTTGAATAATTTTTATTTTAAAATGCATTCGGTAGTTCACGTATAGAAAATTCAGGATTAATTTCCTAGATACAGATACTTTAAATAGTACATGTTAGTAGAGATCGTCAGTGGCTCAGTCGGTAGAGCGATGGATTCATAATCTCGAGGTTCCGAGTTCGAATCCCGCTCTGGACCGATACAAGCACCACTGTACGTTACATGTGCTGAAGTTCACAAACATACTTACGAGCTCCGTCGCTAAATTAGCATTGCAATCATAGCTCAAATACAGCGACGTTAAATATAATAAAATAAAACAATTTTCATTAAATAATCATATAGTTTGAATTTTTTTGAAATTGTAAAAAAACTACTTTAGATGTTACTTTAAATTCCATACGAACTTATTTGATTTCAGTAACAAAAATTTTATTTAATGATAAAATCTATACGGATTATTTTTTATCTATGAGATTACACGGAATGCATTGATAGTACAAAAAATAATAGATTGACCCAAAAATTGATTATTCTTTTAATAAAATTTTCATTCACGAAATTACCAAAGAAAATTTTGGTATAGCAAATTCAGTACAACTTTATTATTACGAAATAGATTTTTTTATCAAAATTTTAAAAACAATGTAGATTCAAACTTAAAACGCAAATTTAGTTCGCATGATTGCTTAAAAATCGATGTATTTTTATCTGTAAAAATTCTTTCTCTCTTAACAACTCGGCTTATCAGATACAACTTTTTGTAGATCAATTTATTATCATGAATTTCTTAATAGCACTGATTATCCTATTGGAAACGTAATTTATAAAAGTAAACGTGATGGGAAATTGTTGATCAGACAGAATTTATTCGTAGTAAGCAAAACGTCGATTTAATGTATAATTAATGTTGAGTTTAATAAAATTTTTATTAAAATTTAAAACAAAGAAATTCAGACAAGAAATAATATTTTTTTAATATTTTAAAACAATATTAAAAATAATATTTACCTAAAGATCCACAAAACGCTAAAAATGTAATCCATTAGACTATAACTAAAAATATTCATTCTCTCCTCGACGAAAAAATACGTGTATTGTCTTATAAATTAAATTCACACTTAAGCCACATAATTTTTAGTTCGGTTAATTACGATTTAAAGTTGCATCGTATATATGCATAAAGTTTTTTGTTACTTTTTATCGTAAAGTTTTTTCTTACCTTCAAATCATTTAAATCCTTTCGCCAGACTTCATTTATATTTACGATTTTTTTTGCTCGTTGCATTACTCACGTTTACGCTTGGACTTTGCTCTATTGCTCTTTCTTGAGTTTATCGCGAATTTTTTTCTTTTTTTTTTTTTAAATTTGTTCGTACATATGTAAGGCTTGTATGTATATATAGCATTTGAAAATTTCCTTGTGATGGTAAATAAAAAATAGTTTTTTAAAATAACGTTATATAAACGGATTTTGAGATAGTAGATGTTGGATTATAGTGTTTTTGAAAAAAGGTCTGCTCACATACACGTGCATGTGTGTAGACGCGTGTGTTTGAACGTATTGGTAATTTAAGAATAGGCGAGCCGATTTCGATTTATAACGGTTAATTTTTTTGCGTTTTCTCGAGGAGATGCTGACCACATCATAAATTTATGGTTTATAGTAAATACATTTTTTGTCTTATATCGATCTCTCATGGTATCGAAAAATTTGTTTTTTGACCTTTGCTTATAAATACTTTTAAATGTGTGTTGATATGTTTTTTTTTTCATAAATGGTCTCTGGTAAAAATTTTGAAGATACTTGTCATCGTTCTCTTGTTGTAAACGAAGAAAAGTATCTTTTTTATGTTGTGTTATAGACTGAGAACTACTAAAGATAATTTAGTAAAATTTTAAGAAAATCTTAAAGATGATGACTTTTTTTATAACCATCTCAGTAATAATTGTCACTTTGGCAACTCGAAAAGCGGGCCCAATATCGGATTTTTATTTCTTTTACTTAAAATCAGCAGATAATAATGTGCTATATTACTACCGTATTCTATGCGTGTTTAGTTAACAAAAAAAGTATCTGATTCCTGAATTTTTAATAAGCAGTGCTAAGATGGTTATTTTTTTCTTTCGTAATACTTTCAGCTAAAAAGCGAAGAGCAAACGCAAGCACAAGCATGAAAAAATTAAGTTTTGTACAAAGTTTCAAAAAAATAAACAATACTGGCGAATAAATACTTCTCATATTAGCTTCTAATTCGTTTCATATGAAAGTCGCTCATTTTTTTCACTCTTTCTCTCTTTTTTTTATTGCTCCATCCTGCCCGATAACAGAATAAATTAAAAGGAATCGATCTAAAAATTCCAGAAAGATAATTCTTTTTTTTATATCTTCAAATCGAGTTTTATAAACAGCTGATAAGTGCTATTATTTTCAAAGATCTGTGGGGTTAGAATTTTTAAAACTATTTTTAGAACGCGCACAAGTCATGAATGGCTCGATATATTTCAATTTCACATGTTTTTACTTTGTTTTAATACACTTTAAAGTTACTTTTCTCCTATTGATTTTCATTTAATTTTTGACTTTATCAGTAGCATCTACTTTTTTTATCAGCAGCATACATTTTTCAAACACAAATAATCTAATAAACTCTTGTGAAACGTTCGATGTACTTCAACAGCTGTTGAAGAAAGTTTAATCTAAGAAAACTTAGCTCGAACGAGTCGTCAATGATTTTCACTGCTCTCCGATAAATCAATCAATATATTATTAGTTTATCGTTTGATGAAATACATTAGAAAAGCAATAAATAGACGTTAGATTAATTTGCATGGAAACACTTAATGACACTATTGGATGTCAATATTTATTGTTTACTTATGAATCTAATGAATTTCATTTTTTAATTCGTTTTTTCGTAACACGCGTAATGAAATTTTGTTTTTATTATAAACAAAAATTAAGTAAAGATGTTTAAAACCATTAAATTATTACGTGCTCGCACGTAACTCATTGCAGATGAAAATCAATATGTTGATGCAACAGAGCATACAATAATGACACATTGCCAACCAAGTTTTTCTCTTAGAAATACAATGTAACATTTTTATGAGATTTATCACGGTGACATCGGAAAATTCTAACTTGCGTATGTAAACTAGATACTTACTTTGCATATATACGAAGCCGTTGCGTATTAAACGCGGAATATATGATAAATTATCATCAAAACATTGGATTGTGGTGTAAATTGCAAATCGAACGATTAAGCTGGAATATTATACACTCGAGTTTTATTATGCATTTGTCAACTGAATTTCATTTTTATTAATTCGGATTATCTGTTGCATAATTTGTATTTTCAGCTGATAATCGAACTGTCAAAACTGATGATTCAAATGTTAATTTTTTTTATGTTTTTTTTTTTACATCAAAATATTTGTATTAGAGATTCATATCTGTTTTGCATTATCATTTTAACAGTTCGGATTGGAAAAAAAAAAATTAATTCCGATCTCGACTTTGAAAATCAGTCATCAAAATTCATTAGGGCATTTAGACGATAATTTTAAAGAGAAAAAAAAACGCGAAATTGTTTCCTTTTTTTCTATTATATTTTCCTCATTGCGTATGATGCGCAAAGACTTAATAATTTGTTGCACATAATACGAATGCATTTTATTTGCATTTCTATTCGTTTGCGTCAAAATTTTATTGAACCGAATGAAAATTGTATATGTTATGTCATTTGAATAATTCACTATTCCAGTATGAAATTTTTAAATATACGGAAATACTAGATTTATAAATTATTAAAATATTTAAATCAATTTCAAGATAAGACAATAAAATGATATCCTAACTTATTACATTACCCTACATTAAACATTTAATAATTTGACCATGAATCAATTATTAGCAAATGAAATTTTAGCAAAAAATTCGATATAACAAATAATAATTGATTTGTAACAGAATCTCTTTGACATAAATGACACACATGCCTTATCTTACTCTGCATTGACAAAGTTCAAGGAGAGTTGAGAGGAAAGAGAAAAAAAAATTAAAGTAAGAGAGATTCGTGATATGCGTAATAATAAACAAGTGTGCATTAGACGCGAATTAGTTTAATACATAGAAGTAAAGGAAGTGTATGTAATCTTTGGGTAAATCGGTCAAATAATCTATAAATTACGACTTTGACATATTCTTTATTTACGATCTTATTTGTCGATCTATTGTTGTAAACTTACAATTATTATTAGTTTTCTTTTTTATTTTTTTTAACTGTGCATGATATTATATTTTCGTAATTATTATTTATTTGCACATACATATTTCACAAGTTTACATTATAATGGAACAAAGCTGGGTTACGCAAAATATTTGTCAATATTCATTAAAATTCATGGCACCAATACAATGATTGTTTCTAAAATAGTCCAACGAAAAAATAAAATAAATCGATGGGCCAAAATATTTATTCCTTGCTTTAAATATTTACAAACATTAATTTATTTTATTTTATTTAACGTCGCCGTATTTATGCTTTCATTGCGATGCTAATAAGCGACGGAAGTAGTCAGTGCGTTTGTGAACAAAGCACATGTGACGTACAGTGGTGCTTGTATCAATTGGCCGAGAGCGGGATTCGAACTCGGGACCTCGAGATTATGAATCCGTTACTCTACCGAGTGAGCCACTGACTACTTGATTTACAAACATTATCTGTGCGCTATTCATCAGCAACAATGAAAATTTAAAGTATGTAATTTTAAAAATTATTGCGATTAAAGTTGATGAAACTATAGCACTTGTTTGATTTTTATTTATTTTAAAATTTTTTGGATCTATTATCATTTTTAGTTTTTTAAATGTCTTTTAATTAATTTTATAGTTATTTTTATAGGATTTTCTAAAAATAAAAATTGATCCCGATAACGACTATCCGAAAACGACAATAAACTTTATAAAAATATTTATAGTCTTTGTTTCGAGTTTAATTAATTCACCCATAAAATCTTTCTAGAATATCAACGGAAGTGTTAAGAAAACATGCATACAACATTTCAAAGCTAAATTATACCAAAATCCAGTTTTGGCAGTTTCGGTTTCCTAAGACTCGTCAATTTTTTTCTCGAACATTTAACTTCTTCCTTGGTGTTTCATTGTCGGGACAAAAAAAACTCTATTAAGTTGACGCCACATTAGCTAAGGAAGAGTATTACGTTTATTGCAAAAACAGCGCATAAACAGATGAAAGCAACAGAGAAACATTACAAAATTGAGCGTACACAATATTAGAATGTTTTCTTTGGCGATTGTTGGTCCTACACTGTAATTGCATTTTGCTTGAAAGACAAATGAATATGTTTGCGTAAGTTAAATCATTGGTTAAATGACTAAAATTCAAATGGGTTTGAAAATGGAAGTGGTTATGCTACCGGTTTCTAACTATACCAGCTTTTACAATTTAATTTTAATTATTGATGATTCGCGAAAATAATTAACGATGATTCTGTTTGTTCGGCAAAAAAATAACTTAATGTCGGACTTTAATAAGAAATTTTATTATAGTTTTTGCGAATCGTTTATGGATTTTAAAAGATTCGTACGCAAAGGATAATTGGATTTTACAGAAAAAAAAGTTGAGACCAATTTGCAAATAATTTAAAATTAAATTTCATGAATTTCCATGATAAAAAATTGAAATAATATATTTTTTTACCAAGCTTATGATTTATGTGAATTTCCACTTTTACACATAGCATTGACAGAATACAAATGAGCCGTTTACATGCATTACAAAAAAAGGTCATATCCCAACCAATCTGATGATCCGCATCTTACTAAACTTGAATTTACATTATTTTTCTCTTACACAAAAATTATAATCTATTTTTAAAAATTCCAAATGGACTGTTTGTACGTATGTAAAGCAAATGCAATTTCTGAGAAAAATTGCATACACGATGATTACGTTATTCTGAAATAACGAAAAATTTATGTCTGGTAACATTTGTCTTTTACTACTGCTCGCATATATATATATGCATATTTAGATTCGCAGGCTGTTTCAATTGCCTTTTTTCAGATTGGCGTTTAATGGGTTCCAATGGAATATTAGAATAATCGATTATTTTTTACACGCATATAAAAACCCGATTAGGATGTTTAATTTGTTTTGATAATTAAGACTTTAAGGAATCGTAAATTATTTTGAGCATAAATTTTTAAATAAATTATTGTTGACTCAATGTATTTAAACGTTTTAATTCGATAAACAGATTTCTCTCTTAGTGTTTGTTAGATATATTATAAAAATATGTTAAATTTCACTAAGCGATTAAATTTGAGAGGTAAAATAGCCAATCTGTTATTCTTATTTATCTATGAATAAAAAAAAAGCAAACATGACAATATTTACACATAAAATAAAGTTAAATGTGTATTAAATAAAGCTAAATCAACTGTTCGTTCAACTTATTCGTTATTCAAAGCGCGCATTACATCATAAATTAAAATCCGTATAATAATCGTCTGTTTATGCATGTATCAGTAAATGAATAAAGATAATCAAAATTTCGAGCAAGAAACGTGAAAAAAAAAGACTGTATAAAATCAAATATGAGTCAGAACTATCTAAAAGATGCACCAACGTTTAAAAGTTCGTAATACAAACAGTCGAAAAAGAATAAGTAGAGGGAAGAAAAAAAAGTTTTTGTAATTTTCCACCGCTTCAATGTTCCTTTTTTGTCAATCCGGTTTCATTTTAACATTATATTCGCGGGTTATTTTAATAAAAGATAACATCTTTTTGATGGTCAACGCATAATGCATGGGACCACTTACCACTTTTATTGCGGACGTTATTTAACTGCTTTGAATATTATCGATTATTATTGATTAATTCCATCTAAATATATTTTAACGTTTTAATATTTAAATTTTTAAAAAAATATTCATAGGAAACTTTTATTTAATCGGTTAATAATTTTTTGGTAACTTTGTATATTCACGTAATCGAATTAAAATTTTATGTCCAAGATAAAGAAGTACATGCGTATAAAATATAAGAAATTTTAAAAAAATTTAAATAATAATCAATCTTAAGCAAATTGAAATTTTTATTGGACGATTTTGACGTTGGTATCGACTAAAAACAAATCATAAAACGAATTCTTTTTGGATCACTTGACAGTAAAAACAAGTTTTTTGTTTAACATCAAGCTATACGACGCGGGCTCTCACATAAATTTATTTTATTTGCACATAAATAAAAACATAATATTAGTGATGGACTGCAAAAACTTTCCAATATTTAAAATTAATAAAAAAAAAAAATTCGGTTTAATTAATTTAAGAAACATCGAGACGCGACGTTTTATCTGTCGTACAGTTTCCAGAAACTATTAGTTGTATTAATAAATAAAACAAAATTTTGTCAAATGTGCGTCACTAACAAACGTTTAAAAGAAAGAATTTTTTGGAAAATTCCTCATGTTTAAAGCATCAATATATTTATACCATCGAAGAAATAAGCAACAAAATATTATCTACTGGTGAAATAACATAACATTGTGTTTTCTTATTTTTTTTTCAAATTAAGCTTAAAAATTGCATCTTTGTTTACCCGAACCGAGGAATCCAGTTTCATATTTTTAATTATAATAAACCAATGAAATGCATTATGTGAAAAATAAAAGCTTAAGATTATGGAATATTTCTACTTTACACTGGCATACTAAAAACTATTGTTTTTATATTGAATTGTTGATGAAATCGTATAGTTCCAACCTTGGTCTTATGAATTATAAGAGGCGAATCTTTGCGCTTTATCAAATTCTATTTAAAATCATTCGAACGATGGAGATCAAATATTGTTTGAAACATTTTTTTTTAATATATACCAATAGTTTACATACTTATTTATGTTTATCTTTTTAAAAACTGACCAGATCGATGGACATTATAGTAATTTTTATCATTTTACAAAATAATATTCAAACTTAATAACTTACTGTAAAAGTTAATTTAGCTTTCCGACCCATTAATTTCAACAAAACTCAAAGAAGCAAAAAAGAAAAGAAATCTAAATACGCGTAATCATTATTCTGACAATAGAGGCTAAATCACGCCTCGAATCGATCACTTGCAAGTTACATAATAAACAAAAGTTAAACGTATATATGGATATGCATGAATATCACATAAAAAATCATATCGCTAAACAAATCCGCGTGTATATTAATCATTCGAAAATTTTTTCGTCATTCATGAACTTTGGTATAAACGATTTTCCGCGGATAATGTATTATCTTATAAACGCGTGCCATTGTTGCATGTATAACTTGAGCTACATATACAGCATGGAAGTATTACATGTATGGACTTGCTATGAAATGATGCAACATTTTTTATTCGTTGATTTCTGCAAGTTGATTTATAACTAATTGTAATACGCTACACTTATCGATATTTTATATCTTTATGCGTCCATTGTTGAGAGAGTAGCTGAATAAGTGCACGCAGTATTGTTTCAATATCAATGGCTTTGTGAGGAATAATTCAAGTGTTAGTTTATTTTATGACTTTATTATACATTTATTAATTAAACTTGTCACTTAATTGGTTGAAATAGAGATCTTTATTTTTTGTGAAATTGAAATGTAAACTAAGGCTATTATTTTGAAAATACATTATGATTTTAATGCGTTCAAATTATTTAATTTAATATCTTTTACTTTCTTCTTTTTATTTTTCTAAATACGAAAAATAAGCATAAAAATCAAACGAAAATTTTAAGATATTGCATAATATATATTTGCATTGTCGTAAAATTCAGTAAATATTTATCAATACTGGTAATAGCTATTTTTATAATCAAATTAAAAGTGGAATTAACTTTTTCTTAAGATGATTTTTTTTAAATTACGTATGATTTTTTTTACAAACATTTAAAAAAATTGTAGTTTTTTATTAACTGTGAACGCTAATTGTGTAATTCATATGAAGGTCTTACGACTTTCACGGTAACTGTGATTTTACATATTTATGGTTTTTTGGTTTTGCATTTTGTTATAGAATTAAATATAATGTTTACAAAATTTTAACAACTTTTCGCGATACAAAACCGACGAGCCATAAATATGAGATTAATTTTGATCAGAAAAAATTAATTTTTATTAAAATTTAAAAGTTATACTCTTTTAACATATCAAATATATATTTAATGAAACTTTAATTACTTATTATATTAATAATTAAAAATATGACTCATTTTTTTACATAGAAAAGAGTAAAAGTGTCATTTTACTTCACTTTACGGAAATATGAAAAATTACATAATTATATATTGAAAATAACTCATAGTTTAATTTGTTATAAATTAATATAAATATACATTAGAAATTGCACAAATGAGATCGTCAGTGGCTCAATCGGTAGAGTAATGGATTTATAATACCGAGAACTCGAGTTAGAATCCTGCTTTCGGGGGCCAATTTATACAATCACTGTACAAGATACATGTGCTTTGTTCACAAACACACTAATGATTTCCGTCCCTAATTAGCATCGCAATGATAACATAAATACAGCGACGTTATATAAAATTATAAAAAAAAGAAATAGCTCAATCATTCTTAGACCTATTAGAAATAAAAAAATTCAAGTTTAATATAATCATTTTTATTAATAAAACTAATAATTCATTAAATATTATTTACAAATGTTAATAATCTTAACAATAATGGTCCATTTAATATTTCAGGTTCAATATCATCGATCCATTTATATAGACTTACAAAAGGATGAAGTTTACTGGACATCAGCGCTCACATCTCAGTGTAAAAAAAAAACAAACAAAAAAAGATTCACATGCATAATCGTATAATAAATACGCAATGTTGTAATGTTCTCGTATGTAAATAAAAACACTTGAATTTCGTCTATATACACGAGACGAGTAACAGTCTGGCACAGATTACCACGCTGCTGTTACATGTAATTTCAAACAAAAAATCGTCTGATTGCTCTTTTCGCAATTTAACGTATACCTATATAAGTATAAGGAAAAATTATGCATGTTTTAACACGTGAAGTAACGTATGCGCCCTTTTTGCACTGAGCTTAATGATAAATTTTTTATTAATCAGTTCAAAGTTGAAAAACTTTTTGTTACATATAGGTGGCGAAATGTTGGAGAAAAAAGACTTCAAGATATGTGATTTTTGCACAAAAAAGGTGATTGAACGAGGGAGAGAGAAAACGAGAAGAAAAGCATTCAGACGACTTTGAATAAAAATTTTTTTTGTTGAATTGTTGTGTTTTTTTGGTTTTATATATTAGAAAGTAACGAAGACGGCTTGATTCATGGAAACTTTTTAATTATCAGCTCTTTAATTCTATCCTGCGCTTTTTTGTGTAATGCTCGATGCGATCCTCTAGACTCTCTGCAAAAAAAAAGAAATATTTTTTTTTACGATTGATATGTTAATGCCTTTTTTATTAATATCGATTCGATTTCGATTGTCACTAATTTCATAATTTAATTTTGATTTAATTAAACGTAAAAAAAAAATTTATGTGATTTCGTTTAATTTTTTATTGTTTGACCGAAGCTTAAGCAAACAATCAACAAAAAATTTTATTTATTTTATTAAAAATAAATACATAAAGCATAAGAATATTTTTATCATTATGTCTAACATGTTTAATAAATATGAATTAATCATGTTTTTATTCATTAATAATCATCCTGGAAACGTTTTAGAATGTTTCATATTAAACATTTTATAATTTTATAAATTATTAAATATTTAAGAATTTATTTCAATAATAAAATCATACATTTAAAATCATGCTATTTTTTATTACTTTTTTAAATGCACTGAAATTGCACATGATTCAGTTAATGAACAAATTAGGTGATTATAATATCGATTAAAAATAAGGAGATATACTATAGACGCAAATATGCTCACGCACTAAGTACGCTGATTTTTTTAAGTTTTACGCAAAACTTGATCTTTTTTTTGCTTATTCGACGATCCGATTATTGCATAAGTTAATTGAAATACGTACACATCTTACATTATGAGGAAGTTTTACCGGCAAGCTTCCTTACGATTCTTTTCCGACGGGTAAAAAACAATAATATACAGCGATAGAAAACCCATTAAAAAAAAATAGGTAAAAATGAAGTTTAGGTTTTGACTAAAAGAAGATTTCGTTTATACAAGTTTTTTATAATAATCATTTTAAAAAATTGTTTTTATTTTTTTTAAAGTCTGCTGGAACATTTTTAAAGTTTTTACGTAATTAAAAATCAAATTTATTGAGCTGAGATAATTTTTTTTTGTAAACACGAAACATTTTGTTATAAAAGATTTTCATTTGAGAATAGGGAGCTGCACCCAAATGTAAATATTTATATTTCTAATAAATTTAACTTTTATAAAAAAATTATTAATTTTTATTGATTCTATTATTACGGTCAAGATAAAAAGAAAATATATAATGAAGCTATTTTAATTATATTAATTTTTGACTCCATTAATACCGATATTTTGATCGTTTTACGAACTTATCAACGATTAACTTTTATCGTTTAAGATGATAAATTTTATTTATATTAACGATAAGTTAAATTAAGTTAGAGCTCAAGTTAGTACTTGAGTATCTTATTTTCTTTATTTTTTTGTCACATAAAAATGTTAGAAATAGAAGATAAGAAAAATAAGTATTACAAACATTTGGTGCTCATTGTTTCTTGGATGATCGAAACTTAAGCGCTCGTTGTTATTATTATCAATAAATACTTTTCTTTTATTGAGATATCTTATTTTTATTTGATTTTATTTATCAGGTGCTTGATACGATGAAAAATAATTTTAATTGTATTTTATTTTAAATAAATTTTCAATATCGAATAAATTCAAGTAAATAATTTATTAAAGTTATGAGGTCGTCAGTGGCTTACTCGGTAGAGCTTTGGATTCATAATCTCGAGGGCTCGAGTTCGAATCCCGCTCTCGTCAGCCGATTGATACAAGCATCACTGTATACGATTCATATATGCTTTATTCAAAAACACGTTGACGACCTTCGTCGCTAATTGGCTTTGTAATGATAATATAAATACAGCGACATTAAATAAAATAAAAAATAATTTATTAAGGTATAATGCAAGTATTGCAACTATTTAATGGAAAGATGACAAATAAGAATTAAAACTTATCGTTAAACTGACATAAACTTTTTTATAGTCTTTATTTTTTAAGTTTAAACTATTTATTTAAAAAAATTAATATTGGTATGTCATAATTGAAGAGGAAAATAAACTTTTTTTAATAAATACGTCATGATTTTAAAATTTAACTAAAAGTAATTATAAAAATTGAAAATTATAAATAATTAATACCAAAAATTAATTTAAATTAGAAAAATTTTTTAAATGTTTTTAAAATTTATAAAATCTTTAAAATTATTAAATATTTAAAAATCTATTTTTATTATTAAAATAATTGTTTGATGTTTTGTAATTTATGGAGATCAATACATAATGTTCATCCGTAAGTTAAGCAAATAATGTAAAATAAAATAGCTTACCACATGTTTCACGTTGCATCAACGGTCGGTAAACTTTAGGTTCCCTTCCCTGTAATAGGCAATCACTTTGGAAACTCGTATGACATGTATCTGCATTTCCTAACTTTTCTAAAACCGTTAACATGTCTTTTGTCATTTTACATCTACAAACAATACAATTATTAGAAAATGTTAGTTTTATTAATATTAATTGGTAACTTTTAATTGTAAATTAATGTATTTACTTGATCGCAGCATGAGTCCATTCTTCTTGTAAATCTTTGATGATTTTCTGAATTTCTTTCTTATTGAAGTGCCAATTTATATTATCATATTCACAATTAAATAAATTTAAAGGAAGGTAATGAGCTAAATTATATTGTGGCTTTCTTGGATGACTTTCAATATCCAAGAGTTCTTTAACAATTTCTGGTTTTTCTTGTCCACGTCCAACTAGAAATAAAATTCCCATAATACACCGTATTTGATGCCAGAGAAAAGCATTACTTTGTATAACTAATTCACATACATCATATCCTGAAACGTTAAAAAAATGAAATTAATTACTTTTGAATTTACAAATTTTTATCCTAAATTGATATAATTTAAAAAAAAAATAAATATTACAATTTACCTGAACTTTGATTACTGCTGTGTGTGCAAGTTACTTCAGCATGCATTATATTTCTCACAAAATTAACAACCCCATTTGCCACATCCATTTTACAAAGATTTCGAAAGTCATGAGATCCTATTGTAAATTTCACTGCCTGGTCCATAGCTTCAATATTCAAATTCCCTCGAGGAAAATAATATTTATATAATCTCCATTTACAATCAAATCTAGCAGAAAATTCAGATGGTACAGGAGACCAGGCAACACATCGAATATTTTTTGGAAGTAGTCTATTTAGAATTTTACAATAAGATAATTCACTGAAAAGGTCATCTGGATTCCCTGGTGGAATGCAACTTCTAACGTCAAGTGAAATAACTTGTTTAAATGCACTTACGCCTTTATCTGTTCTACCGCAACGATGGTAATTAGATGTTTCTCTACTTTCTATTAAACAGCTTTTTGTCAGTGCATCAAATAAATGATATTCTACTGTATTTGTTGTGTGTTCCTGAGCAGCAAAGCCTAGATAGTCCCAACCAAGATAGAATAATTCTATAATAATGTGCCTTTTGTGAGATCTACAATCAAATGAATTTTTTAATAAATATATAAATCTAAAAGAACGTATATAAATTTTAAAATATATACCTACTTTGTAAAATCAAATTTTTTTTGTGTGGTATCTGTTTTATCTTTTGTTGAAATTTTAGAATTTTTATCAATGATTTGTTTCAACTGAGTATTATGAGCCTCAAGCTGCAGAATTCTATCTATTAATTCCTTGAAAAAAAAAAAGTTAAATTATATTAAATAAACGACTTTTTATAAAAAAAGCATAGATTAAGTTTAAAAATTATCTACAAAATTCTAAAAAAATATATAAAAAATTTCTAAAAATATAAATAAAACAATTTAGTTACATTTTTATCTAATTTTTCTAGTTCATCTCTCGTCGAAGCTTTGTTTTTCTTGATAACTTTAGCCATTGTTAACCAATATTTATTTCACAAGCAGAAGCACATGTCATTTCATTTACATTGCAGATCATACACATGGTAGTTGTTAAGGTTAGGTGTACTGACCAGATGATGTATGTATACATACACAAGCAACAATGCAACCACTGTAGTACTGTCTGTAAACAAATGCAACATCACCCACTCATTAAGAGCACAATATAAAAATTTTGTTTTCGTTAAAATTATAAATACCGTAATTCTGAATAATCGTGCTGCAAGACCAATAAAAATTCATTATTACAATATAAATATTCTTCAACGATAGAAATTTTATTTTAATGGATGTTTTTCCTCAAGTTCTGGAATCATGTTTTAAAAACGTATTTACATGAATTTATTTTAAATAATTTTGAAAAAATGTTTTAATTTCTATTTTTTAGAACCATTTAGTCTCAAAACATTGTTTAAAAAATTAAATTTACCGCTATTTAAAAAAAAATCACCACTAGTTGTCAGCACTATCCAGAAACTCAATTTCTACAATTGCAGCATATATATATATATATATATATATATATATATATATATATATATATATATATATATATATGTTCCATGCGAGAATCTTCCCTTAAACAAGGACAGGCAATATCTCTCCTCTCAAGAATTTCATTTAAAAACCTGAAGGTCAGACGAAGACAGAACTAAGCATGTAATGTTAAATTCGTTGTACGTGTGCATATTGCCGTATGTATGTACTGTCTTTTTAAAAAAGGTCGGTCGGGTTCGGTTTGTCGGGGTATTAAAGTAACGTGCGTTTACGCATGTATGTGTGTGTGCGTGTGTGCATAAACCTAACAATACTAAAAGAATTAAAAAGCGGACACACACTATTAAGAGCGCCGTCGCTCATTGAAAGGTGCGTTCACGGGTGCGTTATACTATAAAAGTGTTATTTTTTGGCCAAACTGGGGGGGCGACGACGAAGAAGACGACGACGACGACGGCAAGCGTATTACGACGACGAGTTGGCGGTTAAAGGGGCATATAAATAACACCACGACTGACAAAATCCCATCACCACCACGAGGTTAGAAAATTGTTAAAGTTTTTATCTCTTTTTAGTATTTTATAAATTGCAATATATGTACATGTGCATATATAAAAGGAAGGTGCAAGGGCGAGACATCTCTAAAAGGTTATAATAGGAGCGTGTGTGATTGTAAATGTATGTGTATATATGTTCTCTCTCCCACGGTCCCTGGGAAAAATATCTTCTCTCTCTTCTCTCTTCTCTGCAACATACATCCCGGATTGAATGAGAGGAAAGAGAGAGAGAAAGACACACAGAGAAAGAGAGTGAGAGAGAAAAAGACACGCCACACGGCGTTTTCAACCTCAACAAATTCAACAACTTGGACTGGGAATAAAGCAGCGAAAAAAGCTGTACTGAAGGCTGAGCGTAATTATCTATTATTTTATTTATTTATTTTTGTAAACCCAATTTTAAAAAATTTAAAAATTCAATGCACTTAGATATATATACAATGTGTGTATGTAGTGCATGCGTGTGCCTCTTTCGTATATATTGTTCCCCAACCCCCTTTGAATTGCCCCTCTCTTTTTTTTTCTTTCGTTGATCATACGTTCTGAAGAGCAAAATTTTCGGGTATACTCCAGGGTGTGGCGGACCAAATATTTAAAAGAATGGTTATCTAACCTTATTTTTCTATTACAGTTATTTTTTTGTGGTTAATATGAGCGATAGCTGATTAATCAAGTATATTTCCTCGGCGAGGAAAAAAAAGTGTTTTACGCACACACGACAAGAGTTTTCATGCAGTGCCAAGGTTAGGTTTGTCCTTTGCCCATTTTTCGTTGTACTACATAGTTTTAAATTGAAAATTTAACGCTTTTCCGAATTTCCAGAAAGTTTAACTATCAATTTTATATATGGCTTTAATTTACGTATAAATTAATGAAGCAAAAATTTTCGGAGTTTTAAAACGCATCTTTAATCTCTGTGTGTGCATGTGTAGATGCAGCAAGTGAGGTGTTTGTTCCAGGAATTTTAAAATATCTTTCTACACAATGTTTGTTTTTCATTAATACCTCGCGATGGTTCTTATTAACGTATTATGAAGTCTTATGTTGGATTATCAAGATTGTTATGATAATCTTATTTGTTGCTAAGAAACAATTTCAAAACTATTTCTTGATGATTTAGCATTTTATTAAGCTTATGTGTAGAATTTTTGAGAAAATAAAATTACATTCTGAATTTTTTAGTGGCTCTGCATGATCTAAAGTATTAATTTAAAGTTATAATGTTCTGCTTTCAGCTCCGGTAACTTGATCTTCAGAAGTATTTGCCTATCTTAGAAAATAGAGAAATAATTAAAAATGAATGTTACTAACTTATTATTAAAAATTAATAAGCAAATACTTCAATTAGAGGTAATTAAATATCAGAGCAGATGTTGAAAAATTTATTTTTAAAATTGTGAAATAATTTTAATTTATTGTTTTCTTTGATTTCCAGTATATGCCAGTAATGTCTGTCCCTCCATCGTCGTCCAAAGGAACAGCCAGTGAAAAACCAGGTGGTACAAGTCCAAGTCCAATTGAAGGTGTCGAAGTTGTCCCAGGACCTAGTACGTTAGATCAAATACAGTTGCCTCAAAATGAAGAGCTGGATGATTACGGAGAAACAGCTGACGAGGAGGAGGAAGAAAGCACAGAAGAAGACTGTGAGGTAATTTCCAAATTTATGTTTAATTATAATTTACTTTAAATATTATAGAAAATGTTTCATTAAACATGTGGTGACATAACCTCTATTTTATAGATCAGTGATTCAGGACTGTTTTGTGATGCCGAATGTGAAGAGGATATTGATGAATCCGATTGTCAATCATTGGCTCTTGCAAGACAGCCACAATTACCACAACGTACCCAGAGTCCAAATTTGGAAACCTGTGTACCCTTGGATGTCGTTTTACCTCCAAGGAAACGTAAAAGCGAGACTGAATCCAGCTTACCTTGTAAAAAACCCAATCCCGAAGATAAATCTACTGTGTAAGTTATATATGTGCACTTCATTTTGTATTATAAACATTAAATATATTATTATTATTGCAAATCTTAGTATATTATCAATATTAAATTTATTTGTAATATTTAAAATATACAAAGAAGCATTAAAGTATTCCATTTGTATGTATTCTTGCATTGTTATTTTAGATATACATTTTAATCATTTTAGAATAAAGAAAAACGATAAATTATGTAATATTATAATTAATGTCATAAAAAAAATATTTGTTACAGAACTCTCAAAAGGCTTGATGAAAAAGTCAAACATGGCCGACCAATCATACCAACAAGAGACAACCCTCCTCCTGAAATGAATGATTGGCTTTTGCAATTTCAGGTATTGTTATCCCAGGTATTGTAATTTCAGGTATTGTAATTTCACATATTGTTATTTCAGGTATTGTAAATTCTTTGTTTAGTTTTTTAAATTTGTTTACGTATTTTCACCATTATTTGTATTTATATGCTTGAAACATAATAAATTTACTACTAGACAATTTAATATCTTTCTTGGTAAATAAAACTAAATTAACTACAATAGTTTTAAAAATATTTTAAAGTATTCGCAAAATTTCCAGCAAATTGAAATTAAAATAATTCCATAATTAAATAAAATTAGTTTAATTCATTAATAATAAAATAAAAATAATTAAAAAAAAAAAAAGAAAAATAATTATACATTAAACTTTTTAAAATTTATAGAGATGGTCAAATGCAGAACGTATGTTAGCGATCGATGAAATGATTGAGCGTTGTGAGCCAACGCAGGTACGCCACATGATGCAGGTGATTGAGCCACAGTTTCAACGCGATTTCATCTCTCTACTGCCAAAAGAACTAGCACTTGCAGTGCTTGCGTTTCTCGAACCTATAGATTTGTTACGTGCTGCTCAAACTTGTCGCTCTTGGCGTTTTCTTGCTGATGACAATCTACTATGGAAAGATAAATGTCGAACCGCTGGAATAGATGAGCTCAGAGACGTACCGAGACGCAGAAATGGTGCCTCAGCTGGTATCAATGGTGCTTCGCCTTGGAAACAGGCTTATATGAGGCAACATAATATAAAAATGAACTGGAGGACGAAACCCATACGGCCGTCGAAGGTACTTAAAGGACATGACGACCATGTGATCACGTGCCTTCAGTTCTCTGGTAATAGAATCGTTAGTGGTTCTGATGATAATACGCTCAAAGTATGGTCAGCTGTCACAGGCAAAGTAAGTAATTTCTGTGATTTATATAATACCTTTTATCAAAAAGAGTTGAATATTTTTATTGTTTTTTAAAAAAAGTTGCCTGAAATATACCTTTTAAAGATTTGATTGTTAATTTCAAAATCAGTTATTTAAAATTAATTTTCTAATAATTTTTAAAATGCCTTAATTATTATTCTCTAGTCAGTATTGTATTCTTTCATTACCTTATTCTAATTATAAATTTATTAAACAAATTATTATTTTTTTTAAATTTATAGTGTCTGCGAACATTGTGCGGTCATACAGGAGGTGTCTGGTCATCTCAAATGTCGGGTACTACAGTAATTAGTGGTAGCACGGATCGTACTCTTAAAGTTTGGAATGCAGAAACAGGAGAGTGTATACACACACTTTTCGGGCATACGTCAACAGTGCGTTGCATGCACCTGCACGGCAATAAAGTGGTAAGCGGTAGCAGGGACGCAACGCTTAGGGTTTGGCGAATAGATACTGGTGAGTGTTTACACGTGCTCGTCGGTCATTTAGCAGCTGTTAGATGTGTGCAATATGATGGGAAGCTTGTAGTAAGTGGCGCTTACGATTATATGGTTAAAGTTTGGAATCCCGAAAGGGAAGAATGTTTGCATACATTACAAGGCCATTCGAACAGGGTTTATTCGTTGCAGGTAATTTTAAAGTTTTCTTTGATATTTTTTAAATATTTAAATTATAATTATTTTTTGATATTATCTAAATTAAATTTTTTAAACAAGTCTTGTTACATCAATACAATTCTTTTTTTTTTCATTGTTTTTATAAAGTTTGACGGTATACACGTGGTGAGTGGTTCGCTAGATACGAGCATCCGCGTATGGGACGTAGAGACGGGTGCTTGCAGACATACCCTCATGGGTCATCAGAGCTTAACGTCAGGAATGGAGTTGCGCAATAATATACTTGTTTCTGGAAATGCTGACTCCACAGTTAAAGTCTGGGACATCGTGAATGGTAGTTGTTTACAAACTTTATCTGGTGCAAATAAGCATCAATCAGCAGTTACCTGTCTTCAATTTAATAGCCACTTCGTTATTACCTCATCAGACGATGGTACCGTCAAATTATGGGACGTTAACACTGGTACGTTTGTTATATATTTTGCTTTCATCTTTATTCTTTAATAATTATAATTGCATTTATAAAAATATATCACATTAATTTTTATATGAATTCTATTCCATTTTTTAATTCAAAAAAAGAAGAAAAAATTTTTACGAGTGCTTTTGACTTCTTCTCAAGCTAGAATAAACAACTTTTTAGTAGTTTGATTAGATAATGTTTTTTAAAAATACTACAACATGCTCTCTTTGAATGATGTAATTGAATGTTATATGATATCATGCTGAATTCAGTTAATTTAAAATATAGCTTTATTGTTATATTAAAACCTTTAAAACTTAACAATTTAATGCATCAAAATTGCCACGTAATATTTTTATCAAATCGAACTTTTTTGTTTCTAGCAATTTATTGTGATATTTTTAAAAACTTACACAAAGTTAAAATTAAAAATTTATGTAAAAAAATATATATTTTTTTTCAATTTGCAGGTGATTTTATACGAGACCTTGTAGCCTTGGATAGTGGCGGCAGTGGTGGAGTCGTATGGAGAATTCGTGCAAGCGATACGAAACTCGTTTGCGCGGTTGGTAGCCGTAATGGCACCGAAGAAACAAAGCTTCTTGTTCTCGACTTCGATGTCGAAGTGAAATAAAAAAAAACTATAAACAAAAAACATACAAAAAATTTTACGCTAACGATTAATTAATTAAAAATAATGAAACGGTAAAAATGGGGATTTAAGCGCGATGTTCGTTACTCGCCACTCGAATCAAAAAGAAGAGAGGAATAAAAAAAAAGGAAGAAGAATAAGAAAAGTGAAAAGCGATTTTCCTCATATAACTTCTGTAAATATCTTTAAACTTAGATAGCATAACCAATCTACTGTACAATGTTTCGTGTATGGGCGTCGTGTGTGATTGTGAATAAGACTGCTTGTGGCCGCGCTTACGTGTAGGGTGATCCGAAGAGGCATAGTAAAAATGATCATTAAAAAGAACAATACAAAAAGCAATTTAACAGATTTAGTCTTGATTTTTATGAGGGAAGTGAAATGTAATTTGAATTAAGGTGGTGTAAACAGACTCTGCAACTCTTGTTATTTTGAATACTTACATTTTTCAAGTTATGATTTTATTCCATTGTTTTAACTAGTGTAAAAAGACAATTTTTATCTTTTCCATAGATTACAATATTAATGAAACAAATTATATTTATTTAACAAACAATCAAAATTCATGAGTCATCAAAAATTTTATTTCATTTTTAATTATTTCATTTTTAAAAAGACTCATAATTCTAACTACGCAAAAATATTTAGAAGATTCACTATCTTGTAAATTTTTGTAAATAACATTTTCATTCTCTATAGAGATATTCAGTATTACATATTAAAATTAAATTATTTTGCATGCTGTTTTGAATTTTTAACGTTTTTAAACATTTTTTATTATATTTTTTTATATTTTTTCAATTAGTTCTATGAAAAAGTAAAATTTAATACTTTGCATCTGATTACTACGAGATGATAGATTTATTAATTGGTATTGCTTCCATTAGATTTATTCATGGCCTAAGTTTAAAAAAATGTACAATATATATAAAAAAGTAATTCAAAATAACGAGATATGCTTCTGCCTGGATCGAAGACTCAGTAAATCGTGTAATAATTTTATTTTCTTGTTCCCACAACAAGTTACGTATCAGGTTTCTGTATTTACCATTTTATCTTGAGTTACTCGAATGTGTTCGAAAGTCCTATAATATGTAATGACTAATTAAATAACCCCAGAAGTCTATTTAAAAAAACTGTGCTATATGTAATTGATTCAACAACAAATTTAATTTCTTTTTTTTTTTAACGTAGTGGATTCCATAGTTTAATGTGTACAAAGTAAATAATAAATTGAACTGTGTTACTTGATACAATTTAGATGGCTTGAACATATTTCGTTAACTCATGTACGAATTTCTACATGATGGTATTTTTATCATTTGAAAGTACATGCGATAAAGCTTCACTTATTTATTGGAAGTCCTGGCTTTAGTTCTTGAAATTAATTATTGTATTAAGTAATTTCAAAGAAATTAATTAAAGGCTGTTTTAATAATAACAAATTTTCATCTTTCTTAATACAAATGAACGGCTTAAACGGGAAATGCTAAATCTTTCTGGGTGTTAAGCAGTCTTAGTATACAAAAAAAAATTATTATGAATGAAGAAAGAGATCTTTGAAAATTAAGAACTTATTTTTTACTTTGCGCTAAAAAGATGAAAAAAAAAAATAATTCGTTGGAGGTAATGAAGCTCTCTGACGTTTTGTGGACTGATGTATTGGTATATAGAGGGCAATTTTTTTCCTACAATGTGCCGAGCAGCTCTCATTTTCGATAATTCATGAAAGTGAAAAAATTATTTGATAAAGTTGTTGAGCTACTAATTTTATTTTATAATTGATTTGTCCAAAATTGGATTTCAAAAATTATTTGTTTTTCAATATTTTTTAGATACACTTACATGAATTATACATAAATGATGAGCTATATTTACCAAGATATTGTATCATACTTGAGAGCATTGAGTCTGAAAAAACAAAATTAAATTGGATGGGTTTATTGTGATGTTTAGTATCAAAATTAGATTGTGTTAAATAAAATTATTTGTTTTGCGATGCTGTACGTTAGAGACGTGTCACATGCGTGTGACTTTATAAGCCAATATAATGATTTTATGTTAAAAGAAGTCTTTTTTTATAAAAGCAACTCAATTATTATTGCTAAATGAAGAAAAATTATCGTGCGTTTAGTTTTTCATTATGAATTGTTATCATTTGCAATCTGTGTATTTAGAAACGTTGAAAAAAATAATGAAATCTTTTAATCTGTAAAAAAGGTGGGATTAGTAGGGAAAAAAATCTTTTTGTAAATAATTTAATTACTCATAATAAATTTGATAGGAATTTTTCTGTAAGCTAAATAATTCGGTATTTTTAGTAAGTAAGCGAAAGACTTTCATACTTAACTTGCATTTAAAAGTGAAAATTTGCTAAATTTTAAGAGATAAAATGAGAGCCTTATCAAGATCTCCCACAACTGTGACACGTAGTAACTATGTAATAAATTTTTTTTATTTGTGAACAATTTTCGAAACATCAAAATTTAAGCCATTTGTAGTAATGATTCACGAAAGAAAAAAAAACGTGTTAAAAAGACCGGGAAATGGTACAGACAATGAAAAAAGAAAAAAAAATAATAAAACATAATAAACATACCGATTGAACTGTTGAGTTAATATCGGCAAAATGAGAGAAGTTTCGTATCAAAGCGATGATCATCGATTTTTACAATCTGTAAAGATCTGGTTTGCCATAGTCCAGTAACAGTGATTGCAAATCCTCATTTATTTTGTGCAATACAATATTGAAAAACGAAGTTAATATATATTATAATATACTCAACGTTTTCACCAATTTATTGGTGAAATAATTTTGTTTAACGTACACTTGATGAGCTTAATATCAAACTTTTTTTTTATCATAAGACAAGATACAAAAAACAAACTCAAACATGTAAATGTTAAATGAAATGCAAATACTTTTAATTGCTTTGGCTGTTATTGGGCCCAGATCATTTACAAGCCGTATTTTATTTGTATATTGCTCAATAGTTTATATTATAAGAATGTGTTATCTGTTGTATCATTTTTTATAAGAAATAGAAAATGTTGCTGCATTTTAAATTTGTTTTTTAATTTTTCAAAACTATTCTTGAAAAATAAAATATTTAGTTTTTAAGTAAATTTATAGAATTAAGGTACTTTAACAAAAATATTAAATTTTCAGATATAAGTGTTTAGAATATTTATAAATTAGAAATTAAAAAAAAAAGATGCATTATTACTATAAACATTATTTTATTTTACTATCACGTTTCAATAGCTATAACAAATGTACAATCTTGACAAGGTACGTGTATAACACAATTTGTTTCTTCTAGATCAGTCTTTTGCACCAAGTAACTATTTCCACAACGACACTGATAAGAGAGGATATCTTCATCCTCAGTTTCGTCCAGTTCAAAAGGTTTCAGTCTAGCATAAACTAATGCACCTTGAGCTTCTAAATCGGCCTGTTTGCATTTGTTGTCATATTCTTTTCTAAGTTCTGGATTGCTTAAAATATTCCAAGCTGCCTGAATTTCATGAAACACTTTAATTTTTTCCGGTGGGTTTTCACACTTATCTGGATGAAATTTCAACAAATTGCGATGATACGCTTGTTTAAGTTCTTCAGATGATGAATTCGATGAGCAGCCAAGAATTTCGTAGAGATCTTTGTTTTCTATATCACAATCGCCTATAAAATAATATAAATAAAGTGAATAAAATAATTATTAATGTTTATTGTTGATAATGGTAAGTATAATAGAGAAAAATGATTGTGTTTATGAAAAATGCAATTATTTAAAAATAAAATAAAAAACGTAATATGTGCACTGAACAAAAGGTAATACAAATTTTTAATTAACCTGTCATTTTTAATGAAACTTCACTTAAAAAATCTCTCATATCTTCTTTTTACGTAATTCATAATCAAATGTGATTTAAAGTACTTCATACGTGCTTGTATGATGAAAATATTTTTTGAAAAAATAATTTCCACATTCAATTTTAGGGGATTGAAAAAGTAACAATATCCTTTTATTGGCAATAGAGCGAGTCGTCATCAATACGTAGCTGTGGACATAAAACATATATGAGATGAAATTGGAGTTCTTACCATTTTTTATTTTTTAATTAATAATAGCTGAAATCGAAAAACTTTTTGTGCGATTTAATAAACTTCTAATGTTAAAGAAATGTACTACCCCTGTTTCGCTATTTCTTAAAAAAATTTCCCTTTGAAATGAGCGATTAGATTTCTATTTTCCATTTGGGATTAGTTTTATTATTGAAAAATGAAGAGCGGACAACTACTTCGGTCAAAGAATTAATAAAAAGATTTTCGTATGCTAAATAAAAATTAATAAATTTTTTAGACCGAAGATCCTCGTGCGATTGCGATGAAACTCGGGTCAGCTTTATCGATCCTCATGCACATCAATTGCATGAATATTTATAATTTAGCCTACTATTATATTTAATTGTTGACATTGACACGTTCGTTTTTATGTATTTTTTTTTCAAACAAAATGTTATATGTTCATAATCATAATTATAGGTATAATAAATAAAATTATCTTTTTTATGTAAGTCCGATCAGCACACTTGTAAGTACACTAGATGAGCGAGGAAATTTCTAAGCTTAACTTGCGTTAAACGTCGGATCATTTTGAAATCTTGCCAGAATTGGGCGGATAACGTGTTCGTTAACCCATTGATCCATCTTCCCATTTACCAGTTCATCAACTTATCTGTCCAATTATTTATATATATATCAATCGACTCATTCGCCCGAACTGAAAATTACAATTACAATATTTCGAAATATTCTAACATTTGTTCGTCCAATATACGGCTAAATATATTCTGATTTGGATCAAAATTTATTCTGAGATTTTTTGATTTCGTTGAATTCCAGTTGAAGTTAAAATAAATCAAAATCTGTAATTTTATAAGTTTAACTTATTTTCGTGTAAATCCGCATCCTCAAATCGCGTAACGGAACTCCGATTGCATATAAAACTATTTTTAAAATGAATTTTTGATTTGCAAGATTAATTTTTTCAGATTTTTTTAAAGAACATTAACAAAGTGAAAAATATGGCAAGACGCAAAAGACCAAAGTTTATAGACGAAGGGTTAAAACTATGTATGCAAGTATAAAATGAAGATATAAATAATAATTATCAATAATATACACTTTTAAAAAAAAATAAATATTATTAAATTGTAAATATAATCTTTATTGAAAATTTAAGCATTTTATAAGCAATATAAATACAATAACATCTAAAAGTAAAATTATTTTTTTTATATTAAATTTTTAATACATAAATAAAAGATCAATTAGCATAAAAAAATTACAAAGATACAAAATATTTAATTTTTTAAATTATTTTACCGATATTTTTTAAATTAAAATCACTTTATTTTATCCTTACATTTACAATTTAAAAATAAATGCTAAAAACAGCTGATCAGCTGTTGCTGCTTAAGCTACTCCAAAACTCCAAAATGAAAATAATTATTTTATAATACCTACATGATAATGAAAACTTTTAATCAATATTTATGTACACATAAAAGTCACTAAATCACACAAAAAGTTCCTCGATTTAATCTATTATTAATATAATTAAAGCGATAAAAACTTTAATCTCGTCTATAACCTCTATAACCTACGTTTACTCCTCGTGTGTATTGTGTATACATAGCAGTCATACACGCACCGCCATATTAATGACGACACATCCGGAAATTTCAATTTACCAATAAATAAATTATAGCTTTAAAAAAAGCCATTTACAATTAACATTCAGATGTGTTTGAAAATTTTTTTGAGAAAATCTTTTTTTAAGAAAAAATAAGCGCATTTAAAGATCACGCCACAAGCTCCGTTTAGCGTAATAGCAAACAACACGTGTTCGTGATCAGGCGTCTGCGCATAAAAGAAATACGTCTGCTACTATATTTAAGTAAACACCTAAATATATATGCTACAGAAAAGGAAGTAATGGAATATTTTTATGTAAATATTTATATTTGATAAAAAACAGTTGTCCAATAATATAAATTTAATTTAATATCGTTGAAATATATTGTCTCATTTGCAACGAAAAAAAAAATTTAGATTAATTAATTAAGTATTTTAGATTAAAATACATGAGTAATTTTCCTCTTGTTTTAAATTTAATTAATGAGAAATAATATTTAAATAAGCCTTATATGCTTAATTCTAAAATTAAATCATGAAACAAAAGCATATGATCCGATATTTTCAAAACTTTTTAGAAATTTTGAAAATTAGAATTTAAATAGTTAACTTCCGTTTATAAAATATAAAAGAAAAAATATGCAATGAAGTTCCCCTTTATTGTGTTACATTTTTTAAAAACATATAATTCATAACTTTTACTATAATCTAATGTTTATTTCTTCAATATAAATTTATATTTTCCTAAAAATATTTAAATTCGATTTTCTAAATAATTTAATTTTTAAAAATACATCGAACAATATAAGAGCGCTTATTTACATTGGATAATAATTAATAATAACCAAGATTCTACAGCTATACATAACAATGTTCGAAAAATTTCGATTTGAAGGTCAATTATTTTTGACAAAACTATGCACGACGGTGTCATCGATAGATATATAACGTTCATTATATATCGTCGTAATATAATTGTCCATCAAAACTACACGAGAAGCCTTGCCATATAGCGTGCAATTATGCGACTCTTTACAGCTTCATTATATCATAGTCATTCTGTGTAATGTTACAGGAAATGTTAAAAGTGCTTGGATTTAAAATACATATAACTTTGCCAATGTTTATAAAACTCTGAAATTTAAATTCATTCTTAAGTTAATAATTTATATTGATATTTCCATACGTTTCGTCATATGATGATTAATAAAATCTATATAAATTAAATTTACATGCTAAAGTGATAAAAATTGTTTTTTATTTCGAAATAATTATTTCAAAATCAAAACACTTTTTATCGCTTTTTACATAACTTTTAAAATTCTTTCGACTAAAAATATCTCAGATATTTTAACATTGAAACAGAATACATGCCGATACGAAACAACAGTGTAATTTTGAATGAATGAAACCTTTATAAGAGTTTGACTTATACTTCGATAATAGAACAAAACTGTATTAAAAACAAATAAAGCTATAATAAGTATACACTCTGATATTTACATTAATTAATAAACGTGACAATATCAAAACAAGAAAATTTAAAAGGATTTCATTCGCTCTTGTTGCGCTTGATTTTCATTCGAAACGTAATAATGTTGTTTTAATGCAGATAATCCCTTTGAAATCGTGCAATATAAAAGTATTATAATATACCTGACCGCGTGTGCTCACGTAATCTACTTGCGTGTTTGTATATAGGTATATATGCATATACCGCCCTCGCTTTAATTTTTCCTTACCTCTTTTTTTTTTCTTCCTCTATAGTCTCTGTACCTGTACAATGTGTATACACATTAACGTATAGGTAATGTTACAATACAATTTATCTATAAATATCTTATGTATACACAGCGAAGAGAGGCTAATTTTTTTTAAAAACCGCACGCGAGAAAATCGAATTAAGAGATTTTATATCGGTCTGAAACCAAGTTACGTGCAAAAAAAGATAAACAACGTATAACGTATATATGAATTTTCAACAAAACATTATACCACTCTGAAATATAATGCGCGTACGATGCGCCAAGCGCAGCAGCCAGTTAGCGAGCTCACAGAGAGCTAAAGCCAGTGGTTCAGTTGTTGAGAAAATGGCAGTGAGTACGCAACGATAGTTATTATCAATCGTCCGGAATAATAAATATCAAAGTCAAATAAAAAGGATAGAAGAAGAAAATAATAATGTCGTGTTTTCGTCTGAAAATTCTGTAGTACGGCTTATCATTTTGCATAATCTATCGTTCCTATTACCGTCGGTATAGTTTTTCCCTCCTATTACACTGTTTTTTTTTCTTTTTATATATACGCACAAAGTATATCACGTTTTGTGTCTTGGTTCCTTTCTAAAGACGAAAGTGTTTGCCGTCTCGCTCTTGTCTTCTGTGTATATGGTGTAAAAAAGTGTAGGAGAACAGTGCGGGAGGTTTTAACCACGCGTTGAATAAAAAAAATTTTTTTTTGTGAGAAAGCAAATTTAATTATTCCAATATACGTTTTTATTCTACTAGTTGCAGACGAAAAAGAACTTGTAAAACTTGTATTATTGCGGTTGCAAAAAAATCAGTAACGTTGAATTAGCATAAATAAAAGAAAAAAAAGTTGGTTGATTCATTATGTAATTTTTTAGAAAGAGAAAAAAGTATTAAGGTTTAAAATAAAAATTTAAAAAATATAAGGGAAGAGCGTATGCAAAAAGTGTAAGAAAAATAATGATATGAAAAGAAGAAGAGGAGCGCCGGATGAGCGAAAGTGAGGTTAACACGAGGTGGTAGTGGGTTGGTGCTTTATTATCAAGCAGCGTTAAAAAGTCGCCGCACCAACGATTGAAAAAATGACTGAGCCTCCGACGGCTTTTGTCAGGTGAGTCATTATACTAATTACATCAATGTGTTCGATAATAATTCCATTACCTAAAAACGTCTTATGATACAATCGTTCGATTGATTTATTTCACTTTTAATTTACACGTTTTTGATATCTTTCTTTGGTGAGAAACGTTTTAATTGTTTGAATTTCTATTTGTAGAACAGTTTTTTTTTAGAATTTTTTCAAATTTAATGCTTTTCATATTTATTTACAGAGCTGACATTGATTTTATACTTGTTTTTAATATTTGATTAATGTAGGGGAATACATGAAAGAGAATAAACAATGACTGTTATTTTTGGAGCTTGCTTTATTTATATATAAATGAAAATGGAATATTAATATATTCGGAAAATAATAATACGTATAAAAATTAATAATAATTAAAATATATTTACGACCATTTCAAAGCTGTATATTTTTTTTTTATTCTTTAACGTCGCTATATTTATGCTATTTTGTAATGCTTATCAGCGACGGAGCTCGTAAGTATGTTTGTGAACAAAGCACATGTAACGTACAGTGGTACTTGTATTAAAATCAGCCGAGAGCGGGATTCGAACTCGGGTCCTCGAGATTAGGAATCCAACACTCTACCGACTGAGCCACTCACCGGCTCTCAAGCTGTATATTAAATAAATTAGATATTTTAAAAAAATGAGAGTAAACTTGTAGCTTTTATGTAATTTTTCTATTTACAAACTAACAATTATAAATTCGAAAAGTGATGAGTAATGCAAAAGGAAACTATGATTAACTTAAGCTATTCATTTATTTTATTTTCATTGAATTTTAAAAAATTTGTTGATTTTAAAGTTACAGCCATTTTCTATGTTTACTCTAAAATTTTGTATTTTTAAAGTATAATTGAAAAAAATTTCTTAATTTAAAAGATTTATTAAAAACTAAAGATTTAAAAAACAGAATTATAAAATAAGGCATACATGCATGATAAAGCATCAAGCGCCTGAACTTTGAATATCAAAATAAACATTAACAATCTTATCTTCATGGATAATTTTAAATCTTCTGAACTCCGTCTTTTTTATTTAAAATTTTAATTAATTTCTTAAAGAATCTTCATTGGAAAAAACAAATAAATTAGTGTATACAAATAAATATTAATAGTACTGCTTCTTTTTATGTGAAATTGTATGTTAATTTAATTGAATAAATTGTCTCATTCTCAAAAATAAAATTAAGTATCATTGAATTGTTTTTTATATACATATATATTTATTTACATTTAAAAGCATTAGGTATTTTTATTTCAAAATGTTACAAAAGTCATTTAAATTCATTAAACTTTGATTATTTCTATATTTTAACTTCAATTAAATAATATTTGATTTGTTTTATTATACAGTTTTTCTTATTTAAAATTTTTTTTGTACAAATAAAAGAAAAATTTAATTAAATAAAACATAACTTCATTAAATATTTACTGATAAAACTCTAAAATTTTTATTCAATTTATTGATTGTAATATATTCGTTAATCATACAGGTCAAGCAAAAATTTTTTGAAATTATTCAAAAAAAAGTAATTAATTTTTTTCTAAACTGTAGGTTGTCTATGAATGCATTTTCAATGAAACTACAATGATTACGTTAATGACAAACAGAATCTAATTTTAATTTTGCTAGTCATAAGTTTTATCGTCAAGACTTATACAAACCTTGCGAAAGATTAAACATTATATAAAAAAGAAATAAGACATATTAATCTAAGGTCGGAAGACCTCTGATAAAAGAATATCGTCTAGTAATGTTATATGTATAAGAATTCAGTTATGTTAATTGATTCAATGATCTTACTTCTTCAATAGTAATTGCATAAAAATATGAAAATATTAAAATATAATAAATCAATAATTTTTAATAAAAGCATATTTAAACTGCATAAAGAAAAAATTTTTTTAATTAACTTTGTATAGTGTATTTAAGCTATATATACAAAGTTGTTTTTAACATCTCATATTGTCAACGGGGTCATTTACTTCATCAGTCTTGCACGAACTAAGGATAAGTGGGAGATATAAGTCAAATTCAACTTGAATCGTCTCATAAGAGTTGCCTTGATGCTTAACAATATAATTGCATAAGTGGACTGTGTAAAGGCTTTCTAATAGCTGATTTTTGAAATATTAGGTGAATACAAGTATTGCAAACTGACTATATCATTATGCATAGTATAAATATTTAAAAAATTATTTAAAATTTATAGTACATATTTTTCAATTGAAAGCCTGCATAGTATTTGTTTTACCTTATGATACTAAATGTTTAAATTATAGGAATTGTAAATTTAAATATATTTTGTAAAACATTGTAGTGCATTGAATGTATTCGTTTTATTTTATTTAAGACGTATGCAAATAGGATGTAAAACATGTAGGATTATACCTGAAATTATGTGCATATAATTATTTTAAACTCTGACGTAAAATAAAGAAAAAAGTAACAAGCTTAATAATTCTTTTTAAAAAATATCCAATAAGCAGATTGTTATTCTTAATAATAACCTATTTCATTTGTTAAAACAAACTCAAAGTATAAAGTGAATATAATCAATTCTAATCCTAATCATTATAAAGTCACTGTATAGTATACGTAAATAAAATATGGAATCCTTAGAAAGTACTATCACATTATATAGTTATATCTGTGACATTACTGTGCATTATTTTTATGGATGACCTCATTCAAAACTGTACAAGTATTTCTATCTCTTTCCCTTCATTTGATATTGACCCAGAGTGGAAATTTTTTTTGTCGTATAATTTTAATTTTTTTTTTATATATATTCCTTTCAGATTAATCACAACCCTAGGACTTTATTTAAAATGTCTGGCACGAATTATATTTGTTCTCATGAACAATGTGTACTGCATACCAACGTATGTTATTTGGATGATGTTACTTTTGCCAGTCAAAGCTTATTATCCGCAAGTGTATTGGCGTATCGAGGGTCTCTTTTTTCATTGGCTCTTAGCAATGGTATCAATGTGGAGTTGGTCAGCTGGTTATGATGGTATGTTTTCAATTTAAAATTCTATTGAGAACAAAAATTTTTGTTTTAATAAAATACTATTAAATTAATATTATTGTAAATTTTTATTATAGTAATTGAACAAGGTGAAGATATTAACAAAATAATAAATGATAGAACTTTGGTCATTGCAAATCATCAAAGTACTGCTGATGTTCCTATATTGATGACTACTTTTAATGCTAAGCCCAATGTGCTGCCTAATCTTATGTGGATTATGGACAGAGTATTCAAATTTACCAATTTTGGAGTTGTTTCTGTACTACATCACGATTTCTTCATTATATCTGTTAGTTTTTATCAATTTCTATCATTTGACATACTAATGTTTTAAATAATTTTACAAGACTTTTTTCATATTATGTAAATTCTTTAAAATAATTCAAAACTGAAATTCAGTATTTATTTATTCAAACAATTTTTTAATTCAATTTTAATAAAATTAAATGAATTTATATTAAAATTTAATTGTAAAATATTACTCGTTGACCTTAAAATGATGAAGGTCAGTCTTTTGAAATTTTTTTGAAATATTTATTGAAACAAGTTTTAATTTAATAAATTATTTTCCAGGGTCGAAAAAAGAGAGAAGAAAGTTTGCGCCAATTAGAGAAGCATTTAAAAGAGTCGTATATTGAACTGAATAGAAAATGGATGGTTTTGTTTCCAGAAGGTGGTTTTCTTTGCAAGAGACGTGAAACATCTCAAAAATATGCAAAGAAAAATAATCTACCCATATTGGAAAACGTCAGCCTGCCAAGAGTTGGAGCTCTGCAAACTATATTTGATGTAGTAGGTCCTGTACAAAATAATAATTCTTCTAATCAACAATTAAGCGCTAGATCACGTAAGAGCATTAATCATGTTTTTTGTTTAATTATGCAATATTTCTTTAAATTGTAAAAATCTGATTATTAAATTTTTTTTTTCAGCTATGACAGTAGCAAAACCAGAAATCAGATGGATTCTAGATATAACGATTGCATATCCTCAGGGAAAACCTTTAGATTTACCAACAATTATTACTGGTTCAAGACCACCATGTGAGACAGTTCTTTTTTATCGAATATATCCTACTTCAATGGTAAGAAATTGACATATTTATCATTCTGTTGCCTTTGTTTAAATGTTTCTAAAATTAAAAAAAAACGTCTTTAATAAAAGGATAAAATTTTAAGATGATTTTCTGTTGCTAAATTAAGAAATAAAACCGTAAAATTGCAATGAATTTCCGTCAACATTGAAGTTTTAAAGTTCTATATCTTCATTTAAAAATAGTGAATCATTTGAAAATTTTAATCACTTATTTATAACGTTCAAAAATTTCGCAATACAATGCATTTCTATGATGTAACACGGGTTTAACTACCTTTATCGCATATTATTTTCATAATAATTTCAGTCTCTTTAAACTGACTATAAATTAATATTCTGAATTTCATCACTTTTATGCATTTATCTATGAACATGAAAAAATTCATAAGCTTATGAAAATCAATCATAATAATCAATAGAGGGAAAGATGGGATTTTTATGGAATAATTTTAAATGTAATTAAAGAACATGAATAAATCATTATGATTAGATATTTATTGCCAATAAATATTCGTTCTTAAGAAGCAAAGATGAATCATTACAAGAGGAAATTAGTAAATGTTTTTTCCAGAGTAAAAGATTTTTACTGAATAGACATAATGTCAAAGGAATAAAAATATTTAATAATCTAGTTTAAATAACAAAATCTTTGAACTTTATTTGGATTAATTATATGCTTATTTGAATAAGATAGAAATAAAAATAATAAATTATGTACAAAAAATTTTCAAAATTTAACTAATATTTTATTTTATTTATGGGTATATCCCCTTTATAGTACACTAGTATTTTAGTTATAAGATGACTTATGAGGTAGACTAAATAGACTTATAAAAAGTGCAAAAGATAAAGCATATAATACAAAATGTAAATTGAATACAAAATTTTATGAATTTCAAATAAAAAATTATATTTCAGATCATATTTTTTAATATATAATTTTCATTCATTTTAGGTTCCTAAAGAACCTGATCAATTGTCAAGATGGTTGTTTGATAGATGGGCAGAAAAGGAAGCTCTTTTAGAAAATTTTTACAAATATGGAACTTTTGTTGGTACTGAACGAATAGTAGTAGAAGAAACAAAAATTCAACAAGATCCTTTACGTTTCCTAGTCCTCCACTTATTCTTTATGACCTCTAGTTACATTCATTACAATTTGTTGTCTTATGCATTATCTTTTATTTGGTAATGCTTTATTAATTAAATTATGAACTCTTTAAAAATGGACTTTTAAAGAGTTTCTAATTCAACACAGTTGAACATTGTTGCTCTATCTTGAGAGCAAAACAATTTTTGTGATTTAAATGTTTTCAAGAGGTTGTTTTTAAATAACTCTGCAAGATGTATAATAATTAATATTTCTCTCAATTTACATAGATTTAAAGTGTAAAATTTTTGAAAGCTGAAAATTTTATCTTTGATTTTTCTAAATTCACAAAAAAATTACTTTTAAGCATGAGTAATTTTTATGATAGCTTTGCAAATTTTTAAGGTTTTTAATGTGGGTGAAACAAATTAAAATGAGCAGCTTATTTGATTTTTGCCTTAAAAAAAAAGTGACAGGCTCCACTGGTTATGAAGTATGTAAATCGCACATGAAAATAAAAAAAGGTGATTGTAATATTAAAAAGATTTCAGTAAATTCAAAAAAGTATATCTTGTAACATCACATTTAACTATTTGTACTGTATTTCGTATGTATGAAATTTATGTTCCTATATTTAAGAGGGACTTCAGTCGCTTTTTTGTACAGCGTGAATGTATTTTAGCACAGTATTTGAAAAAAAACCTAGTATGATGTAACACAGCAAGGAATTAGAATTTCAAAAATACTAAACAAATAAAAAATGGAGTGTGTATATTAGGTAAACACCGCGAAAGATGTGTGATGTTTTATTGATGTAGCATAATTTTACAAATATACAGTCTATGATAAAAAAAATGTGTAATGTCAACAACACATGCATAGAAAAACAATAATATACTAGTAAAAAATTTTTTTAAATAATTATTTTCTATGGGAACACTATGCTAAAGTTTATGCCAAGGCTTTTTATATACAGTAATTTAATAGTTAAAAAAAAAAATTTGTGATTGGAAGTTTGTCCTTGCATTAATGTTTTGTCAGGACATATGTTTCCTATGTGAACGTGATTTTTCAACAAGACTAAATAAAAAGAAACCTTAGAAACAGGTTAAAAAAAAAGATATCAAACAAAAAGGAAAGAGCAAACAATTCTGTTTGAAAACTAGCTTTATGCAATTGAAAATCTTTTTACAGTTACCACTAATTGATTTTTTTGTAAATGGTTAGAAAATTATGCATGGATAAAGGTACGAATCGATTAATAATTTACATGTATAAAAAAAAATTCCGAAATAATTGCATCACTAGTGTGTTAATTAACTTTTACACTTTTGTGCTGAGCAACGAATATTAAAGATTGCACGTTTAATTGTATTTATTAATACTCAAAATAGAGATCATTTTGACGTGATTCATGCATAATATTTCTGTACCTATCGATTCAATAATTATAAAGGTGCAAACTAGGTTTACTCTAATTAAACGAACCGAATTGTTTTCTAGCTTTCTTTGATGAAAAGATAATTGAATGCTTTTGTCAATCGATTCAATTATTTGCTGTGAATGAATGACGACATTTCAAATCGATCGTGCCTTGCTCTTGCTAGCAGTTATAATATATCACTCTGTAAATAGATTTTTTGTAAGCTCGAAGAGCCCCAGCAAGTATTTAAAAAATATATATATATATATATATATATAAAATAATACGTAGATACTGGAGAATGAAATTTACTTCGTCTCGATAATAAAAACTACGAGTAGTGCTAAAGTTTTTTCAATCCATAAAAAATATACATAATTAATGAAAAAAAAAGTCAACTTAAGGTCGTTCCGACACATGTTCCGAACAATTAAGAAAATTTATTAAAATCTTTCACAAGGTCGTTCAAATGCAGTCTAATCAGTTACTGCTAATTGTTCTTTGTACATATTTGTAGGAGATCTTTGATAAATTTATTTATTCATGGACTTCTAATGTAATAGATAAATCAGAGATTTCCGGAAATTCTCTCTAAAAAAATAAATAAATAATAGAAGAATAAATATTAATACTTCAGCATATATTGCATTGGATTGTCCTTTTTTTTTGTTTTTTATTTATCGTTTTTTTATACGTTAATTCGTTTTACGAAGGTATAAATTCTATATGCTCATTGCATGAGATGTTCGTCTACATTTGTTTTTTCTTCTGTATTAATTTTGCGATACTCAAAGTGCTTCTTTAACGATTTTACGTTTCTATTGTATTTTTCACACTATTTTGCATGAATAAACTAAAAATTTTATTTGAAGCAAGCAGGTTACATTGTAATTAAATATTAACTATAAGAAAAATGTATGTAAATTATATATCAATATACATTTAAATCGTATATAAATCATAAGAATATGTTTTTAAATAATATTTATACTTTTTTAAAAATCTAGTTAGATAAATGCAGTAAAAAATTTTTAAATTCAAAAGGTTCTAATTCACTTTTGATTATAACGAAAATACAAAATCCCAAATCGTTAAAAAAAGTTTTTAATTGTATGATTTATGCATGATTTAAAATCAACTGTGTAATATATAATTACGTCATTGCATAGAATTTATAAAAAGTTTTTAATTTCAAGAGTAAATATCGAATTGAAATAATAAAATCAACGAACAAATAAATAATGTGAATAAAAGTAAGACATTAATTTTAAATAAAGAAGTACTTTTCAGATTTTTATTATAAAATACACTAAAAAAATATACATTCGTCGGTATGGCATTTAATAGGGTGCATTTAATTTCACTGGATTTTTTACTTTCACATGCATTTTTTCTCTCTTGCCCAGACTAATAGTGAGTGAAAAAATAAAATAAAATATCTGCAAGCATTTTAATATTTATCTAAATTAAAAAATGAAAAAATGCACTTGTTTTTGTATCAAAATTTTTATTATAGAAATAGAAGAGTTTAAAAGAAGTATGTATTTATCGTTTTTAATCAAAAATACATCACTGTCTTTTGTATGCAATATATAATTGTAGAACACATGTAATATGTATTTTTACACTTATGAGTGAAAAAAGATGGGAGAAAACGAATAAAAAAAAAGAAATAGAAACTGCACCGATGGTATATAAAAAAGTGTATATTGCTGAAAAAAAAAAAAAATGAGGCGTATATCTGTATACCAAGTATGAAAGTCTGTGAGTTTTAAATGCATAATATTACTAACGAAATAAATGGTAAGAATAAACATGATTTTTTTGAAATTTTTTGAAATTTCTTAAAACCTTCTACCTATTTTTCTTTGTAAAATATTAAGCATTAGTTAAAAGTGGTTTAAAAATTAAGATTTTGAAAATTATTACAAACTAATTATTAACAACTTTTTTTAAATCTGTTAATTTATAAAATATATTAGACAATTTTCCGTCGAGGCGCGTCTGCGTCTATTGATTTTTATTTTTTCAAAATTATATTTTTAAATTAAAGATTTATCTTTATTTTTCAAACTAAAAATTAGTATTAAATATATAATAATAATTTCATATTTCTTATGTCTAATATTTTCAACTAAAAATTAATGTATCTAATAATTTTTAATATGATTTAAATATTTGATTTTACTTATATTTAATAAATTTTTTTATGTTGGAAATATATTTTTATCAAAATATTTCAGAATTAATTTTGTTTGTATAAAAAGTTTTCAAATATTTAGTAAAATATATTTTGATCATATCCAATATAATTTTTTAAATATATAATCTGTAAAATATCTTTAATGTCTTAAGATATAATATCATTTTTACACATCATGATAATTCAATTTATTCTAATTTTATTTTTTATTTTTATAAATTATAAAAAAAATTAAATTAAAAAAAAACAATAAATTTTTATTAAAAAAGTTCTTTAAAACATAACTATTAGGAAATAAACAATTATCTACTTAAAAAAAAACATTCGACAGCAAAGTGAAATATAAGAATTTAAATTCACGCAGCAGACGATTTTAACCAATAGCATAACCTCCGTTGCATTATGCGCACTCTCAGTGCAAAAAAAAAATAAAGCAAATGGCGCCGAAGAGTTGATATCACTATAATAGACAAGAAAATCCAACTAAAAGAATAAGGGAAAAAACCTAAACGCACACATGTATATTCAACAATACTCATCTCATCTTCTTTAATTCCTAACTCTTAAAGAGAGAGCGTGACTCATCTTTGAATAGCTTATAGCCAGTAGCTCTCTGACGCAAACAGAAATCATTAAGTGGACAAAAAAATAAGAGTAAAAAAAAGGAAGAAATCAAACTCGTCACGCAAGTCGAAAGCGTAATACACACACGATACGTGCATTTTTGAGATTAAATATACTGGAAAACAGGTGATTGTGAACATTGCGTTTAAGGAGAATCGTCTAGACGAAATTACAGCGGCGTCAGCAATTCTTTCTTTTTCAATACGCTGTGATTGTATTGTTGACATTGATTTTTTTTAAGTTTCTGTTTATGCGTTCCATAAATATACAAAGTTAATGATTAAAGTAGCTTTTTTATAATTAATTTGTTAGAAGTTTTTGAGTTTACGAATGATTTATATAAACATAACAATTAATTTTATCGTTAAGCGCATTTTTTAATTAGTTGAGTGATTTTGATTAATAGAGAATTATTGTATTATTTTTAGCTACTATAATAATATTGCTATGAATAATGTTTGTTTGATTGGATGATAGTTTTATTACAATATAAAAAAAATTATCAACATTTACATAAATTATTTTTTACTTTTAGCCAAAATGGTGAAGTTATACGCCTTAACAGTTCTTTACAAAGGTCCAACATCAGCAACAGCTTTAAAGTGTGCTTACGATGTTGATTCTTTCTCATATTTCCAAAGAAACAGTGTCAGAGAATTTATGGCCTTTGTTAGTAAAACAATAACGGAAAGAACACAAATAGCAGCAAGACAAAGTGTCAAAGAAGGAGGTAACGATAAATACATTAATAATAAATAATTGATATTGATGAAAGTATTAAGATTTACCTTTGTTATCTTACAGAATATATGTGCCATGTTTACGTTAGAGGAGATAGTTTAGCTGGTGTACTTATCTCAGATCATGAATATCCAAATAGAGTGTCGCACACTTTAGTTACAAAGGTGCTTGATGAATTTTCAGCAAGATACCCACCTGATACATGGCCTACATTGAAGGAATCAACTACGGATTTTCAACAAGTTAATGTGTATTTGGCTAAATATCAAAATCCCAGAGAAGCTGATGCTCTTACCAAAATGCAAGAGGACTTGGATGAAACTAAAATTATTTTAGTAAGTTAATCTTGCGTAAATAAAGAAATTTTCAAAATGAGATTTATTATAAAGTATTTGAATATTTTTCATTTTATAAATGTATCTTATAGTTGAAATAAATTTTTTTAAAAATAAAATTACTTTTTTAGCATAGTACATTAGAAGCTGTTCTGCAAAGAGGGGAAAAACTTGATGATCTTGTTCAAAAATCTGAAGGACTTAGTATTCAATCAAAAGCCTTTTATAAAACAGCTCGCAAAACTAATTCTTGTTGCAGTCTTACTGGTTAAGACAAATTATATACTGTTATGCATATTTGTCGATTTTTATAATCATTCTACAGTTTCTAAACTATTGGAAATACATGAATTCCAGCAATGTATGGACTTTCATTTATATTGAGAGTTCATTTATCTTGATTTTGAAGACTTAAATGTTAAACCTGAACGATTCCGTAGATTAATTTTTAAATGTTGCTCCAGTGTTTTTCTGGTGCCAGAATTCAAGAACTCACTGCCAGCTGATTTTGATAGTTAAAAAGCAGTACTAAGGGACTGTAGAATAGATGAGATGATGCAACAAAAGTTATTAATAAAAAGTGTTTGTGAGATAGTTAAAAAATCATGAATTGAAAAGAATAGAAGATGAATTGAAAAAAAAAATATTTGTATTATGAAAAAAAGGCTCTAAATTGTGAGTTATAAAATTATAGAGTATTGTCCAGTTTTCTTACTGGTAAAATGAATCATTGTTACAGCAAATTTGCAACCATTTAAATTTTAGAATATTATTTATATTCATGTATACATATATTTAGATAATTAATTTTTTTAGAAAATCATTTTCCAATCATGATAAAGTATTGCATCTTTTTGTACAAAAATTTATAAAACCACATAATTTTTTGTTAGAAAAAATATTCTTTTTTTTATAATTATTTATTGAAAAATATGCGATGACTGCAAATTTATTAGTATAATTTTTAGCTGTTATAAGAAACTGCAAATGATATAATATTTGTCAAGAAGGATCTGGCATCCAATAAGGGAATATGAAAATATTTTTTAGCTTCAAACGTTTTATTAAACTATAATCTATTTTAAAAAAATGATAAAATAATTATTTGACAAGTATAATTATTCATAAAAATTATACAGTTATAAAAACTAATTATATTTTCACATTCCCTTGAAATTTAAAAGAATAAGGAACCTTTATTATATAAAATTTTGAAGCTGTTAGTTTTTGTGTTAAATCATGAAAGCTTATAAGTATTGACAAATAACAGAGTTACATTTTAGATTTGACTCGTTACTTAGCTGATTAAACATATATATATTTTTTCTGTAACTATTCCAAAAAATAAATGTAACTTTGTGAAATGTATGTAATGGCTTTCAAAGCTTCGTATAAACTGCATGAATGTGTACGTGATATTTTGAATTTGGGTGCAATAGCATACTTGGATATTTCAAAAATAAACTTATGAAAACTAGTATGTTTTTGTGCAAAATGAATGTTTATATGATATATAATTATTCTATATTTATATATATATATATATCTATATATGCATATATAATTAAATATGTATATATATTTATGTATTTACATGCTTATATATATATGTATTAAAAAAAGGTGATGTTTTTATTTCAACTGTCTATATCCGTACATGAAAACATATATGTTTAATTTTATTTAAAATAAACTCTTATTAATGATAACTGTGAATAATTTCCAAATGTGCAATTGTGGAATAAAGTAAAAATATTTAAAAAAATATCAATATTTTTTGAAAAATTATAATGGACTCTGAATCATTTTAAATTAATTTCTAATCATTCATAATTTTTTTAAGTACATTTACAAGAATTTTATATTTTTTTATGATTCTTTTTTTAACAATTAATAATAAATTGATATATTGATAAAATATTATATAGTGAAAAAAAAGAATCGCTTAATATTTTAAATGCTAAGAAGGAAATTTTATTTATAAAAGTATATTCAAATGTATTAATAAAATTTATAAATATATCAAAATTGAAAATCATGAAAACAAAGAATTTTTTTTTGTCTTAAAATTATCAATCTTTTTTTTTCTTTATTATTTAACGTCGCTGTATTTATGCTATCATTGCGATGCTAATTAGCGACGGAGGTCTATGAATGTGCTCTTGTATCATTCGGCCGAGAGCAGGATTCGAACTCAAATCCTCGAGATAATGAATCCATTGCTCTTCCTACTGAGCCACTGAGATAATCTTTTTGTTCATAATTATAATGCAAACTTTTTAAATATTTTGAAAATTAAGTATATTATTGTTTGAACATCAGAAAATAAACTGTATACAATAGATTTAATTTATAAATAAAAACAAAAAATAATTTTAGACAATTTATTTTATTCCAATGTAAATTTTATACTATTGTATTATTTGTATACATTATCAATAACAATTTTTTTTTACAGTTTTAAATAAATTATTTTAAAATTTAATTCTTCATTTGCTTCTTTTCTCTTTCTTTTCTTTCGTAATATTTCTGCATAAGAGGTGTAACATAATCTTTGCCTAAATAAAATTTGTCTTTCCACATTACACCTTTATCACCTTTCAGAACATTGTATCCTGGTGCGTATTTTGAATCTGGAACCTGCAAGGGGTAATGTAAATAATTGTATTTAAGACAATAAAAGATAAGTTTAACTATACTATTCAATTATATGTGACTTTTAAAATTTTATGGATTACCTGTTAAAATTAGATAGTTTTTTCATTTTATTATGTGTATTTTATTGTGCTTATTACATAAACAAATTTGTTTGTTATAAATTTAATAGGATGATGTTTAAGTTTTACTTACTTCATTCCAAACTCTAACCCATGCTTCATGTTCATTACCAGTTATGCCTATTTCAGGAACATCTGTCCTTATAATATCCAAATTATGTAATAACATATCGCTGTCATAAGTATAATGTTTTGCACGAATTTTCCATTCATAGGAATTGAATCTCCAATCAGACATTTTTATATCCTCGTAATCATAATTGTCAAAGTTTAAACCCTCTATGTCTTCTACTACAACCTCAGAATCACCTCCATGTGTCCAATCATAAATTAATAAAAGAGAATGTTCACTGATTTTACTTAAATAATCTCTTTTATAATTCTCTTCAAGGTCGGCCAGATATTGTTCATTAAGAACTTTGGAATTCACTTCATGACACAATCCACGTTTTTTGATGTTTTGCTGAAAAAGAAAACAAGATGAATTTCATTCCAAATCTTTAAAAAATATTATACTTGATATTTACATTATAAAATATATTAAATGTAGCAAACTTTTTAAATAATTTTTTTTCTTAAAATTGTTTTCTTATATTGATAGTTTATTTAAATATTAGATAAATTTAGAATTTAACATTTAGTTCCAAAAGAAAAATAAGCTTTGTAAAATGTATTAATTATTTAAAATAACTTTTATTGATAAAAACTTACTATAGTATTTTGAACTGGAACATCCAAGTAAATGATTAAATGAGGTCTTAAATAATAGTGTAAAGAAGCATCACACATATCTGTGTGTGCTTCAAATGCTTTCTTTGAAATGTAACCATGCTTAAGCATGGTTTTAGCAAAAACGGTATCAACCCATGGAGATCTTATTGTAACAACACCTTGACCAGTACATAAGCAATGAGCTAATGCATCTATATACCTCTTCGACCTCATCATTAACATGTAATTTTGCATTGCTGCAGTATTTATATCATTTGGACACATTAAAAATCTCTCAATATCCCAAGACTGTACAGCTTTTGGTAACTTGTGATCCAACGTTCTCACATCAAAGCCCCAATGCGAAACTAACAAATCATCAAAGTTTGGCTGTGGTAAATATAAAAAGTCAAATTCTTTTGCTAATTCTTCAGCTAACTTATTCTTTCCAGATGCTATTTGACCGTCAATTACAATAAGCTTGTTATGCTTGTGCATTCTATTTTTCCAGGTGTCACCAAAAACCATATTTAAGATAGTCATTTCTTTTTCGTGATAAGGAAATGGTTTGATGTTTGGAACTTCACTTTCATCTCGATGGGCAGCTCTTGTAAGTGTAGCAACTTGATATTTAGATACATTATTTTTAGAAAGGATCTAAAAACAAAAAAATAGTCATTTAAATTAGACAATTATATCCCAAAAAATAACAAACATAATCATTAATTTATTTATTTTAATATTTAGGACAATCCAAATAACTCTGATAGCATTGATGTTTACGTGTAGTAGTCTATAAAGAAAATAATGAAGATGTGTTATTTTTTTAATAAATTGCAAGAAAATATAACGAATTGTGCTTAATTTATAGCAAACTATAGCAGTGTATTGTAATAAAATTCAAAATTAAAGTAGTAAGAGTTCAAGTTCAATAACATCAATGAAAACAAAGTTTTTCAAACATAAAGACTTGTAAAATTCAGTGTTATCCATTGAATATCTATTAACCTTTATCAAATGTTGCAATGGACCAAATATTAAAAATTATTGAATAATAATAAAGACATTTTATACTAACCTTACATAACTCATTTGAAATTCCAGGAGCTGATAATTTAGCGGCAAAGCCGCCCCTCAAAGCAATGAACATCCTTAAAAACTATTTTTTAAAACAAACTAAATTATCCCGCTAGACACCGAGATATGTCCTGCGGGACATTTAACTTTAGTTATAAAAAAATCTAACTTTTCAAGAAATATGGAAGTGTAAATGTGTAAAGCAGATAAGCAGACGAGAATTAAAGGGTTTAATTCGCATGATTTTCACTAGATGTCATATGCGTTCAGTTTTAAGGTTTTTACGAGGATCATACGGACACTGATCTACTAAAATACCTTGCTTATGTAGGCGACGCTTTTTTGGACAGTGACAAGTCGTCCGCGTAGATTTTTTTTAATAAAATTTTTTTATTGTTAGTAGATTGTAGATAGTAATAAAAAAATGGATCTTTCAAAAACGCCCAATGAAAGGAAACTCTATCTTTGCAAATGGTACTTCTACGGTAAGTTTATTTAAGTTTAATCAGCAATGTATTCCTCAACTTGGTTAGGATTAGTCATTTATATCATATGAAATTAATCAGTAAGAGTTTCTTTTTATTGTACTTGAATTTTTTACAAAATTTACTGGATTTTTATTTTTTAGCTGGATTTGCATTGCTTCCTTTCTTATGGGCTGTGAATGTCATTTGGTTTTTTAAATATGCGTTTACTGGTTCACACTTTGAAGAACAAAAACAAATTAGGAGGTGTAAGTAAATTTCTATAGTATTTACAAATATTCATATGTTTTCATTTCAATTTTATTTTATTTATTATTTTATTTCAAATAAAAAAAAAATTCTTATGGAAGTAACGCATTAATCATTATTCTATGCATATATTTTGAACAAACAGTAAACAAGAAAAAATTATTTTTACTTAAAAAAAAAAAATATTTTTAATTATTCTTGCTACATAAGTATTGATTATTTAACCTTAAGTGGACCAGAAAGTCAATATCTTGACTATATTTATTATTTATTCTGCATATTATAAATCTAAGATATAAGATAACATTTTTATGTATTATGTTAAATGGCAATTTTTTGGCAAATTTCAAATATTGATATTTTAAAGATTCATTTGAATGGAGATTGTATTTAAAATTAAATTAATATTAAATATTTATTTAAACAAAATTACAGATTGATAATAAATTTTCGGTATTTAATCTATTTTTAATTTTATAAATGTATTTTCAGATGTTATAATGTCAGCGATTGGAGCTCTGATTGAATTAACTGCATTGTTGACATGGGTTATCATGTTCCAAACACATAGAGCAGAATGGGGAGAATTTGCGGACTCTATTAGTTATATTTATCCTGCCGGTATCCCATAAAATTTTTCTGTACGTTAGAATTTTGAATTGTGTAAGATTAATTTAATGCGATAGACTAAGGAAAATGAAAATTTTTACATTAAAAAAAATATACATTTATTTTTATAATCAATTGTCTATCTACTTTCACCTTTCATAGGCTAAGTATTAATAAATTTTATATTACACTTCTTTATGGACAAAAAAGAATTCATTTGTTTACATTCTCTTATTCTTGTTTTTTTGAGATAGTCGATATATAAAAAATACACTCATATTTATTTTCATTTAAAACTTCATAATCTCTTTTTTTATGTTAAAAATGTCTTTCCTTTAAAAAATTATTTGTGCTTGATCAGACAGCTCGCCTTCTTTGAGCATACATCTTCAGATCCTTGTATACAAGTTTTGATAATAACTGAAAAAAAGTGAAATAAAAAATATATAAAAGTTTAAAATCAGTACTACTATAAAATAAATAAAATTTAAGATTTTATTCTTACTAAGAGTGCCAAAACTTCTGAAGCCATAAGCATATAGTAAACATTATGCCAGGCATCTTTAGGATCTCCACGACTGGATACAAATCCAGCAAGTAACGGGCCAACAGCCGCTCCAATACTGCCTGTACCATCGATAATAGCCGTAACTGTCGCTAAAGCTTTAGAATCTTGACCAAGACTTGGATGTGTTCCTAATTCGGCTGATACGGCTGTTGTTATCAATGCGTATGGGCCGTTTACAAGTAAACCAGCTAGCATCATTAATATTACGTTTATAGCTAAATTGGTGCTACCAACGTAATCGTAAATAAACAGCTGAAAAATTAAAAACCAATTAATCCAACTTGAAATTTTTACAATAATTCTCTTATGAAAAACTATATTTCATATGTATAATAATTTTTCAAGCATTAAATTCATTTCTAATTTATGATAGTCAATGTTCATTGCTTATTGCAATTCTTGTACTTATAAAAATTTTGAATTGTTATCAGCAAATCGTATTTCTTTTATGTTATTAAAAGATCAGTGCTATCGTTTTGTGGTTAAAAAAAAATTTTTATAATTTGTGATATAAATAATTTTGTTGAAAATTGTAAACATCATTTGAAATGAGTTTTAATTATTTCCTCAATGTTATATCATAAATCTTTTTATCTGAGTTACATTGATTATAAGAACATTTGTGTGATAAAAGTACAAATAATTGAAAATATTCAAACTCTTATTTTAAAATTATGACAAATTATTGTTTTTCTTATTAAAATTATAAATTAAATTCAGTATAACAAATTTATTTGCAAAGTGTAAAATCAAGAAATGCAAGTACATAAATTACGCGTAAAGAGCCACGTATGTAACCAAAGTAAAGCGACCATACATCCTCCCCTATAATTGATAGTAATTCATGTTAAGTGAATTTGTTGAAGTAAAAAAACAAAAATTATACTAACCGTTGGACAAGAAAGACCAAGCATCACAGCACAGGTCAATGCACTCATGCCCGAATAATCGGATAAAACACCCGCAATTATTGCACCAATAATACCACCAACGTCAAATAAGGTCGACAAGTCTGCGCTTAATGTCGCGCTATACGTTGCTGTAGAAATAATTAGAAAGTATATTATATTAATCATTATTGAATTATTAGTTAATAAATACATTAATATTAAAATTAAAAAATGATATGAATTGAAGCGAACTTGAAATATTTATTTTTTATCTATTTAAAAATTTTTAATTAAAAAAAATAATATTAAGAAAAAAGTAATGAAAAAATCGATCTAATAATTTTATAAATTAAAAAAAAAATAAATAACAAAATAAAAGTGCTACTAACTCGAGCTTTTGATGTAAAGTGGCAGCCAAAATAGGAATGTATAACTAACAAGTTTGGCAAAGAATAGCGATAAAGAATATTCAATAACGCCAGGAATACCAATAGCACCCATAAATCCAATAGCCCTTTCGCCAGAACTATCAGAACGACGATTTATCGACAGCATAGGACTTGTTTCTGTATGCTCAATTAATATATCCTTTATGGAAAATAATATGATTAGAAAAAAAATTATTTATTTTTTTACATTTAGATCCCCTTTACAAAATGAGTATATGAAAATGCATGCTGCATGTTAACATGCTATGAAAATAAAATATTGTATAGAAGTAGTGTTGAAGTTTTGAAAATTGATGATTGCAACGATAGCAGAAAATGATTAAAATAAATTAAAAATAAATTGATCAAATAATGTTAAACACTTCTAAAATTATATTAATAAAATCAAAATGATTTTTATAGATATTTTAATCATCTGAAAAAGGTTGCTTGTTTTTTTATGGATTTCAGAACTTTTAATAGCAAAATTAAAAGCATAAATTAAAATAAAGTCTCATGCACTTACAGTAATAGCGTCCTCTTGACGCCCGATATTGCGATAGGTGATTCGCTAAGGTGAAAAGGATAATATGGTTACTAATTTCACGAACAAGCATGCGATAATAGTGTGCAGAAAAAAAGATTATTCAAAGTTTTTAATTTGCTTTGGTGTTAAAATAAAATTTAATACTACTAACTACTAATAGAATATTATTTACAAATGAAGTGAAATTTAAAGTCTATTAATTTTTATTTTTTAATAAAGGTGGATATGAAAAAATTATAAAAACATTTATTGTAAAATTTATCAACTAATGTTGACTTAATTTTTAGTTTATGAAAAATTAAATATGAAAAAAAACCTTTAAAACCTTAATATATTAGAATAGTACATCAATGTTATTTAACATTATTTTAATTAACAAAATGTATTAAACTTACGCGTTCTTCACTATGACCTGATTCTTCATCATCATTGCAACTTCCCTCATCAGAGTTATGGCCAACATCTAATCTTTTGTAATTATATGAAGCAGATAGACTGCAACCAACATCAGCTGGATTTGGCACCAAAAATAAAAATATAATAAAACCTAATAGTCCCATAATAGCTCCAGGTACCATGAAACTTAAACCCCAATCACTTTCAACGAACCTAGCAGCTATCAAACTTCCAAGAATATTGCCTAATGATGTATGCGAATTCCAAATACCAAAAATTAGGCCTCTTTTGCCTTTACCAAACCAATTTCCCATTACAGTAACTACGCCTGGCCAGCCAGACGTTTGAAAAACTCCGCTCATTCCCTAAACAAATATATATATAAATATGATGTTGTTCTATTACATAATTTACTTATTTTAAAATAATATAAGAGTATAAATACCTGTACAAATATAAAATACCATAAGTTGTGAATATTGTACGGCCTGGCGATACCAAATAAATAGGTAAACATGCCAGTTCCAAGCATTCCAAGTGCTAAGAAATAACGAAGATTAATTCTTTCAGCAACAAAGCCACTAAAAAATATTTTTATAAGTATGCATAACATAAATATTAATTTAAAAAAGTAAAGATGTTCAGCTGATCAATCACCTAACAAACATAGCAGCAGCATAACTGAATAAAAATGCAGAATCTAATGTTCCCAGCAGTGCAGTAGCATCTGGTCGATCTGTGATGATTAAATATAATATTTATTATTAATATGTCATTATACTACTTTTGATATCATGTAAATAATGGTTTATTATTTTGTCTACAGCTTTTTTAATTAATATAAACAACTTAACATTTTACATACCGAATGGTGCCCAGTCACACCATGTATCTTGATTAGTGCCATTAATAATAACTATATCCGGCGGTGGCAATGTGCCACTACAATTAAGATTAAGGACATTTTTGACTACTGATATTGGCTTTCGTGTCATATGATAGCACGTGTAAGCCAAATAAGTTAGTCCTAATATACTGATACGGTACCATGTTAATCGATTTATTCTTCTGTACCCAGTACATTTTTCCGCAATCCATTCTACAAACCTAATACCTAAAGGAGCTTCACTTAAATCTCCAACCATTTTACTAATTTTACTAATTTAAATAAGTTTTAACAAATGTTTTCTATTTTTTCTTTCCACTTTTTACAATATTTCATATCTTCATAAAATCCAATATTGAATTTTTACGGTTAATGTTTGACACAACATTGTTAATTTAAATTGAATAACTTGACGAAGAAAAAAGTTGAGTACTTTTCATTCCTGTATTACTCTCAACGAAATGTTATAATTGATGAATTGGAATTAATAAACTAAGCATATCATGTTCTTTGTTCAAATAATTGCCAACTGATAAGAAATTGATAAACCAGAGCTTAATTGCAAAAACTTGAACTTGTCTGCAATTTTCCTATGCTTACAATTATTTCAATGAATTTTGATAACACAGCTTATTGAAATAATTACAATTTAACTATCACTTAAACAAAATATAGTAAAAAAACTATATGTTATCAAAACTATATAAATAGGAGTATTGAGAGAAAAATTTAATAGTAATGATCCATTAAAGTCTCACAATATATCACACTTCTACTCTCCTTTCTTCTCCACAATCGGCTTCATGTATACTGCTGAATAAGTGACACTTTATATTTGACAGCTGCAGACGCAGAGAAAAAAATACTGATTCGACGGAAACGTTTATGGAAACGATGACTCATAACCTTCAAAACAAAGAACAAAAGATTGGAACAACATAATATCTAAATTATCAAATAGAAAAAAATTTTAATCAATCTTACCTTTCCTTCTCTATGTTTACAACGTCCATGAAAATAAGCATAATCAGGCCACTTTCGTGTGAAGCAATGTATTCGTAAACTATTGGTTATTTTTTGACAGTCTGTTGCAGCCAGCAGCGCAGCCCAAGCGCAGCTGTATTGAAGAGAGAAAGGAATAGCAACAATTAACAAACAAAACAACGTGGCTTTCTACGCTTGGTAGTGGGGGGCGACGAAATGATTCCAAGTTCATGGTGGCAACACTGAGCAAGCGTATATACGTGTTGGTAACATTGCACGTGAACTTTAAAAATATTATTTTCAAACTGATATAATTGTTAATGATGCATTAAGTACGAATGCACGGAGAGAATGATAATGTTTTATGATGAATGAATAGTGTTGTGCTGTTTATGGATATTGCGCCTGGAATATTTGTTCAAGCTGTAAAGATTAAGTTTTCTTATTCTTACAGTTGACTTTTGTTTTTATGGAATTGTTGATTCAAGGATTCTTTTATTTGCGATGATAAATTTTGTTTGAAAAGTTGAATTTATTATCTTATCGATACATAAAGAAAGTAAGATTAGAAAAAGGGCTAATATGTGCGGATAATAATTAACCCTAGAGGTTCATAATGAGGCTATATTCTCTAGTATTTTGAATACTCTAATATCTTATCTGAAACAAAAAATAGCACCAAAAATCATATTTTTGTTATTTTTATGCAACAATGTTTTTGTTTATTAAATCAATATGATTTTTAATACTTTAACATGTTATATTTTGGAATGGCACATGACGTTTGATATAATTTTTTTCAAATAAAATATTTACTTTTTTTTACTTTCTAAATTTTAAAGACCAAAGAAATGTAAAAAATTTTTCATAAATGCACAATGCTGTACTCTACTACAACCTTGAATAATCGAAGCATAAACTGGCTCAAACTTTATATCAATTGAAAAACTAGGATAGTATTAAAATATGAATCAATTGTAAATATATGTCAGCGTACACTTACTGTAATTTAGACATTAGATTTTCTGGTCCAAACAAACAAGCTAATATTGTGTATAAAACATTACCTAATTTGTCATTTTTCTCGATCGTACGATTTTATAAAAGTATGTCATTTATAGAACGCCTGTTAATTTATACACATACAATTTTCTGAACATTAAACTAATACTGTGTTTTAAAAGTGCTTCAAATTAATATGAGCAAAGAAATGTCATTGAATTTTTTAAATATTTAATGAATGCAAACACCATTAATGTTCATAAATTTAATTGGTTTGTAAATATTTGAATTTTATTTTAATAAATGTTTCAAAAGGTAATGCAGCAAAGTTCATAACAATTAATTGTTTGCTTTTGCAGATTTTTGCAATTAAAGTTTATACTGATAAACGCAAAACAAAAATTTCATGTTTATGATTATTATAGCTTATACAAGCTTTAAGAAACATTGTTTTATTATTCATCGAATTTAAATTGAACATGTTAATTAAATTTTAAATTATTAAAATAAATAATAAAACTTCAATGTTGGAATTTAATTCAAAATTAATTATTACTATTTACATGAATTAATTTACTTATATCGCTGGTGCTTATGAAAATATAATCACAACGAAAATAATTTCACTTTGAAAAATGCAGCGAAGAAAATCTCTCATAAAAATATGCGTCAAAAAGTATCCCTCGTAAAAAAATTTTAAGGAAAGTAATCATATTTTGAAAAATGCAGCGAAGAAAATCTCACATCAAGATATGAAATAAAAGTGCATGCTAAAGTGTGATTATTTTTTTTTTAAATTTTTTTCGGAGAGATTCTTTTCCCCGCACATTTTGAAATGAGATTCTATTGTCAAGGGTCGGCGATATAATTTATTCATTTATATGTCTTCAGGGGATACATGCATATACGTATATGTGTGCATATATGCATTGTCAGCCTCTTACAGGATTACTCAATGTAATTTTGTCTCGTTTAATAAATATACCCTATTGAAAAAATTCATATGATTTTACCACGTAGTTTTTTCAACAAGGTATAAATAAAGATTTCAAAACTTAAAAAAAATATGTTTTTAGACAATTGTAGTTTTTTATCGTCAGTTTATTAATAATTCTTTCTAATATTGAGTTAATTTTAATGTCAATAATACGTATGCATATACAGAGAAAATCCTAGTTATAATAGCATCGGTATCAAAGTAGTCTAAGAATCGGCTTATAAGACCCGTTTCCTGATGTCTTTATTCATCATGCTTTATTCAACTATTCGTGTACATCACAAAGTTAAATGTCTGCATTTGTTGTTTCCTGGGAATGTTATTCTATACTTCACTTTATCAAAGGAATTGTGTTTACCGGTACGCCGCAATACAGGGTTATTCTGCAAGCATCTTACACGCGATATAAGCTGTATTGACCAGTTACCTATTTCACTCGCGAAACAATTATATAATATGCACCCTTAGGCCGTATTATGTAATTGTCTCAGGAGTGAGATAGTTCTAAAAAAAGTTTTTCACTGGTCAATACAGCTTATGCCATATGTCAGATACTTAAACTCCTTGGGCATCAAAGGCAAGAATGTATATGGATAAATCCCAAAAACGTTCTTCCTATCGTACCTTGAATCATTGTTTTTTTTGCTTAATAGCACCGTCTTATTAGCTCGAACTCTCTATACGGAAAGAAATTTGCTAATACTATATTGGCACAATACGTAACTCTTACATTCTAAACGAAAACTACAAGCTTAGATTGAATTAATGAATATAACCCATTTTCAAAGTGAGAATCTCATAATAGAATGAAAGACCGCGTTATTTCATTGAAAACGACGTTGATGTTTCGTTGACATAAGTCGAATGAACGTTGGCTAGCAAAATTCAAACAAACGCTCTATTACTCTGATGTTAATCTACCTTTTACATTGTGCGAATATTTCCAATATAATTACGAAAAATAATTCTATTGGAAACATTCTTTTTGGCAAACAGTTGAAAGAGGTTTTTTAGTTTTGAACGGTATAGCCCGCAAACACATTTTATCTATTAAAATTATCACTATTTGTATTTTCTTTAGATTAATGATTAATATTTCATTCTTTTACATTAGGACCTAATATCAACAAACACAATCAAGAAACCACATCGGTACTTTCATGCTTAATATTTTTTCAATCTTCATAAAAAAAGCGTTTTAGTGTTTTTTATCTCTCTGACATAGAAAGGTTTTCATGTTCTTTTACTATCAAATTTTTTCTGAATATTGATTTTTAGATAAATCAAAACAATAGATAATTTAGCCGGATTAATATTTTTATAAACATATTTTTTTAAACAAAATTTGTATTTTTCTAAGTATATGCAAAGATAATTCCTGTATAATCATATTTTTGCGTAAAACCATTAAAAGAAAATACGAAAAAGATGTTCGGCTTCCAACACTAATTGCATTACAATTTTAACCACTCTTGGAATTTCCAATGGCTTGCACTCAATTAAACTTTGTGACCTGAATTTTTCCTTTTCATCAGGGTTACTGAAACAAAATGCCAAGTTGAATCAACTGCTGAAAAACAAACTTGGAAAAAACAGGCACGTCGAATTAAGTTTCGGAAAAGCAGATACGTCAATGCTCAATCAATACGACGTATCTGCTTTTCCAAACTTCATTTGACGCGTCTGCTTATGAAAGTTCATCCGACAGGTAATTTTTATTCTACCAACCCAACGTGCTCTGCCTCCAGTAATATTAATCCACGCGAGACGTCAACAGTGCAGAGGATCTGACGGGCGAACTGATGTGCAACTTTTTAGATTATTAAATAATATAAATAATATTTATATGTACGTTGAATACTCTACATACAATTTAATAAATAAAATTTTTATGTGTATATGTATAAGCCCCTTGATTATTTCACAATACTATAATCAGCTGCAATAATCAGCAACTATAATCATTTCTAGAATCAGTACTACAGGATTATAGTGATTAACTATATATGTAGTTGATGATTATTTCTTCTAGAAATGATCGAAGTTGGCGATTATAGCATAGCGAAGTAATTATAGTTTTCAAGTAATTACTACAATCTCAATATAGTATATAGTGTAAAAGTACATTTTTTATTATAGTTTTTTTCATAGAGGAATAAAATATTAGAAATAAAAAAACAATGATATTGCTACACATTTGCAAGACCCATCCTTTAAGATTCAAAGATATTTTTTAGGTATTCAATAAACGAAATATGAAAATCGTTATACCAACTCAATCACTATGTTGTAGAATTCTTTAGTAGATTTTTTTTGAATTTCTCAAAAAACTATTTCTAATTAGGGTCCATTACGGACTCACCCAGCATTTGCATTTAAACAAAGTAATAGTCAGTTTTCAAAAGCAATCAAGAGTCACTAGAGAAATCATTCTAAAAGTTGTTGATTTAATGAATATAACTCGAAGTTACAAAATCTTAATTGGTTAGTTTATTAAAGAACTATTATACAGAAGCGATCGATTGAAAGTATAATTACTTCAGCTAAAATATAATTATGCGCGGTCAAAGATTCTGCTTATTTTTTTGAGTACTAAAAAAATAAGAGGGCTAATAATTCAATATAGCTTATCTGCATAATATAATCCATTAAAATATTAGCATTTATCAGAGAAATAGATTTATCATAGAACATAGAAATAGATAATAGGAAGAAGAATGGATATGCAAAAAATTTAACACTCATGTACAGTTACAAGAATCTGCGTTATAAATTTTTTTATTATTATTATTTTTATTTTCATTTATTATTTTTTTTAAGTTATTGGTGATGAACTCGGTTCATTACATTAGTAACAACAATAAATTAGTAAAAAGTAACTAAAAAAATTATGACCAAAAAATAAAGGTTTTTGAAACGTTTTGTGCTGTTAGGGGATATACTAAGGAGATTGAAATATAAAAAAATAATAATAATATAGTATTAATATAATAAGTGAATAATTTATTTTATGATAAAAAAAGCAATGTTAAATATAGTAACATCTGTAAATAAAGTATCCAAATTGCACGAAAAATCTTGTAAATAAAAAAATGCATCTGGTGAAAATATTTCCAAGAAAGATCTGAAGAAAGCGCTGAAGCTTTAACGCATTGATAGATGAATAATCTCGCTTGTGATCAAGCCAAACATCTGATGGCAGCAATATTTTTTGCTCTTAAGAATTTCAGCAAGATCTTAAGGATTGTAATGTGAAATGATATTGTAAGCTGTTGTAACGTTAATTTTAAAAATAGCCACGTGCGCTCCGCAGATAGCCAACCAAGATAAAGACAATGTAGATTGACTGATTACTTTACATCCATGATCGAAGCATTTACTAGGCATTTACAGTTTTGAATTAAAGATAAACAGCGATAAGAGATGTTTGAAGTGCACGTCGATCTTCAATTCTTTGTGGGCTGCATTGGAGTGAAAATATAATATCTTTCGAATACATCTCTTCTCTTCTCTGATTACTTTAGTTTTTAATAATTGAAGTGGGACCTTGCCAGAGAAGTAAAAGCTTTTTGTAGGCAGGCGTATTATAGTGATCAATAATAAATTAGCTTTGTTAATAATATTGAAAAACTTTACTGTTGTGAAGAAAATAAAATTTACGTTTATAAAAAAAAATTTATTTTTTTATTGAAGATTAATACCGTCTTCATATGTAAGATCTTAAAACTGAAATTATCAACAATAATTTTTATTTTTAAATTTATTACAAGATAGATGATTTCTTAATAATATCATTCTGCGTTAAAAAAGTATTTAATAATTTTTTACTTAAGATAAATAACAGAATACAATTTTTTACTAATAACTCGAAAAACAATAAAAGGAAAAAGAGTTACTGCAAAACATTCGCTTGCGTGAATTTTTCTTTTAATGAAATAGAAGATATACCTGCTTATAATAAATTTAAATAAGAAAAAAATTATTGATTTAATTATTTTAATTAAAAAAAAAAATTAAACAATTCTAATTAAACAAAGGATTTTTTTTTTTAATTTTATTTAACGTCGCTGCATTTGTACCATCATTGAGATGCTAATTAGCGACGAAGATTTTCAGTGTATTTGAGAAAAAAGCACATGTATCTTATTCAGTGGTGCTTGTATCAATCGGCCGCCGAGAGCGGGATTCGAACTCGGATCCCCGGGATTATGAATCCATCACTCTACCGACTGAGCCACTGAAGACCTTAGGAGATGAATTTATCAATCTCCACAAGAGAGAAGAAAGATGTTTTTAATTTTTAATGCTTTGTATTTTGATAACGTTTTGAAAGCATTCTTTTATGTAGAATAAATGAATATAAAATAAATAAATAAAAGCCTCATAGGGATAGGGTGGAAATTGTTCGGAATCATCTAATCGTGTGTCAAATCGAAAAATGTGTTTAACAATAACTTTTATGTCATGAGCATATATTTTTTACGTCAAAATGTAATAAGAATAATGTACACAAAGATTCATAAACACCCTATGATTCGAATGAATAAATTTTATACTAATAAATGGAAATGAAAATCATTTTCAACTAGAATTAACAAAAGTTGATGTTAATAAATTGCAATTTTTAGAATTTATAAATACTCAAAACAAAAATTCCGTTATCCTGTGATAATCGTACATTTGAATATTTTGAACTTAGTGTAACGTATCAAAATTGTGGCGCCATTTCTTCTATTAAAATTCTGATTTGTTGCATCTTCAATATATTTTTTTAACGTTCTCTCTTTATATATTTAAATTTCAAATTCATGACATTGAGAAATTCATCAATCTGAAGTTAAAGACCTAAAATCAAAAGAAAGAAAAACAAGTACAAATTCCGATTCGTTGCATTTTCAATATATTTTTTTAACGTTCTCACTTTATATATTTAAATTTCAAATTCATGACATTGAGAAGTTTATCAATCTGAAGTTGAAGGCCTAAAATCAAAAGAAAGAAAAACAAGTACGTAACAACGTAAAAAACATCTTTCTTTGATCACATAAATAAAGAATATCAATACTAATTCTTTCTATAGAAGTATATACACGTGCAGCGTTAGCCATGTGCTTTCATCGAGGAATTTAATTTCCATTTATTATTGAACTTTTTTTTTGTTATCTTTACAATCATCGATACAGTCACAATAAACTTTTATAAAGAAGTGGATCTCTCCTATACAATTTTTTTCATCCAATATATATTTAACGCAAGAAGATTTACTTTTTATTTCCTTGTATAATGCGGATGAAAAAAGTACATTGTTTTTAAACAGTTTTTTAAAAATATACATTTAAAACAATGTTTCCACAACGTACATTGAATTAGAAATAAAAGTATTGTTTCCTTTTGTGATTTTCGAAAAAATTTCATCACAAAATTTTACAGCAAAGCTATTTCGCTCGCACAATTCGTTTCTTAATGTTGTCAAATTTATGTACATTGATACTCTTTTATATATTTGCAATTGAGGTGAATTGCTGCTATGGACAAGGATTTTCAACTTTCCATTTAAATCTTCATATGGGAAACATGACATAGTCCATAAAGGCCCACAACGTTTTACCACCTCTGGTAAACGTCTCATGTGATGTAAATCACATGTCATATTTTCAGGCTCATGGTTGCTGTTGGACGAAAAACCAAAAATAGTATGGGTCGACCAGCAATTGAAAAAGATATATATAGAGCTGTGGAAAGTATGTTTATTTATAAAAACTTGTCATTTGATATTTTCCGTTGTATATTTAATAAATTTACTTATAATTATTTAAGAGGACAAAAGAAGCATAAAAAGAAAAAAAATAATTTGTTTTAATAAGATTAAAATGAAATGGTTTGATTTTTTTACAATATTAATATGGTTTATTTATGTTTTGATAAGAATTTCTTATTATTATATAATAATAATAAAGTAATTCTAAGCGAGGTAAATGAAATTTTAATTTTATTATTCTAGAATTGGTAGAAATGATACAAGTTATAATTTGATTATTATTATATTTAACGGCATATACTTTCATATATTATTTGTTTCATAATAATGTAAAAAAAATATACAAAAATTAAAAATAATTTTTTTTGCAAACACAAAATATTTTGGTCATTAAATTTTTAAATTTAACAAATAAAATTAATAAATATCATATTTAGAAAAATGTTAATATTATTTTGGAACCTTTATATATACATCGGTGAACCATCGCCCATACATCAGGGAAATTTGTTGAATAATGTAAAATTTAAAAATTTATCGATGTATGCGCAATATAAGGGCAATATCTCGAATGAGCCCCGTGGAAATATGTTGGCAAAATAATAAATTATTTTGCGGTAATATGGACATAGCTCGGTGCTCGATTCCCAATGGCTCGCCGAAAGTATTTCCGATATATCTGCGATATTTCGGCTGAAGTATCGGCGATGCTTCGGCCTAAGTATTTGCGATGCTTCGGCGATATTTCTTATTTTCTTCAGTACTAAAAAAAAAAAAAAAAAAAAAAGCGGGGTAATAATTCAATAGCTTATCTGCATAATATAATTCATTAAAATATTAGCATTTATCGTATATGTAGATAAAGAAGAAGAATGGATATGCAAAAAATTTAATACTCATGTACAGTTGCAAGAATTTGCTTTATAATCAATCATGAAACTGTATTTTTATGATCATGATGAGTAAAAGTAATTTATTTGCACTATCCAATATGTATTCATATTAATACTTATGACTCGCATTCATATTTATTTTTGGGCAATTATTAACACTTCATTATTATTGACCAATTTTTAATAGAAAATTGCTAACCTGATAAAATAAAAATAAATAATATAATTTAAATTTATTTCACCTAAATAACTGTATAATAAATTTATAAATCTACAGTGGCTAAAGTGGCTAAAGCAAAAGGTGGAAAATTCGAGGGACCTGATTAAATACTTTCTCCCGATACTGTTGATTTGAAGTGTTTGCTCTAAATTACGTCAAATAATAAGCCAATATGGTACACGTGTGTCTTATGGTATATGTTGTACGTGTAAAAAAAAGACAAATGTTTCCATATAATGAATAAATAAATATGTCTATTTTAAGTATTCCAAAATTTTATTATTCTTTATAAATTAGTTTATTATAACAGAATTATTAATAATTATGATTAAGAGGCGGTCGGAACCAAATCGGTGATTTAGTTCGGTGCTTGTAATAAATGCTTATAATAATTTATTCATTTATTAATATGGTAAAAATATAGTCATTTCCTCTAGTCATGTATATAAAGAATAATTTAAAATAGTTAAAGCCACAAAAATATACAAAATATTGTTATAAAGCGAAAAATGCCACCTAACAATCGACACGACAGTTTTTTGCATGCGGTATATGTCAAGTCAGTTTGATATTTGTAATAAATGCTTATAATAATTTATTTACTTATTCATATGGTAAAAATATAGTCATTTCCTCTAGTCATGTATATAAAGAATAATTTTAAATAGTTTAAGCCATAAAAATATACAAAATAGTATCGTAAAGCGAAAAATGCTGACTTGATATATACCGCAAGTCACCGATTTGGTTCCGACCGCCTCTTAAGTAATAATATCAATATGTTTGTATAAAAAAATGAATAAATAATTTATAAGACAAAAATTGAATGTGTAATAATGAGTCAACAATAATCAATCCAAGACCAAAAAAATATTCAACAAGATTTCTCGATTATATTTGTTAAAAAACTTCTCTCTTACTTGTCATGTAAGGGAACGGTGTATGCTGTGCCTAGCGATGTAATCATCTCTAATGAGGTCCTTAATGATCCCTTTCATTCTCCCTATCTCTTGCAGTCAACCTTATACTTACTTCTAATGAATCAACACATGTGACCGAGCTTTTAACTCACTCTCGAGTATTTCCTATACCAAAGTATTGTCAGTGTGTTATATACTTACTCTTGTGTTATATTTTCAATGTACATCGTAATATCAAAGTTGAATTTCATAAGATATTGTTGAATATTATAAAAGTCATCTGACGTCAACACAAAATTCTTAATCATATATGAAAATTATAAATCATTTGATGTCAGTACAAAATTTAATCAGAAATGAGATCTCGGTAAAATATTTTCAATGATAACTGCTCAAAACACCAGGAATATAAATCATGAATTTTGCGTATTAAATAATGAAATAACATTTATTTAATTAAATAGCAACATTTTTATCTATATTCATTTTATTTTCAATATAAAATAATGAAATAATATTTATTCGGTTAAATAGCGACATTTTTATCTATTAAAATGATAAAGCAGGGTATAAAATTTTTTAGATTTTATTATGTTAAAACTTTTTGAGATATCTCTATTTCATGCTTTCAATTTAGTAAATGAGTATAATATAAAGGTATTTTAAAAATTTTTGGGTTCAGAATAAAAACTTCGAAAATTGTAATTTCGGTATTATACACCCTTCAGAAATTCTTAATTTTATTGATTAATGCATATAATCTAATTACGAAAAATAAGTAAAAATTTGTGTATTATACAAATTTATGTAAAAAACTCAATTTTTTAAAGTAAAAAAATAAATAATGATTAAAATTATATACACGAGGCCTAAAGTGTATAAAAATATGGCCTTGTCATTTCAGAGCTTTTATCTTTTTTTTTGTTTACGACTAATCGAAATATTCAAACATATTGCAAGCTGAAATTGTGAAATAGGAAATGAACTATTACATTTTTCATTTTGAGAGCTTCACAGAGTTCAGCACCCGAAAACGAAAATTGTCAGGCATTAAATTTTAATTTTAATAAATAGATAAATATTTTCAGTAGAAGTACTCTAACGAAAAAAACATCTGATCTCGGGGTCATTTTGTACAGCAAACCCTACTTTTGATTATTGAATAGTTCATTCAATATCCTAAATAATACCTAAGTTAAGTGTTGTTTTCGTAAGGGTGAAAAAAGTAAAGTCATTGAAATAAACTAGCTTTTGCAGTATACAATGCAGCTTGTTGATTGCTTACTTTTTCATACATATATAATTTTTTCATTAGATAAAATTCACAAAACTTTTAATGTTGAGTGACACAAAATTCATTACTTAAGAAATTTGAATGAAAAGAAATCAGATAACATTGAGTGAAATGAAGTTGCTTTGTTCTGTAAATGAAACTTCGTTGCGAAGCTTTTAAAATCAAGAATACGAATATTTGATTGTCAATTCTCTAATTCACCTCTATCTTTTTTTGTATTTACGATGTTTTTTATGTAATTTTCTTTATCTCTTTTCCATCGATAAAAGTTGATATGGAATAATGGAATTTTATTGTATAAAGCATTTTTATTTTCTTTCTCTCTTGATCCCTCCCCTTTTTCTTTGCGTAAGCGTATTTTTCTCACACTGATAATTTAAGTAATCTCTCTCCCTATAATATTATAACTTTGACGTAAAATAATTAAAAATTTTTATTTCTATTAAATGTTCCAAGACACATTTTTTAGCACTATAATTTTTAATACTGTAATTTTTTTATAAATTCATCACAAATAATATAGAATATTTGAACGTTTAACCATCTAATTTACAGTGTATCGATGTAAATTTTATGCGAAATTTCATTATAAAATTTACACTAGTTTCCCTTGTATTCAAGTTATAAATCATCAAACTTTTTTTCGGTCGATTTTAAATCTTTTATATTCAAAGCCAACGAATGATACAAAAAAAAGGATGCAAATTATTAAGTTCAAAATAGAAGTTAAATATTAACGAATTCAAGATTAATGCAAATATCGCGTAGTTCAATGGTGAAGTATACATAATTAATTTTACGTGGGATATTTAGACGAAGTTTGCGTAGTTTCGTTCTCGAATAACGTAAATGTAGAGTAGTGACCATCACCATACAAAAAGAAAATTATAATAGCAGCTGGACTTCATGAATAAATAATATTATGCATTTTTTATGATTGATATTAAAAAATTTATTAGAACCTTGTATTGAGATAAAAAAGTTAATATTTAAAATTATGTCATTTTAATTCTTTATTTGACAAAAAAAAATTAATGAGTTTTAAATATCTGAATTAGCAATAATAGTCGAATAAATTTTTCAAATACGGTAATAAAATACAACCTAAAAAAATAATACAAAAAAATATAAACGCAAAGCATAGTATATCGAATCATTTTTATTATGTTATAAAACGAAAAAAAATTTGATATTAAAGTTTTTTTACAGCAATTTTTTTTCACACACCAAAAGCATAATCTTATCGTCAACTTCACGTTTAAATTGTGTATCCCATACCGGATGTTTTCAATAAATGGATAAATTTAAAATGTATTATACATATTAATTTCATTATTTATATAATCGAAATAAAGAGATTTTTTTGTTACATAGTTTCATTATTTATATAATGAAAGTAAACATATTTAATTTTTTCTATAATCAAAATTAAAAAAATGTTTTATTATATAGAATAAACATAAGAAAAATGTTATGTAAAAATTTTTTGTTCTGTTCGTATATATTTTTGCGTTAAATAACTAAAAAAAAAAATTTATGCAAACTTGCCTTTACATGCTTTAATGAAACTTCGTAAATTTTTTACTGACAAGTGTATCAACAAAAAAACTTATCATTTTCACAGTAAATCTTAGTTATTTTCAAAACTCTTACAAAAAAAAAGGTTTGGTAACATTCTTGAAATATTTATGTTAGACATATATTTTTTTATTTAGCGTCACTGTATTTCAGCTATCATTGCGATGATAATTAGCGACGGAGGTGGTCAGTGTGTTGGTGAACAAAGCACATGTAGCGTACAGTGGTGCTTATAAAAATTAGCCGAGAGCGGGATTCGAAATCGGGAACCTCGAGATTACGAATCCATCGCTTTACCGGCTGAGCCACTGACGACCTCGAATCATTTCTTTTAATTAAATGAACAGCACAAACAATATTTACTACGCGCACATAAGCATATGTACAAATATCAACTTTTGATTTACGCAATTGATTCGGTCCGAACGGTTCTATTTGGTTCCAGAAGAATTATCTATTCGAAAACCGAACTGGTTACTTTAACCTCTAATTTAAAGTTTTTCAAAGTTCTTGAAAACGAAACAATAAAATCAATTCTTTCTTATAAAAGAAAATATTGCTTTATGTGGACAAGATGCGGCTTTCTCTTTACTTTTAGCAAAAATTATTTGTTTTTGTAAAAAAAAACAATTTTTTTATCAGAAAAGGACAGAAATATGCGACCTGCTCTTAATCCAATTCAACAAAATAATCTCTTTCTGTACTCTGTATCAGCAAATTCTTGAAACCACTAATGTCTAATGATTTTACAAATCTTTTTCTTAGCCAATATCGCTGAAACAAATAAGCGTCTAGCATCGTGGAAAACGACTTTCTGATAGCAAATTGCAATCAGCATCGTTACAAGTAATTTATAAGTTAAACCAATAAAAAAAAGAATTTTCATCGATCTTACAATGATTTTTATTTTTTACGAATCAAATAAATATTAGAGAAAAAACATTTTTTCGGCAAAAATATTTCATGGAAGTGTTTTTTCAATAAATTATTTTTTATAAATCCTTAAAAAAATTATATGTCTTCAAATTATATGAGTCTTAATTGGCTGTGTATCATCGCATCGTCTACAATTAAAGGCGCGACATTGTGTATGCTGAGATCCTTAAAATATTTAGTATGCAGGAAGATAAGATTTCTTCGAAAACAAGGCCCCGGGGCTATAGACCCCATTATTCTCCTCTCCCTAAATCCGGCACTGATCTGAATGTTGGATTAGAATTGATATTTTACATTTTCTCTGCGATTATTATTTCTCAAAAATTTAAAGTTAAATAATATTAAAATTTACAAAAAAAATTTTTTGCATTTTAGTAGGATATGAATTTGAAAACTGAATTTACATAAAATACTTCATTTTCTACAGTTATAATCTACCAAAATAACAAAAGAAATTCCTAAAAAACCTTATTTTCAAATCTTAGAATCCATTATAATTTATGAGTCATTGTGTTTACAGATCGTTGATAAATTCCCATGTGCAATACTTGAACCTCTAAAAGTGTAATGAGTCAAACTTTCTGAAGTGGGCCACTAAAAATCGAGTAGTTGAATTTAATATAATTTTTCACAGATAATTGAAGGTTTATATGTCAAAATCAATGTCTTAAAATATTTTTGGAAAATTTCAATTTTTGAAATATTTATAAACATATGAATTTTTTTTCGCTATTTTGATAAAATAGTGATTTCTCAGCAACTATTCGATAAAAATTAACAAATATTGGTTTACATATGTATTAATACTAATAGAATAATATACTAAAAACTTATTTTATAAAAACCGAAAATTATTTTTAAAAAAACCATTTTGCAATAAGCTATTGAAAATTTATTCAACTTCTCCTAAGGCTAGGAAATTTTTTCAGGGGGGATTTGATTTTTAAAGCATAAAACTAAAAATACGTGGAAGAAAATTTTAGTGCACTTAATTAGAAAAATAATTATGCATTTTTAAATATTGGAGTATGAGCGCAGACTGACTGGTTTTTGGCTTGTAAAATGAAAACTACTAAGAGAATTACTATGGTGTCAATAGAAAATTTGTAGAAAATTAAATTATCAAGAAAATGAGAGGTCAAGCGATCTGATCGGTTTATTAGTACCGAAAAAAATTTGGAAAAACGGGAGAATTTTTCGTTTTTTTTGAAAAATTCATAACTTTGTTATTTATGAAGATTAAGAGCTGAAATTTGGCATCGAAGTAAATAATTATATCTTCTTTTAACGGTCCGAAGGCAGATACTATCGGATTATTAGTTTCTGCGCATTTGCAATTTTAATTTTTTTTACGCTTTTTTTTGTCAGGTTGTTATTAATTTTTTAAAATCGTTGTACATACTTTTCCAAAACGGTTTTGAAAACTAGAAATAAAATACTATTAAACATAATTTTAAGTTTTTATTAAAATAGTGTAAAAAATTAAAAAAATTAAACGCTTCACAGCACGCGCCTGTATATCTATATTGCTTCCCCGTACATCCCCACTTTTTACTGTCCGTCGCATGCTCGGCCGTTTACATCGATGTTATATAGTGCATATTTCATAATAAAAACTTGGAATAATGTTTAATGGTATTTTATTTCTAGTTTTCAAAACCGCTTTTGAAAAGTATGTACAACGATTTTAAACAGTAATAACCTGGCAAAAAAAGCGTAAAAAAAATTAAAATTGCAAATGCGCAGAAACCAATAATCCGATAGTATCTGCCTTCGGACCGTTAAAAGAAGATATAATTATTTACTTCGATGCCAAATTTCAGCTCTTAATCTTCATAAATAACAAAGTTATGAATTTTTCAAAAAAACGAAAAAATTCTCCCGTTTTTCCAAATTTTTTTCGGTACTAATAAACCGATCAGATCGCTTGACCTCTCATTTTCTTGATAATTTAATTTTCTACAAATTATCTATTGACACCATAGTAATTCTCTTAGTAGTTTTCATTTTACAAGCCAAAAACCAGTCAGTCTGCGCTCATACTCCAATATTTAAAAATGCATAATTATTTTTCTAATTAAGTGCACTAAAATTTTCTTCCACGTATTTTTAGTTTTATGCTTTAAAAATCAAATCCCCCCTGAAAAAATTTCCTAGCCTTAGGAGAAGTTGAATAAATTTTCAATAGCTTATTGCAAAATGGTTTTTTTAAAAATAATTTTCGGTTTTTATAAAATAAGTTTTTAGTATATTATTCTATTAGTATTAATACATATGTAAACCAATATTTGTTAATTTTTATCGAATAGTTGCTGAGAAATCACTATTTTATCAAAATAGCGAAAAAAAATTCATATGTTTATAAATATTTCAAAAATTGAAATTTTCCAAAAATATTTTAAGACATTGATTTTGACATATAAACCTTCAATTATCTGTGAAAAATTATATTAAATTCAACTACTCGATTTTTAGTGGCCCACTTCAGAAAGTTTGACTCAATCGTAAAAGCTTTTATACGAGGTCAACTCTCATGAAAGTTGGTATAGTAATAAAAGCCTTTTACATCGATGGAACTTTTACTAACAAGAGCCACTTCTGAAACTAGTATCGCCATTGTGGAAAAAAATACTATTTTTGAAAAAAAAAAAGTATTTTGCAATTTGAAACTTTTTTTGTCTAGCTAGAGGAAAAATAAGAAAAACTTTAAATGTAAAAAATTAATCCTGCGCAAAACTAGAATAAAAATAACTTTTGAAAAATTTTATTTTTAAGTTTTTTTCTCTCAAAAAAGTTAAATTATCGAACAAGTTTTTTTCGAACAAACTTTTATTTTAAATAAAAAAATATTTTAAAAGTTGGTTTTTGTTTGCGGTGTTTTCGAACTTTTTCCCTATTTTAAACGAAAAAAAGTTTAAATGTCCAAAAATATGCTTTAAAAATATATTCTAATATTATTTTATCATCAAGTATGAAATGTAACACTTTTTAGAATGTTGAAAATGACATGATATAAAATTTAAATATGAATCCTTTGTGTATAAAAAATGTATAGTGCTAATATTAGCTATACTAATATTATATCTTATAATCAGTAGGAGGAACAATTATATTTAATTTTTAATGATTAAGCTGTACACAAGCACTGACAATTGTCAATATTTATCTATTTAATTTGCCAGTCATGTGATGGATTGATTTTACGTCAATATAATAACTTGAATAATTATTTTTACACATTTCATTAGAAATGTTTTTCATACTATAACCACTAAAATCAACATGATACATTTTTAGTTTCAAGTCCTAAAAAAATTTAACGCTCCAACCATCTTGTTTTTTTTTTCAGAAATATAATGGCTTGGTAAACATAAAGAACGCCTTTAATACACAAGTATAGTGTTTCTTTCAGCTATTTACCCTTCGCGAAACCTTTTTTCGAAAATGGCTAAAGTCATAAAATTAGAAAAAAAATACAAAGCCAAATTAAAAACGACGAGAGTGAAGTCCCAAGATAAAAACTGGTCTTTCATACCGTGCACATTTTGTTTTTATTGTACACTTATGTTGCTTGTAGGTCCTGGCCCGTTATAAATAGATATCTTTTATTATTGGACCGAGTAGCTTTTAATGGTAGCCTTGTGTTCTCGGCTAACAGGCATCGAGTTGAAAAATAAAAATAAAAGACTTATTGTACCAATGAAAGTATATGTTAAGATAAAAAGTGTAATATTTCAACAGTAAGAAATTAATTATTCAATTGCTTCATAATAAGATGCAATGTAAATATCTAATATTGACAAAAATTCAAACACATTTTCTAATATATTTTACTAAAAATGAACTATCATCGTTCATTTGCGTAATCAATTAAGCGTGAATTAGCAAAATTTATATTTACGCGCATTAATATAAGGTAAAATAAATAGAAGGTATTTTTTTAATTAACTTGAAGTGATAAATTTATACCTAATTACCATAGTTAAATTAGAAATTTTTCCTGTTAGCAATACCCAAACGCTTTGAATGAATATTTAAAATCTTGGCAGAAAAAAATAAGCCTCGGATTGAATGAGAAAAACTGCGAGATCATGAAAAAAAAAAAGAAACAGCATATTTTAACTTCAAACGTTTTCTTTAATAAAAAATGACTGAAGATAATGATGTGATTGACAGAAAAGATTGATGGAGTAATTACGTGTTTTCAAGTCAAATGATTTGTGGCATGAATGTATAATTGCATGAATTTTTTATTCAACGAAAATAGAAAAATTTTTTCTTATTCAATAATGCGACATTGTGCAATGTGCTACACAATTTATTTATTGATGACTAATCAATATTCATTAAGAATTTATTTTTCACGAATTAAAAATAAATGGCTACTTCTATGCTTATCTAACGATTTATGCTAAATAAAGTAAACAATATTTTATTTCTGTTGTATAATTACTGCCTTAGTTATTTTGAAATTTCATCAATTAAGTATAGAGTAACGATTACATACGTTTCAAATTCTATTTTTTTGTCGTCTATTTTTTTTTTCTTGATAAAAGCTTTATTGTGTTGACGTGAGAAAACGCTTATGTATTCAAATATATGAAGGAAAAAAACTTCAAAATATATTCAAATTAATACAAGAGCTTAACAAATTATAATGTATTCTATATATATATATATATATATATATATATATATTAAAATGACATTTATTTTATCATGATTTACAAAAAAAAATAAATTATATAATACAAAGATGACTAAATGCAATTCTAATTTTATGTAATGTAGGTTTTGTATTTATGTAAATAAAATTTACCCTTAGCGGACCGGGGTTTAAAATATTTTTAAAATAAATTATTCAACTTAAAAAATGATTTTTGGACCTTCCAGAATCAAACTAAGATTAGATTTTGGCGATTTCGGCCGTATGGCGTCATTACGGTTATTCAAGAGTCAATGCTATTTTTAATGACGTTTTCTTTAGATTGTACATTCAAATTTTACGATTTTCTACAATCAAATTTCATTGTAGTAAACTAGCTTGCAAGGGGAAAAATTCTATAGGAAAAATCAGTATATCACATTGTCACGGTGGAACATACTCAATTTCATGTCATAAAAATTGTTATATATATACATAGTAAGGATCCTACATACACTCTAATAAATTTTCCTATGTACACATTGATTTTTGCTATAGCAAATTATTATTAAATAAAAATTGATCAACATATTCATGAAGAAAAATGATTGTGCAAATTTTTTATCAATAGACTAGTCGCTAAGAATTTGCAGTAAATCAAATTGCTTCCTTCCATTCAAACGAGAACAACATGGAAATTTATTGATCTCCTATGGAACACATGATCTTTTTATATAAGGAAGGATACTTTGGAAAACTGATATTTCAGACCTTGGATTTGCAAGACGGGCGAAATAATCAATTTTCCAACACTTGACAAATAATTAAATGTAGAAATAATTTTATTTATAATAATCTAAAAAATCCTAAAATTACATTAATTTAAGTTTAACTTTTTCATATATGTATGCGCGTAGGTATATGTATACGTATATTTATTGTATGAATTGAAGCAAGCTATGAAACAAGATTTTCCATTCAAAGAAAAATCTAATCCATCACCTGTCATTATTTTTCATAAACAAATCACAGACATAAAAACGCGCGTATATAAAAGAAAGCAAATTTAATTGAAAAGAGAAATAAGTTTTTTTGAACGAAGAAAAAAAAAAAAGGAAGAAACATGTTAATAAAAAGGACGTTCTGAGAAGAAAGTTCTTTAGTGTTAAGTGTGATAGTTTTAATAAAATGATCGAATATAATGATATCACCGATACCGTCGCATGACGAGCAACAACAGCAGCAAAACCAACAACATCAACATCAACAGCAGCAACAACAACAAATACAACAACAGGAAGAACATTTTAATGCTGCGCGTGCAAACGTTGGATTATTAGCTGATGGTATTTGGGCCCCCATAGGAAGTAAAGATAGTTATCAAAAACTTAACCAAGCTTTATGGATACGGGTATGTTTTATTTTAACGAAATTCGTCTGCAATGTTTTGATTGCGAAAAGTAGAGCTCTACTTTATCGTAGAAATTATTTTTATATTATTTTATTATACTCCCGATTATTTTGATTAAGACTGTAATTATAGAACTCTATTTTTACGAATTGTTTATGAATGAAATGAGGTTAACCTTTCCATATTTCATGCTTATACGTTAATTTTGTAGTTTTCGCTTGATATTGAATAACGTATTATTTTGTTTAAGATCACATACACACATTATTTTTGTCATTAAATTTAATTGGAAACGTAAAAGAACTTATATGGAATTTCCATGTATATACAACATTTTTATCTTTCATTCATGATATATCCTACGCAGTATATTGCATTTGATGCTTTTATATAAGCGTCTTATTGTGATTGAAGTCAAATAAAACATTCATTAATATGAAATAGAATTTTATGTTCTTTTTTATATGAAAATAAAAAACAAACTGGAAGTAATAAAAGATATTAAGAGGAAAATTTTAATTTCTCAGAATTATTATTAAGTGGTAAAAAATTGATGAAAGAAGTGAACAATGCAAAAATCATAGCCATTTTTTAATTTACATAAGAACTAATATCTGCCAAATTTAAAAAAAATTGTATTTTAAAGATTTATAAATTACAAGAATTAATTTTTACAATATAATTTTTTATGAAATATCACGTAATACTTTTTCATTTAGAATATGAAAATATTACTTCAAATCGAAATCCCATTGAATAACAAGCACATCATAAGAAATTATTAATTATATTAATAATTATGATTCATATTTACATTAGTTGACATCCTTCAAACAAAACTTTTTATGGGATTTTTTATTTACACAAAAGTCGTCAACTACCAGTGTATAATCCTCTTCATATTTCACAGCGCTACTTTTTCATAATGTTGCGTCTATTGACAAATGATGACTTTGCAAGAAAGTAATCAGTATCTTTTTCGTCATGCTTCCTTTGAGTTTTCTTATTTGTCACAGTAAATATTATAGTATAATTATTTATTTAAATTAATTTCTTCTATGAAATTTTCTAATATTGAAGTGCTTATGAAAAAATGTTAAGTTTGGTTTTTGTTAAAATTATTATTTTAGATATTTCAATATTGGAATGTTTTGGAGTGAACGATGTATTATAATAATATTAAATTGAAATATTATTTATAATAACAATACTTTGACAATATTCACCTAATATTTCTTATTTTATTTTAAAAAAAAAATTTTACTGACAAAACTTGTATTGATTTAAAAAAAACTTTTAGATCAATACAGGTTGATGTCAGCTCGAAGTTCATTGAAAATTTTATATCTATTTTTTATTTTTTGAAAATTCATTCAAAGAAATAAAATATCCATAGTAAATACAAATGAAAATAATAAAAGCTCCGAGCAATCTTAATATTTTCATTTTTTATTCTTTCATCCATCCTAACAAAAAAAAAAGAATTATATCTTCATTTTTAATCAGTAGAAACTATCCTTAATTAAGACGAATGACAAGGGTAAGATTAGTTCCTAAAAAATTCAAGTTTATTCTTATTAATAATAAATATAACTTTGTTCATAATAACTTTTTCAAATTACGGAGATCGTTGAAATCTCAATAAAAATTTAAACAGCAGAGGTCGTCAGTAGCTCACTCGGTAGAGCGATGGACTCGGAATCTCGAGGCCCCGAGTTCAAATCCTGCTCATGACAGTCGATTGATACAAGCACCACTGTACGTTACATGTGCTTTGTTCACAAACTCACTGGAAACCTCCATCGCTAATTAGCATCGCAAAAATAGCACAAATAAAGCGACCTTAAGGCGACTTCGGATTTTAGGTTAGGTTTTATTTTTGAGTTTACAAATTACTCTTTCAATATGTAAAATTTTTCAGATTTTTTAATTTTCCACCATTCTACGGATTATAATAAATGGTGGAAAATTAAAAAATCCAAAAAATTTTAGAAACTGAAAGAGTAATTTGTAAACTACAAAATGAAATTCAACCGAACTTCCGTAGTCGCCTTAAATAAAATAAAATTAAATTAAAAATGTTGAAAAATGAGCATTAAAGAAAATCTTTTAATATTTTATTGATTTAGAAAGTTAAAAAGGTAAAACAGCTGATGTTACTTTTGCTTACTATTTATTTACTATCGAAAGTATTGATTTGATGATTTAATTTATTTATTTCAAAAGAGAGAAATATCTTTGACATTTTTAAATATTTTATAGGTGTATGAAAAATTTATAAAACACATCAAATTATTTTTATAATATGAATTTTCTTTCCTGATATATATAAATACCTACAATTTCTTGGAAACTTTAATTTCTTTTTTATGAGGTACTATAGCTACTTTCGTATCAAAACTCGATATTACCTTTTCTTTCATTTTATTTGTTATTTATCTTTTAAATAATCTTTGATCGAAATTTCGCCATCTAAAATGGTCAATTCATCATTCATTGGTCAATTTTTTTCATGAAATAGTTGGTGAAACATTCTACTAATGAATGGTCAACAGCTACACAGAAAAAATTAAATTTTGCTATTCTTTATTATTGTATTAACTTTCATTATAACTTATATGTTAAAAATTTTTCGAGAGATTTAGATGTTTTGTCTTTTAAAAGTTACAGAAAAATATAAAAAATACTACCTTTTTTACTTTTTGCGATAAAGAACATGTTGATAAAAAAAAATGGAGAGTCGGTTTCACCCCTTAAAAAAAGTTAAGCCGATAAAAAAATAAGGGTTACTTACAATTTTTAATCTTCTCTGATACATGAAGTTTAAAACAATCAAAAAGGGCTGCTTCAAAAGATTACATTGTCAGTTACAAAAAGAAATTAACATCGACACACTGAACAAAAATCTTTTTACTTATCTGGTAAAAAATTTCGCCAACTGAAATTGAGAGTTCATTAGTTGACGCTTGGCGAAATATTTGACCAATGAATGTTCAAAGGCTTAAAAAAATGGATTTTCATTGTTTTCCATGATTGTATTATTCATTCTAACTTATGTTTCTGTGATTTAATTTAAAACAATTTAAATATAGTCACGAGTACAAAGCTTTTATTTATATAATTTGTATTACTATTATTTATGTAATATTAACTAAAAAAAATCATATGATTATTATATAAATAATTCAATAGTAGCCCTGTTAGAAATGTGAACATAAAAAATGGTGTGTATAAAAATTTAAGGTTGTTAGTAATAATAATGCTAAAGAAAAGGCCATAAAATGTTAAAAAAAGCGTTTCCATTTCTACTGGTCATAAAATGGTAAAAAAACGTTTCAATTTCCACCAGGGAGCGAACATGCTTTATTTAATCATAATTTTGAATAATTTAAAATCGAGAACATTTCAAAACAAAACTGCTGCAAAGTGCTTTAGCGCGATGCTTTCTCATAGAGCTCTTTGAGTTAGAGTATTTTGGTTTTATTTTTTGAAATTTGATTTTAATGTAAAAAACATAATTTCTATTCAAGAAAAATTAAGAAGGGAAAGAAAGTGTGAGAGTGAGAAAACGATTAGGAAAAAGGAAGAGAGAGAGAGGGATGGATGAATATAGTGTAAAAATGAGTACCAGGATGAGATAGAAAAAAGAGGAGGTAAGGAAGAAAGAAAAAAGATAGTGACAGCGTTAAATTAAAAATCAGAAAAAGTTATCGAAGAGCAGCGCTAAAAAAATTATTTTTCAAAAGTTTGTTTTATAGAGACGATAACGAAAAACTTGTATACAAATTTTAGAGCAAATCTATCAAGTAGTTTACGTAAAATAAAAGAAAAATGGAAAATAAAAATTATTTCAAAATTATAAAATTTTCTAAAATTAAAACTAACGCTAAAAAGTTTCAAAAGTTATCCTTCTTTTGGCAGTTGTAAATAATTCCGATGCAAATTTCAAAGCAAATTCTTCGAGTAATTTACGTAAAATAAAAGAAACAAAAATGAAAAATGAAAAAATTCTTTTTTGTTTAAATGGCTCTGAAATTAAAACTACGCTAAGAAAATCAATTTTCAATAGCTTCCGCCTAGTTCGACAAAAAAATAAATTGTATGCAAAATTTGGAGCAAATCCATCGAATAGTTTTCGGGATCTAATTGGTTAAATGAATGCATACACACACAAACACACACATGCATAGAGATATTTTCTGGAATCCACTTTTTTCGACTCCCTGAGTGCAAATATGTACAAACTAATGAAAAAATAGAAAACAAATTCTTTTATCGATACAATTCTTCCTCTATGAGAAAGTAATAAAAAAAGTATTTTTTTTACAAAAACAGGATTTATTGAAGTATCTTTTATGATTGAAACTTTGAATCAACAAATTTCTTATTATTATTATTTATTTATTATCGCTATGTATATTATAGCATTGATTCACAATATTTTATGAATAAGAATAAATGAACAGGTGCGTGGATCGATCGGAAGAGACTGATGCATTATTCTATCGACAGAGCAACTATAGACTTCAATCAATAATTTATTGTTTGCATTCTAAAACTATATTCTTTTTTTTTCATGTATAATATTGAAAATCAGGAAGTAAATAAAATTACAATTTTTTATCCAGTTACTTCAAGTTTCTAACATTGATAAAATATTTCTAAGTTTTTATGTCAATCGCGTGTATAGGTAACGTGAAAATAAGATAACCTACTTATTCAGCATCCAACTTGTTTTTAATAAGGTCAAAAAGGTAAAAATGAGAAAAATTCTTTTTGCAGTTTGTGCAGTTCGTTGTAGAAATTGAGAAAGAGAAATTTTTATCAGTATTGAGTATAAAGTATTAAAAACTTTGTAATTTTTATTAAAATTAAATTTAAAGGTAAACGCTATTTTTTTATCTTTTTTTGAAATTATAGATAATATTATAGATAATATTAATTAGCATCAATTACTTAAAATTTAATTAGAAATTATTATAATTAACATTTAGGATTGAGTCGGTCTGTGGCTCATTCGGTAGAGCGTTGGATTTGTAATCTCGAGGTTCCGAGTTCGAATCCCGCTCCCGGCCGATTGATACAAGCACCACTGTACGTTACATGTGCTTTGTTCACAAACACACTTACGAGCTCCGTCGCTGATTAGCGTAAAATGCATAAATATAGCGACGTTAAAAAAAAAAAAAAAAAAAACATTCAGGATTATTTTGAAGTCATTTAAATTTTTTATTTATGTTTGAGTCATGTGATAGATATCATATTAGAGGTTATTACGAAGTTTTTATTTTTTTTAAATTTAGTAATGGACGTTAATCGGCGTTAATTTTTATTTAAATTCAAAATACATATTAAAAACCAATTTTGGCTTAAAGTTATCAGCAGGAAAAATTTTCATGTATACAAAAGTAATTTGTTGTACGAATATACTGTCTGTGAATATTAAGAAAGAATTACAATGTATTTTAAATTTTATAACTAAATTTTTATTTTATTTTTTTTTTTTCAATAAAATTAATAATTAAGCATTAAATATGAATATAAAAATAAAATTTTTTTAAATTGTTTATTTATATATAGAATAAAAGAGTAATTAAAAAATACTTGAACTATGAGCGTAAATGATATTAAAAATATTTGAACACAAGTGTAAATATAACATTTTCTAAATATTGAAATGACTTCAAAATAATTATAAATGTTTTTAGGATTAATCTATAACTGTATTTGAAAAAATTAATGTTTTAATTGAACAGTCAAACTGCTATATGAAAAAAATATTTCATTTTTGGAAGTATAAAAATGTCATTTCAGAAAGAATTGTTTTTTTTTCTTAGTGATTGAATTAGAAACTTCATTCAAAAAGAAATTTTTGAAAAACCAATAGAATGTTTATTTATTTTCAAGAAATAAGTTTTTTAGTTTAATTACTTTGCAATATTTTTTTCTATTGACCTAATTCGTATCTTATCAATTTTACGTTTTTATTTAATTGTTTAAGCAAAAAGTATGTTTTTAGAAAACCCTATAAGAGAATGCTAAGTATATTATAAATGATATGTGAAATATTTTTATGTGAATAAAATGATTATTTAAATAAATTAGTAAACATAACGTTAATATTCTATTTATAACTAATGCAAATGCAATCACTACAAAATTTAAAAAAAAAGATGAATCTTTTTTATAATGGCATGCTTCTTCGGTTAAAAGTGAAATATCAAGTTCTTTTGATGATAAATAAAATATGAGAAATGATATAATATTCTTCCCCTTCAGTATTACCAATTATACCCTTGTTGGGGTATTGATACACCGGGGAATTCTTCATTACATTACATAAGAGTTATGTCTTTTGCCTACGGTTTTTTAGACAACTTTTTCTAGTCGAAAGAGAATTCAGACTTATGTCCCATATGGGGCTATTTTAACTACCGTATCTAATTTATACGCGCGCTTAGAGAAACGCGAAATGTCTTCGATAGAAGAGCAAAAGAATTTCACAGAGTATCTTTAATAAAAAAGGAATTTAGTAAAATATCTTCAATAGAAGATGAAAGGAATTTCGTCATCACACTATCGCCGAAAGAAGCAGTTTGCCTTTTTTTTTAGATCAAATCTTGATTTCTTTTATTTCTCATTCTTGGAATGGATATGGTCGCTTCTTCAGTTAAGAATATGAGTGAGAAAGAATTTTTTGCAGAATTTTTTTTTACTAACCTAGCCTATACTCACCTTCGATCTTCAGGCGTGATCGATTTTGGAGCTATTTAACAAGTTGAGTCAAGATAGTGCTATTTCGTTGGCCTTTTCAGATATTTTGGCCTAGACTACAACTAGATGCCCCTATTTTGATGATAATAATAATAATAAAAATAGTCTTCATTCTTAAATTTTATAAGATAATTTGTTCTTCAAATAATTAATAATAATTCTAATTTTTAACATCTGATTCTATAAAAATTTTCGTTGTTTAACATATATCAAGGTTGAAAAAGTGTTTTTTTTTTCAATTTCACTTTTATATTGTTTAACACTGATTCGGTGTCGGATGAATATGGACTCTTATTTTATATTACACGCAAAAAATTGACATAAAAATTTAAAATACGTTCAGGGAATATTCAAAACTTTAATTATATGACTTATTGATTTTTCTTCATCGAAAGATTCTGCAAAAGAAATATGGTTGCCTCATTTACCTTCACATTAATTTATAGCTTATTATTTATTTGAACATTGAAATTTATATTTGAAATCTACTTACAGTGTTGCAAAATAGCTGCTAATTACACTGAGACACCAGCTGTAGGCGTAGAGCCAAAAAAGAAGAGGGTTAGCGATGTCATACCAAAGTCCCGTCTTGCAAATTACGGTGACTTTGAATACGGAAACGATCCCGAAATATTCTTATTACCTCCATTACATTGCAACAGCGACGAAGACACCGACGACGGCGAAGATTATTATTACCAGGAGAAAAATAAATATAAGGACTATTATAAAAAGAAGAAAATCGAAGAAGAGACACAGACGAGCAGAGATAAAATATCCGCGGTTAAAAAAGATTGCGATACCATTAAGGAGCCTTGGATGCTCGGCGAAGTTGAGGAATATATGGCCCGGTTAAATGCAATGTTTAAAACTTCTAGACATCGTGAATATGAATCGTTAGTAAATTTTTAAATATTTTTATTCATACGACTTTCTCTTTCATATTATTAGACTAGAAGTAATTTTTATGAAGTTTGACTGCTTCATTCAGTCTGAAATATTACAGCGCGTCATATTTTTTATTATTAATATTTTACAATGTCAAATGCATTCAAACATTCCTTTTGATATAAGTTTTTATTACTTAAAGTATCTAAACTTCCTTAACGAATAAATATTAGGAATTGAATAAATTTTCAAATATTTAATAATCATTATAAATGTGTGGTATTATAAGTAGTTTGTATAAGTAGATTATATTGGCTAACAATACTTGTACTTCATATTAATATAAAAGTTTTTTATAAGTACCAAATGAGCATTCAGAATATTAAAAAAAGAAATTGTTTTATGATTAAATTTAAATAAGATAAAAAAAGGATATATTTTTGACATTTTTGTGACTTCTTTTTTACTAGTTTTACCATCTGAATGAATATTTTTTGTGATAAACCATAAAGAATTTCTATAAAACAAAAAATTGTTTATTACTACAGAGAATATCATATATTTTCAAATGTATTTATTCATTTTAATTTTAGATGGGATGTTTATTGATCTGCTATAGGAGATCAAGAGATACCCAAAGCTAGCTTGTGGTGATCAATAAATATTCCATCCAAGATTAAAAGAATATGTATCGACGAACGATGAAGTCTTATTTATAATATATTTTTATTTAGTTGGAAACAGTCACATAGTATAAGTTATGACAACATTTAATTATTTGAAAAACTTGTGAAAAGATGACTTTTTTATTTCATTCAATTTATAATGATAGTTAAAAATATAAAATAATAAAAAAATATCAGGTAATATCAAGACTGTACATAAAAAACATATAATTGTTGAAATAGACGAATCACTTTTTGTAGCTCCTTAAAATGAAGTAAAATGATAAAGTGAATTGGATGAGCGATGGTTCATTGTGAGTGACAGTTGTGTTCTTATATTAATGTAGATAAGATGATGTCAATATCTTGAAAATTTTTTTAAATGATAAAGTAGATTTTCATTAAATTCAAAGAATAAAATAAAAACTTTTAATACAAAAAAATATACTGTATTGTAGATAGCGTGATGAAACGAAAAATTTTTTGTATTTTTAATTAAAGTACATTTTTTCCAGATTTTTTAAATGTGATGGAACTTTGAAAGATTCACAAAAAATGAATAGTCACGCAACGTCGAATCAGGAAGATACAAGTAAATGTTACAATATTTGATTTTTAATATGTAATATAAAAACTTTAATAGATAATTGAATATTCAAAAAAGAAATCCAATTTAATAATTTTATAAAAAATATGGGAAATATAAATTAGGTGCAAGAAAATAAAATGTGAAACTTTAGTTTTGAAGATTCTTTTAAAGACGTCTTTAGAAGACGTCTTTAAAAGACGTCTACAAAAGACGTCATTGGACGTGTCAGGATTTGGAACAAAAAAGACGTCTTTAAAAGACGACTTTTTTATCAAGATTTTTAAAAAATTATCTACTAAAATGCTCCAAAAAAGTAGCTACTAAAATATTTATAAAAAGAACGTACTTAAGCTAAAGTGTATATACTTGAAGTACGTAATTGAAGTATGTAATGATTTTCAACTGTGAATAAACACGTAATATTGCAAAGTTAAGAAAAACGGCACCTAATAGTTAAAAACGTAAGTACTGAAAAAATTATTAATTCAAATCGACTATTAATTGTGTTTTTGACTGTTAGGTGGCGTTTTTCTTAACTCTGCGAACTCCTACAAAAATTTCAATGACGCAGGTATGTAAGGTTATAACATTTCGAGTTTGTTCGCTCAAGCTTTTCGGTCTGCGGAGAGCCGATGCTTATCTTGTTTTTATATCTTTCTTTAAGAAGATATCCCTATTAAAAATAATGACGTCTTTTAAAGACGTCTTCCACTTGTATCAGGATTTGTAAATACATGTCCAATGACGTCTTTCAAAGACGTCTTTATATACACTTTAAGTACGTTCTTTTTTGAAACATTTTACTAGCTACTTTTTTGGAACATTTTGGCAGGTACTTTTTTAAAAATCTTGATAAAAAAGACGTCATTATTTTCAATAGGGATGAAAATTCAAGTATTACTAATCTATAATTCAAATAATACTGGTCCAAAATCTTAAAAGCATATCAAGTTTTAACGGGATGTCGGAGCTGCTGGAATCGAGTTTTGCTTTTTTTATTTTATTGATATCTTTTTAAATTCATAATTTCAATAAATATAATGACTTGTTCGCATTAAAGCTATGTTAAAACAATTATTTTTGTTAAAATAAAAAATCATTTGGGCTTGTTATTTTTTTATATACTTGGATTGGAAATTAGATATCAAACTCGACAAATCTAACCTTAAAATACGATACATATAACTTTTTATGTATACCCTGGTAGAAAATAAACCATTTTTTGGCCATTTTTGCTGGTTAACATATGTTAAAATGACACTTATCTAGAAATTCTGTACAAAGAGTTTCCAAAATTTCTAGATAAGTGCCATTTTAACATGCGTTGGCCAACAAAAATGGCCAAAAAATGGTTTATTTTCTACCAGGGTAGTATTTTGGTGGATTTCTTTAGTTGTCCGCATTCAAGTTTAATCTTACAAATTCTTTTATTATAGCGAAAAAACTCGATTAAACACACCTTTTACTCATAAACTAGGATTGGAAATATTAGAAGGGCGGCAGCTTCGTTATGCTCTTAATGGATTTTTTCAATATTAAATTTCGTATTTCTGACAACTTTCTTAGAACTTAATATTGAACTTTTAATAGCTACTTTTGAAATTAAACTTAACTTCTTATTTCTAACTTCAAAACTACGACTTTTAACAAGTGATAAAACTAAGTTTTCTAACATTTCTGTTCCCTTATTTTTCCAAACTTTACCAAAGAAATAAGTATAGCAATCACTGTGAAAAAAGCTTCTCTTTTTCCCCCTTTTGGTCATTTTCTCATTTAGAAAAAACTTTATTAGAAAAGTACGAACCTCCACCTCCACCACCGCGGTTCAATATAACCAACGTCTCAGAAGCACAACTCGAGGGTCGAATATTTAACGATGCTGTACGTAATATTTGGCGTACCAATCTTAATCCATCATCGACGCTACGCCAAAATCAACAGCAGCAACAACAACAGCAACAACAGTTGACCAGAGGCTTAAGACAATGCCAGAATGAAATACAACGCGAGCTTGGTTCGATGAGACCACAGCAAGCTTCTAAAAGGATCAGTAGTAATGATATCCAACAGACGCATTGCAGCTTCCAGAATGAACGTTTGAGAATGCCGTATATAATTGTTCCTTCATCTTTATTACGTTTTTATCATTCTTTATTTTATTTTTATTGTTAAGTATATTATTGTTTTTTCGCTTTTATTAAGTTTTAATCATTCTCTATTATTTAATTTTAATTACTAACAGTGTCGTTGGGTATGGATTTTACTTAGGGGACGTTAACTAAAGAAAAAAGTCATTCATTAACTTCAATATTAGTGATTAATGACTGACATGCATTTATAATCGATTTCAATTTAATTGGACGTATTCAACGTACAATGTATTTAAAAATTTTTAATTCCTATAAAATAAACGCTCAGACCCTTTAAAACTATAAATTTTTACAAGTACTCTCGTAAATTAATTTTACACTATCGATTTCCAAAATTCTCTTATTTTTTATGGACACGAAATTACATCTGACATTTTTAACAATCTTCTCTTTGCTTACTTCTATTTCTTTTTTTCTACTAAGCTAATACATTTAGTATAGGTTTTAAACATATTCTGTAAAGCAAGAATGTGTCATGGTTAGTTTTTGAACTCTTAATATTTACATGATAATAAGAAACTTTTAAATACATGGAAAATAGTTTAAACTTTTTCAGATAAGTAATGATTTTTAGTATTGGAGCATAATAGTACATCTTTCAAAATATAAATATGTTTTTTTTTTTTAACACTGTAAAAGGTAATTTCTAATTACAGTTCACATCAGTAATTAGATTTACTAATTGTTTTTTATACTCTCATTACTATCGATCACGTGATATATCATCATGTGACATAAATATTCATCTTAATTAAAACATTAAAGATTGTAATATGATTACATAATCTAATCGATAAAGTGGGCTTAAAAAAATATTAAATTTGATCGAGAAATGATTATAAGTAATTATGATAAAAGACTTGTTTATAAGTACCTTGATAAGTAAAAAAATGTTTATTAAATTATATAATACTTTGAGGAAGCGGAAAAATAAATATTTTTATAATTAATTAAAAAAGCTTTTTGAGTTCTGTTATCGCGTATGGAAATGAAAACGTAGAGAGAAATAAACTTCATTCAGTAGTATTTCAATTTAACATTTTATCAACTAAAAAAATTAATTAAATCCGATCTAAAAACTAAAATTTAACTTGCTCTCTCAAAAGTTTATAATTTTAATAAATTCGAGCAAACTTTTATTAAAAATTTAAATTTTGCAACTATTAAAATTCAAAATGAAAAGTAAAAATTTTGAGCAACTTCATTTACTAAAAATTTTTAGACTGTTCAAAAGTTATTAAACTTTTGGAAACATCCATTTTCAAGACTTGAGTTTCTAGAGAAGCTTAAAGTACTCATTTATGCTAAGTATGTTAACTATTTTAGTCATGACTGGAATATTTATTACAATCAATAACTGCGCTCAGACGTTAATCTACTTCCTATATTTCAATTATGTTTTTGTAATATAAGATTTCATGTAATTGTGGCAAAATATCCATTATTATATTAAAGTAAATATTCTTACGCAATTTTATAAACTTCCTAAGAGGCTGTCGGTATCAAGTCGGTGACTTAGTTTGGTGGTTATAATTTATTTATTTTTGCATGCGGCAAAAATAGTCATTTTTTCTAGCTATATATATAAAGAATAGTTTGCAAAAGCTCAAGTGACATAAATCACATGCAAAACTGCCGTGTCGACTGATAAATGTTATTTTTTATTTTAAAACAATATTTGTATCAAATTATTCCTTATATACATGACTAGAGAAAATGACCATATTTTTGCCGTGTGAATAAATAGATAAGTTGAAAGCGCCAAACTGAGTCACCGATTTGGTTCTGGCAGCCTCTTAAAATCAATAAATTTTTCTCATCCACAAAATTACAACCTTCTTCTTCGCCTTCTTCTTATTGGTTTTTAACTATGAATCGAAGTGAGTCTATATCGATGTTTATATGTACAAGCGTAGAGTGTGATAGAATTGAAAATCTTTTCTAAAATAAGTTTATAAAAAGTAATATCCTTTCTTTATTTCATTACGGATTCTCTTTGCTTGCCTTCCGTTTTCTTACCTTCTTGATATTCAGTAGTTGCGCGCATGCATGCGGCTGTGTTTTTTCCTTCATCTTTTCGATTTCCGAATCTATCTGGTGCGAATATTTGTATAATAATAAAATAAACGTATTTTACCGAGAAAAAAATATATTCAGCTAATATTTATGAAAAGAAAAAAAAAAGATATTCTTCAACTAAAAATCAGTAAACATTAGACTTTTTAAAACTCACTTTACATTTTACATCTTATCAGAAACTTGTATCTGCATAATATACTAAACTTTAAAAAGAATTAATAATCAGTTTTCATCTTTTAGCTTAAACATTCTTATGTAATAAATTTTAATTTTTTTGAGTTAATTACAACAACGTGTAAATGCATTTATTAACATATTAACAAATATTATTTGCTGTACGATAATAACATTAAGATTATTACATATACCTTTGTACGTACAAATATAACTTCTGTAAAAAAAGAATGTTTTTCAAATTCAAATAAAGGATTATATAATTTTCATAATGCATGCGCGCAAACCATATATTGATAAATATTCAATATTTTAAATGGCCACTTAAATTATTATTAATGTTATAGCATACAATTAAATTTTATTGAAAAATTTAATTTTTAAATTTAAATATATTGTTTCGAAAGAGATATATATTATACATTTAAACATGCATACTCATATCTTTTTAATATTTAAAATAATAAGTATACGTGTAATTTGTCGTGATTCAAAATAAATAAAGTGTATTTATTTTTTTTTATTAATAATTAAATACTCCATATTTTTTTCCTGAATATTAATTTTATGATGACCGCATTCATAATTTAAACTTTTTTTCGATCATATTATAACTCATCATCTGATGTGATATTTAATATTAAAAAATTCAATTTCGTAGATTTTATGTTTCCGAAATAAAAGTTTAAAAATATAAAATTTATAAACTTTCCATTAAATTTTGCAATTTTTAAAATTTAGATTCCATTATAAAAAAACTTTTGTTCAAGCACGATTTCTTTTTTATAAAAAATTCAGTATTTTATCAAACCCGCAATTTTGCGGTGTAACGACTTCGAAGCTTAAAGTCTAAAATACATTCTGTGGAGAGAACTGCAATTTCCATTTTTTCAAACCATTCGCTACTTTTAAATTTTTATTATTATTATTACAATACCAGAAATATTAGCTAAAGAAAAGAACATAAGCATAAAAAATTCATGTAAAGTTATTTTTATAACACTATAAATACTATTTTTCAAATATTAAACATTAACCGCAGAAAATACATTAGAGAATTATTGAAGAGTATTTTAAAATTTTATTAGTTTCAAAACTATAATTCTATTTAATAAGAAAAAAAAGTAACTACATTTTTTATCTAAAACTTTTGTAAAACCGAAGCTTGCGGTCTCGCTTGACATGTAACTATGACGTGCCATGCGGTGTCATCGGTTTGTTGTTTTCTTTATGTATATCCATACACCTAATTATATACCTATAGTTCTTATTTTAGACTTCCCACTGTTATTGATCGAGTACACAATTTTTTTTAGATATAGTAGTTTGAGAATTTTAAATTATTTGTGCAATTTTTTATAATGGCAAAATATTTATGAGCATGTTAATATTTGAATTCGATCATTATTTTTACTCTCAAAAATTTATGTATGCCATTGACCAAAGTAAAAATGGACATAAAAATGGCATTTTTTATGAATTAGAATGTGGGCTTATGTTAACAGAATACAATCTAAAATAATTTAAGACAATACAACTTTTTAATGTGCGCATGTAATCTAAAGGTAATCCTATGATTGTATAAAGTGAAAATTATATTTGACATAATAATTTAAAAGCTGAAAATTTATGAATTAAAAATGCTTTATTTGCATTTCGACGCATCATCCAAGAAGTTGATCCACCCTTGTTTTAAAAATATGTAGCTACATCATCTTATTTCCATAAAAATATGTTTTCTTATTCTATTTATATAATGTTCCTTTATTTACTCGCTTTATATCCATATTAATCATTCCCTTTTATTTTTCTTCCCCCTCGCTTTACAACGAGGGACAACATACACACCATCGACACAATCGGAATTTCATCAGGAGCCGTTGCAGCAACCAGTATTCTTATGTGCAAACGATAAACATGGTGCATAGACCATTGGCGCCAGCCTTGTGCGTCGATGTGCCAGAATTTTTTCCAAAAGGACCAGGAGTCGCTTGGCCGACCGATGAATCGAATAAGCCGCAATTACAGTATTACACAACTCAAGTGTCGAGCAATGACAATCCTTATCAGGATGAATTGTTCCCTTATAAAGGACATGTCGCTAATCGGAAAACTGTCACTGTTTATCAAGTAAATAAAAGAAAGCCTTATATTTTGATTTTTTATTCGTTTACTTTTATTGTACATGAGGGTACGGTATTGCTGCAGTTTATATGGATTCGCGAAGCCGGATAATAACATTGGGAGAAAAATTTGAACTCAAAAGGAAAGTTAGTAATTGCTTTTAGAGTATCGTTTACGTTATTTGATGCTGATCAAAATTTTAATTAACTTGTTTTCAGTTTTCATCAACGAACACGAAAATATCTTTTTTATTAAACTTTTTATTCCAGATTAATTATAATTTATATTTTTTTTTATTAAAATAAACTTTTATAAAAGTATTGTATATCAACTTCAACATAAAACATTATATAAGAACTTTGGTAAAATTTTCAGACTAAAATCGATTGAAGCACGCTGTATCAAAACAGCAAACAACATCCCATCCCGAGTAAATTGTAATTAAAATGGGTTCATTAGCGAACCTGCAAAATGAACACAGAATATTCAGCTTTTGCAGACATTTAATACATTTATAACGTTGCTGTTGCATTCACCTTCCGTTAATTAATAAAAAATTTTGCAAGTATATAAAAAATTCTTTATACGAATTTTTTATTAATTAAAATAGCACAATTTGATGTTCAATATTAAATATACTTCAACATAAAATATTGAAATAAAAATAGAAAGATTATATAGAGAGCTTTGAAAATTGCGGCTTTATATCGATCCACGTGAAATCATCTATAGTCGAATAAGAATTTAAGGGCGCTTTAAAAATTTACGCTGATGCAAAAGTAATGTGCGAGATAAAATGAAATAAAAAAGATTTTCGAGTCATGTGACCGCACCTAAAACTTTTAGTTTAGTTAACAAATGAAAAACCTTTCCAGTTATAACCTTTGCTATTCTCCGTAGTATTAATTTTCAATAACTATTTTGATTTACATTTTTTATTGCATTAAAACTTATATAAGTTTTTTTCTAACTAAAATTGTACAATTTAATGAATATATTTCGTTGATAAATAACGCTTATTGTATAACAAAACCTTTCTCATCAAATAAGTAATTTGTCAAATTGCTAAATATGAATGTTGAATTCAAATAGACATAATTCAATTTAATTTCTAATTATGAAAAATTCCATCAATATAATTTTTTTAATGTTTAGAATAAACACAAAACATAAAATATTAAGTGATTTTTATAAAATTACGTAAATATTGTTTTGTATGGTAAATCTTATCAATATCACCTTAATATAACGTTTTTAAACAGAGTTTGTATAAGCAATTGTTTAACTGTGTTATTCCGTATTGATTAATTTAATTGTTAATTTATTATACATGCATTTAATTTAATGTTGAATTTGGTTTTGTAATTTATAAGCATAAATTAAAAATTTAAACTAATTTCAAAATCCTATCATATACTATTTTAACGAATTTTATTTTATAACATAAATTTATTCACATTGTTATTTGTAATCATAGAATAATTGAAAATTAATTGGGAATATTGTAGTCGATGCAACTTGATTTGATTTACTAAAGGTAGATTTTGAAGTATTACATGTCAAGACAGTCAACTTTAAAATATTAAATTTTAAATCTAATATTTCAAAGGAATTTGATTATGATTCTAAAAATTTATTTAATTTCAGACATAATTTTTGCAATAGATATCTTTTCATTCTTATTTACATTTTAGAACACATTGGTACCAATGGTACCGACACCAATTGTAAGCGCAATGGTATGGCCATCCCAAGCTTGGGCAGGTCAACGGATGCTACCAACACCAATTCAAATACATCAGATGCCACCTCCACCAACATGTCCAACGATACCAACAGCACCACAGCCAATGGTAATGACGCAACCATCACCCGCACCACAAGTTATGTGTCCAACAGTGGTTCATCGTCCTATTAGGATTCAAGAATCAAATAAACCAACAATGCAACAACAACAGCAGCAGCAGGGACCACAAAGTCATAAAGGACCAACACAAATACCAGTTTATCAAAGATCTAGTAAAACAACTCAAGAACATCCTCAGAGAAGGAAAAATCAGGGCGTTGACTTTAATAATTTAATATTGTTAACCAAGAGTGCTATGAAAGTCAGAAGAAATCAGACTAAAGGTGCTAAGAAATCATTTATAGAATCTGCCAAATTGCAGAACAGTACTGCTTCTGCTGCTACAAAAACAGACAGTGGCTCAACGAGATGGTTTGAAAAGGGATATCAACCGGTAATAAAATAAAAATTTTATTTTGAGAAAATTTTATCTTGCATAATTTAGATGATTTAGGTTACTCAATCATATTTAAAATTATTCAATTCATAATAAAAATTATCATTTCCTGAATATTTGATAGTACCCAATATCTTTGACAAGATATTTATTTAATTTTTTTGTAAATATGGTTTGTGGTTCCTACTTCTGTTTACATTCAATATTGACCACACTTCATTTCAGTTCACTTCTTTCCGGTAAAAACATATAAGTTTTTACATTATTTCCATTCTATTGATTCAGTGTCAAATTTATTTGTTCTCTTAATGTCCATATAATTCCGTATATATATTTGGTAACATTTCTAAAAAGGGAAAAACTTACGAGCAAATACCGTAAAATAAATTCTCATAAAAACGTATTCCAAAATGATTAGTGCATTGGAAAATTCGTTTAGGGTCTTTGTAATATAAAACTCAAGGCACTGAAACCATATCTATCTCACACGCCTCCTATTTACATTATCGAGCATGAAACCTACCCGTGTCATCGTTATGCGTGAAGAAAAAACGACGTTGTGAAGATACAGGGTCTGTACACTCCCAGATATCTAATTACTCATCAAGGCTAGACGATGCTTATTAAATTTATTTGATCCATCTAACGAGGTTGTTACACTTTATTTTATGTTACGTTTGATTGCAATAGTCAAATCATTTTCATTTTTTAGATCAACAATGGAAAATTTTTAAAATTGAAAATATTGTAAATTTAGAAACATTTTTGAGAACTGAAAATTTTTTTGTTAAATGAAAAACATTAATATTTTTGTTGATAAATCTACTTAAATAGAATAAGAAATGGATAAGCATTTAAGAGGCGGTCGGAACCAAATCGGTGACTTGCGGTATATATCAAGTCAGCATTTTTCGCTTTATGATAATATTTTGTATATTTTTATGTCTTCAAATTATTCTTTATATACATGACTAGAGGAAATGACTATATTTTTACCATATGAATAAGTAAATAAATTATTATAAGCATTTATTATAAATATCAAACTGACTTGACATATACCGCATGCAAAAAACTGTCGTGTCGATTGTTAGGTGGCATTTTTCGCTTTATAACAATATTTTGTATATTTTTGTGGCTTTAACTATTTTAAATTATTCTTTATATACATGACTAGAGGAAATTACTATATTTTTACCATATTAATAAATGAATAAATTATTATAAGCATTTATTACAAGCACCGAACTAAGTCACCGATTTGGTTCCGACCGCCTCTTAAGTACTTTTTATTTTACAACATATACAAAAATACTATTTTAATATACGAAAACATGATATTGATGAAAAATTTAGAATTCATGTGACACATGCCATAAAAATTTTAACATCAAGAACTTCAATTTAAAAAAATCTTTATTCTTACAATTTTTAAATCACTGTAATTTTAACTCCAAATTACACAAATCTTTTCTACCTAAATTAAAGGTCTCAGTACTAACTTATCCCTTGCGTGACAAATTTCCAAATTAGAAAATGACGTTCACATTTGTATGCAAAGCAAAAATTATTTTTTATTATAGTCTACGTTTCGAACTTTTATGTAGGTTATAAGAATGTTGAATATATTGCTCGTATTTCAAATTATCTTTATTGAAGAAAATTTATTGAGTTAAACGAGCTAACATTTTTAAGTAGAATTATTATTTATTATGTCGACGTTTCGAAAGCATTTCAGGCTTTTCTCTTTATGTTTGCAGTACAAATTATTTAAATTATAAAAGGAAATTTAATGTAGGTTGTTCCTCATTATATTCAAATATTATGAAAGTTTCTATGTAACTTTTTCATATCAACGTACTGAACACGCTACAATTTAAAATGCGATGGTGGTATAGATTTGAAGATATAATAAGTTAAATGTCACTTTTTAACTAGGTGACTTGAATGGTTAATTGAAAAATTGCGTTTTTTTAATATCTTGCCAGTCGTGTGATAAAACTTTCTGAAAAACTAATAGATAATTTTATTTATAATATTACTATTTTTAAAATTATAGAAATATCGAAGGTGTAGATTTTTGTTTGATCATTTTGATAGTTCATAAATAATATATACGAATACTTAATAAGCGACCCGTATAAAGAAACTTGGCAACATTGTAACGTTATCAAGTGCCTTCTGAGCTCTCTGTTTCAAGTGCCATCCTTGAATGACAAATATTAAACCTCAATAAAAGAAGAATAATTAAATTTTTTTTAAGGTAAAAAAAAACGGGTAAATCTGTCACCATACTCCAGAGAATAATTTATACACATAGCAGGGGGAGAAATAGACTTTGCTCCCGAATTGCATACAGTGCTTTATTCCTATCTCAACCGAGGCAAAATTCTTAAAAAAGTGAACATAATTGGAAAAAAATTAAATAAAATTTTTTAATGATAATTTTTAATAATTTATTAAATTTAAAAATTTTAAATTAGCAGGAGAAAAGTTCTCATCTCCCGCTAAATTTTAGACATAAGATATGGCTTTCTTTCCACCAACTTTTCGAGTTAATAAAGTGACCATTTCTGTTGAGGTGGGAATAAATGCAATTATTGCATAGTAGGGTATAAAACCTCTTTTTACGGCGTTGATATACCCCAGGACTGTTAATTGCATTACTTAACCCTTTGAGTCACAGGAGCCACTATAGTGGCACCCTTTCTCATTTTCTTTTTTTTATTGTTTAATTCGCACTTTAAGTTAAATCTTTATTCTTTTTGCATTTTCATATAAATGAGTGTTCATTTTATAAGTATCATATGATATATTTTGAATATATGATTGGAAATAAATCTAAAAAATTAATGTATGATAGAAAATACGTGTTTTTGCGAAAATAATTCGTGACTGAGAGGGTTAAGAGTGGCGCTGATTCTTGATATTTCAAAATCTTTTCTTCTGACTTGATCAGTTCCCGAAACAAAAAAAAATATACAAAAATAGATCTCATGCGTCTCATTTCCACATGAATGCACAACCTCGCGCATAAAAGAATCGATAACATGATCGATTTGGCATTGTCTACTGAGAACCGGCTCTGTAAAGGGGAGCAAAATCAATCCATCTTAATTCTTCTTACTTGTTTCTTGAGATATAACGGCCTTGCACCCCAACATTGAATACAATGATCGTTACTAGTTTTTAAACAAATACATGAAATAAATAATACATAATCACTTTTTGTAAACTTTTACAAATAAATACATATCTATCAATCTATAATCCAACTAGGAGTAAGATCGCAAATTTCTCCTGGAGATGGAGTCGGCGACTCAAATGAGCGAAACAAAGCGAGAGGAGTAAATACCCAAGGGAGAGTTAAACTTATTCCTGCGTTGCATAATGTACTTTATTCTTAGCTTGACAGTGACTACTTTTAACTTAAAAAAAGCGGGCCCAATAAACAAAAAATTAAAATTAAAATTTAATGAACTTTTTAATATATTAATAATAGTTATTAAATTAAAATTTTATATATTTTTCATCATTTTTAAGAGTTTATAATTAAAAAAAAAATTTATTCCTATCCTAACAGTAATGGCTACTTTATTAACTCGTAAAGTGATCCGAATCTGAAATATTAGCAGAAATAATGTATTTTTTGCCATTCTAACCCAAAAATCGCAACTTCGTTGCTCCTTTTTGCTCTCATGGCAAAAAATACGGTACCCAATTGGCATGAAATTTACTATTCTGTTAAAAGAAAAATTTTTGAATTTGAATAATTTTTCTTAAAATTTGTAACAAAAAAAACAAATTACTGAATAAAATTAAAAAAAAATATTTTCAATAAAAATTTAATATTTCGAAATGAGCCGGTCTGTGGCTCAGTCAGTAGAGCGTTGGATTCGTAATCTCGAGGTTTTGAGTTCGAATCCCGCTCTCGGCTGAATCATACAAGCAATACTATACGTTACATGTGCTTTGTTCATAAACATACTTACGAGCTCCGTCGCTGATTAGCTTAACAAATAGCATAAATATAGCGACAAAAAAAAATATTTCGAAGAAATTATGAAATTTCATTACTAAAGTTTTAAAATATTTGAAATAAAAAAGAAATTTTTTCTTAACAAATATTTATTATGACAATTCATGTTCATGATTCCCAACAATATGATTATTAAATTAATTTATATTTTAATTTCTTTAATCGGGCCCGCTTTTTTGAAGCTAATAAAGTAGCCACGGTTAAGATAGGAATAAAGTAAAATATGCAACACAAGAATAAAGTATATTTCTCCCTCGGGAGAAATATGCGACTTTTCTCTCTAGTGTTGCATAATGTACTATTAATAACTTATTTAATTTTATAAACTTCTAATTTAATAAAATTAAAGAAATTTATTACTCCCACTATCTCAATTTAGTGCGAGTGAAGTACATCGAGTCAATGGAATAAGATGACATGTCGAATTAACTTTCGAGAAACATATACGTTGGATTAAATTTGGAAAAACATACACTTCGAATTAACTTTGAAGAAGCGTATACTTCCATTTAATTTAACACTGACTTTTACGTTTCTCCAAAGTTAATTCGACCTTTATGCTTCTTTAATTTTAATTCGATGTATATGCTTCTCGAAAGTTAATTTAATGTGTCATATTATTCTACTGACTCGACGAGTAGTTCTTTACTCGCATTCTAACCTCAAAATTGCAACTTCTTTTCTCTTTTTCGACTCTCAAGCGAGAAAATATATTATGAAACGGATGTGTAAAAGTTTTTTTTCGAAATTCGTTACAGCCCTCGCCTCCGGCTCGGGCTGTAAACTTCTCGTTTCGTAAATAAGGCCTTTACACACCCGTTTAATAATGTACTATACTTCTCCCACAGGTATTTACTTCCCTCGCTTCGCTCACTCGGGTTGCAAACTCCGTTTTCGGTCGAAATATCATATTATCGTTTTGAAAAATCTTGAATCAGGATAGAGGGGTTGAAAGCATCGTTGCACACAGTAGCAATAAAATCAAAAGTTTGAAGAGCGTGCTTTGGCTCCCCTCTGTGATCGATGGGGGAGTTGCCAAATTTTAATTAAAATCGGTTGCATTTATGCAATGTGTATACGTACACTCTTCGTATGAATACTGAAAGCCATACACTCACTTTAATAATTTTACTCATCACAACTTGTGTCAAACTTTTTAGCTTGAATGTATCTAAATTTCTGTATCTTAGAAGTAAGATATATTTCTATGTCATAAAAATTATGGGTAGTCAAAACATCTATGGCATAAAATTTGAGATTATTTTTAGCCTTGATCAAAAATCTACTTAAAGGTTCTAAACGCCAACGACAATAAAGAATGATTTATATTCTATATTAAAGCGTTGACGTCATTTTCTATTTTAATCTTACTTTGACTTACACAAATATTTCTTAAAACTTTTTTTCATTATACTTAAGAAGTATTCTCAGAATTTTCATTTAAATAATGGTCATAGAAAAAACTACTGCGGTAACGTGTTGAGAATAATTTAAAAAATGTTTTTTTAAAAACGTGCGTTTCTGACGGGGATTTGAAGTCATGTAGAACGTTATAACTCTTATAATTAAGAAAAAAAACGTTAAGAAGTAAAATACATTCAGAATTCGGATTCTAAAGCTATACAATCTCATAATAGTCCATTTTTTACAAGTTCTAGCACAAAAAATACGTCCCGTGGATAAGCTTATGTTTGTTAAAATTGCGATCTCATGCTATGTTTTTGTCTAAAAATATACACGGGCGTACTGTTTCTATTCGCAGGATAGTTTGAACCATACACGTGTCTATAAGTGCGTGGGACTTGACTATCTTATACAAACACATACACACACTCTCTCAGCCAAGCAAAGGGTCGGAAATATTTGCCTTTTTCAAACTAATCACTTTTTTATAGGAAAAAAAGGGAAAAAAAGGACCGCATCTTTTCTTAAAGTGTGAGATATATTTTGTGCTAAATCTTTTTTAATTATATAGAGTGAAAAGAAATACTAAGAATTAGATGAAATTTAATCAAGAGTAAAGCTTTCCAGAAATTTTTAAAAAATACTGAAGGTATTTTTGAAACTATTAAAGCTAGATAAATCAGACCAACTCTAGATACATTTTAGACTGAAATATAACACAAAACTTTTTTTTAATACATATGTTGCATCATATATTAAAAGTGTTTTTTTAATAAAAATTGGTTAATTTGCTTCATATATTTATATTAATAGTTTCCAATTTCATCGATTTGAAAAACAAATACAAGATATATCCTCGATTAATAGCAAACATTCTTCTAATACTAGTTATTGATGAACCTTGATCAAACTACATTAACGAAATTCGATTTCCTTATTTATTATCTATTTATATACCCTGGGGATATGGGCAAATAAAAGTATGAGGGTAATTTAAATATTTCTCGGTGCGTGTGTACCAGATGTAAATAAGGATAGTTTATAAAGGCACAATTATGTGTCACTATACGTGAATATGTAAATTATATCTATTTTTAGAGTGTACGGAATTTTTGTTCCTGTTAAAATATTATTTTTTAATGTTTTGGAAATAAGCACAAAGATCAATTTATTCAAAATTAATTTTATCGCCTTCTTTTCAAGAAAACTTGAAAAACTAAATTTTTTACCCTACCTTATAATTTTGAAGTATTTCAAGTTTTTTTTTGAAAAATTTGAAAATTTTTAAAACTTTAAAATTGAAAATATTGATTTTTTATATAAGATATGGCTTCCTCTTTATTTTTTGTAACAACTGTTAGTTTTTGCAAAAATAGTACATTATTAACCTGGGGTGGAAAGGCTGGATTTACGTAACGAGTTTGGTAAAACAGCCTTTACACCGGAGGTAAATAATGATTTTTTTCGTATGAGAGCCGAAAATGAGAAAAGAAGTTGCGATTTTGAGATTAGAATGCGAAAAAGTAAATTCTTTAATTAGAAAAAAAACAGAGGTATACGACCTCCTCTTAAACACATATATTAACAAATTTGTTTTCATTAATTTCAGAAACGTGAACGTGAATACGTAACAGTAAGCACAACAATATCCCCAATTTCTAACCTAAAAAATGAGTCTGGAACAAAAGACTATACAATAGAAAGTACAAGTAGTCGAGAAACAAGTACAAAAGCATCGCAATCAGCTGTCGAAGAATTTACCGAATCTGAGACACCGTCTCATAAAAGACTTTATAGAGATGTATTGGAAAGAAAATCACCAATTCCGATGATGCCAGCAACTTCTTCCTCATTTACCGTAACTGAAGACAACAGTTTCGAAGAATTTACCGAATCTGAGACACCGTCTCACAAAAGACTTTATAGAGATGTATTGGAAAGAAAATCACCAATTCCGATGATGCCAGCAACAACTTCTTCCTCGTTTACCGCAACTGAAGACAATAGTTTCGAGTTACGGTACGATGAGTTAGAAAGGCAAGCCATGGAACAATATAGAACATCTGAAGAATGTCTCGCTCTCAGATATCAGGTATAGATATGTTATTTTTTTTCTTTAACTTAACGAGTTCTGAGAACACGGGACAAAAAAGGTCTTTGCAAAGATGTAATTAATAAGATAACCTTTTAGAAGTGCTTTGTATAAGCTGTCATTATAACTTTAAAATATTGAATTTCGTTTAAAAAAAAATAATTTTTACGATTAGTGTTCAAGGTCTTTATTTAATTTTGATATACTATTAAATGACTATTAGATAAATATCATACGATGTTGTAGATTTGATTAATTATAGTGAATAAGTGTGTATGCGATGTCAAATCTGTAGATGTTAAGATAAAAACTGGTTTATAGTGGTTTTTATTCTGAGTTTTATTCAAATGAAATACATAATCAAAGTAAAATATAAAAAAATATTCAAATTATTTCTTTTTTTAAAGAAATTTATTTATAACTAATCTGATATTGGAAAAACAAATTTGATTGAAATAAATCGCATTAAAAATATTATGAGATGCACGTATTTGTCAATTTATAATTACTTTCAATAAAGTAATTATAAATTGCTGACTGTATAATTTTTTAACCAATAACACAAGATAAAAGAATAAAAAACTACCCAATTAAATAACACAACCATCGGTATCCACTAAATATCATCGACCAACGCGCATCTAAAAATAAAAATAAATTTTTATTTTTGTTGTGCCCAAATATAAATTTTTGAAGTTTAATCTTTATAAAAGCTTTGAAGTGGTTTTATCTATTAATATGTAGGAGTTAATGGTTTTAATTCGTAGCTACGATAATCCGATCACCCACATCAATGCTTCTTTTTATCCCACTAAGAAATTTATAAATAGAAGATAATACATTTTTTACTAAAAGATAAATAAAATATGGTATAAAAGTGACGACATCATTAGCATTTCCATTCGAATTCTTCAAAGATTAAAAAAACATGAATAAAGTATAGATGAGAACTCGTTGAAACTTTTTTTTTTTCAATAAAAATTCAAACTATCGAAAATCGATTTACTTTTCCATTTTGACTACGGGACCACTGAGCTTATTTTTCATTCAAGATATCGATTTTGAAAATTGGAATTCTGAAACTACCCAACCCAAATATCTCTAAATTATCCATGCTGCATTTTAAGAAAAAAACTTTATAAGCTAAAAGTAGATGGAATATATTAACTATGAGGAAAATTATATTTTATACATGACTAATAATAATCTTTAAATAACTCTATTGCTTAAAGTTTCTTAGAAATATAAAAACAAGAATATCCCATCTAATAATAGAGTCCAATGGCAAGTATCCAAGTTGTAATTTAATATTTTTCAGGAACTAGAACAGCAGGCAATGGAACAATATAGAAACGCTGAAAGTTCCGAGAGTATTAACATAAACTTTGAAAACAGCGTAAATTATTCACGTAACGATGTTGAAGAAACAAGTAACAATAATAACGGTGCTATAGTTGAGGATGACGTTGATTATTCAGAAAATAATAATCAAGCAGAATGCTCGTCGGGGTTTGGAAAGTGCAATATTTTAAAAAAGGCTCACGTCGCCGAAGAAAAAGGTATGGAAAAAAAAAAGAAACATTTTTTTTCGCATTGTTACTTTTTGAAAACAATCAAAACAAGCTTGCGAAGAAAAATAAATGTAATTACAAGGCTGTTTTAAAGAAATGCTGAAGATATAATTAAAGAAAATTATATTCCGCAGTGTAAAATTACTTTAGACATGAGGGAGATCTAAAATTACATATAATTTTGAAGTTTTGTGCTTCGTAGAGTAAAAAGAATGATAAATCTTGTTATTTGAAATACGATATTATTTTCTAAAGTAGTTTTTATTTACGACAAACAATGAATAACAATGATATATATTTTTTTTTATAAAAAATAGTTCTTAAAAAATAAAAGAAAACAATGTTTTTTTTTTTCATTGTTACTATTTTGATATATTGACTAGAGATTGTTTTTTTTTTTTAACAAGCTATAAATTTTCAAATTATTTTTTGTGTTTTAAACTTAATGCGCATAATGCACTGCTGCACGCATAGATCGTAACTGTTTACCGAACTATACATAATAATAATTTACTGCAGCGTTGCGAAAGCTCTGTTAGCGGAGCTTTATAAACCATGGAGACTCGTAAATATCTGACACGTTATTGGAAATTTTGAAATATTTTGAATACGTTAAAATTTGAAACAGCAATTATGTTTTATGTTTGTTGAAAAACTTTTGTTTATGAAAATAGCAATAGAAATTGTAAAAATCATGTAAAAATGATAAATTTGAAACTAGGTTTACAACTCCACGTTATTTTTGTGATTTTGAAAATATTTACGTTTTAACGTTTGAATTTATGGGTAAATCAAATGAAAATATAAATGAAATTTATGTTTAGCTTGCACTATTATATTACGAAATGAAATATTGTACCCCTTCAGCATGAAACGAAATGTGCGCTAAACTCAATTTTCACAAAAATGTGAACGCCAGATTATTTAATGTTGAAAAACAGATTTTACATTTAAGCTTTTTAAAAATTTTTTTCTAATTTAAGAATGCGCTCATAATTTACTATTATTACGTAAAAAACAAGTTTGAAAAAAATTTTGTAATGTAATTAATTATTCTATTTTAAAGCTGCACCTTTTTTGAATAGCTTTTTAATTACATCGTTCATGCTTTGCATTCTTCATTCAATTTTTTTCTTCTAAGTACATTTTATTCTCGTCTAACTTTTGAAACGAATGTTCGCAGACTTTATTAAACATTCCTTTTGTTAAGTTATGTAACTAAGAGATTCCATAAATTTACGTAACCAGAGATAAATTATAAAGAATCACTTACAAAAGTTTCATTACATTTTCTTTTCATAATATTTCTCATTAAGTTTATGAATATATTTACATAACCCTTATTCATTTGCTAAAGCTAGCTTTACATTAATTACTACATATACTGTTCGTAATGTTTATTTATAAGATTCAACATTCATGTTAAATTAACATTGTTTTTTAACACTATGTTAACATTTGGGTTTAACATTAAACATAATAAATTATTCATATTAATAATTATGATAATTTTTATTTCGCATTGATTTTTATTTTAAAAATAATGTAATAACAAATATTGGAATTTTAATTAAAACAAAAAAAATCTTAGCTTAATATTTCTATTATTCGAAAAACGAGCTTCAAAACAAAGCAACAAAATATAACCTATCGCTTATATCCACCCTCTTGCCAACATAATATCTACCTTCGAAAAAATAATAATCCCCTTTATTTATCTCGATTAAATAGAAAAAATAAACTGCCGAGTAATCCGATAGCAATTTCATTAAGTCGAAGGTTAAAGTATACAGTGTTCGATATATTTGCTTTGTTAAGGTAACAGCAACAGCAGCAACAGCAATAACAGTAACAACGAAATTCAGCAACGTATCAAAATATTGAAAGCAGATAACAATAATAAACAATCGTCATCTACTACTACAATAACAACAACAACATCAACAACCACAACGCCGGTGGTACATCGCGCAGCTAGCGAGGGTAATTTAAGACCTATTGCCGTTGCTAAGAGACTCGCTGCTATTAATGGTACTGCTGGTACTGGATATGGACGAGAATCGAAAAACACATTTAGGGGTGCATCGGGAGAAAAGATTGGTAAGGTTATATCTTTTCAATTTATATTTATTTACAATCATTTTTCTCGTTAAGATTTCTTTCATTTTATTTTTATACGATTATAAAATTTAAATGATGAGCATACAAAATGAAAAAATCGTAAAAATTTTGTTTTAAAAGTAAGAAGATATTAAAGTTTAAATATTAAGCGTTCTTTCAATGATTTTTACAATCAGTAATATTTTAAAGTCCATACGACAATATCTTCTTTACCTTAAATTAATACAAAGAAAATCATTCAGTTTTATAAAATTAAAAAATTTTAAATCTAACATTCACTAATCATTTAGAAATTCACAGTAAAATTTCAGAATATAATGTGTACCATTATAAATTTCATACTTAAAATTAAATCAATTCAATCGATATTAAGTTTATAGAAAAAGATAATGGAGATGAAACCTTACATTTCTAATACAATTAATAGGCTCTGGTCATATAACCCTTTTTTCAATACAAAAATAGTAATGAACTAGAGAATCAAGATATATGTATAGAAGAAATAGAAAAAAAGATTTAATTATTAAGATTAAAAAAGAAGCATCGTAGAATCTTTATTGATCCTTCAGCAGAAGTTAGATTCTTCACGTGCATACCCGTATCTCAATTCTGTACTTGAAATTTTATTAAACTTTTATCGTAAAAAAAGTAACGTCAAACTGAAGATAAAAATTTTTATCTCTCACATATATATTTGTACATTATTTCTATATCTCGTTGTAACGTATAGAAATTATTCTTTCCATATGTTGTATATTTTGCTATCGTCCAACATATCTCCAATAAATGGATAAATATTGACTATAGTTTTTTCCACGCCACAGACTGGGCAAGCACACGTGTTTAATTAATGCATTATAGTACTCGTGTACGGCTTTGGTTAAGAGTTAAGATTTACGTTGATAGCGAATTCATAAAATTTTTATTAAAGTAATGCTGAAAATGTTCTTTAATTATTTTTAATTAAATTTTTTAATTAAATTTTTCGCATTAAAAATATAAAAGTAAAAATGTTTTTAAAAAAATGTCTGAAGTACAGAACAATGGGTCGTTAACGCTGTTAAAATTACGTACCACTCAAATCATTGCTCAGAGTGAAGCGAATGAAATTAAGTACAGCAAATGTCGGATGGATTTTAAAATTTTATTTGAAAATCATGTATTTATTCATATATATTTTAAACTTTATAGCATTTGGTAATAGTTTAGTCAATTTTTTACATTTATTAATAACAGTTTTTCTTTAAGCAAACAATAATAATAAAATTAACAATGTAATAAAATCAATGTCAATAAAAAAATTTATTTAAACATGTCAAGGAAACTACATTAGTATATGCGTCCATTGAAGAAAAAAAACTTAGAAGATTATAAATTTTAATTGTAAATTATTAATAATTTTTTAATGTAAATTAAAATTTAAGTAATAATTATTCATTTTAACAAAACAAGACTCTTTTCACTTCAAATGATAATGAACATTTAAGAGCTATTTTCAGAAGGTTAATTAACAATAGGAAACTATATTAATTGACTAATGGAACAATTGCGTGCTCTTCTTTTTGAAGGCTGTTAAAAAATTGTAATATTTCGTACGGTTCTTTAATATTCCCTGAGTCAATTACAACCTAATTCATTAACATAACTCAGTAATTTCTAATTTAAAAATTGTATTAATGGTTAATTTTAGTCGAAGGGTAAAACTGGATATAAAATAAAATTTATCGACGATAGTTAAAATATCATCTTATTTAAATTGCCAGGAAACATTAATATATTTCAATTGAGAGTAGATTCCATTCAAAGAATAATTGGATTGAATAGTGCTTTACAGACGGCATTGGATTCATTGGCTGCAACACACTAATGTTAATAAATATTTCTTTTTTATTGAAAAAAAGGTTTTACGACAATTTTAATGCGTATTTCGAATTTATTGAATGTGTAGTAAATGGTTATATGAATTATTTTTTGACATAATGATTTTTTACACATGCAGACTTTGCACATGAACTTTACACATAAAAAGCATTACATATATGTGCATAACCGACACTCTGCCTATATTTTGTACACATTCAAAAATTCAAAAAATATTAGCACATAAATAATATACACAGAAAAATATACACGGTGCATAAATACTTCTTATATACAGTTTGAGTATATTTTATATATTGTTTTTATTTTTTGTTTGTATATTATTTTTGTGTTAATATTTTTTTTTCATTTTTAAACAATCTGCACATGATATATGTGTAACACTTTTTATGTGCAAAGTTCACGTGTCAAGTTTTTATGTGCGCAGAATTGGTACGTTAAAATTTTAATAGCAAAATTTTTTTACTGCTCCAAAGTAATACTAAAAATATACGAAACAAAATTATTGTATACAGCACAACACTATTGTTATTATTCAATAGCCTCCATTGGCAACATGCTAAATTAATGATAATCTGTATGACCTTGTTAAATGCTATTCAACTCTCGATCATCTAACATTCAAGAAAGATATAAAAAAAATTCTTGGAATATAAATGAAAGATATATTCAGAACGAAAGAAGAAAAAAAATACTTCTTGATTAGCAATGTCATAAAAACGATAAATCATTATTATTTTGATTATATTTTTATGTTATTCTTTACAAAGAAGACCCTCTCAGCATAAATTATCCGTAGTAATTTAATATTTATTCTAAACAAGTTGATATTTTTTCTTTTTTTTTAAGAAAACGGCTTATATTACAAACATAATTATTATCTACAATTGGCTTTGAATGAGCAATCAGTAAAGTATTAGAGGAAAATAACTTGTAATTATCTTCGCTTGAAGTTCTTCGTTTAATTAACATAGTAAAGAGTCAGAAAATTACAATTATCATTTTTTATCTTATTTTGTTCTAAAGATAAAGAAAAATTATTCTTTCTCAAGAACTTTTAAAGGCATCTACTTTTATCTGTTTATATCTTAGATCGTACATCATGATATACTGTTATCTTTGAGATATCCTGATTTTTTAATTAAAAAATTCAAGTTAAGCGGTTTTTTTCATAAAAAAGAGTTTTTTCCCATATTTTTATGTACTTTTGTTTTTAATTATATTTCATCGATCCGAATCCAAACGTAATATTGTATAATATAATAAAGTTATGTACATTTATAATTGCACATATACACAGAAAATACATAAATGTATATTTTCTGTATGTATATATTCAATTATAAATGTGCATAATTCTGATATACAATATTTCGTTTGGACTGGAATCGATGAAATGTAATTATGGAAATATTTTAGCTCAGAAATCTTGATGCGATTTCACGACATTTAGAAATAAAAACTTTATGTTTTAAATATATTAAAGTGTTAATATTACGTAATAAATAAAAAAACTTAAAATAAAAGTCATCGTGACTTTTTAAAAAATTTTATCTATCATTAAAAATATATTAATCTGCAAATACATTCGATTTACTTAGCTCAACTAAAATTTTAACTAATATGCTTTCCGAAGTTACGTAAGCACCAAAGTTACGTAATATGATAATTACGTAAAGCAAGATGTTTAAACATTTTCTTTCTTTAAAAATCACATTTTTTTATGCAATCTTGAAGCATAAAATGTTGAATCAGTTGTTGCATAAATTCGTATCTTCAAACTCGGCACACTTAAAAGTCAATTTTTTAGTATAATCGAATCGATACTGAAATCTTATCTTTAAAAGTTGTAATATCTCCGAAACTGGCTTCACAATATCAATTCTATTTACGAACTTTCATTATGTTCAGTCTATGGATTATGCTTCGTCATCAGCAATGGGTTGTGAAAATTAATGAACCATTTCACCTAATTATTATTGCAAATGTGTATTACAGCTTTGAAATATTATTGAAATTTTTGTAGTTGTGAAATATATTAATTGGAATTGCGCTTAGTCTATATAGTAATTATTTTCATTAATTCCCGGTTCTTAATTAATTTTAAAGGGAATTTAATTACGCAACCAATTAAAACGATTCGTTAGATAAAATTATATATTTTTTCATTAAAATAATTTGATTCGATGATAGCGAGTTCAATTATTTTCTTTTCGTAGATTAACAACACGGTATATGGTATTATCTGCGATCAAACGAAATCCGTTGGCATTAATTTTGCTTCACTACGGGGGGATAGGCATCAATCATACTAATGAAGAATTCTTCTCTCTTCTATCCTTTCGGATTATTTTATTGAAGCATACTTGAATTGTTCAGAATCTAATAATAGGAATACCTTTTTTTTTTATTTTCATCATTCAATAATTCAGTATACTTTTTTTGTATTCGTTACTTTTATTAGATTTATAATCTTTTAGTCTTTTTTGTTTTATAAGAGGCAATAATCTTCGTGGAATAGAAGAGTTTGTTCAAAAAAGTATTTTCATTAATAAAATATCGTTTAGGAAATGATATATTAGGGTATATGATTTATACATAGTTATCGACATTAGTTTCCCGGATTTTTTATTTTTATTCAAACACTTTTTGAAACATCTATGTCATGCTTTTTATTAATAAACGTGGAAGGATATTTTATAAAGATATTTTTAAAACTTTTAGGTAAAGAATAAAAAATGTAGGAAATAATGTCGATTATAAAAAATACGGAATGAAACTGCACGGTCGGTAATATAGAAAATAAAAGTGCCCATAACCTTAAAAAAAAATATTAATTTCGTATAAAAATGACGTGTAAAGCAATGTAACCAATAAATTAACAATGAAATTATTGATTCCACAGTAAAAACATCATCTTTATCATCATTAAAAAGACGCCTGATGCCGATGTCACCCTTAGAGCGCAATAAATCAGGCGTAAGTCTGATGAAGAACGTAAGCCTAGATCCTATGAAGGCTGTACAGACTCTAGACAAACATGTTGCCGCTTACTATCGTAATACTAAAGTTATCCAAACTGGTAGCGGAGACGATAAGGCAAATAATGCTGGAGGTCACGTATCTTCTTTTTTATTTTTCAGTTATCTTTAAGTTTTATCTTACTTTACAGGATGCACTTTGAGAAAACAATTTTGAAGTATCAAATGACTTTTTTTTTTGCTTTTTTCTTTATCTCTCTGAAACTTTATCTCTTATTACGCAATTGAGTTTTTCGAAATACTTTTTAGTTTATTTTATTGATTATTTGTAGTTATTATTATTTATAGTTTATTTTACATTTTTAAACTGTTTCAATAAAAATATTATAAATTACTTGGTAAAAATATTCAAAAATCAAAATCAAAATTTTTTTATGATAATATTTCTGTTGCTACTTATTGATGTAGTAATATTAAATGTGAGATCACCTTTTATAATTTTTGATTTATTTTGATCTTTACTTTTATAAAATAATTTTTATTGAAAAAATTTTGTAAAAACCATTATTATTTTTTCTTCAAGTGCACCGTGTTAAATTTATTATTTAATTTTAAGATGAGTCATGTGAATCGTTTATTTTTTAACAGTGTGGCTATCTGACTTTTGGAGCTAATCCAAGAAGATAATGCCAGCAGCAGAGGCAGAAATTTTAAAACTAAATGGACTGAAAAACATTTTTTTTCCGATACAACGTGATTAGTTTAATTTTGTACCAAAGTAATTATGCGTTCTGGTTGTAAAGAGAACACGACGAACGAGCCAAAGTCGTATTTCTTTTGTTAGAATAATTTGATCTGTAAGATTGTTTTTTTTTTTTTTTAAGTTTGAGAACTTGTTGCGAAAATAGAAGAAAATTAGTTGAAAAAATTATAAGTTTATTTTAAGCAATATAATTTTCTTTAATTTTCTTATTGTTAAAAATGTATTGTTGAATAATATATTTTCAAAATTTTTAAATACTTGAAAAAAAAAAATTGTTAATTTAGAAAAAAATTAATAGAAAAAAAGCTACGAGATACTATTTTGTAATTTTGGTGTGATATTTAATTTTATAAAATTGTGTTAAAATTTTAATTAAAAATTTTAATTTAAACTTTGATGTTCAGTTTAATACATTAAATTGAAGAATATAGTTCGCTACCTGAGCTCTAAAACATTCCATTTCAACAAACCCTTGTAAAACATTCCATCACAGTAAACTTTTATAAAAAGTTCTACTTGAACGAACTCTTGTAAAATGTTATATTTTAGCAAACTCTTGTAAAATATCGAGTAAAGGCAACGTCGCTTTTCCACGTCAGCTTACGATATAAATTTCTTACTTTTTGAAGATTTTTTATTTTTCTTTTTGAAATTAATTTTATAAAATATAAAATTTTATTATTTTTGTAAAAACTTAATTTTATCTACTCTATAAATAGTTTTTAATTATTGATTTTGACAGTAACTCATTTCAGTTGAAGAAGTTTTAAAAATTAAGTTTACATAAAATTAATTATTTTTTTAAATTATTTAAAATTTTTTTTTAATATATATATTTTTTTTAAGCGGCAGTTATTATAAAAGCGTGAGGAAAAAAAAATAATAAAATAATATGTCCATCATAAAAAAATCAAAATGACTAAAATATAATAAGATAAAATAAAATAAATCTTTAACTTTCATATTCAAAATTGACGTAGAAAAAACTTTTTGAAAATACAAGCAAAATAATTTGTTATGAAAAGAAACTTTATTACGAATATCAAACGAAATATTTAATTAAAAAATAATATATATTCACAAACTCTAAAACTTATATAATTTTTTATAAATTTATGTCACTGCATAAATTATGTAAAAAATTATTTCAGATATTTATTTTATTTATTTAATTAAAAAATAATTCATTTAATGTAACGTATATACATGCGATTAAAAAATTAATTTGAATTATTCATAAATTTACGTTGAAACACTAAATTTTTCATTAACATTAGTGGTTGAGGCAAAAAGTAATTTTTTTTATTATACAAGCATGAAATAAGATTGTAAAATTTAATGTACCTTTGCGCAAAACTTTTTAAGTGCCTTTAAAACTAGAAAATATCTGCAAGTTTCATCTATTCCAAGATATTATAAAGTTTTAATGATTTACATAAAAATCTACTTTATTGCTGTCAGTAAAAAAAAACTTTATTTAAAACATTTGACAAAATTTAAAAAAACCAACAATATATTGAAATTCTGTAATGTATTTACTATCACTTCTCTTAAAAACTTAGATAACGTTTCGCTTCAGCAGCCTGGTTGCGCAAAACTTTTTATGCTCGAAGACGCCATATTTGATCACGTGATAACGTTAAACCTAATTCCTTAAGGAAGTTAGAGATTGCGTAATTTCAGAATTTGCTTTTTTTAAGTAGTTAGTACAGAAGTTACTTAATTTGAGTAATCACATTATTTAAATTCTATTTTATGAAATTTAAATAAAAAATTGCATTAATTTTGTTCACATTACAAATATTAAAAACAGTTTTCTATTCATGTTAAATAATTCAGTAAAGTTTTAGGAGCTCTGTACAGTATAAAAAATAATTATTTTTATCATAAAAGTGTCTAAAAAAAAAAATATGACTCATAAATTAAAAAAGAACCAAGTAATAAAAGCACGCCGCTCTGCGTAACGTGTTCTATAACTATATACTATATTTATGTCTCATAATTCAACAGCGAGCCAATTTAGCCCAGTACGTTCATAAAACGGGGCGCGCTCGAAAATGCGAGGAGAGGAACTCATCAGAGAACGCGCGCGAGCGCAGATAGGAGTATTTTTTATAGTCGGAGTTAAAATCTCTCTCACTACTTGATATAACCCTGCGCGCACGGTTTTTTACCTCCCACTACAGTACTACCCGAAGCACAAGCGAAGCTAAAGTTGTGGTGCATACTCACAGCTGCAACGTCGCATTCACTATGCATGAGATATTCTAAAAATACATTCAGACGCAGAACTGTAATAATGGGAGTTAAAGTAATCGTGTAACTTTAGGAAATTTGGCAACGTCGCAACAGCAGCTATTGCCTCCTCGCTCTTTTAGGTTTCAACAAACCACCCAAAGTTGAGAAATGTTGGCAATGTTGCTCTTTCCATTTCCAACATACACACACACATACATAAAATATGTTATACGGTCATACAATCCCTTGAAAATGGATACCAGGACGGTACTCGGGTTCGTTGGCAAGGCGCGTTGCCTAGCAACCGAAGCCCGCTATCTCTCATCTATAAGCCAGTAAAAGAGAAGGAAGGAGAGAATGACTGATGTCTGTACCCTGGCACAGCCAACCTAATAGTAGTAGTAACATTAGTAGTAGTATTAGTATTAGTAGTGGTAGTAGGATTTTGAGGACAGATAGAACGCAAACTATAAAGCCGCCTCTGCTAGCTCTATCTTTATCTCTCTTTCTCGCCCACACGAATGCTTGGCGTTGTTGAAACGACCCAAGTACTTTTTCCCAGCCTTATAGTATACATATACGTGTAACTCTGTCTCTTATTATCTTTGGAGAAAGGAAATAGGATAGAATAGAGGAGAGCTCAGATGTGCGCTCGCTCGTGCTTTAAGCCTTGATTTTCTTTGGCTTGTGTTTCTATTATATATAGATATAAGGGAGAAACGCTCATAAACCGGTTCTTAAAATATATATGTATATCAACACAGTCGAAGATGTATATGTGTATAGAGAAAGAAAAAGCCATTTACTATTTAGAAACTGTGGGCTACACTAGTCACTAGTATGGCTTTGGATTAAGTAAAAAAGAGAAAATTAGAATGTACAGCCGAAGCCCCATAACTCTATAATTTTCTTCCCGTCGAGTCGTTAGTCAGAGGCATAACGGTTCTTAGATTTTTTTTTTATTACTTTAACGTTGAGAGTATTCAGTTGCCAAGCGGCTATCTCATATATGCGTGTAGAACTTTTTTTATATATACTACTGCATAAAATTAATAGTTTTCAGAGTCAGAAAAAAATATATGAAAGCAGGCAAAGAGAAAGGAGATGTAAATTATAGGAATTTTTTATAGCTTTTAGAAACTTTTCAGATTTTAATGGTAGGATTTCACCTACTTCGGGCTATCGTTATTTTACATATTTTTAAATTAAAAGGAATTTTATTATTTATGCTTTTAAAGAGTAGAAAATGAAATAGTAATCTTTGCTTGAAGATCACGCGATCCAAGTTACTTCTACAAAATGGCTGCGGATCTACAAAATGTCCGACAGTACCACTCTATTCCTTGAATCTTATCGTACAAAATTAGATTATGATAACATGAATAATTTAATTATTAACACAAATTCATTAATTTTTTAAAATTTATAAATTTTCTGAATATTTTAAAAACTTTTTACTAATCTTCAAAACGTCAAGTGGTGCGTAAAACTAGATTTTATAGCTTGCAACAATTTTTATTTCAATTTCATCAAGTAATATCTTTGAAGAAAAAAATACAAAGCCACAGTGTTTAATAACAAGAAGATAAACTGCATTATACAAAAAAGGAATCAATAATAAATACAGATAATGATGACTCATTATATTTGTTTTCGGACGCCGTAAGTTGAGAGTCACTGTTGTAGAACCAATTAAAGCCGGTCAGTCATCCAGAGTTCAGCCGATTGCGCTCCAATTATCGCGCAGCCACTAATAACGATGGAAAACAGAAAGCGCACAAAAGCCCGCTCGATTTCCAGTTGTGCGCGCAGCTGCTGCTGCTTTTTTTTTTACACGGGTATTATATTTACGCAGCCTAGAAGTTTTTTTTATACCTGGACAAAAAAAAAGAAAGCGTAAAATAACCTACTGGCTTGGCCTGAACATTGAAAAACTTGCTCGTTGCTCAAGGCTCCATTGCTTCAAGCTGTATAATTTATGTTATCAACTAAGTTGCGTACTTTTTTTTAAAGATAATTTTATTTTTAATATTTTTACGTATAAACTTATATATTTTATAGCATTTATAAAATATGCTTGAGGACAAGAAAAATTTCAAACGAGGAAAATCTTTCATAAATATTACCGCGAAGAAATAAATTGTTCGATGACACGTTTATCTGATCAGGCGGTAATATTGTATAATTTTTAAATAAAAATAAATATATTTGCTGTTGATAACTTTAAAGATAAAAATATAGTGCATGCATGTCTTTGGCAACTACATGGATAAATATACTGGCTATTATTTGTACTATAATAATAATTATGGATAATTAGTCATTATTTCGAAAGATAGAATAATAGACAACGTCAACTTATTATAAATGTAGGTTTTGCTGCTTAGAGCCTTAACATACTGTGTTAAATAATAACGTAAGCAGAAACAAAGGTCATATTATTGTTGAATCATTTATATAAATAAACAAATCTTTTAAGGACATCTGGCAGTGGCGTTCTAATTGGAATACTAATTATTCAAATAATTATTTTAATGCTTCGAAGTTCATTAAAATATGAAAGTAGAAAAATAAATAATATTTGAAAAAGTATATAAATATAAAAAAATTTATTTGTTTTTAAGTATATGTAGAATAATAGTAGATATTATTACATGACGCCATTTTGTCGAGAAATACTATTTCTCGACAAAATGGCGTCCGCGTGCCTTTAATTCTGAGTAGCCATTGGCTCATGTAACAACGTAGCGCCGTATAATTTGTTGATTTAATAAAATACTTTTATAGAAATATTCTTGTATAAATATTTTAATTTTTTTATTCAATTGCGTTAAGTAACACTTACTATTTTTTTAATCGTGAATTCAGCAAAATAAAGTTTTTATAAGATAATATTGAGTCATGAAAAAACTTCAAATTAAATATTTATTAAAAATTTGTTCGCGTCGAAATAAAATTATTATAACAATATTATCAAATTAATTGAATTAAACGTATTTCTTGCCTCGTTAAAATTCCTCTTCAATCAATCTCTAACTATTTGCAAAGTACTTCTCAACAACTACAGAATTTGCATAACTTTTCCATTGCTCAAGTTATCGATCAGTAAAAAAATGTTTTCGCAATCTAAAAACCAACGCAATAAGAGTGATTGGGAAAGAAAACAAGCTTCCATAATACGAAATACTCAACAACTCGAATTGTAATTCCCCTTTTACAGAAAAGTATTGCTCATAATAAGTATAATTAAGTTGTATCTTAAATAGTTAATGGATCAGGTTTTCATTATCCTAAAACGAGTATTATATTTAACGAGCATTTTACGTATACATGCATATCTGGTATGGCAAAGGAAATGAGAAATCAAGAAAAACGATAACTGGAACCGACGAGAAAGAGGCGATAGTCAGATATAGAAGCAAAACTTTAGAAAGTTGTGCGCAGCTGGTAGATTATTACATGCAAGTATAAAGGAAACCTTCCTCCTCCTCTGACTCACCATATTTGGATATACACGTACTTCAAAGCAGTGAGTATGCGTGTATGCCTATATCTATATCTACAGATAAAGAATATAAAAAAGAATTGAGGAGAATAGTAGGAAAAAACAGAATTTTTTTTGTTCGCATTCTCTAGTCCCCTTTTTTTTCTGTACTTATACATTTTGAATGTGGAATTTCAAATAATATGAGCAAAGTTACCCTCCCTCTTAACGTGTTTTTTTTTCACTATTCCCCCCTATGCAAACACACAGATGTGCCTTTCACATGTATAGCCCAGTCGAACAAAAGCCCTTGTAAAGCCCTCAGCAACCAGCCCTCATTATACAGCAGATGCTGTTCGTGTGTATATATATATATAATAAAATGTGCGCGCACGTTTCTTCGCATGAGGAAAAAGCATGAGGGGATTTGGGATTTGGGATTGGCGGAAGCATTCACCGCAGTACAAAAATGAATAAGCGAAGACGAAGTAAGAAGTGACGCGCATGCGCGTTATTTGGAACCTTGGAAAATCGATACTTCACTGTTAAAATGTAGGTAGAAAATCTTTATATATGTATTATTTGATAAACATATATAGATTAAATGGAATGAGGAGAAAGCAAACGGAAATTAAAATTGGTTCGCATTTTCCCAAATCTCCGACCGTCCCTATACGAGTGCTTGGCAAAAGTATTGGGGAGAACGAGAATAATAAAAAAAAAAAAAAACGGTGCGATGGTATGACAAGCACTCATCAACCTACTGGAATGAGCGAATCAATTAATAATTCAGGCACGCGCGTCACGAGCTTGAAGCAAAGCCTGATAGATTATTAATGCAGAGTAGCCCTGGAATATTTGTATTGTGGGAGCGGCCAATTGGAAATTCAAATTAAATTAAATAAATTCCATTTGTTTATGCGCGCATTTTCAATATTTTACTTAAAATCTTCTGTCATTAATGTTTCATACAATTGAAATTATTTTATGTATGGGTACGAGTTGCATACGTAATGTTCTAGGTATTGAACACCTGCTTTTGAATCATGCATAAGAAGTAACTATTCAAACAGATGGCTAAGCTGTAAAAATTTAATCTCAATCAGAAAACTTGAATTTTCTAGTTTAAATATGTATGTATGGTTACTGTAAGCCTTTTAAATAAAATGAGATACTGAAATTGCTGCTTTTTAATAAATTATATTAAGATTAATGGGTCTTGAGGGATTTAACGTTCACCCGAGGGAAATATGTGAGGATAATAATGGGTATATCTTCCAGCGCATTCATTTGATATAATTTATTGATGTAAAAAATGTACATACTGAACTTCCCACATTTTAGTTCGATCGATAAAAAGGATTACTTTCAAAATGCTTTTTTTTATTACAGGCTTGACCTCACTTCTTAATGGCATTTACTGGTACAGGTTTCGTTTGCCACGTCAGTTCTAATAGAAAAAACGATTATATTACTTGATATAAAAAACCTAGCAGCAGTAAAAACTCAATATAATTAGAAATCCTTTTAAGAATATACATTATTTTAATTGCTCTATATTTATAGTGTATTCTTATAATGACTTTCTCCATTAAATAAATGATGTTTTATTGAACAGTAAGATATTACAAGAAGATGTATGGAAAAGTTTTCAATTATGCCTTACAGATAATTGGGAAATTTTTTTTGAGATCAAATTCACCATATGTACTAATGATTAGTTCCATAAGTTGACGCTAGGAGACGTTTCTCCTCCCGCAAACACTTATGAAATTAAGAAATAAGGAATTTAATTTTTCAGAGAAATATTTTCGAAGTATAATTTATTATTAGTTTAGACAGAAATATATAAATAAAAAATGAAGCGGAATAGTATAAAAAAAGGTTGGGGAAAGAAAATTACGACGGAAAAATGTAAAAAGAATTAATGAATTAAAAAAAATAATAAAAAAAGTAATAAAAAATGATAAAATTACAAAATAATTATTTTTTTAATTTAAAAGGTTTTTTTTTATATAAATATTTTTACGAAGAGTTAAACGATGTTAAAATAATTATTTCATCCTTTTAACCCATTTACTTAAATTAAAATTGTAATCAAAATTTAAATGCAAAGATTGCATTAAGCATTCATTAACAACATTTGCAATAGAAATACATTAAGCAACCGTATATTAAATAATCTATTAAAAGAACTTTTTTACAAATATTAATCTGGTATAAGAAATTCAATTCAATTTATGAGGCAAGAGTTCTATTTTTCAATACAGCACACAAATCCAATATATACACTCAATGCAGTATTCATACATAAATATATCACTGTGTATAGACAGACAGCAGAAACTGCGCAGTTATATAATTAAATGCGTTTTGAGTACAGGCTTGCGCTTTGCTGTATACCCGGCAAGCTTGAGCATATATATTTCCAAGGTATAAGTAATAATCCACGTCAATTGGACAGTTGGATATTTCGTTCAGACTTTTCCGGTATCTCGGCATTGTGTAAAAGTAGGGGAAAGCGCCGAGTAAAGAGTGTATGAGTTCACTCAGGAAATATAAAAAAGTCCCCAGTTCTCTTTCAATGTATTCGTTTACAAAAAAAAGATTGGAGAGAAAGAGATAGAGAGGATTTGTCGACTCGTTAGAATGGTTTGGTAATGTATATGTATTTGGGTTTAACTTGGAATACATTTACATACATAAAGATAGGTACATGTATTCTTTTTAATGATAGTAGTATACCATATAGTTGGTGCCATACTTAAGGGGAGGAGAGGAGGTAAAAGTGGAAGCGGAGGAGACGGAGAAAGGAAGAGAGGTTAAAGCGCAAGCGCACCGAGCTTCCCATTGGCTCCCCACCTCACGCTTCAAACAGAGCTTAGTTCAGTTCAACATAATAGATATCTGTCTTTTTTCATCTTTGTCGCACACTCTCTTTCTCTCTCCCTCCTCTTACACTGTGCGACTCAACGATCCATTATATTTAAGTTAAATTAAAGTTCGTCCCTCTTTCGTCCCACTTTCGTTTCTGCTTGAAATTGCTGTTGCAGCCGGTTCCCCAATAAATCAGCGTTATAGGGCTTGAATTTAATTCAACATTTCTACAATGTCATTAATCTGTCTTTTTTTTGTGTCCTAGACACACCTAACCTAACTACAAAATTAAATCTGAAAAACTGAATGCCTTTACACTATGTAGGAGGATGGAAAACACTTGGCATGCCCGTGTACTCTAAAAATAGAAAAATTTCGAAAGAACTAGAAGAAAGATGAATAGCAAAAAGCAAAATTACAAAGGAGTAAAAAAGCAAGAGTAAAAATTGAAGAAAAAAATAATTTGAAGTATATTTGCTGAGGTTTCGAATAGATTTAGCTGGATTTAATGATCGTATAAATTATTTTAATTTGGAAGTATATTGATCATATTTCTTCTAACCACGCCCCAACTAATAATTTGATTAGGTGATTTTTAGATATATGTATACCAGTATCCGCTATCCGATACCATATTGATTGCTGAGTACTTTTGCACCCGGAGAAAGGGTAATACCAGACCTGATTTATAAATCAGCAACAGCGCCATCTCCTGCTATTGTAGAAATTTTACAGCCAGCAATCGTCAGCAACGCTTGACGTTTCGAATTGAATGGAACAGCTAGCGGTAAAAAAGCGTGAGAGAAAGATAGAAAAAAAAACCATTTAAAAGGGGAGAGAACCGTATACGTATAGATAAAATCCCCACCACAGATTCTCTAACTTTGTTAGAATAGTTATTTGTGTAGATGTATTTTGGCCTCTATACACTTTGACTTGACTTGGAGTTACATTACGTCACATGTATTCTAACTCTGTATATGTGTGTTCAGCAAATCGCGGCAGCAACGCGCGGTCGCGCTGGATACACATTTTTTTTCTCCTCTTTCTGGCTCTTTCTCTCTCTTACTTGTGAGCTCATACTGTTGAACGCTCAGTTGTGAGCTGACTGTCTACATAGTGTGCGCGCGTATGCCGGGAAAGAATTTGTGCAAGTATAAATACGTGTGTTGTTGTGACAGGTGTTTTTTTTTTCTTCTTTTAATATATTCGTGCAAAGTTGGCAAAGTTGTGCGTGATTTTTCAACTATTTCAACTAATTCAAAAGTAAATTTGCAGTGTTGTTATATACGATGAATCACAGCTGAAACAATAAATTGTAGATAGTTGTACGTGTCACGTGCGCCCTTGAAAAAAAAAACGAAGCCGCAAACAACACATATACATACATCTCTTTCTCGTTTCTCACATTGCAATTGATGATCGAGAGCGCAGCTCTGGGTGCTCCGATTTTTAAATTTTGTGACATGATCTATGATCAAACAGAATGACCATTGTTTTTTAATAACACAAGTGTTTTTTCTGTTCTTTTTTTTTAAGTGATTTTCTTTTAAAAAGTTATTTTAATTTAAATCCTTTTTACAAGCTTTAAAGTTTGTAAACTAACAGTATACCTTCAGCAAAAAATAAAAAATTGATTTTCGTCTACGTTCTTAATACAAATGCAGCGGCTTACATAGAAATGAGGTTGCAGATTTGTGTAAACAGTATCGAAGAAATAATATGTTACTGGACGACGACTAAGAAGAAGATGCTCTGTCTTTGATACAAATTGTCGTCAAGTTGTGAAGTGATTTGGAGTTTGTCCTATCACGAAAAGGCACGTCATCTAGTAGCTTATTTTGTTTTGTTAATTAGACGGGCTTTCAAAAAAACTTTATATAATAAGCGCGTGCACCCGATTATTTGAGTTATTAATGAGATGCGACAACGAGATTTTTTTGGCTTGTATGTAGCATTATTTTTTTCTCATTGAATAATTAATCATTAAGAAACGTCAATATAGATTTTATTCGGGTTGATTAAACAAAGTTTATTTAATCTATTTGTTCAAACATTGCTATATACATTATCGAACTACTTTAAAAATAGATAATAGTTTATCAGAGTTAGCTTCTTATTGGATTGATAATTTATATAAAGATTACATAAATTTCACCATTACGAAAATAAAAAAGAGAGAAAATTATCTTTATTTTGCAGTATTTATTTTATTTTTAATTCACAGCTTGTTTACTTAGTTGATTATTCAACACGCTCATTTATTGATTTATTATTTGTAGATTGGAGATGAACAGTACGTTGGAACAAGATTATGATGAATTTAAATTTTCAAGGGAAAATCAACTTGAACAGGTCGACGTAGAAGAAAAATTGCAAAATTATAGTAAGTTCATTCAATGCTCGTTACGATAAGTGAATTTCAATCATAGTAATTATTTAATCGACTTAATTTTATTCTACATCAGTTTATACGGTTAGTTTAATATTATATAATTAAGTGCAATCAGTTTTGCATTTTAAAAAAATTACTATTTATCTTGATTAAGGTTTTGAACTCCAGGACTAATTATAAACTTTATAAATTTTTCTAAGCGCAAAATGCTTCGTAAGTTTAAATATGTAGTTTAAACTTTAATCTACTAATCAATTTTTTAATCCTTCGTCTGGAACTTCTCGTTCATCATTTAGATTTAATAAATGAAAATTTTTAAATTTCGTATTAATCCCGCGCGGCCTCTAACGACCAATGGATAAAAATGTCATTAACCCCTCTTGTAGAAATTTAATATGCGAAATGCCGGTTTCCGTTAAATTGCCGGTGTAACATTATATTTATGGTGCTGTATTATTTTTGCGAAAAATTTTAACAACGATTTTCAAATCTTATAATAAAACACTTTTTGAATGTAATGTATTATTAAATTAGATATGAAAAAAATTTAGTTTTTTAACTTATTTTCAAATAGAACTTTGTAAATTAGAAAAATTAAAACTTTGATTCTCAAGAAAACTAAGTCATAACTTTAGTCAAATTTTTTTTATTTTGAACTAAACGAAAAATTTCAGTTTGCAAAGGGAAATATATTTTATTTATTTATACATGAATAATTGAGCGTACAAGTAAATACAGAACAATAAATAAATGAATAAATAATAATGAATAATAAATAAATAATACATTTACAATAAATAACAAATTAATTAATATTGTATTTAAACAACAAAAATATTCTTATTAAAAGTTGTTTTCATGAAATGGGCTTAAAAATATAACTGTATTTTTCATTTTTGTTTCAAATGTGAAAAAATATTTGCCGAGCAAAAAGCATGCTATAATATTTTTAGCATCACAGCTGCTGCAAAGAAGGTACACAACTGTTAAAATTTGTATTTCCTACGCTTTCGTATGCTATGCAAATGTGAATGTGTAAAACCCAGTTAGGGCCTCTACGGTCACTTCTCCTTTGATGTATTTGAATCTTAACCCTACTCGAACACATTTGACTTTTGGTCGAGCATTTTGCAACTCATATTTAATTTAGGTTTGAACAATATATTGACGAAAAAACATTCTTAATGAAACGCGACTTTTTTTAAATATTAAATTTAAATTACAAATGTTGTATTTAATTAAAAAAATTAAATAAATTTGATAAATTTAAATATTTTAATGAATTTAATATTTTAAATGACATTGTATAAATTAGACAAAATATAAAAACTGTAAATAAATACACAGTTTAAATAATTATAGGGGCAGTTTTAATAAATATAGGAGGAATCGGAGCAAATCAAATCAGACCGGCACCACTTTATATAAACCTAAATAAATATCAGAAGATTAAAATGACTATAAAAAAACTTAAACAAAATAAGTAATTTAATGTAACAAAATTTAAATCTTAGTGGTAAAATAAATATGTATTATATTTTTTTATTAAGTGGTGCCGGTCCAGTTTTCCCTGGGGGGTCCGATTTGTCCCGGTTCTCCCTATAAAAAAAAAGTTGTAATATTTATTAAACATTATTTATGCGAATAAAAATAAAATTTAAATTAAAGTATTTGAGAAACCAAACTCTGGAGAGATAAAAGTAGGGATACTGTTTCATCAACTTGTTCTTGGAAAGTCATTCCCTTGTAGCTACCTAAGGGACTCTAAATCAGTCGGCGATTGTATATATGTATGAGATATCACACGTCAATTCACGCGGTCAAAAAAAATCGCTAAAATTTTTTAGGTTTATTCCATTTGATACAGAAAATATATAAAAGAAATTTAGAGATCTGAGTTGAGGGGTCAAAAGTTACAGATAGATATTATTTTTATTTGTATCAAAATACAAAAGCATGTAATACAATAATTTATAAATATAAAAATAAATATTGCACTTAAAGTTTTGCACAAGAAAAAGTTAAGAGTAATAGATTAATTGATTTTTTTATGTTAATTGTTAAAAATATTAAATTAAATTATAAATTATATTTTAGGAACACATTATTAAAATTCACTTACAATTATAACTGTTATATGTATTTCAATGCATTAAGATTGCTATTACAATTAGTTTGCTAATATACTTATCAAATTTATTTTTAGAAATTAATCTCCGTAGCAAATATTTTATGAACAAAAAATGTATCAATTAAATCTACAACTTTAGAGAAAGTTAATAATAAAAAATACACAGAATGAAAAACTCTAAAATTATTTTATTGTTATATTACAAATTGGATATTTAATTTATAGTTATTTTAATTAAAAACACAATTTAAATTATAATTCATGATCATGATAAAATACTGATTAATTTATATTAATTTAATATAAAAAATATATAAATTAATATTTTATCAACATGATTATTATTTAGAGCTTTGATCCACATTTTTTTAAATAAAATAATGTAGAGAGATAAAAAATTGTAAATAAATTAATTAAATAAATGTAAATAAATAATAAATTAATTAATTAAATAAATTAATGTAATTATTAAATATTTATTAGTGAAAAAAAGCTTGAATATTCATATAAAATTTAATACAAATTAAGTATTTTTCGATTGTAAATTTTTAATTGAAAATGTTTTTAGTAAATGTAACTAAAAATTAAATAAAAAATTAAAATAAAACTATAAAATAATTTTAGAGTCATTTAGTATATTTGTGTCTTTTCTACAAATATCGGATTAATTATGTATATAATATATTTTTTATTCATATAATATTCACTAGTTGAGAAAACTAATTTCTAAAAATAAATATGATAAATATTAATATATATACAAAATAACAATCATAATGCATTGATGTGTTCCTAATGTATAGTTAATAATTTTTTAATAAAATTAATATCTGAATTAGTTAACATTTAAATGTTTAAAACATAATTACATTTTAAGATATTTATTACAAAATATTATGAATATTAAATATAATTAAAATATTTATTTTAATTATATTTTGTAACATTCATTAATATTGAAAAACCTTTTTTTTACCAAAGAAATTTGTTTTGATCGAATAAGAACTCATTTCAAGGCAATATTAGCATGAGACGTATCATACTTCAAAAAGCGTGAGTTTAATCTGAACAAACTCGAGTAATTGAAAGTTACATACAAGTACGAAATGCACCAATCAGAAAATAGCATTATTGAAAAAATTTACGTAGACTGATTACTCAATTCGCCATGAAATTTTTTTGCCCATTTTTTCTCTAAAACTCTTCGTCATTGAACAAACAAATAATATTGATTCAAACAAAAAATTTAATTATATTTTACTTTCTTCAGAAATATTGACTATATTTTTTAGTTCATTATTGATTTTCATCAATTTTTTCAGATTTTTTCAATACATTGTTTGATCAAAATAAACATTTCAGTATTTTCTACAATATTTCAATAATTTTTAGCTTCACAAGGAAACCTTAGTATTGTAGATCTAAATATAACTTTATAAAGTTTTTTGAAGATTTTAAAAAAGATAAAATAGGGACTCTAAACTTATAGGGACTGTCCAATTTTAATATGAAAGCCTAAAGGAGCTCCTAAAAGTCTTCAGAGTCAAAAGGAAAAAATTCATAGAGATAGCTTTTTATAGAACAAAACTAATCATACCCCAGGATGGCAGTCGAGTTATATTTCTCGATAAAAATAAAAATAAAAATTAGAACGATTATTTAGCACTTATAATAACTGATTCAAATATCCAGAGCAATACCGAAAAATTCATGAGAATTAATTGGGACTCGAGACATAATTTAACTATCTTTATTTTTAGCAGAGAGCAAAGGTCGATTCCCATTTTGAAGACGAGGTTAATCTTTATTAACTAAGAAATACTATATCTATGAACTTTTTGGTGTCGTTCCCAATGATCGAGTTTCTTGTTATAAATGCTAAATAGTAATTTCAACTGTTTTTTTTCACTGCCATATATATTTTTAACAGGGAATACTGACTTTTATCTTGAAGGCTGAATTATTACTTTTATCCTAAAAAATTATTTCTCTGGATTTCTTGGTGTTTATCTGGAGGACAAAACTCTCAGATTTTTTATGATTGATAAATTTATCATGATGAATCAACATTATAGATTCGTTTGAAATTGGCACTCTTGGTTTTTATTTTTCATTCTTAGTTTTTATATTATACTTTTCTTTTATTGTTCATCAATTACTCAGATAAAAAGTATTTTATATTTTAAATTTGAGACTCTAAGAGTTGATTAATATTGTTTCTAAATAATTAAAAAGTTCGTTAAAAAAGTTAAGATTTTTCAAAATTACAAAATATATTTAACAATTAAAATACTCGAAATAGGGAAAAAAAGTAATTGGCGCTTCTATTGAGGAGATGTATAATATAAAAAAATTAATTTCCTATATCGATAAATTCGAGGACGATTCATTTAAAATTTTATGAATCTTAGTGATTTTTTAAAAAAGTTATGAATGTTTAAAGTTATACAATTAAACACAAAGCTTTTTCTATGACAAGACACATAACTCCTGCTCTGGCCAACCACAATTGATTTCCCTAAAAATTTACGGAAAAAACTTTTCTGCAAATTTGTGCTGCATTGATTTATTAACTTTTTTCATTTTTTTAGAAGAATCATCCATCTTATCATTAACCAGATCTTTCGTGAAGATGTATTTTCTATTCTTCAATTCTGGTCGCATTTTTCTAATGTTTCTTTTGTCCTAATGGATAAGTTTTTGGTACTGGAGATAATAATTAATCATTCAATCATATGCTAATAGTTGATAGTGCATGATTCGCTTGTAATTCTACCAAACACACAGCATCATCTTCTTTGGCGTCCATTTGAACTTCGAAGTCATTTGAGATGTCTTATCTATTTTCTTCCACTATCTTTTCTAAATGATATTCTAGTACCCTAAAGTATCACCATCATTAATCTTTTTGAAACTGGTTCAATCTCGTTAGTATTCATCAATGATTCTCTGATAGAAACTTAATCCATTAAATTATTGCGTCAATTAATGCAATGTCCGAAAATTGAAGTTCTTGATATATTGAGTCTTACGCAAGCGGTTCCACACCATCACATGATTAATTTTTATCTTTAAAACTACTCTAAAAAAAGAAACTATGTTGACCTTGTTAAATTATTCTCAAGGTCTTCATCGAATTTTTTTGTGATATAAACCAAGCAAAACAAGATACATCATTGATATTAAAATTTCCAGAATAGATCTAATGAACCACCTCTTATTTTATTAAAAAATTTGTTGGCAAAAAATATATTTATCGAACGATTTTGAGAAGAATTTTTAAAATTTATTTTTATTATGTACAAAACTTTTTAAATTATATAAAAAATGTAATAAATATACATTAAACAATTAATTAATATTATACGTGGTTAACTGAATAATCACATTGTCAAAGAATGCAATTTTCGTCTCAAATATTTTTTTATAATAAAATATAATAATTACCAATTGATCTTATAAAAAGGGATCCAGTTATATAAATTACAAAAATAATCTATTTTATAGTTTTTAGTAATCTATTAAAAGTCGTAATTATTAATCATTCGGTAGCAATCTTTTTTAATTGAAAATTTATCTAAATTACAGACTGAATAAACTATAGTATCGAAATCGACTCTAACAGTGAAACTCATTCGAACATTAATTAATTTTCACTTTATTTTACCGACCATCAATAATAAAATAGCACATTTATTTTATTATAGATTGTCTTTTAATTATATACATTTCATGAGTGCTGTTTTTTTTAATTAGCACTGTACATTCTGGTACTTGTTTAGAAACTGTTATTTAGAACTTATTGACACTGTAGAAAGTATGTCACGCGTAAACTATGACGAGACATTTTAAAAATATTTTTAAAAACTTTCATTATTCTTAAAAACTATTTAAGATATTTGTTGACATACTCTTGTCAAATATTTCTGAAAATGGAACTACTGAAATAGAGTAATATTTATTTGTAAAAAAAATGTATCAATCGAAGGTATTCGAATGAAAACAATAAGTTCAGCTTTTCAATGAAAAATAAGATAAAATTAAATAGTTATTGTTTTAAAATTTAATTTTATAAAAATATCTCTTCAAATGTATGAATTAATTTTATAAAATATTTTTGGAATTTTTTTTAATTACTTAACCTTATTCTATGCTGTAATTACTATTATAATTATTAATGAAAGTCTATAGTTATTTTATAATTAAAGTACATGTAATGCATATAATGGTATTTATATTGATTAGCAAGGATTAGGAATCGTATCTAAATCAACCAATTACAAATCCATCTTTATATCAATCGAACCACTATAAATTTATTTAACCTTCTGACAGCCGGCATTTTTCCTATTGAAAAAGTATAACTTTCTCGAAATTTTCCAAATAAATGTTTCTTAAGTAATAGGTTATGTGGGCCGATCATGAAATGACGCCATATGGCGTCATCCCGGCTGTCAGAAGGTTAATGAAATCAAAAATTTTTTTAATCATCCATACTTAAATTGCGTTTAGCAATTTTAAGTTATAGGAAGTCTTCCCAAATAAATATTTGAAAATATTTTTTATATAATTTATTTTATATATTTAATATGTATTTACTTTGCATAAACTGCATACTTTTAATATAAAAACATATAAATTCACGTGTTGTTACGATTTATTTAGTTCGATTGAAATAACCAGTATAACTTTGATAAATGATAAATCGTTTATTGGTTTCAAATAACCTTGGCCATACGGCAGTTGTAAAAAGGCTAATTTATTTACATGAACTATATCATATTGAAAGATTTCTTTTCTTTCCACGTCCTCTACCATTCAATAATTCGTCATATTACAACATTATTCTCCTCTCTTTCGAATTGTCATCTCGATAATTAAAGGATCAATATTATCTTCTTTATTGATTCTTGAAATAAACAAGTACGCATCAATCAAATAATAATTCTTTATTCCTGTTAAAGTCAATTTCAAGATTATTGTCCAATACAAAAAATGATTCTTAATTTTTAAATTGACACAATAAAGTACAAATCAAATTTCAATTTTTTTTCTAATTTAAGAAGCCATATTTAAATGAAAACTTTATCCTCAGTATGAGTGAAAAATTTGATGTCCTATGAACCTTATTAAGATATCTTAAGATATTATAAGATATTTTCATTTCGTTCTTGTTGTTAGGAAAGATGAAAATCTTGCTTTCCTCTTTTCATTTTGAAAATGAATACCGACCCAGATCTCTTCCTGTGGAAGCTGTAAAGACAACTCTAAAAGTTTGACTCCTAAAGGTAGTGTGGAATTTTCACCCACTAAACTCACCTCCCATTTTTCGGTATGACTGGTCCTAGAACTTTTTAATATATTGAATCAAAGTAGCAACGTTTTTTTGGCTCTTTGAATCTTTCCATGTGGACTAATACAACCAGGGACTCATTTCAACGAAAAAAATCCGAAAAAAAATTTCAAGAACTTTTACTGGAATTTGAACTCTTGCCACTCGAGTATGTATTTATCCACTAAGCCAAAAACCACAGACGCTCTTAAAGTTAAGATATCTAACGCTTATGAAAAGTTCTTAATCGATTTAGATATGCATTCAACAGACATTAATTCGCGTAGAACATATAGAAATTTTACAACTCTATTGGATAATTTCGTTGTTTCAGTCATTCTCATTGGAGGCTTTTGAAAACATTATACGCGATTTAATGTCTACTTTGTAGTAAGAATATTACAACATTAATTTTCTTATGTATGATATAGAGGTCTTCTTAATTTTTTTTATAATTTTGGATTGTGATATTTCTTATTTTTTTTTCAGGGAAAAAGATTAAAACTTTCTGATCTTCAATAGAAGTAACTTGTCGAGCCTTATAATCGTAGTAACTTTTAATTTTATTAGTTTTTTTCTTACTTGATAACAAATTTCTTTAATTTTAAATTTAAACTGGTGAACATATAATTGGAACTAAATTTTACTTTTCTTATTTTTGTGGAGAACCCCTTATCAAATTCAATGGGAGATGTAAAGCAGAACTAGTCAGCATTTCAAACGTATTGATCTAGTTGTGGTATCTTTGAAGGACCTATAAAATAGAAAATACAATGAGATCCATCGTATCATTGTTCTTGAGTTTGTGTAATGCATTTAGCAAAGTAATTATGTTTTTTCGTTCACTCTAACTCTGTTTTCATTATCATTCTATCACGGGTTTTGTGTATTTCCACTGTTGGTGATTCTCATCATTGTTATTTAAAAATCAAAGATCTGATGATTTAAAAACTCAAAATTTTCTAAACCATTCATTCAGATGTAAAACTTCATCTTCATCTACAATCTTTAAATTTGGTTTTCTATACCACATACGTGGAGCTAACAAATGTATTCACAAATAATGTCTTCGATTTTGTTCTATTATTTGTTCTGAATGTCGTTTTTCAGTTATGTAATTTCAGCTTGACGTTGTTCATATTTTATTTGAAAGCAAAATACTTTTAAGTATTCTATTTAAGGATGACCAAAAGGAAAAACATAGGATGTGTCATTTTCTATATGGTTTCATATTTGATACAATCACTTTTGTAAAATAATTTGAAGTATTTTCCATTTTTGTTTTTAGTCATACACAAATAGAAAACATGAAATAAATTTCTTCAAAACGAAATTTACTTAAATATTTATTTTTCTTAAAATTTACGGAACTGATAGATTCAAAATTAGCAACTTTAAAGTTGACTTTCTGACATTGTACTATGATGACATTTCTCATAGTGACATACATTTGGTGACAATAAAATATTCCATTGTTACTTTTGTATAATTCTATGGTACCACTCCCAATAATTTCGCCTTTACAACTTCCTCTGGTACTAAGATTTCTTCCATGCTTCATTTAGAATAGCATTTTTTAAATAATGGCACATAAATAGTAACTCTGATTGCCTTTAGGTTGTAAAAAATATTTTAAACATTTAATTTACTATTTTCATGAACCTGATTGCAGTGAGGATTTCGAAGAACCGGGTATACCTTATGAACTTACATTTTGCTTCAGCAAAAAAATAAATTTGTTTATTTTTTTTAATATCAAAATATTGTTTATGGCAATAAAATTTTCATACTTTTTTAATGTGATCTTGCTTTTCTAATAACAAATAAATATGTGTTCGTTAATTATTAAATCCAATCGTAAAAAAAAGTATTGAATCAAAATAACAAAGCTCGTTTACTAGCCAAGTCACCCTAACAACTGATATTCATTTCCGATACCTGAAAAAAAAATAAATTGAACCAGTAGAAGGCTGAAATTTGAAATATTTTAAAAGTTCATTATTGATATTAAAAAGAGATCTATGGCCCCTAACTTAGAACCAAACCAAGGTTGAATGTTGGTTGGCCATATGGCGTGACACCGGTCCCTCTAAGGGTAAAGTGTATAAGCGTCAGTGATAAAATACTTCGAAAATTCTTGAATGCTAGAGTTTTTTAATAAACTCTTACTGTTAAGCTGTTTATGAGCTACAAGCTAAAAAAAAACTTTAGCTACGAATCAATTCGTCATGAAATAAGAATTTTACTGTAAAAAATCTAGTATTAAAAATATCAAGGTTGTTTTCTTTAAAAATCTATAATCATTAAATACATTTAAAATAACTTCATTTTTTTCTAATACATGGCTTGCCGTGGCTTGCATAGAAAGCGTAGCATTCAATACGTCTATGACAATATCCCCATTATCCCACGTGTTTCAGAGTTTAATTTAGAATTTTTTTTATCTTTGAGCTTATTTAAACTTGAAGTAAAAATAAAGATTAAAAAATACAAAATAAATACAATTTCTTAATTCCAACAATTCTTCACTGTTTCTAAAATTGTGGGATTTAGTTTTGAAGTCATACAACTTTTGTTCTGAATAATTGGAAGAAAATGACCACAAACTTATTTTAAAGACTATTGACAATCTTATTAAAAGATTTCCTACATAGCATTCTATCAAGGCTGTTTTAAACTTTTATGGGGTCCAGGGCTATTTTTGAGTAAGGGCCCATGTAAAGGATAAGAAAATCAAAATAATTTTAACATCTTGTATGGAAATAATTTCTGTGAATAACTGTAAATAATTGTTAAAAAAGTGTTTAAATTGAAACACAAATAACAGTTATTTCAATTATTCACAGTTTTTATGAAATTATTTCAAATATTTTGTATAAAATATAGTAACATTTCATAAAAATTTTATTGGTAAAAATAAAACATACATCTGTCAGTAAAGGAAACCGGGACCTCCCTCAAAGGCGAGGTCTGAGGCTTCAGTCCCCTTAAGCTCTCCCTTAATCCGTCCCTACATTCTACATAGGATGCAAATGTTTCTGTGAAAAAAGTTAAATACCGACGCTAAACTAATCCTGCTAACAAAAGAAAATATTGAAGTTTTTAGACAAACTAAAAAGGGCTTAAGGCCCCTAAATTGACCGGTGTTCTGAAAATCTACGCATGAAAAGTAGAAGTAGGTAGAATGAAAAAATGCTTTACAGCTGGAACTGCTGCTCATTCTTTCACAAAATTATTTAATAAATAGAAAAAAAAGAAAAAGAACAATTACTTTAAAGAAGAATGTTCACAACAAGATTAAAAGGAATAATAAAAAATATAAAACTCATATAAAAGGGAAAAAAATTATTTTTTTTAAATCTCTTAAATACAACCAAATTATTTCAAATGCCATACATGCGAAAATATATGTCTTGAGATCCATAAAAAAATATCAAGATAAAAAAATGGCCTTTTTGAAAAAAGCAAACTCGAAAGAGCATCCCTTATAGCTTCAAATGAAGATTAATTTTTAAAGGTCAGTAAAAAGACGAAATAGAATTTTAGAAAAAAGTTTTCGATTTTTGAGAAACGGCCAATAATTAATATTTAACATAATTTTAAGAAATGAAAATACCATCTAAAGTAAAGGAAAATATCTCTACTCTAAACTATCAAAAGTAAATTTTGCGTATGCTATATCGATCATTTCAGCTGACCCAACTGATAAAATTGATTTTCCCAAACGGATTGAGCTTCATTATTTACGCTATTTTCGCGAATGAATGAATATCGAAAACATATACATTTTTCAGCGTAAAGTTTCGATTCATTTAAAAAACTTTAAAAGTTTTATCTTACGTTTGAGCTTTTTTCATCACGTTTTGACATACAATTTCAAAATTATTATTAACCCAATAACTCTTTATTCACGCGAGAATGATGCCAATACTGAAGCTGAATCCATTTGGAAAAATCAATTTAACCTAACGAAGCATCTAAAACTCTATACGGGCAGGAGTTATAGATATCAACAAATTATAAATGTCTAATGCAAAATTAACGTTATTTTCTCTATTTTTAAATATTTTCTATTTTAAAAATTAGGTTTAAAATTAATAATAAATTTTTTATAATTTTGTTTTTAAAAGTGTCGCGTTGCCTTAATTTTACTAAAATTCACTTCAATTTTCCATCTATAAGATATTCTAAAAATATAAGAAAAGATAATCACAGTATTTATACCACTCAGTAAACTCGAACACCATAAACATATACAGAGCATCGTAAACCGATTCTAGGGGTTACATTTAGCTGTCACGAAGCGAAAACAAATTCCACTAGCGGTGAATACGTATATATATATACGCGCTTTGATATCTCGGTAATCAAAAGCCCAAGCGGGAGAAAGAGAGAGAAGCGTATAGTGAGTATCAAAAACAAAAACTCCCTATATGAAAGAAAAGCCGGTTGAAATTGAAGAAATGTTTTTTTTTTAATTCTTTCTACTGTGTATAATGCGCAACCTGATCGCAATCACAATAAACAATGCAACAATGCTGCACTCTCACCTATAGCATTATATTTTCAGATTTTTGTGCTTAATTCTATTCAACTGAATAAGTTATAGATGCAGAAAATAGGTTGAATAAATATTTTAAAAGAACATGATTTTTATTTGTAAATATTTAAAATAACATTTTTTTTTTAATTTTTAATAATTAATGTATAACAAATTAAAAAAAGTAAAAAACAATATTAAAAATCGATTAAAATAAATTTTAGAATTAATTGGTCATGAAAAAATCGGTTACTGAAATACAAGATGAAAAATAGTCTAAAAAGTTATTGGTTGTCAATACATGTTTTATGAGTTACGAAGAACATGAATTTCATCGATAAAATCTACATAAAAAGTTACTAGTCAAGAGGATATTAATAAAAAATCATTTCTAACAATATTAGTAAAAAAAAAAGTGAATTATCATGTTCGTGCCAATTCGCCAACGTAATAACTCAACTCCCTCAACATAATTCTGCTTTGAAACTATATTTTATAAAAAAAAAAAAAGAGAACGACTCATATAGCAGGCACATTTATTAAGGTACTCGCTTTTAGATTTATTAATATTATTCACGAAAAAAAGAAGAAAGAGCGATATGACGCTGTACGAGGAGCGATAGGTCAATTCCACCGGTTTTAATATTATTTCAGCCAATAGCCAAGCTTCTTTAACATCTACAGGCTTATCGATTGGCCAGAGTCTGGGACGGCCTGCAGAGTTCTCTTTTCCCCATGTTAATAAAAGGTAGACTCGACTCTTCGTCGTCCGTGGCTTAAAGAGAGACGGAGAACATTATAATTTTTCGCGCACACATATATTCACATATAATACACGCACAAAATTTTCGGGGACGCGTTTCTCCTTCAGTTAGCGATTACGTGCTCTCTGCGCTGTTGGTTGCTTCATTTTATTATATACGGGGTGCGGCATTTATAAATATAGAGATTTTATTTTAATTCTTAAATTATAATTTAAAGTTCCTAAACTCGATTGAAGAGTAGATTGGAAAGTAGCGTAAAGGTAGTGGTTTGTTACTTTACCAGCAGCGTCGGTTTTTCCGAAAGCTCAATATTAAAAGCTGCAAAATCGAGTGCGAGATTTTCTATCCTTTGTTTGTGTGTACATGTAAATAAAGGCGCGTGTTGGTTACACGGCGCGACGAGATTACACATTTGCTTTTCAACGAATAACCTCAAAAAAGAAGAAAAATCTATGAGGATTATTTCATTGTGAAGATTTAAATTACTCAATGGATTAAAGAAATTATATATACATATATATTCTTTTTTATTTCACCTTTTGGTTTAATTTTGCGAGGATGCAGTTCGAAAAGTCGCTATAGGCCGATGATTCATTTTAATAATAGAAGTTTACTTGAATCGGTAAAATTATATGATTTTTTTTCCTTTAGTTGATTTTCAGCTTCAATGACTCGGCAATTACGCGATTGTTTATTTAGATTTTAATATGAATGTATGATGCGTTTTGGAGTAGTTGACCTGATTGCTCCGAAATGTTTATCAATACAAATTGACATAAAGTCAAATTAATTTTTCTATGAATTACTAAAAATCATGTTTTTTTTTAAATATACCAAATGTTCAATACATTGAAACTTTAGTCTTTAGAAAATTGAAACAAATAATTTTTAAATATTTATAAATATAATAGAAACTTAAATTAGAATATTTTAGTATTACTTTTATATAATTATTAAATAATTGTTTTTACATAAATTTTAATATTTAATTTTTTTTTATTTAATCTTGTAGGTGGCTCACCAAATTTGCTAGAAGAAATTCAACGTTGTGAAATATGCGAGCAAAAGTTTCAAACTAAAAAAGATCTTCAAACACATGTGCTCATTCATTTGGGCAAACCTCGAGTAGTATTAAAGAGAATAGCAAACTTAAAAACGGCACGTAAGGAGTCTAACGATCAATATTGGCTGGAGGCACAACAAAAAGGCAACCTGAAGATTACGTTTAAAAGACAGAGTCCAGTGTGTGACTCTTTAAAACTCAAACTGAAGAAATCACCTATCTCTGAAGGTTTTACAGTAGTTAGTAATAATTTAGATTTCGATAAAGAAAGTTATACAAAGCAAGAAGACGAGCTGGCTGAAACACACGAGAATGACAGCAAAAGTGACTCGGAGGAGGAAAAAACCACCGAACAATCCTTCGAGAACGTGATGCTAAATCAAGAGGTATGACTTTTGATGACTTAATTATTTTTACGTTAATACATTTATTAAATTTTCTAGTATAATATTTATATATTTTAAATTTATTACAGAACAATTATGATGATGAAAATGACGATAACTTTGAATCTGAACCTGACCAGAATCCTTTAGAAAATTCAGAGAGACCTTTAATGGATAATAACGAAGGGGATTCTGGGGTTGGGAGTGATTTTGTTAATCCATTAGAAAGAGAAGATCAAAATGTTGATGATCTACAAACAGATAATAACAGTAATTCGGATCATGCTGAATTAGCTGAAAATGAAGATCCTGAAGAATCTGATGCTTTGGAAGCAACGTGTAGAGAAACTATAGAAAATTTGAAAAAACTGGGTGAACAATCAAGGTATATATAATTTACACATTAATTACTCATTAATTCATGTAGGGAGCAAATACATATTGATGACTTCATTCATATTATTAAGCAACTAATTATTTTATTTTTAACTCTTGGAAGACATGCATGACGTCTTATGGTGTCATGGTTCAAATTACCAGTATTCAACTTTGATTTGCTTCTAAGCTAAGGTCTACAATCACTTCAATAGAAATAATGAGTTTTCAAAATATTTCAAATTCCTGCTCTCCAAGGGTTAAATAAAAAAAAATATAATTTTCAGGAAAAAAAATCTGCTTTAATTATTTACATGTTGTCTTGTAGCGAACATATTGATTAATTTTTTTAAATGTTAGAGTTTACATGAAATAATTAATGTTTTCTTAAATTTTAAATTTGATTAAAAATTAATCTTAATTTTTGAATGATTTTTCATTTAAGTTTTATAGAAATTTTGCTCAAATTATTTTTTTCTTTGATTTTGCTAAAATTAGTTATAAAAATTAATTATGTTTTATATTATTTTGATATCAGAAAATTATTTTCTTGTTCCTTATGCATTTATTAAATTTTAGTTTGCCATTTTTGTTCATTCGCTTCATCTAAACCTTGATCGTTTACACCATTAGGTACATTAGTTCTAGATCCTCCGAACTTCTAAATACCAATGAAACTCCTGCTGATGATGAAGAAGAAGAAACTAATAATGAAGTTGATGAAGCTGAAGAAGAAGAAGATGAAGAAGAACAAGAAGAACAAACATCACACACAATTGAAGAACTTCAAAGAAATAGTGAAATTAGTATAGTTCCGAAATCTGCTTTAATGCCCGAACAACCAGTTCATTCATCACCAAGGTCAGAAACGGAAATTTTACCTGTAGGAGGTTCTGGTGCTAGTTTTAGTTGGAACAAAATCAGCGAAGAATCCAATAGTAGTCATAAAAGTAGAGATAGTCATGACGCAGAAAAAGAAAATACAGAAAATGCAGACAGTTCTTCTCTTTTACAAAATTTCTTATTGGAACAGCAACGCAATCAAAATGAATCCAACTTGTCCAGCAATGCACAATCATTAGAAACTGAATATGTTTCATTAGAAAAACTAGCTGAAACCGTTAACACGTGTCGTGTTTGTAATGAAAAATTTAAAGATTTAGCCCATTTAGATTCACATAGATCTAAAGCTGGTCACTATCAGTGCAATGTACCAGACTGTAGTTCATTGGTTTTCACATCTCCATTGGAAGTATCAGTACATAAAGCTCAAGCTCATGGAGCACCGGTCTCTCCAAATGTTAGCAATGTATCACCTCATCATTTATCACAAAATTCTCCTCACTCGCATTCGCCACATATGAATCAAAGTTCTCCACATTTAAATACGCACTCCCCTCATTCACCAAGTGTACAGTCCATTCATCAGTCACAAAGTTCACCAATAACCTCACCTCATAATAATTCTCCTTCATCCTATAGTTCTCAACTACCTCCAGTTTATCCACCTGTAAATTTAGAACAATTACCGGCACCGGTCCAACAATTAGCACAACAAGTACAACGAATGCCACTTCCACAAGTACAGTTACCGCCTGGTGCTATGCCTCCTGGTATGATTCCACCTGGACCTAATTATTATCCACAACCACCTGGTAGACCACCAATGTATAGGGTACAAGCTCCTGTACATTACCCACCCCATATGGCTCATTTATATCAACAGTATAATAGTAATCCTTACCAAATGAGTATGCAACAACAAATGCAATCACAAATGTCCCAGCAGATACCAAGAGGAAGGTACCCAGCTGTAGTACCAGGTCAAAGGTATTTATAACAGCTTATTTTTAATGAATTTTGTTCAAAACAAATTTACTTTTATTATAATTTTATAGAAATTTCACTTAAAATAAACATAAAATAAGTAATTGAATTTCATTACTTTGTTTTTTTTTTAAATGAATAACTTATACTTAATAATTTCAAGAAAGTTATTAAATTTTTTCTTTTAAATTAGTTGCTAAAACTTTAGCTTAAATATATTTTATATCTACCAAAACTTTCTCAATTTTATGGTCTATAATAAAGATTATACAGTAAAATTTATGACTTATAAGGTACTTTTTTTGTTATATCCAATTACTTTAAAGAGTAAGTGTTCCATAACTTTTAATGATGAATGAGCAGCTATAAATTAGTTTTTTTTAAATCTTTATTAAAATTTTGAAAACAATATTTCAATTTTAATCTACTATTAATAATTAGCAATCATGTTCTTTAATAAAAGTTAACATAAAAAAAATGAAATGTCCTTATTAGGTAATAGTTTATATCAATAATTGTTGAAGATAAATTCATTTGTTATTCTATATTTCTAAGGAGTGAGTAATAATATTATGCGCTTATGGTATAAGGAAAAATTTGTTTAAGTTGTAAGATCTGCCATGATTATCTTCATAATATATTATAGATATTTTTTTTTGTATGATATATTATCGATATTCATCAAATCGTTTTTAAAATTATGCAAGTAAATATTATAACTATTCTTTTGTAATATTACTATTCTTACTATAACAACTATTTTATTTTACATTGAAAATCTTATTTTATCATAACCAAAGTGAATACAATAATCTTGCTTTTAATTTTTTTTATTTGTATTCATTTTTACTTTGAAGATGAAACTAATAAAAAAGAAATCTAATTTACCAATAATCTAGAATTTGTAACAATATATGCTATCTATAAAATATATAGTTCACGTAGTTTTAATAAGTATTGTATATAGTATATGTTGAAAATGAAATTACATCCAATTGTTTATACTGACCATTAAATAACCTAAAAGTATCCTTCAAATCACTATTCTTGAATTTAAAACTCATTTAATATCTTACAATCAATATTATTATGATACTAACAGTTATTATTTTCAAAAAACAAATTTTTGTCCTTGTTGAACATACTTTATGTCACGATCAAACTAAATATCACTGTTTCTGAAAGAAACCACGACAAATATTATTTCGTGTATTATTCAGAAAATCTTAATAGTTCCGGTTTAGTTGAAGTAGCTTTCTGCTAATTCTTGGTAATAAGTAGTTTATTTGTTTCATGATAAAAAGTTATGAATGTAATAAAAAAAACGTGATAGTATTTTTTGTTCGCAACGGTAACTGAAACTGATGTGTTTGAAAAATTTGCTTATGATGATAAATATTTACAAACAATAGTTTGTTTTCATTATATACGAAGTAATAAGTGCTAATATGTGCATATGATAATCTTGTATTAATTGTATAAAAAGGTAGATTGAATATTAAAAATCTAATGTGTAAGATTTATAAATTTAAAAAGTTTATTACTAAAAACTTACAAAAAATAACTAGCAAATAGTGATTTGAAAAAGAGTGAGTCTAGGGAGACATAATAGCGTACGCGAAATAAGAATAGACACTCCGTTTGAAAAATGGTGACATTTTCAAATAACGATTTTTTATGTTCTTTTTTATAGTGTTATATTTTCTTTATAGAATTGTTATGATTTCTTCTGTTAATCAAAGAATTGTTTTTCATTTGTTTTCTTTTTTTTATAATAACTAAAAATTATGGATAATAAATTAGTAGACAATACTTATCAAAATATTGTTTTGACTGATAATTTAAAAATTCAAAATTATTAATTAATTAATTTTGATACTAGAGCACCAAGAATGTCACAACAACCACCTTCCCCAGCACAGCAAGCAGCATTGCAACGAGCTCGTTTAAAAAGACCTATGCCACCACAAGCTGTATCGATGCAACAATCAGCACCACCTAAAAGACGTATGGATGTATTATTACCTGATCGCAATGAAGATGCTGATTGTCATGTCATTGCACAACAAAAAAGAAATGATGGCTTGCCTGTCATACAAAATGTTCAAGGTGGAACTTCTGTTCAGCCAACAAGTAGAAGTGATTCTACCATACACCTTACAGATTCAATCACATTAAGTGTTAGGCAGCCTGGTATGTAAAAAAACTTTATTACTTATTAGTATTTTTTTTTACTCTTGAGTTTGTATTTAATGTTTAAAAGTGAAGACATTGTGAAATTTCAGTTTTTATTAAATTTAATTTATAATATTTATATTTTAAACTAGTATAAATTCAATGGTTTTTTTTTTTTTGATAATCTGTTGAATATTGGTACAAATAATTATGTTATTAATAATTATTCATAACAAAATATTTATAAAAATACAATCTTTTAAATTCAGTTAGCCAATTACATGCATAACATATCAGATAAGTTTCAATTATTAAAAGCTTTTAAACATTGTTATAAACAAAAGAAACTGATAAAAAATAATCAGCTTTTTCTAGTACAAAGTTATAGGTGTTAAGAAATTTTACTTATTATTAAGTTTGTTATATATTCATTTTCAAACATTATTATTCATAATTATTTTCTTATTGTTAAAATTTATTTCAAAATTATGTTATTTCCAAAATTTTTTTAAACTTTTTTTTTTATAATTTATGTGCACTTTTAGTTATTCTCCTTATTTTAAATATTTAAATGGCAATAGTTATCAATGGAGAAGTGCACAAATGCGAAAAAACATGTTTCTTTGTTTACTAATTCATAAAGGTCATAATCCAGCACAAGTCAATGCAATGGTACAAGGTGCAAAGAAACCTGATGCTTCAGCTGTAGCGAATGTTCTGGCAGCTCGTGGAATAACTGTCACTCCAGCAGCTAATAAAAAGTCTCTTGAACAAAATAATCAGACTCAACAACAGCAACAGCAGCAGCAGCAACAACCGCAAGCACAGCAACAGAAGCAAGTGAATGTGTCAACTCTGAATTTGAATTCTGCTATATCCATCATTCCAGCTTCAAGTGCACAGAGAAAGCAACAAGAACCACAAGGTCAGTTTGCTGTACCACAGAACAAACAAAGTAAACAAGTTACAAATGAAGTTGAACGACCACCTAGACCACCAACAGTTGATTTAACTCAAGATACACCTCCTTTGCAACCAATTGTAAGAAGAGGCAGACCTCCAAGGTAATTATAATAAAACTTTATTATCTTTTCATAAAACTTTTTAGTTATCAAATTAGTTTTAAAATTCAATAAAATGATAATATAATTGATTTCTTTGGCAATATTTTGATATAATCAATTTTTTTTTTTTTTTCTAGAATGCTACAATCACTGACCTGCCAAGTATGTGACAAGCGTTTCCAGAGTCAAGAGATATTAACTCAACACATGGCATCGCACAGAACAACAAATAAATTGCTTCATAAGTAAATATCAAATAAAATATAAAAAAGATCATATTAAGTTATTTTAAAACATATCAGTATTCTAAACAAATTTTTTTTTTCTAGATGCAATTTGTGTCCAGCACAATATCCGACAGCAGCTGCCCTCGCCACGCACAAAAAGACGTACCACAAGGAAGTCGATACTACTTTACAAAATAACAATATTGAACTCGCTTTACCCGTAGTTGACCTAAAATCGCCCAATACTCTAAATCGATTAGCAAGTCTAGGCATACAGAGTTATATACCATTGTCGCAATTAAGTGCTCAAACAGGCGGTTACTTTGCTTTACCGATAGTTACGATAGACGGTGCGCGAAATCCGAATACGTGTAATCTCGGTGCCTTAGGCGCCACATCGATTCTAAGTCTTGGGCCTCTCAAGCACCTGTCTAATAGGTAACTTGGGAAAAATTTTTAAGAAGAAAATAGTCACAAAAATTGCGAATAGAGTGTCGATATTGTTATATTTTTTTTTATTTAAACGGTATTAGTGAATGAGCAGGTTTACAATGAGATAAAAATTTATGACGTATTCAAATGAAATATTCTTTTAATAAAAAGATGACATTATATAATGTTAATTAAATTACTTTAGAAATTTATAATGTAAATCAAGTGACGTAAATCTATTGACTTTATAAATATTGTATTTGTTTACCTGTTAATTCACTAATGTTCTTGCATTACACAGTTATGAATGTTTTTGTTTGATCTCCACAAATATAACGAGTGCTAAACAAAGAAAGTTTATACTGTTACATATTTAAATGTCTTTTAATCTTAAAGTAAAATATACAAAGGATTAAATTACTTTTATTATTTTTGTAATCAAAAATATTTTTTTGCGTGAATCAAACAAAAAGTTCTATATATGAAGAGGATTTAGATTCATATAATAATTAATTTTATTTCAAAGTGTATTTTCTGAAATCGATGATTGAAACTAAATATTTTTATTTAATGCTAAAAAAATTAAAATTAAAAAATTTTTACAAGTTAATGTAAAAAAGTACATAACTTGATGTTAAGTTGGCTAAACATTTCCATTTTAAGAATATCGTTAAATTTAACAATTTATGTATGAATTATATGTAATAATTGAACAGCTTAAATTACTGTTCATGCATTCATCTTTGCATGTAAAAAAGGCCAAATTCCATAAAAGTGATTCAATGATTAGTTAATTTATTATACTTATTTTAAAACAAAAATGATTATTTAATATCCATGACTAACTGATTGATTTTCAAACTTTTTCAAGATTTATTGTAAGATATAACAAGAATTTACATAATTTATAAGCAAACATGATCAGTATTTAACGTAAATTTTGTTTAATTTTTCAAGAATTGAGATTTTTTTATTTATCATATCAAAATATAATCTAATGCATTACTTATGTTGTTAATTTCATCATAATATATAGTTATTTTTAAACAACATAAGCACAAAAAAATTCAAAAATAATTCAATAAATAATTCTCAATCTTTGTGTACATGTAACGAAACTGAAAATGTAAAAATTATATTAATTTTCGTTGTAAGTTCGCTTTGTCTTACATCAGTTTCTCTTTAAAAACTGCAGATACTTGGCAGAAAGTAAAACATTAAATTTGTGTAGGTACTTATGTAATTTTATTGCGTCTGTACTCTTAATTCTTTATACACTTCATTTCAATAAGTTTTTTTCATCTATTCTCATCTCTCATAATTTTTTATTCCATTCAATACTTATTACTATATTAATGTTTAATGTACATAAATAAGAAAAAGAGAAACGTTCCTTCAAAGATGTTTTGAGAGATCTTAAAAATAATGTAGAACAGAACTGATATATAAAAAGCAAAACCTTAAGACTTTGTAAATATGTGTACCATAATAAGAAAAGTACAATAAGTGCTGTAACAGTGAAAGCAGAAATAAAAGATGTTTGAGCTAAATTATGATAAGAAAATATTCAAATTAAAATATTTAAAAAAATGTTATTATAAGTATTGAGTAAACAATCGAATATTTTTTATTCAAACGAAAAAAACACTTTATGTAATTCTTAAAACACTATTCTTTATTTAAAAATATAAGCAAAGAATATTTTCTTTGCACAAAAGCGTACTTCAAAAATTTGAACGTTTAATTGCTCCTAGTGCAACATCATTCTTTCACTGTGATAACAGATGCAATGTAATTGCAGTTACTAATAGTTAATAACTTCGTTATTTTATGTATACGTCTAGTAAATAACAAAAAAATTTGCGGTAAATGCGTGTGTGCATAATGTATGATAAGAATTATTATATTGATCAATTAGATGTTAAAAAAAATTTGAATTTTCTATGACATTGATAAAGAGAAAAATTGTTTTATTCTCACTTTTTTAAAGACTGTTAAAAAACAGTAAATAAAATATATAACTTTACTCCTGGAAGTTTATTCTTCCGCAATGACGTTTTACGACTCTAAGATAAATACAAAAGGCAGCAATGTACATATTTACATAATAAATAAATATATATATACATATATATTATAATATAATTGAAAACGAATGCATTATGTATGTGTGATTTGAAAATTTCTCTGAGGCTTAATTATAGGAATTGCATATCTGTATTTTTGTAAAAACAATAAATCATGCTACCTATGTAAAGATATGATCTTTCATTTATATTAAAACTTGTACAATTTGCAGTAAAAGATAATTGAATATTTATATCTCGTTTATCATTTTTTTTGTTTATCAATTAATCCTATATAACATTCACTGTGCATTATATTCTTCGACTGTTCTTTGGCTATAATTTTAAAATCTTGCGGATTATACCGAATGATTTCGTTGCTATATTCCTTTTTTCATTGGAGAATTTTGAAATCTCAACTAAAGAATAGACAAAGAGGATATCCCCTGTATCGTATCCTATCTAAATTATCGCTTTTTTAATATTTTTATATTAAATAGTAAAAAATTAAACATATTAGTATGCTAATGGCAAATAATAATAAATTTTTTTAATCTCCGCGCAAGTTATCTCAAATTAATAATTATATGAAGAGTTCTACGTTATCTACTATTTGGTTTACCTGCTATACTCCATTGGCGGTGCGATCAGCCGCATGTATTTTGGAGTATCCGAATAGTAATTTTAGTATTTCACTTGATTAAATAATATATAACTTCATAAAACTACTTCTCTTCATCGTAAGGATAAGATTCTATGAATTCTTTCTAACTGGGCTCGAGTTAGTTTTATTCGATTTAATGTTACAAAGTACAATTATTTGAGGTTATGATAGTGTTTTCAATTTTTAAATATTTATTGAAGTTTTAGTAATAATATTCCTTGATAATACTACATAAATACGTGAAATTTTTATTTCATCTGTCATTAAATTAAGTATTTTCAAGAAATTAAAAACTGTAAAGGTAAGAGAAATTTATACTTGCTAAAAAGGTAAATCTTTGCATCTTTTATTGCAATGTTTTGAATATTATAGTTTACGTTCCTTTTGAGATAAAATTAATTGATAAAATATGTACAATTAAGTAAAAAAAGCTACTGCAATTCATTAATTCATTTATATAAACAACTTTATTCAACTTTTAATAAAATCATTAAAAATATTAAAAATCTTAAGTCATTAATGACTTAACTATTAAATATTAGCATTGAATTAGTATTGAGTATTAATATTGTTCAGAATATATAAGAGAGAAAACTGTAATATTAAATATTTTTAGAAATCCATTAAAGCATTGGACAAAAATGCTTACTAAAAGAGCGAAGAATAAGTTGTACGATGCAGTTCATAAAACATGGGTTTACTCATGTATGGGTATCACTGGCGTAGCTTCAGCTTTCATAGTTTTTAATTTATATTACTACTTTACGAATGTTAGACCTATTAAAAATGAATTGGAAGAACGTTTTAAAGAAGAACTTCTGAGAGAAGGTAGAACGCAAACCATTAATGCTGAAAATACACCTGAATTGTAAAAACATGTAAATACTTTAGTTGATGGATTAAGAATACAATGCTTTTTTTAGATTTAAATAAAGAATCTTCTGTATATTTGTAGGCCTGCATTTATATTTTTTAATGCAAAATAAAAAAATGAATAAATTTTATTGTAATTTATAAAACTTAATTATATGTAAAAATAAAATATCATGTTTTTATTGACACAATGTAGTTATAAATTAAAAATGTTGATTCTTGTCGTATTTTATTTAACAGTTTTAATTTTAATATGAATGAAAAATGTTTTCATTAAAGGGAAGGGAATCTTCATAATAAAATAAAAGACTTGTTTTCATTTATAGATGATTGTATATTCCAAATTGCATAGAAACAGTTTCTTTTTGTAAAAAAAATTAATTTTCATTTTTATAAGTACAGTTGCTCGAACATTTTAATACAAATACATATCAATATTTGCACAAGTTTACATCTTTTTTTAGAATAATTTTCGCGTGACATGAAAAATAGTACGATTTCTTCAAGGGAGATGAACTTGTTCATAATTTCTTGCAAATTGGAAAGTTATGATTATGATAATGCTATATATATATAACTTAAAGTCTAAATTATAAAATTTGTATTTAAATAAACATCTTACTTGTAATATTTACACTTATTCTAAATTACAAGTACATAATTCGATTCATTTGCACTGTGAATCTTAATTTATTTCTTTTTAAATGAATGAGATTACTTAGGTTTATACTAAAATATCGTTTCTCAATGGTTTTCGTTATATATTCTTAAATTTAGTAAAACACAAATTAAAATTAATCAATTGTAACATTGAGAAACAATTCTTAAAAACATGTTTTAAAACATATTTATAATTTAAAGTATTGAATAAATTAATTTTTTTAAATCCTCAATCATTTAAAAAGATGAAAATTAGATTAGGCAATTTGCAAGAATTAAAGTATTTTACTCTTATACATGAGTAATATAACTTTACAAAATATGGATTGCGAGTCTTATACTTAGCATTAAATTTTTTTTCTGCTATTTACACGGAGAAAATCGTTAAATCCGAAATAGAAAAGAAATATATTACACAGAAACATGGAACTAAAAATGTCTGTCCCGCAGCAAAATACATTATAGCGGAATGTTCACATTCGTAACTTTCATTCTTGACTTAAAAGTCACTAACTTTCTTTTTCTTTGATAAAGAAAAAAAAATAATTTGCACGTACCCTCTATAACTTCGTTATAAACACGTGAAACCTGTTTTTATTTATCATTTTGAACAACAATCATAATTAATTATTACGCTTTTAAGAATATACAGTTTTTTTCGATCACGTTTAATCTCTATACGCGGAGCTTATATTTTTTAACTGGTTGAGTGATAAATTTTAAGTGAATGGTTATCATTTTTTTTACAAGAAAATAGAGTTATTAACCATTTTTAATTTAGAATTATAACTTTATTTTTAAATTAATGATTCAAATAAAATTCTGTCTAAATTTATTTACATATCATTAAGATTATTTGTTGATAGTACTTAAACCAACTTCTTTTATTTTCTTTAAGACAATATCACTTAACTAGTTAATTCAGGGATGTGCAATATTAAGAATGTCACATTCATAATTTGACCATTCGTAGTAAAAATATCGTTTTACAATAAACCGGCAATACGATGAAAGTTTATGAAACACTATTTTGCAAATATTGATGTTCATTAAACATTAAAATTATAACATTATTAATTACCGGTATATCGTTTCTCTCTTTTCATTTTTTTTACAGTGAGACTAAGATAATTCACCTTTGTATAATTTGTCGCGAAAGTCTTTTCCTTTTTTTACGCACACAAATAACACTCACTATCGTTTACGCATATGTGTCTCAGTCACGCAATCACGCGTTCTTTGAATAACCTCTGCAGTCTTGAGTGCGGTGAATTATCAAGGTTCCACTGAACCTTTTTTTCTAAATCTTTGAATATGAGAACGTCAAATTTTGCACACATCCAAATTTAACGCGCTTTATACGCTACCACTCGATACAGGACTTGTACTCGTCGAATCTGTCCTCATAGAGTCAATTTTTGCAACAATTTTTAATGCTGGTCCGAGTTTTATACTCATTGCAGACATAAGATGATCCTCTTTAAGTAGCATTAAAGCTTGACCATCGATTTCTTGAATAGCAAAATCTTCTGCGTAGTCTGCACAACCCGGTAAATTGCGTATGAAATCGCAGACTTCACCAACCTGAAGGGTAAGAATAGATTACAAAAATGGTACTTTATGAACGATTATTATAGAAGTATATTACTTTTATGTATATTAAAATAAGAAACATACCGTCCATTTGACAGGATTAATTTTTGGCAAGGATTCTTCTACGACAATGTTGTTGGGTAGACCAGCCAATGTTTTGTCTTCTCCATTTTTCTTAATTGCGTCATTGTCATTTTTAGTATCAATATCCATTTCAGACCATTGTTTTTCTCCATTATCTCGGATTTCTTTCTTTTTCCTAATAGCAAAATTATTTTATTACAAATTATGATTCATAAGAAATTTAAAGTCATTGATTAAATATAAATTTTAAAACTTACGATTTAGCACAAGTAGTAGAACAATATCTATTAAAACCTTTCGAAAATTTGTCTTTCTTTTTAATATTTTGATCATCTAAAGTAATGCCACACGTTTCGCACTTTCCGCTCTGTTGATCTCCATCCATAGAATAATTATTAGCTTTCTTTTCTGTATTAACGAATGATTGGATTAATGCGTTGCAAAAAAAGTAAAATAGAAAAAAATTTCAAAAATAATTATTTAATAAACTTACTTTTGTTCGGTGGCTCCTCATAGTTTTCTTTGTCAGCAGAATTATTTCTGCTGATGTTATTCGTTTCTTGCGTTATTCCATTCACCGATGTGCGATTCACAGCGAACGGTTCTGAAGCTGCAGAATCAAATATTTTATAAGTTAAACCTTATAAAATAAATTATTAACGTTATTTATAATAATTTTAAGATTATTTAAAATTAATTATTTACCTTCTTGTATAACAAAGCCTTCAATAACATGTGTAAGAACTTGAGGTTTAACCATAGCTTTCGGAGGTACTTGTTTGTTACTGACTGTCGTGGGTAACGATTCCAAAACTGTCGTTTCTTCACCGATGTTACCATTTGTTATCGAATTTACGGCATTCGCAAGATTGATTAATGGATTAGTCGATGCTTTGTCTTCCAATTTCACCGTCGCTGATTCATGATTCTCTTCTTTAGCATTCTTCTGATCCACTTCTATTTTAAAAAAGTTGTTCATTATTAAACTATTTTAAGTTATATAATAAAACATTTATTTTCACAGTAATTACTGATAAAAGTTCCTTAAGCCTGTTTTTTATTATGTTGATATCTTTATACATTATATAATCATTTAGAAATTTTTAAAAATAAAAAAAGCGGACTGTTAATTTTTTTTAAATTTAAATTATAATACTTAAAAGGTAATGTTTTAATTTCAAAAAAATTTACTTTCTTAAAATTCAATAATCAATTCACTTTATATAAAAATAATAGAGTCATATTTTCCTAATGATAGTTTTAAAAAGTTTAAAACTTTTATTAAAAAAAAAAATACATACCTGCATTATTACTCGTATCCATGGGAGTTGCATCTTCACCATTAGTTACAACTCCATTTGCTTCTTTCTTTGAAGGTGTTATCGCGACTTTATTTGCATCTTCAATACTAATTGGCGTTGCAGCCGGTGGTGGTGGTTGCATCATAGGTTGAAGTTCAGCAGCACGTTCTGGCGACGTTACTAACATCGGCATACTTTGGCCTTGTTCCGTTGTTGGTTGTGCCGCGGCTTGTTGTAATTGCGTAGCAGCAGCGGCGGCAGCAGCTTGAGCTTGCATTTGCTGTTGAGCTGCTGCAGCTGCAGCTGCTGCTTGAAGTTGATCTGTTTGTGCTTGGCTAACAATAGGTAATGCTTGAATTTGACCAGGAAGTTGAGCACCACCAACCAATTGATTACCAATCAAGGCGGGATTTATAGAAACTACTGGCATTATTGGACGTTCACCACCTAAGACCACATTTTGTTGAGTTTGTGCTTGTTGTTGTACTGTCATACCTGTCAGAAAAAATATGATTTTTTAGGACGGCAAACGGAGATATTAATTTTGTAAAAGGACATATAATATTAAAAAAAAAAAGTGTCCAGTATATAATTACGTTTTGTAAGTATTAAATTAAAAAAAATTTATTTTTAAATTTTAAATATTTTTACAACGTATTCAAAAAATTAATTATATTATCTTTCTATTGGACAATTCGTTTCGTATCATAAAATGAAACGTTTTTACGTACGTTATTACAATATCTTTTTCCGAATATTTTTAAAATATTTCGAAACCGTTTATTTCATTACCATAAAGTAAACCTTCATAAATTTTGTCAGCTCCTCCTTCCAAAATTTTTTGTATAAAATAAATGGAGCCATTAAAATTTACAAAGTATCCCTAAATTAGTTAAGCCGAAAAAGAGTCATTAAAAACTCTTTTGGAAAGAGTCCTAATAATTCGTAGCAATTAAACATCTGCTTTCGCCGATTCGTTTATTTGGGTATTCTAGAGATCCGTTTTTATGACATCGAAGTGAATAGCTAACGGTCTCGGGATCGTTTTATGATATTACCTGCTATTTTTCATAAATTCGCAAGGTAAACTTTTCATATTACATTTCCATATGTACTAGATGTGTTCTTAAATGTTTTAGATTTTGAAACTAAGATTGACTCACGTTTATTTGCTTGATGATATAAATAAAAAAATTGAGAAATATTTCTTTATAGACAATAATTTACAACTGATTATAATTTACTGGGATGAATTAAATAACAATTTATAAATTTATTTACAAATTTATATTCAGAGTTAAATTTGAAAGATTTGAAATATTACTTTATTATGAATGAAAAATAAGTGAATAATTAAAAATTATTCTCAGTATTTTCTATTTTAGATTATCACTGACCCATAAGAGGTTTTGGTTGGATTTGTTGTGGCGCCTGTTGGGCCTGTTGATATTGTTGATGTAGCTGTTGTTGTTGTTGAATCTGTTGTATGAAGATCTGCTGAATTTGCTGTTGTTGCTGCTGATGAGCTTGCAGTGCCTGTTGTTGGGCTTGTTGTTGTTGTTGGACTTGCTGTTGTACCTGCTGTTGCGTCTGTGCCTGTTGTTGATTCTGTGCTTGCTGTTGCTGTTGTTGAGCTGCTTGTTGTTGTTGCTGCTGCTGTGCTTGCTGCTGGGGTGATTGCATAACGGATTGTTTGTTTTGTTGTTGGCCAGCGAAATTTTGCTTGTCAGGGGTGGTCATGGGTGAGCCGGGTGGTTGCGCAGAAGTTGCCGTACTCGTTGCGACGAGCATTTTATTATTAGTCCCGTTATTATTAACTGTAGCTTGTACTGTGCTACCTTGTTGAGACTGCATAATCATTGTCGCGTGCTGGACATTTGCATTGTTTTTATTTTGTGTTGCGTTAACTGTTGCATTGTTAACAGCGTTGCCTGCTTTTGTAACTGTCACATTGATGGCGTTTGGACCAGGACTTGTGCGAACCACCGGCTTACCACGGCCTTTGCCTGTGCCTCCACCTCCTTTGCCACTCTGAGTAGAGAACGATTGAAAACAAACAAAACAATAAAACAATAAGCATGCTAGTCCGATTAAGCGTCTCTTTTACTCTTATTTCGCCCCGGCACTTTATTCTTTCTCTTTTTTTCTTTTTTCAGAAAGAAACGAATCTTTGATGTTTGCTTATTAATAACTGTTTAAAATATTGAAACAACGTATATAAAACTGACATTTAAAATTTTTAAATTGAGAAATTTTAGTAGCAATTCCTACAAATTTTTTTTCAAATTATAAAAATAAATACAAGATGTTTTTTTTTTAAATAAAATTAACAATTTAGAAATCGATTGCATAAAATTTAGTATAATCCAAGCAGGTTTTTAACTTTTCAAATTGAAAATTATCTTCGAAACAAATTAGAAATTCTGTTAAATTTTTTCTTCATAAATCAACGAATTTTTTTAATTTCCAAAGATTTATTCCTTTCCTAATCTTTGTCAAAAAGAAAAAAAGAAAAATCGAAATAAAATGAAAATGATAACTTATAACAAACGACGTTGATAAGATCCAAAAAATAAGAAAAAAAATTTAAATAATAAAATCAAATAATTAGTTCTCTTTTACATGCTCAACATAATTCTAAATATACCTGTGCATGTACAGTTGCTTGTACACCATGATTCGTCTGCGTAGAGACAGAAGGCCTAATATTGGCTGCTTGGACGCCTTGTAGTGATGATGGTAAAATACTAAGAGGACGTTGACTTACAACACCTTGTTTATTGGTTTGTTGTTGCTGTTGAATATTCATTACACGAGGTTTGCCACCTGTTGTTGCTATTTGTTGAACTCCTTGAATTTGCTGTTGCGCTGCCAAAGCTATAAATTGGTTTTTTAAATTATAGTTAATGAAATTTTTATATTAAATATTTTTATCATATTAAAGTAATAACTCAATTTATTTACCATTATGAGTCTGAATGGGTTGTGGACTTTGTATAAACATTTCGGGTTGTGTTGGATCTCTAATGAAAATTTGATTTGGCGCTGCGGTAAGCAACGTCTGTGGCTGAAGTCCTGTCCAAATACCTTGGGCAGCAAATTGCCATGGTGCGAATTGCATACCACGATTTTGACCTGCCTGGGCTCCAGCCGTACACGTCGTATACTAAAATTATTTTTAATATATTAAAATCAGTACTATAGACAAAATGAATAATGGTAATAAATAAATTAATAAATATCTTTTACCTTTTGTACTTGGTCATTTTTGTTATTGCCCTGTTGCTGCTGTTGTTGTTGAAGGGATGTCTGATGCTGAGGCAATACTTCAAGTTGTCCAAATACGAGTGTTTGTCCACCACCTGGAGTCGCAGATGTCGGAACGGGTATATAACCAGCAGGGAAACCTTGAACTTTAGCACCTCCAGTCCCAGGATGTGCACCACCTTGGCCTGTTGATGCTGTCGTTAACATATGCGGTGCTAATTGTGCACCTGTTTGAAATGGTTTGCCAGCAATGTTATTGAATTGCACCTAAAATGGTTTAATAAAAATATTTGTTATAAATAATTTGACATCATATGTATTTTAAAGGTTTATTTAAAATTAATTTTATTCTGAAGATTTTCTTTAACATAACTTTTTTTCTTGCACCAACTTGTTTAATTTAAAAAAAAAACTTTTTAAAAATCTATACCATAAAAACTCTATTATACAAACCTGTATAGGTGAAGGATTGATACCAGCGGGATGAGCAAGCAAATTGCCAGGCATAAGAAGTGGTGTTCCTTGGGCATTATAAAGTTGCTGTAGGTGATACTGGTTTTGCATTGGTTGCTGAATTACTTGTACTGCCTGAGGATGAGCAGCCATAGTTGTGATAGTAGTAGCACCTTGTTGACCAGATAATGTCATCGAAACACCACCCACTGTCTGTTGAGATTGTTGATGTTGCATTGATACTGCAACTGCATCCTGTAAATTTAAAATTACATTATCAATACAGTTCTAAAGTAATGATCGATGATTTGAAAATTAATGAATTGTCATTTTGTTAAAAAAGAATATTTGTTAACAAATTACAATCCAGTTTAAAAAATGTTAGTATTCTAAAAGTCTCAAACAGTTTTCAATGTGCTATTTTACAATCACTCAAATATTGTTTAAAGTTTAAATTAACTCATCTTACAGTTTGTTATTATCATTCTATTACTATATAGTAAAATTGTTTTTTTTATATTTTTTACAATTATTAGAGTTTGAATTATTTTTATTGATGAGTTGATTCAAACTTATTCTTTCCAAAAACGACTTTATGTTTATTTTTTAAAAAGTTTAAAATAGTAAATAGAAAGTAGTTTGATTTATAAATCTACAAAATAACTACTGTACATTTTTTAAAAGCTATGATAAAGCAAATGTACTTTTAATTGTAATCTAATGCAAATGTGTTCTAAATAAGAAAGTAAAGCAAAGATTAATTAATTCAAAGATAATATTATCAATAAAAAGAATTTTGATAAAGATATCCAAATTATTCTACGATTACATAAGTTAGTAGTATAAATATTTTGAAGGCTAATAGAATAAAATGATAAATATTGTCAATTATAATTATTTATCACTGTTAGGCACTTTGAGAATCCAGAAAAAATAATAGGATAGGTGAAGAAGAAACAGAATAACAAAAAAGTAAAATACATGCTGCTGCGGCATAATTGCTGCGACCTGCGGCTGAACTTGTACTTGTGTCTGTAATTTCTGTGGTCCATTAGTCTGCTGTTGATTTTGTTGTTGAGCTTGATTTTGTTGTTGTTGCTGTTGAGCCTGTTGCTGTTGCTGCACATTCTGCTGCATATCATGAGTCGTTATGATCATTTGCTGAGATTGTTGATTCTGATTTTGTTGTTGATTTTGTCCTTGTGATTGATCCATTTCTATTTGCTTGGTATCAGTCATGGTTATTGTTGATTTAAATTTTTTCACTTCTCCAACACTAGCTTAATTCTGAATTAATACAGACTCAGTCGAGTCTTGTTAAAAATAGAATTTGGTTTCCACGATAGAATCATTTACCAACTACATCTGAAAAACAAAAATAAACATTGTAATTATTAAAAAGTTTTTATATTTCAAATTATTTTATATGAATTACAATTAAATTTTTTTAAAGTTTAGTTTAATGATATGAAATTATTCAGTAATTAAAATATAGAAAATCTAACTTTTAATAGAGATTTTATTTTTCAATAATAATAAACAATTACTTATAATTTTTAAAATTTTATATGTAAATATTAATCTAATAATTTACATATTTAATCATGATTGTTGATTTTTTAAATAATTTTACTGATATATATACTTTTTAAATTTAAATAAAATATTGTATCATACATTTTCTCCAAAAAAAAAACTAAAATTTAAAAAGCAGAATAAAAATTTCGAACGCGATTTTCTCATCCAGAAAGAAAACAAAACAACAGCGCCAACAACACAACGAAAGAAAGCGAAAGTTATAAAGAGAGAGAAAGAGAAAGAAAGAAAAAGGAACAAGTGGCAAGTGGGGGAGGTGCACGCGCGAGACATTTAATAATCAGCAGATACGTCAGCAAAAAAGATAACCTTTTTTTTTTATCTTGGTGTTATAGACGAAGTAATAATGTGTGTGTCTTGTCTCTCTTGCTCTTCTCTGTATATACCCTCGGCTCGTATGCGCGTCCGCGAGTTCTCCCATGGCGTCTCGTCGCCGCGGGCACGCATACATTTTTTTCTTTATCTCATCTCATTTCGCGTTAGATTTAAGTGTTGAATATTATTGGTAAAAGCCTTATTTCAAGAATTTTGGAATTTTTAAAACATCGTCGAACATTTGGATTCTCAAGGTAAGGATGAATTTTTCGAAAAAGTTTTTAGGAAAGTGTTAAAATAGTGGTTAGCAAAACGTCTCTTAGACATAACCTCAAAAGAGACGCGCGGTTTCTCAATTGTTTGATCTTTAAAGTGTTTGTTTAATCACATTTTATTTATATTCGCTTTATTTCTTAAAAAAAGATGAATTCAATTATAAAGGGATTTTTTCACTAAAGAAAAAAGTTAATTTATTTCGTCAGGCTCGATGTATTGTTTTTTTTTTCAAAAGTAAAAAACGAGAATGGAATTTTTTTGTTTTATTTTTTTTTTAAATGATTGTTATCGGAAATATAAAGTATAAAGTGTGTCTTGATTTCAGTTCATAAGAAAAACGAAGGAAGGAGTTAGTTTTTATAGCTTTCTTAAGGTACTTCTAAACATGGTTAGAAAGACGATGCATCATGCATTTGGTAGTCAAGCGTCGGGATACTGCGAAGGTTCTCAACTCCCCTACGCAACATAATAACACGTATTTTTTAAAGATTTATGTTAATAAAGTTTAAAAAATTAATAAATTTAAAAAAGAAAATATTTAATTTTAAAATAACTCTATCTTGTTAAATTTTTAATGAAAATTTTTATCATTATTTGTAAAATAGTAAGAAATGATAACGATTCTTTCCGGCATTTGTTCCACGAAATAAAATGATAAATAAACATATTCTTCAGTAATGTACTTCCCCGTTAATAATAATTGAAAAAATAAAAAAAAGTTGTATGCCATAATCCTTATCTAATGATAAATTGTGTAATTAATTCTGGAAATAAGAGTTATATAAGCAAAAACGTATTTTATATCTGCAAAAAAATTGATAATATTTCAGTCTTGTTTATTTTGGGAAGATATTTATAACAATAAGGAATTTAAAGTTATTGTATTTTAATTTTTTTTTTATTTACAATATGATTTAACTTTTCTTCTGGAGACAATAGTACTACATAATTTGTATTTATTTAATATTGAATAAAAGAAAAAATAATTTTAGTTTTATGAATCAAATGATCTACTCAATAGAAATAAAATATAAACGCTAATATTTATTTATTACGAGTTGTCATCATTTTCACAATAAAAAAGCTTTAAATACATTATCGATTAAAAAATTGCAAATTAAATTTTTAAAATCAATTTGTTCTTACTGATATCATTAATAAACTAAAACTTAGTAATGACAAGAGAAATAGTTTAAATTATTTTTAGAAAATTAAAACACAATGTAATTATATAACATTCAGTAAGTTTTTACGTAGAAAATTATTTTGATTAATATAAAAAAAAATTATTACATAGGTACTGTTATAATGAAAATTCGCGTTTTTTATTTTGCTTTAAACGATTCCGTTTTTTTTTCTATTATCCAAATTAAAAATTCAATTTCACGTAATTATTTTAAAATCTTTTTTAACTAATACAAGTGATGTACTAGACACGTCATAATTAAATAATATTAACTACATTACGTTAAATCAAACTTTCGATTTAATTCAAATTTATATAATATATATAATGTAAGTGTACACGCGTGTGCAAGCGCGCGCATGTTTTTATGGTAAAAAAATTTGTACGTAGCAAATATTCCATGCGTAAAAGGTGAATTTTATAATACATGTGCGAAATTTTAACATGCATATGTTAATTTTCAGCACTGCTAGGGCAATTTTTTCACGAAGTCAAGTATGTCTCACAATTAAAATATATAGCAATCTTATCTATGGAATTTCTCATTAGCAGCTTGAGTATAGTAAGATTTATTTCTGATAATAAAAAAATCGATTACATGTACTTTATTTTTTAAACAAATCAAGGATTTTGTTACACGATAATTATCATAAAATTAAATATTAATACGTAAAAATTTTGATTTTAATCATCTGAACAAAACTCTAAAATAAATACATTCTAGAAAAATCGCGCAAAAAAACCTAATCTTTTCTAAAAAAAAAAAATCAGTTTAAAAAAATTCCATATTTTTGAGTTTCCCCTCATTTGAAAATTCGATGCGAAGAATACTATTAATACAATTACAGCTGTACAAAGCTTGAAAAAAAAAGAAAAAAAAAATTTTGTAGTGAATAGATAACAAACTATATTAACAAAGAATCTTACGTAAACATACTCCAAAATTCAAAAATGCCGAAGGCAAAAGATAATCAAAGGTCATCGACTTTGAAAACACTTCATGAAAGTAAAAAGGGTTTTCGTAACAGTTTAAATATTGCTTATGTTGCCGTTTCATTCAGAATTTGATGGAGTGCTTTTCTCTTGTCATTAATTATAATAAATAATCAAAATTTTTTGCTATTAAATTGCGAAAGTCAAGGTTTGGACAAAAAATTTAAATTACTGAGAATTAGATTGATTTTTTGATAAAAAATAGTTTAATCTTAAATACGATGTCAATAAAAAAATTTTTAAAGCTATGGTTACTTATGTTGTTTGTTTCAAATTTCAACTTTTTTCATCAAAATTAAAGTTTTCACTTCAGGTGAACCGAAGAAATATTTTCGATTTATTAATAATGCTTTTGCGCGTGATAAAGTTTTCGCTAAAAAACCTATTGCTGAATTTTCTTATATAAAAAATTTAAACGTTTTTTCTGTTTTTTTTTAAATTTATTATTTAATGATAATGTGCATTACAAATTTATCAACTTATTCTGTTCATTATTGCAAAATTAATAAATCATGTAAAAAAAAAAAACAATATAAGTTTTATTTAAGAAAATTTTGAAAGAATGTCTTGTTATAGTGGAACTTAAAGTCTTCCCAGACCGAAAACCTTTTTCTAAATTTCTCTATATTCGCATATCGGTCTAAGCTCGGTACAAAACAAAGGTTCTCTTTCTACAACTTTCCTACACTACAGAGTTTATGTTTACAATATATATCAGTGATATTTATTACATGCAATAAACGTTCGTTCATTCTCGGAACGGACTGTACGTGTACGATAAATATATTATGCCTGTAGTACACGGCAAAGCGTTTTATAATATCGAATTTAATTTTGTTCAAAAAGTTCTACTTTAATAACAGCTATATACACAACATTAACTCCCTCTCTCTCTCTCTCTCGCTTTAAAGTTATATATATTTAATTCAGAAAACATTTCTACACTCAATATATATGTATATCGATACTTTAAAACCAGCGTGGGGGTAATGGACTCTTCGCCGCGCGTTATATTCGTTATATCTGTCTTTTTATATATGCATTTAAAGCTCGGTAAATATCTATATATGTTTACGATATATGTATCAAATATATACATATATATATAGGCGATACAACATACATATGTATATATGGGTAAAGGTTGTGGCCTCGGCCGAGAAAATCAGGCGGAAGCAAGAGGCGCGCAAAGCGAGTTAAAGGAAAGTTAAGCGACCTAACCTCTTGTGTACTCTCGTGTCTCTCTATATATATGCGATCATTGTATATATAAATACTGAAGAGAATTGTACACGTATATATAGATTTATGGTATATATCAGCAAGAAAGCCGCATAAAAATATAAAAGTATATATACATATATATATATGAAACGCGGTCGGCCAAACTATACAAAAAAAACCGGTTTCTTTGATTCCCACGAATTTGTTGAGTCACATAGTAAAGTAGGCATTGCAGCAAAGCTGATTTTCCATCTATGTATATAGGCTTTTATAAGAGAAGTGTTTCTTTTTTTTTTTAATTCTTTTTTTATTTTTTTATTCTCGTTGTTTGTTGTTACTTGTCCTTGTTTTTAAAGTAAAGGTTGCAGAAATGGAAAAAGTCATATTGTTGCAATGATATCGTGTTGTAAGAATCGTAGTAAACTTTTTTTTTTTTTTCATTTGTCAGGAATATAATCTAAAAGTATAAAATGAAATTCAATTTATTCAGAGTATCATAGTGCGTTAAATTAAATCAACATTTGTCTCTGATGTCAAGGTGTATTTCGATGAAAAACAAAATACGCATGGTTTAGTTTCTTCGAGCAATAATGTCAGCTTTAACCGATGCATTCACAAGTGGTTGTATTGTTGATTTTTCCTGCTTTATAATAATCGACTTTGCTATATGAATTTCGTAAATATAAGCTTGCGGTTACACCGGCAATGAGAAATTATTTCTTTTATTTGAATAAAGAAAAAAAGCTACTTTTATTCTAGGAGAAACCAATGTATATATTCATAATGTTCGGAGCTATGTATTTTTCAAAAGTTTCGATTACTGTAATTTTACTGCCCCCTTTCGCAAGCTACTGTTGTTTTTTGTATATCGTTAACCACTTTTATAATATACAATAGTACAACCTGATGCTATTCATCGAAGTTTGGTTGATATAAAAAAAATTTCTTGAAAGTTCGTTAAGCATTGAATTTCAGATAATTTTTTTCAAAAAAAAAAATAGTAAGTGGTTTTAACGAAATTTCGTCATTTTGCCGAATATGGCCAAATTGTCTATTATTTTTAATTGGCACCGTCATTTGATATAAAGAAAAAAAAGCAAATTATTTTTCTTTATAAAAAATTACTTTTGTACTCTTTACTACTTCGTGCACTTCATAAAAGTACACAGAGAGAATTATTCTATAAAAATTACGGTAATCGTCACTTCAATCATGGGACATCTTGCACTTTTAGGATATTTTATAGAAACAACCTTTAAATATTATGATAGATATTGATAAAATTTAATGTTCGTCCTAGAATTTTCACGGTAACGGCTCGTAATTTTTACAGTACTTCTCCGTAATTTTTGTGAGATTTCATTATAATTTTTAAGCAAAAATGTTACTGTAACTTTTATGCAGAATTTCATTGTAAATTTTATAGAAAAATTCTCTCCGTGTAATGTTTTAAAATTCATGAATGAACCGTACAATTTCTAATTTCACCAGTCAATTTCATAATATAAAAATAAAATTCCGTACAAAAGCGTTGAATTCCAATGAAAAAAGCACCAGCTGAAAATTGTTTACCGTAGTAAAGTTTCATCGCTTGATACAAATCACTGTTATGATAAGCCATTATCGATATCAGCTTTCACGATGAATTGCATACGAGACGGAGATAAGAAATGAAAAAAAAAAAGAAGAAGGGAATAATACAAATGTTGTTTACTATCTTTTAAATCCACGCATACGAAACGTTGAATTTAATCTAAAGGATTTATGATATCAGTTTTGATTATAAGCAAAGAGACGCGAACGAAGTATTCCAAAATATTTTGGAATTTTCCAGAAATATTTGTTTTGCAAGAAGGAACGTTGATATTTCAATAAACAATTTTGAAAATTACAAATGAAAGTAGATGTTTTTAAATTATTTTGATAATGAGGAACGAAAATTAATAGTTCTTAACAATTATGAAAAGAATAAATTTGAAAAATTTTATTCTTATGTATAGAATTTGATATACTTAAAGTGAAAAAGTATTCGAAACTCAACATATCATAAGTTATTTCATTTCGTATTGTTGAAACTATTGTTAAAATACTTTTGGTTCTAAATAGACAATATGTGATTAAAGAATTTTATAAAATTTGAACTATTCTGATATTTTTTTTTTATAATATTTAATATTTTTCATTATTGGTATGATAAAATGTTTAAATTCATGGTTTTTTTTTTTTATTTAATTAAGAAATTATTATTTTAATCCTATAAATAATATCGTAAAATCTATTAAATCACAAGTACAGAGAGAAATTATTTTGGGTAAAATAACGATACTGTGTTTCAACTGTGTGGACTTGGTTTAATATAAAAATTACTGTATATATGGTAAGAATAATTTACTTTGTCATGTGAAATGTTTCTTATATGCGTAGCAATTTTCGCCATATGTATAATAATTTCTAAACAGAATCAAATCTTTCCCTCAGTCATTTGAAATACAGTAATTTTGCCCGTAGAATTTCTCTCCGTGTAATTTCAAAAGTAATTGACAATTTTTAAATTACGTGTTATGTTGGACAAAGTTCATCGACTCTAAACGCAAGTGAATCATTCTCAATTTAAAAAACGAAACTTGAAGTAGAGAGAATCCATCAATGTAGATACGATTACAAGTTGTAATAATTTAAATTCAAATATTTTTCTGAATTGACAATTTTAATTTGCATTTAGGCAAATTGTTCGAATTAAAAAAACGTCATTACGAAGAAAAAAACTAAAAATGAGTACGGATTTAAATGTTTATCTAAGAAATGAATAAAAAGAAATTTAAAATACAAGATTATAGACGGGTGAAAGCTAAAAATTCGAAACGAAAGTACATTAAACACTAGAATTAACTTTTTCGGACAATTTTCAGGTCACAATTTGTGATTTTTAAAGTTGAGAATCAACTTTCAGCAACTGTTAAATAAATATTTAACGTTCAAAATATAAAATAAAATAATAAGAGTTTAAAACCATTTCGGTCGAGAAATAAAGCTTAAATAAAAAAAGTATAACACGTGATATTACGTGAAATTCAGGATATTTAAAAAATTCAACCGTACAGTAGAAAACTTTAACATATAAAAGTAAAGTTTTTTTTTCAAGGACATTCTCTCTCGTCACTCAGCAAACCTTGTAATTCCAACGGCTGGCTTTAACAGCTGATTCTCTCTGTTTCTCTCGTCATTAACCATCGTGATCGTTTGAAAAATTGAAAAACCCAAAAATTATCCGTCGGCGTGTGTGCGCACACAAAAGTTTTCAAAAACGATAATGGGGGAAAAAAGGGACCAGTCTAACAATTTAGAGCCAGAAGAAAAAAAAAAGAAAGAAAAATAACTTTCGATCGATTGCTAAGAAGTCCGTGAAGGTATGAGGAACCGCAGGTATAATAAGCGAAGTCAGAAGAAGACAAAAACAAAATACCGGCCCATCCGAAGAAAGTTAGACCAGCTCGACCGAGAAGTCAAAAGGAGAGAGAAAAAAACCATCTAAACGACAGACGTATAGCGAAGGCCCAGAAGAGAGATGGAGATATATGTGTAAAAAAAAGATGGTTAGAGCCATAAAAAAGTATAGTGTCTCGACTAGAGATGCGATCCATCTTGGAAGTTATCACAAAACAAAATGTCGTCGTCCCTCGGCAGGCCTATAAGCTTTAAGTTCTAAGCATTAGACTCCACCATAATTAGCGTGGCACGCACACGCACAGGCTTATACACACGCGCACATAGACATTTTGGTATATGTGCATCCATATACTTTGTATAAGATAGAAAGAGAAATAGAGATTGAAACAAGGAGTAAAGCCTGTGTATAGCAATATATAGGGCTGCAACAGCATGAGAGATGGTAGTAGAAGCCCCTCGTTGGGGACGCACAGCGGGGGAGTCCCCCAAGAGAATACATAGCGCGTGCTCTTTCAGCAGCAGCAGCAGCACCGTAACAGGGAAAAAGAGAGAGATAGATATACAGACAGAGTGTATAAGGGACCGGTTCAAAGGAATCGACGACGCCCGAGAGAGAAAGAGAGAGAGAGCGGGGGTACATATATATGTGCTTTAGTTGTGTGTTGTGTATAGTACGAGGGTGATGCTGGAGCTCAGATAGAGATGAAATTAGAAAGAGAAAGATGTATAGGGAAAGAGAGAGAGAGAGAGAAAGAAGGAGAGAGAGGAGAGAAAAAAATAAAACAGGCGCCCTGAGGGAGAGAGAAAGGAAGAGAGAGACAGAGAAGGGAAGAAGAGATGGATGAGAAGCAGCCCAGGCGCGCTTAATTAATGGCATTTCGAAAAATTTTTTAAGTTTGAAAGTGTGCGCGAATATGTATGTGCGTGTGTGTTTAGGCTATGTGGACGTTATTAGTTGAGAGGGCTATGTTGATTTTCACGTTGAATATTGTTGATTTTCTTAGTTTTTTCTTAGGTAGTTTTGAAAATTTCAAGACCTTAGAACTGTATAAATATTTGCATAATACATTTGGATCCATTTAAGGTTTTTTGTAAGAAAATTTTTTTTTCCTTTTTTATTAAAGGGATGTTGTGTAAGGTCTTTGAATTTCGCTCTCCAGTTCAATGATAATACTTCCAGTCTGATTATTTTTCTTAATTTAGTATAATATTATTAAACATATTTCTTAATTATTTCTAATTCAAAATTTCAAAAGCGTTAAGAAAAAATATTCGCTTATGTCTGTATTGATGACAATTCTATAAAGATTTAATTGTTACAATATTACTATTTAATAGTTAAAATGAATTATTTTAAATATAACTTTAATTTTATTATGCAGTTAATTCAACATATATAAATATAAAAAATCATAAAAATAAATGTAACTCATGATATTAATAAACACTAATTACAAACGCCAAAACAGTGGTTTTTGCATGTTTACTAATAATTTCTTTTGAAAGAAAAGAATTAGAAAAATTATTTTTATTCCTACCTCAACAGAAATAGGCCACCTTATTAACTCAAAAAGTGGGCCGAAAAAAAGATATTTCTAACTTCTCAAATTTTGCGGGAGTTATGGATATTTCTCCCATTAATATTAAAACTTATAAAATTTAATAGATTTGTATTTTTTTTATTAAATATTAATATTAGACCATTGCTGAGGTAGGAATAAAGTACATTATGCAATGCTTGGGAATTTGCTTCCCTTGCTTCGCTTCGCTTGCTCGGATCGCATACTTCCCCTCGGGAGAAATATGGGACTTTACTCCCTAGTTGCATAATTTACTGTTAAGTTATCCAGAAATTTACTAAAATTTAAATTTTCATTAATTTAATCAAAGTAGCTAATTACAGCTATACTGTAATACAGTTTCTTTAAATATAATTTGTAAAACAAAATTTTTCTTAAACATCAACAATTGTTGTATAAAATCAGTAATTATATTATTTTTTGGTTTTATAATATTTCTTTGAACACGTTTCACGGTATTTTGATTTTTATACATGGAGAGAAATCCTATGGGTAAAATTACTATATTCCGTTGTAACTGTGGGATATACTTGATCTTGTATAAAAATTACTATATATATGGTGAAAATTGTTACATAAATAGTAAACATTAAAATTGTTACATTTAAAAAAATCAATTTTCTTATGTATACATTAATTAGTATGTATGTATAGCAATTTTTACCAAGCACATGTATACAGTAATTTTTATACAGTCAAATATGTTACATATATACAGTGAAATAAAGTAATTTTACCTATAGAATTTCTTTCCATTTAATGGTAAAATATAATGTTGTGCCAAGTTGCATTAGATTGCGTTCATCCAAAAATTGCGTCTTTCACGGTTTATTTGATGTCACCAATTCGGTTTGATTTTCCATTTCATTTTACTATGTTTTTGATAAATTTTACAGAAAATTTTCAAATTGAACCTGGTTTTGTTACATATCTTTTTTAAAATCGAAACTACAGGCTAATTAATAACGTAATTTTGGCTAAACAAGGGAGAATACTTAAAATCTTGAAAACACGATATATAAGTATAAAAAAATGGGTTATAACCAAAACTAAAAATTAAATCTACGAGATATGCAAATTCTCTTCTGTGCGTTTCGTATAATTAGTGTTAATTAAGCACGTGTTTAGATTGAATCTTTAAATTTTTCATAAAATTTAATGATAATTATAGTGTGAAAAAAAAGGAGCTTACTTGCTTTACAACTGTAATTGAATTTACAGTTATGTGTACACTATAACCGTTATAACATTAACATTATATTGTTGAACAAATATAAGCAGTAGAAGAAATAAAAATTTTTAATCATATCTTTTTTCATCGTTTGCAGTATTTTGATAAACAGTTATTTATGAAATTTTAAATTAACCTTTTAACGATAACAATAATTTATTGATGCTAAAAACCTCAATTCAAGTAATTATTGCTTTTTTCCAATTGTAAATATTTAAATTTGTATTTTTACTAAACATTATAAAAAAATAAATGAAATATTTTATGATAATGAAACATCGAGCTAATAAACATTAATACGAATTCAAACGTATGCCAGATAAGAAAATGTTTTCGCATGTATAAATGCATCAAAATATTATTTAGTCATACCTTCTTCGCTGGTATAAATAAGTGAAAATATATAAAAATAGCTCTGATAACAAAAACGAATGAAAATGTTCGTATTTTTTTAGAATATTATTAAAATATGTTACGATAACAAGGGCACCTGCATAAACTGTAGACTCTTTTTTCGTAGCAACAAAAACATGTTATTAAATTACTAAAGTTTGAAAAATTTTAACTTATTAATACAGCGTGAACTAAAAAAATCGATGTAAATAATTAACGTGGCTTTTGATTAATTATAGACACGAAACCATTTTCATCATGAAAATTTTAAAAATGAAAAAAAGTATATTTTTTTCAAGTATTTAATATACCTATATCTCGAGGCTAAAAAATAAAAATACACACCCTCTAACTACGAATATATGCATATATATAAAAAAATACATATACAAATGAGGCCGTACAATCCCACGGAATAAAGTTTTTCAAAGTGTAAGCGAGAAAGAAAGACAGAATAAAAGAGAAAAAAAGTTAAAAAAAAAAAAAAAAAAAAATAAAGAAGAGTAGGAGAGACGTTACGTGGATGGAAAAAGAGAAAAGTCCACACGGAACTCTACACATTCGTATATATCTTATCCCGTATACACATACACGCACGTATACATGTAAAATTCTTCAAGAGAAAAGAGAGAGATAGAAGGCACACAGAGAAGAGAACACGGTACACATGAGATGAGAAAGCAAAAGAAGCAAAGTGGGAGAGATGGACGATCCTTCTTTTTTTTTTTGTTGTTTCTTTCATTATCTTTCTCTCTCTTGCACACGTAAAATATTATACGTGGTATGTATATATAAAAAAAGGGGGAATAAAGGCGGCACATACAGAGAAAAACATGGGGGACGCAAAGTTGAAGCGAGAGAGGGAAAAAGAATGAAGACAGCGCAGGCAGACGAATGAAAAATAAGGGGGGGAGGTACCCGGACGGAATAATCTATGCTTCTCTTTTCTTCCTCTCTCTCTCTCTTTTACATTTACAACATGGTTGTTCCTTTCTTTCTTTACCTCGTCGCGCCATAGTATACGCCGCTTCACAGCAAGGGGCCACTATGGCAATCATCCCGTCCCCACACTATATATGTATATAATAACAATAATAATATACCCGAGAGAGATAGAACGAGAGAGAAAAAAAAAAAGAAACGGGGCTGTGCACATGCTTTCGCCATCGCGTTCTACTCGCTATATATGTATGTGTGCGTTCTCTGTAGTATTATATGTATTTTCTATCCCCACTAAAGATCTTTGGATCTCTCAGCTTTAACGTTTGACAGAGCAATATAAGAGATAGAAGATAGATTATTTTTTGAGGTTAGGGCCGTTCGAATTGTGCATAATGCACAGCTTTTACACGCTTTAAGACCCCAAAAATTTTCTTTTTTTTTATAATTTTCAAAAGAGAGCGTTGAGCCTCGAGGCTCTCCTTTTCACTTGAGGTCTTCAAGCGTTACATGCTGTGAGTTTAAACCTAAGTTTCTTTCTTTTTTTTTTTCTTCTTTTTTTTATTCATCCATCGACTTTCTCTTTTTTCCACGGTTCTTAAGCTCTTTTTCTATCTTTCTGTATATAGTACATAAGAGGGAGTAAAATAAATCTCCCCCACCGAGAATGTATAACCTAACCTAGAATGACTATCAAGTCTGTGTGGGTGGGTTAAAGTAGGAGGAGGTAACGAAACACGATGACAAAAAATATAAAAAGAATTTAAAAAAACAGCACGGAGTGAACGGAGCTTGAAGAAATAAATAATGTAACGCGAAGAGAGGAGGCCGATAACGAAGCGTTCACATTGAAATTGGAGAAGGGAGAGAGAAAACGATAATTAAGTCCGTCGCAAGTATGGAAATGTGATAGGATGCATATATATAGATATATTCATACGTATACATAAAATAACTATAATATATATACGTAAAGAAAAGAAAAATTTAAATGAAAAAGAAAAAATAATAAGAGAGAAAAGGAAGTCAGGCGGATTATATATGTATATACTCCAATACTTACAATGCGCTTGCGCAGTCACACCTTGGCACGTTTTGAAGTACGGCTGTAGTCTTCTTACGCACACATTGCTGCGGCATTGGATTCTCTTCTATCTTTCTCACTTCATATAGTTTTCTATATATATAGAAATAAATCTCTTTTTTTTCAGGCGTTATACCACTATTATATATATATATTTATGGAAAGGGGAGAGCTCCTCTTTTGTACTCACTTATTTTTTTTGTACTTTAAGTACGAAAAGGCAACTATAATATATATAGATATATAACGTCACTTCACCACTGTTCACATATTATAACACCACTGCATCGACTTTAATACTACGTGTATTATCGTCCTATCTCTGTCTTATCGAACAAAAACAAAAACAGTTATCATATCACACACTTAGTTTATCGAACGTTTTTTTAATCACTTACTTATTTTTTTCAAATTTTAATTAAATATCAATTTAAATAATGTGAAAAAATTGTAGTTGTTAAAACTAAATTTGAACTTGTATTATTCTTTTTCTTTTATAGTGAAACGAAAAACGGACGCCCCGTCTTGTAACATAGAAAATCCGTCGGGGCCGCAAGTATACACTGTACTACAGGCCAACAGGGAGAGAGGAAGCTTTAGCCTTTGAAAAACCTCATTCTATCCTTGTTCGGGTAAGAAAGCCGTTTTCAGTATTTCTCCCCCCTCACAATATTCTCATCATCCCATTGGTTAAAATTTTAATAGTAAGGCAAAGAAGGTTGCAACTGATTGGCAAGGCGGCGATTGGTCTATACAATAAGCCAATAAGGTTAAACCTCGACAACCTACGCCCTGGGCGGAGTTTATTGTTGCGCGCGCTCGTCCGACAACATGGCGCAAAAAAGTAGTGGGGGCTGGCCGAGGTTAAACTTATATACTACTGCATGTAATGCGCATGCGTCGAATAACGGGATCGGTCTGAGCCAACCGCCAGCATAGCATATTATGAGCACAGAGTGGGGGAAATAGCAGTAAAGTAATGGGGTTTTTTTTGTACTTATATATAGATATATGCGTTTGTGTATATGCACTCGTATTGGTGTTAGTTTTGGTTAGCGGAGAGGGGGACGAGGAATGGATTCTTGCTCGTACGAAGAGAAAGATAGAGAGAGAAAGATATAGGACAGGGACGTAGCTAGTAAAGGGGATTCGATACTTTTTTTTAAGGAGATATCGGATTGTAATATATATGGTATGTTTCGTGAGGGGATAGATTCAAGAGTTTTTTTTTTGGTACTTTTTTTTGTTGATAGGTTATATATATAGGAGAAAAAATAATAATTGGCTGCCGAGGGAAAGCATGCAATGTTACAATTTTGGAATTGTGTGTATAATGAGTTGCGTTGGTGTTTCAGATGTATAGGTTTGCACGATCGGTTTGTTGTGTTTTGAAAATTTTTATGTATCTCAATGATTTTCGAGTCACACAAATGAAAATTAAGAAAATTTTCTTTAATTTCAAGATTTCCAAACAAATAAATATACAATTAATATATAATCAAATTCTGTAATCAATTTTTTTCTATTTACTTTCATTTTTACTATAATTAATATTTTTAATAAGACTATTAAAATAATATAATAAAGCTCATTGATTAGATAGAATACAAAATTCAAATTTTAATTACATAACCACCTCACAGCTTAACGACTAAAGTTTTATTAAAAAAAAATAATAAATTTTCTAAGTTCATAACTAAAATTCATAAATGTTTAATAAAATAACGGCACTTCTGATATCTCGTAACAGCTGTGAGATTTTCCTACATGAGATTTTATGTCCCGTTTTACGATTCGTATACTCCCGATTCGTACAGTCTGTTAATTAAGAAACATATAAGGAGCCTGCAGATTTTACTTGGATCGTTCGTGAACCTCGAGAAAATTAAATTTTTTTTCAATTTATATAATATAGTAAGAAAGTTATAAAAATATAATCTTCGGTTGATGTAAGTTATTGATTCTGGAAATGATAATCTTATTATCATAAAATATTAAGTAATTTTATAATGAGGTTGTCTAGAATAGTAACTTAACAATCACTAACAATAAAAATTAAGAATTTTTTTAAGTATCATGTTTTAAATAATTTGTGGATTTAAAAATTGTAGAAAGAAATACAAAACATTAACTCTTTTGATTGGCAAAAATAAGTTGAATGGAAAAATTTTCCTCCTTTTTCAAATACAAAAATCACTATTCAACAAAATCATGAAAAATTGTTAAATAATTGAAAGTCATTATTTATATAAATATACATAATCCTTCAACAAAAATTTAACACATACATTAGAGATATCTCAAATCATTAAAGTATAATCTGGTGACTTTGTTCCAAAATTAAAAACATATTTATCATACATTTGCATCGTCACATTCAAGTCAAGTAAAAAGTTTCGGGACTATTTCGAGCCGTTTGATCAAGTCCATAAATTGAATAAAAATAGCACTTAATTATGCATTATCTCAACTTATTCTTTTTTGCAATTAAATTTCACTTATAAATGAGCTGAAATAAAAATTTTAAAAGTTTAGCTTTCGTTCTTTTCTTAATTTCATTGAATATATTTTTCGATGTGATTTGGAAAAATTTATTTATTATGACGTCATCAATGTTTTGATAAATTTGAAATGCCGTATTAAGATTTTTAATTGATTGTTAAATAAATTTATTTAAAAATTATTGCTTTAGATAAAAAATGTAGATAAATAATTTGTTTACCTTTAATTATTTTAAATGCAAAAATAGATATTTTATTAGAAAAATATTTAGTAATAAAAACAACAATATAGATATAAAGTAACATCAACTGAGTGTTTATTTGAGTATTTTAATAATAAAAATACTGTTCTTAAAAAAAATATTTTTATTGAAATAAATTTACAGGAAACTTGATAAATAATTAAATTAACAAAAATTATTATTATTAAATTATTTATATTCTAGCAGCTGTAATATCATTAATTATAAATATTATCGTCTGTAAATTTAAATATTTATTCAATCATTAGAGCTTTATCATATATTTTTTCATTAAAAAAATTTTATTGCAACTATTTAAATTTACATATTTTATTGTATTCCAAATATATAAGTAGAATTGATTATTTTGATCAAATATATATCGTCATATGTTATTTTTGTACACAAACTGTTATTATTAATCTTTGCTAGTATTGAAAATTTTATCAACTTTTAGATTCCTTTTTGTCCAATTTCATTAAAAAATAATTCAGGAACCACCAACAGGGAAAAGAGGAATGTCATTCGTTTCAACAAACTAATAAATTTAGTATATATCGAAAAAATCGTCCAATAACGATCAAATTCTTTCCTCGATCCAATATAAATAACAATAATAATACATTTGATCAACAATTTCAGTTGAAAATTATAAATAAACTAAAAATAACAAAAATTCTGCAAAAATAAATACAAACTAGCTATATACAGACGAGAGAGAAAAAATATAATAGCCAATATCCGATACGAACGTATATATGTACAAAAAAAGAAGAAAAATAGAGTATTTTTTTGGGTAAAGAGAAAAAGCTAAATTTTCAGAGATATAACATACATAATCCTCGTGGGGCTCTCACGTTACGTCCCTGCCACAGCTGTCTCTAAGCGGCGTTTCCTCCCCACCCTTTTTCTTCTTCTTCTTCTTCTTCGGGTTCTCTCCCCCGTTTCAAATATATACACATTTCGAGCTTGTGTACACACACATATACGTGCACATAGCCACACATACAGATATAAAGGAGAAAAGAGCATGTATACATTGACATGGGTTAACACAGGCATATACGAGAGGCTAAAAGGAGAAAGAGATATGTAGAATGGAGAGAAGCCCATATAGCTTCGTTTTCTCTATATATCGCTGGCAAACATCTTCCTCCAATGGCGAGTGCTCGATGCCTCTCTCGCGACATTTTATATTTCCGAAGGGGACTCTTTACTTCGTATATCTATACATGTACACGGATATCTTTTTAGCCGTGTTGGTAGAGAACTTTCGTGTACGTGTATGCGTGTACGTATACGTATATCAGCATCGTTATACGCTAGATATAATACCAATACGAAGACGAAAGCTCGGCACTCATACCAAGAATAGATCTGTATACACGCGTGCGTGTATATGAGCGCGCACACATGTACACGCAGATAAAAGCGTTCAGAGTGAACAGAAGAGAAAGAGAACGAGGGAAAGCCGGCTTTACCGAGGATTGCCGACACACGAACACACCGAGAGAGTAAAAACTTTTTTTTTTTCTCTTCATTTCTTATAAGAGCAAGTGAGAAAGGAAGAAATAAAAAAGAGAGAGAGATGTTATACCTTTAAACTCTAAAAGTATAAAGGATAAAAAAAAGATATAAGATATAATAGAATGGATGTAAAAAATAAAAAAGAAACGGAGATGGCAAGTAGTGTTGCTCTTAAGGCCTAGTGTATAAGGTATATATATAAGGGAGATATATAGGGAAAGAGATATTATATACATATACACGTAGACTCTTCAAGTGTGCGCAGGCTCTCTTTCTCGCAATCAGAATGAGAAAGAGAATGATGGCTGTTTGGGTGAGAGTAAGAGAAAGGGAAATTTTCATATAATGAGAGAGAGAGAGAAAAAAAAGACGAGGAATCGGAGAAACTTATGAAAAAATTAAATGGAAAAATAAAAGTTTTCGAATGTATATGATATAAGATACAGGGAACTAGAAAATTAGAAATTACTCATTGCTAATTTTGATTTTGTAAAGGGAATTTTAAGATAAATTTTTTGAAATTGATAAGAAAATTATTTTATCTTAACTGTTGAACAATAAAACTGTTATAACTAAACTTTGAATTTTAAATCATTTTAAACGAATTCTCTTTTACAGTCAGAGTAGTATTATAATAAAACATACATAAATATACAAAATAAGAAAAATTAAATAAATTTTTATTTTGTCAATCATAATAGTTTAAATAAGTATTGTGTAACGAAGATAAAAATTTTTCAAAGTCAGAACTTCATACGAAAAAAAAACAATTTTTGTTTTGATTTTATTTTTAAAACAAAAGAAAAACATAAACAATAATAAGCTTTTGTTGTACGTTTCCAGAAAAGTATGAAAAAAATATGGGTATTGTCATACATCGATGAAAAGAAAATACAAAATTGGAATTCTGAAAAACTTCGTTATTTTTGTTATGCATATAATACAAAAACAGAAAAAATAAATTTATGTTGAAATTTAAGTTAAGTTTAAATTTTAATTGTACCAATACGCATAACATTTAAGATAAAATAAATTAAATTTTAATTAAAATTCATCATTGTATAGTGTTACTATACACTGATAGTAATAGGAACCAATTTTTTAATAGTATTTTCAATATTCAATTATATAAAATTTATTATTAATTATTAGGTAAAAAAGATATTGGATTTATTAACGAATATTATTTCAATTCTAAAAGATACAGTACCCGATACAATGTTCATCTTAAGAAGCATTAAAAATTGGAAATAGTATTCTTTTTTATGTAACAAAATAATTAAATAATTATTACAATAAAATTATTATTTACTAAAAACAAACTGTAAATTAAAAATTATACTTATGTCGACTGACGAATAAACAAATTGAAGAATATTTTTATCGGTCACACAGTCAAATTAATAAATTATTATTAATTTAACTGTAATATCGATAAAAATACTCAACAAATTGTAAGTATTAAAGAGATAGAACAAAACCAAGCAACCCAAATTTGGTATCTCAAAAATAAAACATTTTTTATTTGAAAAACTTGAAAAAAAGTTACCAACAAAAACTCAAATCTAACGACATAAATCAACACAACATTATTTACCATAATAATCATCAATTCCTTACGAATTAATAATGTAAATACAAAAAAAGAATGAAAGAAAGAAAGAAAAAAAAAAATCAGTACAGTAGAGAAAATGTTGAGAGTAAACGAAAGGGAACATCGGGCACAACCGAGAGAGGCGACCGAGCGCGAAAGAGAACGATAAAAAATGCACGATAGAAAAAGAGAGGGAGTCTCTCTCTTTCTCTACGTCCGTGACAGCCGCACACAGCGCGAGGTTCTCTCTTTTTCTCTCTCTCTCTCTTTGCAGCTTTAAACCTCTTCTTCCGTCGTCGGCGCACAGAATTCAAATACAAAAAACACTCGGCCGTCTCTTGCTTTTATTTATAAATAAATATTTACATTTTTTTATTGTTTATGCATAACTAATAATTTTATTGTTAAAAAAATTGTTAATTTTTTTCATTAAAAGGAAGAGAAAAATAATCTTTAATTTTTCTCTCTGTATTGATACACGCATGTTTAGCGTCTTTCTCTCTTTCAGTCTGTATTTGCCTCGCGGGGTTTGCACGGGATTTGGGAAGGTTGGTTGGTTGGTGTTGGGTGTATATTTTTGGGGGAGGTTTATATGTACGCTTTCCCTTCGTTCAATTGTAGGCTTGCTGGCTTTTTGTACAGCGTGTATACTTCGAGAAATGATAACGCTGTTATTTAAGATTATACTTTTTCTTTTGCTTTCGTTTTTAACTACAAGGTTGAGAAAGCATGCTATGTGTATATATACATGTATATATACGCTTTCCAGTATACACTCTTGAGCAAGAAATGTCTTTCTTTCTTTCTTTTTTTTATTTTGGTTTATTTGTTTGAACTTTTTTTTTATTGAAACACGAGCATGTAACAACAACAATGAGTTCATGATGTAACCTTGATTTAATGTTGTTGTTGCTGTAAAGTAAGATTAATAATGGGAATTTGTTAAACAACAATTCACGTTGAAAGTTAATTTATTCGTTGCTTTGAAAAAAAAAATTTAAACAATAAATTAAAGTTTTTCTTTTTTTTTGCAAACTCAACGAAACTTGTGTAGCGAATCTTTGAAGCCTATACATGTAAACGCAGCAAGCATCCTTCCCATTTCTTTTTTTTTTTTTTTTTTTTTCTCTCTTTCTCCCTAGCTCATTTTTTTCAGGCCTAAAATACAGAAACTGTAGCTCTCTCTGCCTTGTGTATAGAAAGAGAGAATGAAGAGAAAAAAGAGCGAGAGAGAAAGAGAAAAGAAAAAAGTGGTATATTATATAGTCAAAAGAACAGAGAGCAAAGCCGGCTCTGAAAGAGCCTCTCTATATCGCTATCGCTCTCTGTAGCACGCTACAATTCCATGCGCTCCACTCACACTAACACACATTCATATATATATATACATATACAAACACAGAAATTTATGTGTATATATATATATATATATATATATATATAACGCACACATAAAATACAAATACATAATCTACATAGAAACTCTTATATACATGTATATATGTATATACGAGTAAAAGCCCCCGAGGAGCAAAAGACTTTCTCTATCTCTTTTTGGCTTCCATTCTCTTTCTCTTTCTGTGCATCCGACCCTCCTATTTCGTTTCGTTTCATGTTCACGACGCATACATATATATATATATACAGCTCAGGCCAGGCGACCAACTAACACTATCAAAGACTATTTCACACACACAGACATTGACGCACATAGATGTAACACATTGATGAAGATATACGGTTGAACTCCTACATTGCCGACCGCTGGCTCTGTATTTCATCCTTTGAGAGAGCGTAAATCAACGCTCTTGTATAACACACACATACATATGCGTATGTATTGTGAGCGACTTAATGTAAATATATATATATATATATATATATATATATATATATATATATATATATATATATATATATATATATATATATATATATATATATATATCTGTATGTGCGTGTGTGTATATAAATTTAAACATAGATGCTTTTGTTGCATGAATATATTTTTATGCTAAAGTAAATCTGTAGGCTTGTATAGGTGAATTTAAATATATATTTTTACTATATATGTGTAAGTAGCATTATATAGTTTTATATAATCAATCAACAATTCTGGAAATATATGTTAATAACAATTTAATTTTGTCATATGTTTATTAAAATACTACAAGAAGATATATTGAATAATTTTTAAATATATGTATATATATATATATATATATATATATATATATATATATATATATATATATATATATATATATATATATATATTTATTTATATAAGTGGTGAAAAATATATACATGTGTTTAGATGATTTTGTTTCATATATTTATAACTCTTTCCAGAATGAATTTTAGTAATTTTCCTCATACAAATCTTATTTTATTTTAAATTGGATTCAATTGAAATAAATAAAAATTCATAAGCATATATGAGTATTGTATATACGAATAGAATGCTTACTGGTACTTTTCTAAAGAAAAAAAAACTTCGCTTAGAATCCGTTTCTAAAAGCCTGGCCTTCGCACACATGTTTTGTATATCGAAACAGACTTCATCCACAGATTCTTAAACTTCGTCTCTGTGCGCGTGTGTATTTCAGTGCGAGAGAGAAAGATCCCCCAACAGCAGATTTGTGTTAGTAAAGCATACACACACGCACACATACAAATATATAAAAGCTTTCTATATACGTATATATACATATATATATATATATATATACACTCACGAGAAAGTGGGAAAATAAAGAGGGGGAAATGAACGTCTGGCTGAACATTAAGAATTTTGCGTTAGTGTTAGTACGTGTATTATGGGCACGAGTATATATGTGTGGGCAAAGGCGGTAGGTTAAATGGCGGGGGTAAGCTAGTAAGCCGTGTCCGACCAATGGCCTCATACTAGTAAGGTTGCCGGGGCGACCGATTAATGATTCGAGGCCCGCATCGTCGGGCATCGTGGAATTGGAGGTTCTCTTCAGTTTTATACATATCACGCGCTTTTACTACCTAAAAAACCCCCTCTTCACCTCACCTCCCCCCCTACCCATAATAACATACACGCATGCGCTCCTTTACCCTCTCTCTGTATCTTTCAGAATTTCTTTTTTTTTTTCATTTTATTTTCTATCTTTCTTTCTAATCTCATCTTAAACTGATATGCAATTTTATTTGCACATATACACATATACACTTGCAAACACATGCATGTGTGTGCATATATATATGTTCATACATGTAGAGATCTACTGTTGTTGGCTAAAAGCGAGAAGGAGAAGAATTCTAAAAGCGTATTGTGATAAAGGGAGAACGAAAATGACTTGGGGGGATTTATTAATAGTTATCTCCCCTCCTCTCTCTCCCTTTTTCGGGATAGGGTATCAACGACGTCAATAGGCTGTACTCTTACGAATTTCATGTAAATTCATGCATATATCTATTATCTTTTGCACATGTATGTGTACATGTGTGTGCGAGTGTGTGGGTGAACGTGTTGCGCAGCGTTTATATATTGAACGTAGATATATCACGAATGTTTTCCTCTCTTGTTGAGCGCATGCGCAAAATATAATGTTAAACGAAGAGAGAAAGATGATTGTTGGGATGCGAGCGAGTGAGTTAGATATCAGCTTTAAAAAGCTATATAGCAGCACAGAGTGGTATTTAGGGATTCGCGACGACGACGAGTGGAACATCGCGACGATTGGTTTTCCGTTCCCTACCCACCTTCCTAGGCTAAATTCTCAACTCACCCTCCTCTTTTTTATCTTCTTCTTCGTCTTTTCAATCCTCATACTTGTGTTGTTCTTCTCTCTCTCTCTCTCTCTCTTTTTATCATATAACCATTTCTATCCCCTCTGCTCAATGTTTTTTAGCTCAACTCATCTATATATCTATAGATTCAAGTTTACCCTTTTATGCACATTTTCCCTTGTCATCCACGTGCTGCTGTTGCTGCTGCATTCTTTGGTTTTTGTATACACTCCTTTTCTTTCTTATTCAATGATGCTTTATTTTTGTACGAATTCTTTGGTACTTCTTACCACTAATGGTTTTTTAAAAATTATTTTATTTTTTAATATGCAATGATTTGGGAACTTTGAATTTCAAAGCTGTTTAAATGTGACATATTCAATGATTTGTTAACTTTGATTTTCAGAGTTATTTAAATATGATATTTAAATAACTTTTGAAAATATATTTAACGATTTATGAACTAATTACTTTTTAAGCACAAGCGAATAACAATGCTCGTAATCATGAATAATTTACAATGAAATGAGAATGTAATTCGATAATGTCATGGATGTGAATGTGAACTAATTGATATACAGTATCTGTTAATAAATTTTTAAATTCAGTTCATCGTGATATCTGTTACTTTGATATATATGTATATATGAATATATGAATATTTACAATAAATGCTTAGTTTAATCTTAACCCTATTAATTTATGTTAAAATTGTAATGTTACAACAGAGCAATATTTTAAAAAAATGTATTTTCAACGTCTTATAAATATAATTGTTATAAGTAAGTCATTTAATGCGATTAAAGCAGTAAATTCGCCCCAAGAGTAATGAATGATATTATTTTCTTGGAATGGCAAATATAACAATTAATCTTTGATTAATTGAAAACTAGGTCAGTATAACTTAGTTAAAACGGTGTGCCTCAATTTCCACTCCATTGACGAGTGCAAATTTAGAGAGCAAATATAACAAGAAACGATACAGTAATTATAGCTTTAACTGCAATAAAAGTAGGTCAACAGGACTTTTTGGGTAACATAAAGGTATTTTGGTATGTAACCTTTTGTACAAAGTTAACTATTGATTGTTCATATGGATTTAAAGAAAAATTTACATATGTGTGTTACTTATCATTGCTTTTTTGCAAAAGCATTATTTACTTTATTAAAAACAGAATAAAATATTCAAACACGTGTTTAAATTCAATATGATGAATAAAATAAAATTACTTCTTCATCATTAAAATTATATATCATCATTTTACATCGATTCTCCGTAGTTTATTTGACTGAAATAGCTTATTTCCATGTAGTATTAATTATTAATTAGCTCATTTTTATATATGATATGATATCAGGAAATCATTAAAGCATTTAAAGCTCTAATCATTTCATCAACATTTGCTGGTAAAGATAAATATAAATAGTTTTAGAATATTTAATTTATATATTAATTTTTTTAACAAATAATTACAACAGTTGTAAACAAATATGGATAATTATCGTATGCATTAATTGCTTTGTTACATATTAATTAGTTTCAAATTTAATACATATTTAAAAAAAAACTTTTAAAGTTCTTTTAATTGTTTATCATTTAAAAAACGTCAATACACTAAATAAATTGATACATGTTTTTGTATTGTAACAAATATTCAATAAGAAGTATTAAATACTTTATAGAGAGCATTAAAAAGTTTTTTTTATAAATTTGAATAGCTTATAAAATCATCAACAAATTATATAAACATCTAAGAAAACAATTTAACAGAAATGAAGTACTATTAAAATAAGATCATTTCCTCATATGCACCAAGATAAAAATAATTATTCGAATTATCCAAGTATTTCATAATTTAAAAAAATAAGTACATTTCTCTCGAGGGATAAGAGAAAATTAACAAAAATTACCCAACTATCGTGCTAATCATTGTCAGTGAAAAAAAAAAAATGAAGAGAGAAAAAAAGCTCACATTTGTTAGCACGCATGCTGAGAGAATAAGAAGAAGAGCCGCTATATAAAAGCGCAAGTAACAAAAATAACTTGTGTATAACTCACACAAATATATACACATACATTTATATCCCACTTCTTCTCACTGGCTTGCTAACTCGCCAGTTAAATGTAAAGAAAACGAAGTGCTCTCTCCCTCTCTCTCTTTCTCTCTCTCCCTTTGCGTGAGTTATAACCAACACATAGAAAATGTCCCTTCTCTTTTGACTTGGTATATAAATACGCACACATTGACATTACGTGTACATAAGTTAAAAAGAGTGGCTGAAAGTATATATACAACAGCGAGGTCGGTGTGCTTCTTACATACACGCATATACACACGTACATGAAGTCACGTTTAACTGATTCGTTGATTGGACCCCTTCTTATACGCGAAAAAGGAAAGAATGATTCTATAGATGTATATATAGATATACGCTTATGCACGCGCATAATAAGATAGTTACTCGGATGTATGGTTGTTAGGTTTTACTCTTGGGAGAGAGGCGAGAGCCGTAATTTGCTGAAGCATTAAAATACACGTATACGTATGTATATGGAAGTGTTGAAGTAGGTGTGTCCCATGCGTTTATAACCTTTATTTTATACTTTACGCTCTTTTTTCATCCTTCTCTCTCTCTCTCTTTCCCACTCGCTCGTTCGCTTATACTTTACCGATGACAAGCTTTTCTTTTTTTACGCACAACTTGCTTTTACGAGCGATGCACTTCTTTTGCGCAAGATTCTGCCTCTCGTTCTTTTTTTTTTCTTTAAATTTAATTTTACTTCCTTTTTAGATGCACGAATGCGTAAAACTCGTGACTCGCTGCCGATGCGGAGAGGGAGATATGACATGATCTTTAGTCACTTATGTGCGACCGCCATTTTTCAGAGCTTTTGTTCTGCAAAGAGAGAGCTGGGGGAGCTTGTTAACGTGTTCGGTTTTGTTAATTACATGAATGCTACTTATGTTTATTTGTGGCTGTTACGTAATACTTACGTGGACGATACTTGTGATTTACTTTCGTATTTTTTAAATGTATTCAAGAAAATTTACAGAACTTTTATGAATTTTGGAATTTTTTGGACGCCATTATTGAAATGTCTTTATAACACTTTATGGATTTATGATTAATTTATTTATGAGGTATTATTGTCTGTAATTAGTCAATATACTTGAACTCTTTAGGAATAGCTAAGTTTTTGGTGAATGTTTAGGTATTGGATATCATTTTTAAAACTTCATTCTCTTCTGTATTTAAATTTTCATAATTAAGATGATCATGTAAATTATTACAATTACACAAATACGTAAGATGACATATGCTATATATTTATTCGAAACTAAATTCAAGAATCATAAAACGATTCGAAAATATTTCAAGCACTTGGAAAATGATTGACATTCAGCTACTACATGCTGCTATTTTGAATTTCATATTCAAGTGTTTTGCACATCGTTCAAGGTCGAATAGTTACACTGTTTACCAATGAAGGTCATTATTAATTTTTTTTCACAACTTGAAGGTTATTGCTTTGAGATACAGACTTTACTGAGCCAATTTAATTATGCGTTTTGATATTGAACAATTGAATGAGCGTTGACAATAATTAATGTGATTTTCAATATATTTACATATTAATACATAATCATTCAATAACAATAATGTGTATCCATTATGTGAAACTTGTATTTTATAAAAAATTTATCATTTATTATATCAAGATTATAAATTGAATTTTCATGCATTTTCTGTAATATTATTAAAAACATATTATTGTGGTTCATACTTGTCTGGTAAATTACATAAATAATATTTTATGACTTTATCTTTATATTATTTATTTACGAATTATTGTTTTTGTAAATTTAAAAATTCTTCATGAAATAAATTTCATTTTTACTATTTTGATCATTTAAAATGGTCGATTCAAAATAGTTATTAAAGAAAAAAAGTAAAATATTATAGGTTGTATTCTATTTTTAATGATTTGTTTGACTTTCAAAATAGCAGATCTAACACGAATCACTGTAAAAAGTTTAAAATACAAAAGTTAATGTTACAATGCTTTATTTATAAATAAATAAAAATAAATTCATAGAAAAATTTCTTTAGAAAAAAAACAGTATTCACATATAATATCTGATTCTGCATACTACTATTTCAAATATTCTGCTGAATTTCATAAAAAATTAAATTTTTACTTTATTTCATAAAATTAAAAAACTAATAAATAATGCATTAAAAAATAATATAAAAATCTTAAACAAGTTAAAAATAAAAATACAATAAAGTATCCGCAACATCCATCAGCATCATAGCTGGCATTAACAATAAGTCAGCGTACAACAGTCATAATTCACATCGTCACTTCATATAACGCAATTTGCTAGCTCGTTATTTGATAATAGATTTGTCGAAAGTGACTGCAATGACTCATACACTATCGGAGCAAATCATTGCGAGCAATGATATATATACGTACGATCGTAGCTGACGTATAAAAGAGAAAGAGAGAGAAAAATTAATGTATAACAGTGTCGGCGTCGCAAACATTGGATATCTGTATCGCAATGCCGACAGCATGTCGAAAGTTCAATTAAATATGGACACGAGTATTATACTTGGCTTTCATTGCGCTAGATGTGTAACCCTTTTTTTTGGTATACTTTGACGTAATAAAATTCACGATTGCTTAAAGTTATTGCATATTGTTACTCATGCTCGATTTCTAAATGTCACTTTTTGCTTTTATTGTTAAGTTTGTAAGTCAGTTCAAGGTATTGGGAATGAAAAATTTAAACTTTTTTTAACGGAATCATGTGTAAGAAATAAAAATAATAGTATGGTTCAAAATGATTACTTTTTAATTGTTTTTTTTTTAGTTATGATTTTTTCACTTTAAATATCAATATTTAAATTAAATTTAATAAAAAAATGTCTAATTTATAAATGAATTTCATCTTTAAAAAAATTTCTCAATTGTGATACAAAATACAAGGAACTTTACTTAATACAAATTTAAATCAAACCAAAAATAAACTTATTAATGTTTGAATTTCAACGAATTTCGAATAATTAGTTTTTTTACAATTCATATTATATTTTCTAATAAATTTATCTTATTAATGTTCATTTTTATGTACACTTTTTTGTTTCTTCTTCGAAATTAAAATTTTTAGAGTATATACGTATATATATTTGAAAGCTTATTTTTTTTTCAAATTGATGCCCGAAATGTTTGTCATTGTGTAAATGAATTTAGAATAAATAATTTGGATTTACTTTAATTATAATCTATTGAAAAAAAAGCTAAATTTGAAAATAAAGGTGTCTATAAGAAATCTAATTAAAACAAATCATTAAAAATCAGAAAAAATGCATCGAACTATAAGGAGTACTTTTTAATTAACAGTAATTATTATTTAAGGCAGAGAATTTACATCGATGAATTTACTTTATTTAACTATAACTGTGCTTAACCTTTGATTTTTTTTTTTTAATATTATGTTTGTGGTATATATAAAAAATAGATTTTGTTTGTTTATATCATATTTTTTTTTTAAGTGGAATATGTTTACTGTACGCGGATACATAATAATTTTTATACAAGAATTAGTTCTGTCTTACAGCTTAAGTAAAATATAATTTCACTCATACAAACTCTCTTTACATTTTTTGACGCGAATTGACCATCTCTGTTTTTTCTGAGAATCAATTGACATCATTATTTTGATTTTCTGGGATGAGATTCACCCAACTATAGAAAATGCGTATTCTATATAATTATAATTCATTAGACTGCATTATATTTTATAAATTTATAAAAAAAATTCAACAAACCATTGTTTATACATGGAAAGAATTTTCTTATAAAAATTACCCAATAAATCTAAGTAATCGTGGAACGTTTTGACATTCGAGTATAAAACGTTACTACGTTGCATTATTAATTTTTACTATGATAAATAAAATAAAAATTTGAACGATTGTTGATGAATAAAGTTTTTGTCGGTACATGGTAAATTTTATAGAAATTTTTTGTGTTATTTTTATAAAAAAATTATAACATTAGATTACAACTAAATAAAATTTTTTTTTTTTACTTAACGTCGTTGTATTTATGCCATAATTTCGATGCTAATTAGCGACGGAGGTTATCAATGTGTTAATGAACAAAGCACATGTAACGAACAGTGGTGCTTGTATCAATCGTCCGAGAGCGGGATTCGAACTCGGGACTTCGAGACTACGAATTCCTCGTTCTACCGACTGAGCCACTGAAACCTCTATAGATGTAAACATTATATTGTGATTTCTTATTATTAAGAATATTAGCATTTGACGTTTGATTTAATTACTTTTTTTTCTAGACATTTTGATTTACATGTTTTTTAAACTCCATTTTGATTCTCAAAAGCGTCCGTGGAATACTTTAAAATTTTGAAATGTTTTAAAATTAAATGTTTTGTCATTTTTATAATATATTAAAAAGTTTATTCCTAGTCTAGATTTTTATTACAATACAAAATTAGATTATTTGATAAGAGCCAAGGATCTCAATAATTTTTTTGATCAGGTTACTCATCAAGGTTAGATTTTTGCATTATATTTAGAAAATAAATTAACGTCTTTGTTAAGTGGTTCTATCATCTTTTCATAAAAACTATAAATTAATTTTTCATTAGATTTTTGTGTTATTTTAAATATCATTTTTTGTACATCGTTTTCTTCAAATTAAAATTCTAAAAATAATTTAAACGCAATATCTAGTATGCATTAATATTGAGGCATTATAAAATAATTTCCATTAGTCCTCCAATGAAACAGAAAATTTTTCTAACTATTATATTATTCCGCTTCAGAAATACATTTATAATTCGGTCTTTCGAAAAAAAAATTTTCTTCGAATACTCAAAAGCATAGAAGAATCGCTGCACCTTACAAAAGGAAGAAGAAGAAGAAATAAAGAAATAATACGGCCAATCTTTTACCGCAGTCTAAGAAGCTCATTTACCCTTTTGAAGATTTCTTTTCAGCACGCGCGTACACATACGCCGAACATTTTACAATCGAATCACCTGCATCTCTCGAACAACAATAGAAAAAGACTCGCGGGGATTATTGGCGTTCGAAGTAGGGCCCCCCTTTTTTTCGGCCTTTCACTCTTACGTACACAAGCCCCATTCGTATAGCTCGTCTTATATATACTTTCAATTCGTATAAAAAGACTATATAACGTATACGCGTACACGTGTACAATAGATATTTATGTATACATACAAACGCGATACGTACACAGATGAGAGGGGCGTTTACGTCTCATTGAGAGCGCTTATATGTATACCCAATATAAAAGGAGAGCTCCTATGCTCTCTTCTGTGCTCTCTGTGTGCCAGACATTTTGTCGCCCCGCGCGTATTCCGCATTATACAATATAGACTTTTTTTTTAAAGTATATTTGTCGTGCATCTTGTACGTCGTACGCGCGGCTTTACTAATGTTGTTACAATGCGTCGACTTTGTGTTATTGATACTGCTGTGTTGAAGGGATATGATAATGATGATGATGCGTTTTGAATTATCTTGGCTATGGGAATTCTTTGATGTATACTTTGGATGTAAATTTCAGAGCAGCATTGATGAACTGACGATTATGTCTAGATAATTTTTTAAACATAAGTTGTTGATTTAATGTATGATGTAGAATTAGGTCACATCTATTATAGATCTTAATTAATTTCTTAATATAAATCAATACCACTTATTTTTAAACAAAATATTTCTTTGTTTTCATGAATTGACATATCAACGAAAAATGTTCTACAAACATAAGTTTCTAAAGAAAATGCGTATATATTTTAGGAAGAAATAACTGCGCTATTAAAATATTTTTCATTTTCTACAGTTATAAGTTACTAATATTAAGTAAATAAGTACTGGACATTTCTAAGTCATTAAATTACGATTTAGTTTTCAAAATTTTCTCATACTCAATTTAAAACCATTAATGAATCTGCTTACTCATACAAAACGTTTTGCTTAATGATCGTCATAATTGGCCTGTTTAGCTCATAATTAGGAGCTTTCGTGACAAAAATTAATGAAACAAGAAGTATTTGAACTCTACAGAGTAATGATATTTGTTTATTAATATTGTTCATCTTTATAAATTACCTTATATTCAGGGTAAGCAAAATTTTAATGATTGAAAGAATAGTTTTAATTAGTCACGTTGCTAATAACTCAATTATAACAAATTATTTATAAACATGTTTTTCTTACAATGTACATGGATTATTTAAATTAATAAAGATTTTTGGATGTTATCATAGTGCAGAGTAGTTGTAATCTGTCTTAATGAATTTTGGAATTTAAGATATAATTAAGAGTGTAGCCATTTTAAAAAAATATTCCTTCCTTTTGATTTAAAATTTTTTATTTTTTTTCACTAATTATCGCAATTTTGTTAATTTTTGTTCACAGCTCATTAAATATTACAATGCATAAACTGCCTAAACAAAAGAAATAACATTTATGAAAATTTTTATAAAATTCATCAACAATCTCTAAGCTACTGCAAAATTAAATTAAATTATATTGCAACATCAAACACCTTCATAAAATGGTCGTGTCTAAAAATTATTTTATTTAATAGTAAAATTTAATGAGTTAATACATTTTACCAAGTTTGTGGTCTATTGTATTTGATTTTAAGGTTATGTAAACACACTAGATACAAAAGTTAATAAAATATATCAATGTTTCGTTTTGTGTATTTATTGATTAATTATTTGTAATAACTTTTGTTATTTTTCACAAAAACAAATGATTTCACAAACTATACTTGAAAATCATACATATGATCCTACTGTTTCATAATTTTTTATCCTCTACCCTATATCGACATTTTGTTTTCTTTTAGGCCAATGTGACTTAAAACTAAGTTAATAAGCCTCTTATATTACATAAAACATTTTACAAACAGCGCATAACACCTTAGCCAGAAAATAAAATCCTAAAAAATGGCAAAATCTCATCCGATTCTCAAAGCGCGCCGATCTTTCTAACCCCTTATACAAAGTACGCGAGCACCGAGTACGTATATACATCCAAGCCATATAATGCGCATAGGGCGGGTTAGTCCAGAGTGCATAGCGACGCTTACCTTGTGCAGGAAGTTCAATGCTTGCAAGGAGTCCCCCTCCCCTCCCCTTTCAACAACCGTGCAGCAGCAGTAGCACCTCTCTTTCCCTCTTTACTTCTCTATATACATGTACATGTATATGTATATCTATACACATATATACCATACTTGCGCCCCCGCACTACTACTCTTGGTCTTTCCGCAAGCTTTTCACGCACGCGTGATCGCGCGGTCGTCTCTCACTCCCCTGAACGGCTTTCTTTGCCGCCTACACACACCTCTCCCTCTTGACAATGTTGGACTCTATGTCATGAGTGGTTAAGCGACTTTTTCAATTTATCACTTTTTAGCTTTAGAAGAACGCTTTGCTTCTGCCAATTATTTCAAGCCATTGATGTGCTAGATGGTACACTCGGGTATAAGTTAATTTTTCGAATAGGATATTGAAAATTCCTTTAGGGTTTGAGGGCTTGTTCCTTAAATAAAATGAACGGCTAATTCGAAAATTTTCGAGCGTAAAATGGAGTAATCCAATGGAGCCAACAAGTATACAAACACCATTTTTTCTTTCATTTTCTTAAATGATAGAAAAAAAATTGATTCTCACAGATGAATAATTGTATTTCTTAAAATGTCGGCATTAGATTTTATTATCATGAGTAAACACGCGTAGTTATTCACTTGACTATCTGAATTCACTGCTCGTTATTTATTGATAAAGACTCAAGATTAGGCCAAACTTTCTGTTTTCGTCTGTGTTTTTCATCATTTATGTAAAAATCATAGGTCGTAACAAGAAATAAATAATATCCCTCGATGGATGTAAGTATGGGAAGTAAATTTCATAATAATAACGAAATAATTTCATCACGTTGATTTTGAGTAAAATGACATTTATGGACTATCATAAATACAACTTATCTTTTTAATGAAGTTTTCGTGGGCCTCATTTTACTCAAAAATTACGCGACAACATCATTTTACTATTATTATGAAATTTATTTATTATACTTATATCTAATGTCATCTGCTATTATTTTCTTATTATAGTCGAAAAATTTAATTAAAATAATAAAAAATGCTATCAAAGCCAGAGAGTTCGGCCACCTCTTGTCTACATCTGTTCTCATAAAAAATGTGTTTAAAAGTTTTTAAGATTATAATATTGAATTGATCAGTAAATAGTACAATAGGTACTTAATTTTTTAATAAAAATGCAATTTTTTAGCATTTGCAGATGATATTATTTAGTTATTTTTAGATTGGTTCATTTTGAAAAATTCATAAAGTTGATTATAAACATCTAAATTAAGATTCACTATTAATTACAGCATTTAAAAAAAAAATTGTTTCATACTGTAAAAAACCGAATTGGAAATCTATTGGAAATCTAATAATTTAATAAAATAGTGCACGTTTTCTACAGTTTCTTCAATAAGTTCGATTCCCTTACCTAAAATAAAATGGTTAATGCATCATTAAAATGTCGTGTTACTCAAATTTGTAATTTCATCACAGCCTCCAATATTATGTTTGCATTAACGTGATCATTAGCACAAACATAACATTACAAATTTCTTGTTTATTTGTATTCATACATCGAATCGCTGATTAATAAATCGACTATTGAACCATTAAACGATAGTTACTATTCATAAATGCGCAGTTACACAGGCATTAACATAAAAAAATTAAATGATAACCTAAAAGTGAAGATTAATTTTAAAAAAGTCAACAATAACTTGGTGTTATCTCAATAAAAATGTTGACCGATTTAAACACTAGTAGATAAGTACTGTTTAATAAAACATTACAAATCAGCATAAACAAGCTGCTTGACGAATGTGATTTCGAATAAATTAGTTTTTGTTAAAGGAGAGACAAGTCATTCTGATTTATAGAATTTTTTTAAGTTATCGAGTGAAAAGTCGTTAAATTGTTATTGATTATGATTAACCTTCTTATTTTATACTTTGTTTCAACTGAAAAGTTAATAAACGAAGAGTACAAGTGTCATTTTGAAATAAAGTTCATTTTTTTCAATTAAAATTCATATAACGCGGCGTACTTTAATGAAATTTTCCGATAATTGTTACTCGTTATTTTTAAACAATTGTTTAATTCGATGCAGTTATTGTTATTACTTTGCAGATTAACAGTTTTTAGCTTGTCAGTACTTCAATTAGCTAATCTAAACACTTGTTTTTGTCAAAAATTCTTAATATTAAAATAAAAGTAGTATTAAAATAAAAGTTACAGTTAATGCTTAAGCTGTGTTAATATTAGTTTAAAAAAATCTAGCGATTGCAGTTGTATGTATAAATATAGTTATTAAATTATATTACGGTATCGATTCTTTTACATTAGAAAGATATCATGACCCATTAAATTCACAAAATTAAATCTTTGATTTCTCGACAAATTTTCGCAAAATACATCTTAATAAATATCGACACGCTAAAAGGATTATTTCTATATCATTGATTAACTAAACTTTGTTCGATCCAATTGCTTAAAATAGCCTTAATCTTCATATCGTAAATTATATTATAATGAGAATAATAATTAGTTCGCATTCCTTGCTGAAATTCTTCTTTAGGGCTAAAAGTTGTCAAATTTTCGTTAAATTTTTTAAAGATTATAACATTTTCCTTGTATTCCGCGTAAGTTTGAACTTAGCTTAGTCAACTCATAGAGACACAAGATGAATATTTAATAGTATCCTTTTTCCTTGAACTCTATTGGTATAATGATTAATGGACATATTACAGAATTATCTTAGGTATATTCATAGTTCAATCACAATACTCCATTATTTATTAATTTTTCTATTGAATGAAAATTCTTGACATTAAAGATTGAATAATATAGCATTCCAAAAGGACTATTTTTAACACATCAACTTCAAATTTTGAGAAATCTTTGTAACATAATCTCTTCTAAGTAAAGGTGAATGTGGAAAACGTCGAGAGAAGTTTAAATTTATCTTTATTTCTGTTTTTTTACGTATTCACCTAAGCAAATCAATCAATTTTAAAGATTTTTAAAAGGATATTAAAAACTGGAAAAACTTGTACCTAATCTGCTTTCTTTGGTATATACAGCCTCCACCATATGAAAACACAGACATTTTAGAAAAAGCCTCATAATGGCTCTATAAGCTCCAGCAGGAATACACAAAAGAGATGAAGATGTGGTCAGTATATTTTCTTTTTTTCGGAACGAAGAAAAAAGAATGAAAAGATACAAATCTCTTCCGAAGTCATCTGTTTAGCATTAGGCTTTAAAGAACGAGAATAGAGAGAGAGAAAAAAAAAGATAGAACCTTTCCGTAATATATCTCCAAGATCATCGGCGATCCTTTCCAAGACAGAAACCTTGCTCTCTCTCTTTTTCTCTCTCTTTCTCTCCTTAAGGTCAAGTCCTCTCTTCTCGCGTTCTCTCGCGTCTTTTATACCGTTATAAAAGAGATCCTTTTTTATTTATACCTCTTATTTTCTTCATTTCTCTTTGCTTTTAATCTCAAATTTTTATTGAAAATTTGACACTCTAATTTTACAAAAAATAACTATTATTACTTTGGTTTCCTGTACAATACAGTTCCGTTCAGTATTATTATAAACAGTTTATGCGTTTCTTTTCTTTTTCCTCTCTTTTTTTTGGGTTTAAGGCACTGTGAAGAGATAAGATTTCAGGCTGCTTATCGCGGGTAGAAGAGAGAGGACGAGTATTTATGTTTGGTCGACGATTGTTTTGATTCTGATAACGAACGGTTTGTATATACTCCCGAGATATAATGAGCCACACAAGAGAATTCAATGTTCTTTTTTTTTAACCAAGGAGTATATCTTATACCGGCTTTTTTTTTTTGACGTAGGTGGGCATTTTTCTTTTGCTTTTTTATACAACTAATCCTTGGCTAGTGTTTGTTTGTAACAGTTAAAGATAAAGGTTATTGTAAACAAGAAAAAAAAATAATTTTTTCACAAACCGAAATGCTTCTATTGCTCGTTACAAACATATTAGTTGATAAAAAATATTTTTTCAGCTTTTTATTGGATTAAATTGTAATTGTACGCGGGTATTTTATACATTGAATTTCAATGATATTTAAGCTTTTCACTGCACTTAAATCTATGTGGTTGCAGAGCTGACGTAATATAAACAAAGAATTGTTCAAATACTATAAAAAGCTCGTATTTTTTAAAAATATCAATTGTACAACTATTTTTTCACTTTTTTCATTTTTATTCAAATCAATGAGTCAACGTATTCTCAACTTCTGCTCTTTATACACGCAAACAACATTTCCACTTACTCTCTTCGACGCACTCAAGTTAAAATGGTTATTAATTCAAGTTCCATGTTTGAGCATTTATCTTAAGATGAAAATTATGCAACAAGTGTTTCTTTAGCTTGACGATAAGAAAGAGAGAGAGAGAGAGGTTGATAGTACGAGGAAAATGTTATTCTTTTTTTTTGCCAATCGAGTACAAAAGGTTATGAGACTGATAGTTTGAAGAAAAGAAAATAAAAAGAATATTTAGTAGATGATTGGAGGAGATTATGATGTATATTCAAAGGTTCGCAGTGGATTATTATTAATGACGTTTATTATAGTGCTACCAAATAAAGGATGATTAATGAGGCTCGATATTTTTTAGAGCATTGATATTCCTTGAGAAATTTGAATTTTTAATTGGGTGGCGATTTTTTTTTGACAAGTTATTTCGTTTCTCATAAAAAAATAAATCTCAATTTCGTACAATCGTTAAAAAGCCAATTTGATATTTACATTAAAAGCCAGTAGACTTTTCCATGAAGATTATAACGTATCTCTAAAGTTAATTACAATGATTAAGCTGTTAATACAAATCACATGATAATGTAAGCTGTATAAAAAAAAAACCTGATAAACTTATCAAACGAGTCTTCAAAAAACGTGAGTTCGACTTTATTTATTAAGTAATCCTTGATTAGACTTCGCTCAGACAAATTTATGTTTGATAATGTCTTGTTTTGCTGCGTGTACGTAAATTCGTAAATCATAAAACTGTTGATAATAGGATTTTTAATCATTAAATTAAAGTTAAATGTTGAACTGAGTTATGTTATTTTAACATTTCAAATTTACTCCATGTTTTTAATGCGCTTTTTTATTATTCTATGATAAATTATTGTCAAAGTATGCTCTATCAAATAATTTCAACTCGATTTAATTAACAATGGCGCGACTTACGTAACGCGTTAGCTTATGTTTAACTAATTGTTTATGATAATCAAACATAATTTTCATAATTTTTATGTTTGATGCATCAAGGTAATGACTGTATGTAACAATAATATATTTCGAAGAACAAAATTAGCTTGGTGGATATGTTATTAAGCAGCTAATCATCTTATACATGTGCAGGTATATCTATATACATACAAATATGTATGCACAATTATGCGTATATGTATGTACATAATATTTATAAATTAATGCATTTAAAAACAGTTTTACATCCGTTTTTTACAATCATTTTATAGATTGATACACCAGAGAACTGTGAAAATAAGTGAATAAAGTATGACCGACCTCTTCGTCTAGCATACTCTCCTGATACAGCTAAATATTGAAACCTCTTTCATCCTGCAATGAAATTCCAATAAAACGTTTTTAGTGCATCAGATAAAAAAAAAGGCATCGAGTCTCAAAGTTGTAATTCAATGTTAATTACATCTACTTCGGATATGACAATGGTTTTTTTTTTTTTTTTTTTTTTTCAATTTACAAAGACAATTTCGTCTGTCAATGAAGCTTTGGTCGTGGATTCGAAGTTGCCTGGGTCTTGAATCTTAGTTATTACATCTCACAGGATCCGCATGATTATATGATCAACAAACATTCCCGTTAACTCTCCATCTCCGTTTCTTTCTTTCATCTCTCTTTCTTTCTCTTTCTCTTCAACATATATACACACGCTCACACAAACAGTTTCTTTTCTCCCCCACTCTGCCACAATCAACTCTCTCGTTTCTTCATCTTCATTCCACAGTCACAAAACTCGTATATTTCTCTCTCACTTACCTTTTGATGTAGTCATATATATTTACCGTCCTACTCTATAGGCTTCGGATGTTAATCTTGTCTCTTTCGCTCTTTCGGTATATATAGACCGTGAATGAGAGAGCGAGAGAGAAAGGAAACGAGATAGAAAGAGAAAGATGCTCTCTCCCCACCAAAAAGCCAAACAGGCCTGATTGACGGTAGTTTTACGGCTGGTGGGCGTAGCAGAGCCACTTCTACGTCGACTCGAGCTCTCTCTTGCAACTATATAACATCGCCACGGTATTATAAGAGAGAGAGAAAGCGAAACAAGGCACTCGATTACATGGCGCGCGCAAGCGTTAGATTCTATCTTTGTCTTTTGCCGTGTGCTTCTTTTTTAACTAAAAGACAGAGAGAGAAAGAGAGAGACACGAAGATTGAAAGAAAGAGAGAGGTCTAAGTGTTTTATGATAGTGTAAGAGAGAGAAAAGTAATATTTGGTGGCGCATGCGAGTGAGAAGTGGGAGTTGAAAGAGAGATATATATGCATAAAAACCATTTGAGTATACAATACATAAAACGGCATTCTCTTTCCTTCGTTTCATTTTTTTTTTTTTTTACCTTTTTTTGGCTTGTTCTCTCTCCCATGTGGTTGTTACTTTTTTTTTTATATTTTTTTTCTTCTTTTATTTTTATGCCATTTCGTCTGGCGTTTGGATCCTTTTTTACATTTTTATGTTTAGGCTACACGTTTTGTGTATACACATAGATATTGGGGAGTGACTGAACTACTGATTTAATGATATCTGTTTTGCGGAAATTGACACCTCCCTTCAAATTGCGATTAAGTCATAATCTTTTTTTTTATTTTTGTTTTCAAGTTTTTTCAGAATTTTTAGTATTTGATGGATGAAGTCAAGTGGCTTTCTTGCTATGGTTTGGGAAATAAAAGTTACTATATTTTAGTCTGGTACTATAAAATGTGTAATTTCATTGCTGAAGCTATAAATGGATGAAACTAATCAAATATTACTACTTCAGTTTATAGTCACCGTTATTCTACTTTTATCTTATCCTCTTGTCCTTAGACTTCAGGTTTTTATTACGTCTTCTTTTTATAATAATTTTATATACAATTTAATGAATGTTATTAAAAATTTTAATTTTATTAATCTTCAAATGGCTTACTGTATCTGGTACTATACATGATTAATGAGACTCCAAAAAAATTGTCAAAAGAGATTATCAATAAACTCTATTCATTGATCTAATTAATCTAAGTTTTTAAAATATTCATAAAAGTTTAGGTAATTTTTGAGTTCTTGATTAATTTGGTGACATATATTAGTTTTTCGAACAAGTACATAGTAATTCGTACGTTAATGTAATCAATTAATTGAATCATACTTAAAAAGAAATCATTTTTATGTTTTCTTAATTTATGCATAAAAAATTATTTTAAAAAATTAATTTTAATTGGATGAAAGGGAAAAAGAAAAAGATAAAAGTGTTCAAAACGAAGTTGATAAAGTAGATACCTACAAATGGATTTGTTTAAACCAATGTAAATATTCTACTTTATCGACTACATATTGTTGATAATACAATGTTTATACTAACCATTTTGTTATTTTTGTGATCCAACTTAATTTTTTCTTTTAGAAAAACATAAGCATAATTTTGTCTCATAAAAAATGGATGTCGTATTAAATGAATACACAAAATTTTAATATTTTATACAAAGTAATTTACCTTAGTAATAAATTTTATAATAATTATAATTTTTAAAATGAAAAATAAATTTTGAGAATTCGAAAATATGTATTTAATTATTTTGCACATACAAGATAAATTGATATTATCATTCAAATATCAGTTATTAGCAAATCAGGCAACATAAACGATTACATTACGCAGTGTAAAATACACTCCTTCAGTATAAAAATAAATTCAAAAAAATACAATGAAATTAAATAATTTTCTATCGAACTGAATTTGTACCTCTATCTTCTAAAATTTAAACGTAGATTTAACTAATTTCACAATGAAAATAGAATCATAGTGGCTGGATTTTTAAGGTAAAACAGTATATATTCACTTATTCTAAGTGAAATTCACTGTTTCATTTTTATAATATAAGTTTAGTCTGCGTATTTTAGTTCTATTAAGAAATGAGATTCAATACTGATTACTTTACAAAATCAATGACGATTGTTTTTTCCATTTATTAATAAATTATTTTATGAACCGAAAGTTTTTTTTGTAATGCATACTACTGAAATTACTAAATTATGAAGACAATTAAAAGCATCGTTGAATATATAATTGAAACATCAACCTTTGAAAGTCAGATACTGAATACCTTGCAGTACACGCTTTTTTAAACAAAACAACATGTTTCAAGATCTATTTTAGCAGGCTTTAGTTTAAGAGATGTTCGGTTATTTTTATATGCACGATGTTAATTTGTATATGCATTTCCAGTGCATGTGCATACTTTATATGCATTGAACCTATAATTATATAATAAATATGCTGACAGAAATTTTTCATTAAAAATAATTAGTCTTTAAGTTGAAATTTTACGTTTTTTTAACAATTTATATCAGTTTAACTATATGTACATGAGAAGAAATTCTATAAATGAATTTACTAATTTCACGTTAAATGTAAGGCAGATCTGATCTTGAATAAAATTATGTGTGGTAAAAATTTAAACGTATACAAAAAACATTCCATTATATAAAGAAGCAAAATTTCACTACAAATATACTAATTTTTACCACATATATAGTAATTTTTATACAAAATTTAGTTTATCCCACGGTTAGAATAAAATATAGTAATTTTACCCAATAATTTCTTTCCATGTCATTTGAAATTTTAAAAAAATTCATTAATTTTTCACGATGTATTCACAATAAATATATTTTTAATAATCTATAAAATTTAGATTAATATTTTTTTATCGAACAAAAGAATACGTAGATTATAAGAGATCAAGAGATATCATTGACCTACCTACATTACAAATAGTTTTATCAATACTTTCCGCCATTGAAAATCCACATCGGAGATAATAATTGCCGATAGTGATCTCGGTAAAATACGACGATTAACCATCCTGATCGCATTACTAAGGCTTGATCAGCTATTTCAATGCCAGTATTTCGACTTGAAATGGGCAGCGTAGTCTCCGGGGATTTACATTAGCTCCTATACAGCTTTAATCGCTCAGGCTTTTAAATATGCTATAGCATGACCTTTGGTTTTAGTGTTTTATCCGTTGTGTATATTTTTACTGGATTTTCATTTTTTATTTATGAAATTTCATTCGAAACATTAAAAGGGTAGAAATATATTAATGATCAAATTTGTATTTTATTTTCAAAATTAATTTTTTAAAGATGGTATTTTTTTCACTAGGGTAAGCGTATGAGTTATCGTGCCTTTAAGGTTAAGGCAGACACATTTCTGTCAATTAAACAAATCTCATTATTTTTTAAAAGTTTTATAAACTGTTTATTTAAATTAAAGCACATTATCTACGAATAAAACAAATTCCCTAAGTGAAAAATTAAAAACTATTAATTTCCTGATTGAATTTACAAAGTTTATGCGATGTGTCAGTTTATCGTGTGTCGTCTGCTTACCATATAAATGCATACTTTTATTATCATGCTTTGATTATCGACATCGCATGCTTTAACATAGGGCACGATAACCGGGGAGGGCACGTTAACTCCTACACTTACCCTATATCCTGTATTTGGTAGTAAAAATTTAATTAATTATAAAAGAGAAAAAATCACAGCATTTTTTTTTTATTTCTACTAATAATGTGCTATCTACTATCTTCATCTCTAAATAATATTATGAAAATTGATATTTTTCTTCAATAGACGGTAATTTTACAAGTTTATCTTTGCTTCCGTATCATTTATATTATTGCTAACTATCACAACATTATAATTGATATTTTACATCAATCGAAAACATTATTTAAATTTGTCGACGAATCAGTATCTCCCAATCATAAATTATGATGAATTAGTGTTACAATTATTTTGACAATTGCTTATCATAATTTATTAAGGTATTATAATATATTAAATTTTCTATCAAAATAATCATACAATAAATAAATTACCATTATTACATTATGCTTGATTCATAATGTGAATTATAATCTTTTTAGCCATACTATACAACTCTAGTCTTGACTAGATTTGTATTATTAAATTTATGTACAAGCTTGTATACAAATTTTTAATAAAACAACCTAAGTTTTAAAAAATCTAAAAAAAAAGTCTATCATTTAGTTAATTATAGAAATCTGTGTTATTTTGTAATTTTTTTTAAAGATTTTGTTCTAATAAAAATGAAACATAAAAAATTAATTATTAATTATAACAATTTAATATTGTTCATTCTGAAATGAATGATTTTACACGTTTAATAAAAATTTGCAACTGTGTAATTAATGATCATAAAATAAAATAATCATCTTGATTGTCATGAAATAATAGACTGTGGTATAATTTATAATTAAGTTTAAAAAAAACAAGAAAGCCACTCATTTGTCTCGTCAAAAACTTTAAAGAATTAATTAAGAAAGTAAAAAATTAGATACAATTAATTTTTGCCCAATACCATCCGTCCCTAAAAATCTATTCTCTCTCTAGCCTTTCCAGTTTTTCGTTGATATCACATACTTTTTTATTTTGTTCTTTATTTCTTTTATCTTTGTCCTTCTTATTCGCATTACAAGGATACTTCTATCCCTTTTTCTCTTTCTCTTCTGTCGTCTCTTTCTCTAAAATTCTTTTTTTTTTTTCTCTTTTGGCTCTTAACCCTCGGCTCTTGGGATTATTATATGCGCGCAAATTCTCCAGAAGCAAGAGCAGCAGCCCAGTCTCGTGCCGGCAGCAAAGGCAAGCGGGGCTAATCGAGTCTAGGGAAGAAGAGAATAGAGAGCCTCGGATTTCAAACATGGAATGCGGAATGCGGATATCTTTTTGGGCCTCCTATTCTACAAACTGGAATTTTTGCTCTCGTTTTTTGTGTTTATAAGCTCTACCCGTTTGTATTAGTTTCTTTCTTTTTCTCTCTAATCTCATTCCTATTCATTGTGGGTTGATTTTAATTTTTGAAATAAGTTTACCTCTTTTCTAGTCTTTGACAAATGTTCAAGTAATTATTTTACGTTAGATGAGATACTTGACGTTTTTTGCTCGTCCTAAAAATATGTCTGACAGTCCTTTGAGATAATTGATTAAATTTCTTAACTGTCAGATACGACCTTGCACCTCTTATTTCTGGGATTATTTCCAACTCAACGTTATTTATAGAATGTTATGTATCTTCTGCACTTGGAATGAATAAGTTTTAAATAATCATGTAATCATTTGTCATTTTGTTTTACAAAATGTGGCAATTGTTGTAATTGACATTTTATGACGTTATATACAAATTTAAAAGTTGATACGAAATTTCATTTTTTATGGCTTATAAAAGTGGTATTCTTACTTCATTTTAAATTGAGAAAAGATATGATTCGATATAATAAATGCATACAGAATAAAAATAAAATATAAATGGTCTTACCTCTAAAATGAATAATACAATTTTAAACATTGAATGAGATTAAAAGTAAAACTAAATGACGAAATTTCGACTCCGTTTGAAGGTAACTGCACTTTTTAAAAACTGCAATGACGTTTTTGGCTTCATTGAGAAAAAATGAAAGCTGATCGCTGGTGTCGAATTACACGTGAAGTATGAAATTCAAACCTCGTGAAGTTTCCTACATTTAACAAAATGAACTTTAAGCTGACCGCATAATACAGAAATTTGCTTATTGGAAGTCAAAAGGTTCATACGAATAAATTGCAATTATTTTTTCAAAATATAACATACTTTTTATATAAAAAATTTTTAACAAAATTAAAAACTTCACTTTGAAACGAAAGCAATTTCCTTCTACCCTTTAGGCGAATAGATAGAGCTGTATGTTTAATAATTAATGTGTCATTCTTTACAAATGGCAGGATATGTTGGTGTTTTAAAATAATCAATTATTATATAAAGATAAAAATAACAGATCTATCAGATGTTATATTAAAAATTACTTTTTTACTTTGGTCATGTGGAAACATAATACACGTTGTTGCTGTAGAAAACGAGAAAAATTGGACTATACAAGTAAGTTTTAAAGTATCTAATTGCATGTTTCATTTTAAAATAATTAGTATGAGTAATTTTTTCAAACATGCTACTATGTTTCCAAATGACCTAAGTAAACCAGTTCAGTGTGCTGCTAGTCAATTACAAAATGAATATTAAAAAACAAAAATTTCAATCATTATAGTTAAATTAATGCATACCCTGGTAGAAATGTGAGCATTAAAAATGGTGTGTATAAAAATTTGAGGTTATTAGTAATAAAAATGCCAAATAAATGGCCAATAAATGTTAAAAAAAGCGTTTCCATTTCTACTGGCCAAAAAATGTTAAAAAAAACGTTTCAATTTCCACCAGGGTACTTTATAAAATAAACAATCTATATTTACAAATTTAATTACAATAACACAAAAAATAAATATAGTTTTATGCACATGTTTATAAACTCGACTTAATATCATTAAACCAATTAATTTTCATATTCATTATCTTGAAAAACTTTATACATTAATAAATAATGCTGTGACCTGACTAATAAACCCATATGTCTTTGGTCAATTAAATATAAACTATAAAATACCTGCATTATATACCCTATGACATTCAGGTGCTGGTATCGAACATCAGAGGGATTATAGTATCAAGACGCACGAAACATACATCAAATTGCTTCGCCGTTCGATCATTTGATCTCGCACATGCGAGCGGGATTATGATATAAGGGAAATCATTTTGATGTATGTATAACGCTTTTCTTGCAGGCTCAAGACTGTTGTGTTGGTTTCTACTGAATATTTTATGTAATAATACCAGTAGTTTTTACAAATTCAAATAACTGATGTATAGATGATGTATGGTTTGGATAGAAATTATACATCGAATTGAACCATTGTAACATGTACATAATTTATGTGTTTTAATTTATAATTTTTTAATTTAGATTAAACTCTTAAGTTATTGATATGTTATTCATATTTTTATTTGATTTAGTATTATTATTGATTAAAAGTTGATAATTTTGAATATATTGAATTTTTTCATGTAGAATTCAAATGAATTTCCATTTTTAAACAGACTTTTCAATACGTCATGTGCTCTTGATGTTGAAACAAATTTTCAACAAGAATTATTAAAAAATTTAATTATCAATATATAGATTGTTGATATCGATACCAGTGTTCGAGCTACTAAATACGCCATACTGTTTATTAACTGACAGAGTGCAAAAGTCACTTAAAATTGGCATTATTTTGAGAAAGATTAGTACAGATTTTAGTTAAAATGTTGATAAATTATAAAGAGAGACTAAAATAGTTCATCTGTAGAAACAAATTAGAGTATTTTTGTATTTTTATCTTATCGAACCTAAGATTTTAAAGCTACCGTAATCATTTCATTCAAATCTTAAAGTAAAATCAATGAATCGCCACAGAACTGCAACAGTTTATCTTTAAGTAAACACAAGGTCATGAAGCATAAAAAATAAAATGGAACGTCGAACCATTAATTTTCAAGACCGAACAAGCAAGAGCAGTAAAGAAAAGTTCATCGTATACTTGCATTGCCAAAAAAAAAAGTATCCACCCAAACATGGCCCATGAAGAATCGGCCGCCGGCATTTTCGATCTTTCTCCCTACCTCTTTTTTTTTCTCTCTTCTTCGCTCGCAATACACATTTGTAACTCCATTCTCTTATTTCCTCCTTACTTACAACTTCGACACTTTCGAATATGTAAAGATGAATTTACATATCGCGATGTATAAAGCGAGCCTTTATCGGTGTGAGTGTTAATGGCTGTGTGGAAATTAAAGGGTAGGGAGAACGTATAGATACGAATGTTATATTAGGGGAGATATCTGAATTTTTGTGAATGGAAAAAGGGGAAAGGAAAGATGCTTCGATGTGATTGATCGTTCGAGTATATACTTGAGGGAGACGTTGACGTAAATTTGCTGAATTCTTTTTTTATTTTCAATGCTTTTTCTTTTGAGGAAAATTTAATTAGGTAAATATATAGTAGTTGAAGTAACGATGTAATAATCCTGTATTCAATCAATCCATTATTCATAAAAAATAAAAAATTTTTACATAAATATTATAACTTGGCCTATAAATTTGAATACTAAATTACTTTAATTAGTTTGCAAACCTTTGTTAATCGTTTTTAATGTTTCATTGAAAATTGAATTTATTCAATTGAAGTTTATCATTTGCTTTATTTGATTTTTAATAAAATTTTATAGCATCACTGAAGTGTAGTTGCTACAAATCAATTCCAATAATATATATAGTTTCACAAGTTGCACTCAACAGGTTTCTTGCCTGATAGAAGTTAATAGCTTGAGAATAAGTGGGATGGATATTAATTGTATGAAAAAAATAGAATAATTTCAAGTTTGTTTTTATTATTATTAGGGTAATATGTTATATTTAATTGTACACATGAAAGTCAAAAATTTTTGTTTGAACGATAAATTAAAGTTAATTATTTATAAAATATATAAAAGTTACTATACTAGAATATATATATTATCCTTTTATATTGCATTGATATTTTATTCGTAATTATGTTATTAATAATAAAGTCAATCAGTAGAAAATAAAATAAGGTATGAAAATTAATTAAAATTAATAAATTGAGCTATTACCAAAAGTATTTGAAATTAATTTTTAATTGTAAAAAGAAAAATAATTAGAAATTTTCATTTTAAATTGTGAATATATATTAAGAATATAAAAACTTATTTTCAAATACATGGGAAATAAAAAAATTCCAATTAATAAAAACAATACAAATATCCATTTACATTTGGTAAATACTACATTACTTGGATTCACCCTATCTAGAATAAGTATTTTTTATTTATTTACTGTTGGTGCATTTTAGTGAATTATATAAGGGTACTATATAATTCACTATAATTTCGATAAGTATGAAAATAAAAAAAAATGTTATTTTATTTCACTGATTATATAAAATTTATTTAAATGTCAAGAAAATTCAATGTTGTAACGTTTGAAAATATCACAATTAAGTTGAAACATATTTCATCTTTGTCTCGTCATCCATTCATTAATTAAACAACAATTAAAAGTAAAAAGAAGCCAAATGCTATATCCAAAGCAAATAATCGTATAAAGCAATGAGAACAGTACCTTTAAAAGATATACATTCATACAAATGTGTATACAGAGAAAGAAATAGGGGTAGGGAGAAGAACAGACAAAGAAAGAATGAGCTAACAAAAAAAAAGGGGGGCTCTCCCCTTTTTTTTTTCGAAGTTAGGGTGGCAGCGGTGATGGTAGTGGTTTTTCAAGACAACTCGCGTGTTAGCTCTTATACATACACACGCACACATACATAAGAAACCCAAAAATATTTTCCATCTTTCTCTTTACTATTGGACGAGTGACCTGCTGTTACTTTCTGTTCCTGTTGGCAATTGAGTTTGGATGTATAGCCCCCTTTTTTTTCGTTGTCGTTGTTTTCTTTCTCTCTCTTGGCTTTTTTTTTTCTTCCTTTCGTTTCATTTTCGTTCATCTTTTTCGTCACACTTGGGGTGGAGTCAGAAGTGCGTCCGTAACGTTTATATAAGAGGGGTGGGGATTCACCACTTGCACACGTGGGGCAATTTATGTAATCGTACACTCCTCTCTTTTTCCCTTTTTTCTCTCTCTCTCTCTCTCTCTAGCTTTCTCTCTTTCTATCTTTTTGTTCTCTTTGTCTTTCCCTTTTGGTTTCTTCCATTATAGAGAGAACCCTGTTGTATTTTCTCCCCCTATTTTTTTTTTTTCTAACGATGTTTCTTATTACCCACCTGTGTTGATTGTAGGTGCAAACATGGGCGCTATACAATGTTCTTGTGGAGGCGTAGATGTGTTATAGTATGTACGTGTGCCTTAGATAAAGTAGATATATTACAATAATGTGTACGTATGTGTGAATGCTTTTGTGTGTATGTACATATAAAATTGTATTATCATTGCTTTAGACGAACTTGTATACCAGTATGTATTTTAATACATATACTAATAAATGTATATGTATATCTGTGTAATGAATATGTTTTTATATATAAGAATGTGTTAAAGTAGATGAATACATAAGCATACGTATGTATTTGCATATGTTTGTAAAAATGGATTTTTAAGATGAAATATGATTTTTTGAACGAAAGACTTGATAATTAATATGAGTTACCTCTTTGATCGGTATCATTTATAGCTCTATTGAATATGCCAAAAGTTCTTTTTATATTTTTGATTTTGGTATTATGAAGGTCATATCAGCTTAATGATAAAATTATGGCAAATCCATTCAATGAGATTTATAAAATATATTTTTTATTTATTTTATCAATTAGAAAATATCCTTTTTCTTAAATAATAAACAGATTCCAGATGATAATAAAATTTTCTAAAACATTTGAAGATGTAATGCTTCCATATATTTATTGTACATGTGTTTCTATGAATGTAAGTGCCCAAGTGAGAAAGTGAGAAATGTCGAGGTTTCTGAAAGGCGCGAGAGTGCCACGTGTGACACGTTGGTAGGATAATACATGGGAGAATAAGGCGTCTGTCGTTTTCTTGGCTTCCTTTTCTTCATTTTTTTTTCCTTCGCTCCTTTTTTCTTCTTCTTTTCTTACGTGTAGTCCAACCGTTTGCTACTACTGCTTCCGCCCGCACTCTCTTTCAAGAATTTTGTTCTTTGCATTGCGGAATTCTTTATTGTTTTGTTTATTGAGCTGAGTCAAAGGGCTATTCTGGTTATTTTATATTATTTTCTTCCTTTTTTTTTTTATTCATTAAACGTTTTGTCTGCCTCAGTCTGGTTTTACAATGGTATTTTTGTTGTTCAAGAGTGTGGAATTTCGCGGATTTTTTAAGGAAGTGCTTTGTTAGCCTTTTAAATTGCATACACGAAAGTTGCAATAGAATTTGCATTTTGATTTTTTTTACGCAAAAGAGTGTAGAGCTGTTTATAAAGTATATACGAAATTAAAACTTGTTTATTTTGTCTTTTTATTTTAAGAACCAGAGAATATTACTCATTTTTTAAAAAGATCAGATTTTAAAATAGTCCAAAGTATTATTTTTCATTTTAATTCTGGACCATAAGTAAGAGTTTCTATTAGCAATCGTAAAATAAAATGTTATTTTTTTTAAGTCCAAGAAATTTTTTGTTATCACAATAAATTAAATGGAATTAATTCGTTTTTAATTTTTCATCATAAAAAATAATATACTACTTAAACTTTGTCTTATTGAAAGTTCAGAGTAAATACTTAAATAAGTTTTTAGGATCATACAGTATTGAAAACAATATTAAAAACTTTAAAAGAACATTTTTAATCATGCTATTTTCAATACTACTTCATATCAAAGTAAGAAAACTATATGAAAATTATGTCTTTTTTTAATAGGGTAGTTTATAAGGGTTATCCCAAACAACCAACTTTGATTCTTTCTCAATCACAAAAGTTTTTTTTTATTTGTAGAGGGTAGAGTTGGGATCACTTATAAAATTATGAAAAGTTTCTATTGGGAATAAGAATAATAAAAAGTTCCTTTGGGCAACACATATGAATACTGATATTTTAGGATCCATTACAAAGGACACCCCATGATCAATAACTAAAGGAAATATGAGGTTTTCTTTGAAACGAATATGAAAATTCAGTTTTCAGAAGATGATTATTGAAATTTAAGTTGAAAAATAATATTTAAATTATTATACTATGTTTAATCTGAATGATTACATTTTTTATTTAATGAGTAAATCATAACCTGGATTTTCACCTATCCTTAAATACATTTATAATTTTGTAGCTAAAATAATATTAAACTAATTAATATTGATAAAAACGAAAATTTTTAGCAAATCATACAATTAACATTATTTTTAATTCATAAAATTGAAACAATTTTTAACCAATTATTATATGACCAACTGTAAATTTCTAAACTTATCCTTTAAAAAAGCTAAAAAAAACATTTTCTTTATATTTCAGATTAACGATATTTGAATAGTCGAAGCGAAGCATCATGATGCAAGCTGCTAGACGAGCTGTAACTTACGCTGGGAATAATAGTAGCAAATGGTTATTCAGTAACAGTCGATATGCCTCGACTCGCATACAGCCCGAACTGACGGCCGTACGATATAAAGTTAAACGTGGACCCTACGCTGCACTTGATGACGTCCACTCGTCCTTTTTTACCAAACTATTGGGAAATGATCGAGTGATCACTGAACCTGATGAATGTGATAGTTATAATATTGACTGGCTGAGGATGGTTAAAGGTGAACATTTCAAAGAAAATTATTGGATATTTTGGATAGTTTCGTAACTAGAATATGATAATTATATATACATTTTATTGCATCTTATTAAAATATAATTATTTTAATTGAAATATGCTTATTGCACTAAAAAGTTTTAAAATTATTGGCAAAATAATAAGCAAAATGCACATTTTTACAAAATACCAATTTTCTGTTTTATCGACAAGGAAGAATTAGAAGTTAAATTTATCTGATTACATGATTCATATTAGCAAAAATAAAAAAAAAACACAAATAATTATCATTGTTTATAATTATAATTAATAGAAAATGCTAAGAAACCATTGTTAATTATATAATCTTTTTTTTATCTATTTAACGTCGCTGTATTTATGCTATCATTACGATGCTAATTAGCGACGAAGGTCGTCTGTGTGTTTTCGAACAAAGCACATGTAACGTACAGTGGTGCCTGTATCAATCGGCTGTCGAGAGCGGGATTCGAACTCGGATCCTCGAGATTATGAATCCATCGCTCTACCGACTGAGCCACTGACGACCTCCAGATAAACAATCTTTAGTTCAACATTTATTTGATAACGAATAAGTAGATATAAAATATTATAAATGTCAAAAAGTTATATAGTTACAATCGTATTGAGTTTTCTTTTTGTATAATAACATTTCTATAAAATACAAACGATATAATCCTCTTTTATGACCGTAAAATCTAAGAACTTCGTTAGTCAGTTAACTATGCAAATAAACCAAGTTAAAAGAAAAAAAAAGCAATTAAAATATAAAACCACGTTCCCTAAACTTAATCCAGTGTCCGAGAAAAAAAGAAACCCACATATAAATTAAGACACTCGGATAGGCAATAACGTGTTTCTCTCTATACCTTCGCTGATTTATTACACAACTTTTGGGTATATATAAGATAATTTCCCTTTTCTTAACTCTCCATTAGCTTATACTTTACCTTTTTCAAAAATTTTGCTCATCCATCTATACCGTATAAATAGGTTCGAGTCGTATAGTATTAAAACCAAAGAACACAGAGGAGGTATCGGAAATTCTCAGATATTGTAATGAACAACGACTTGCTGTTTGTCCACAGAGCGGCAATACTGGCTTGGTAGGCGGTAGTGTACCTGTATTTGATGAGGTTGTACTTTCCATGAGGCTTATGAATCAAATTATCAAGACTGATGAATTGTCAGGTGAGTTGGTGGAATTTATTTATTTGTTATTTTTTAAAATAATAAGTTAATAAGTCTAAAAAAATTTTCCTGAAAGTAGTAACTTATATAAAATAAAAAATAAGACTTTATTATTAATAAAGATCAAATGCTATGTGAAGATTATCAATTTAAAAAATTTATATACTTCCTGTACACGTAGCGTCATAGACTTGTATGAGGTTTAAATAAATTTGAATTGATTAAAAAAGGAATAATTACAATTTAACTTTAAAAGAAAGAAAACAAATACAAATAGAGAATAATTTAATTTTTTTATTATTGTATTCATAAACAATTTTTATTTATTAATGATTCATTGTAATTTTAAGCAATTATAAAATGCAAAATATTGAATATATACAATTTTTTGAATATTAAAAAATTGTTGTTAAATTGAGTATATAACTACATTATTTTTTATTTATAACTTCAATATAAATTATTAACTTTTAACCTGAACAAGTTCTTACATTATAATTTGTCATCCTTATAAAATAACAAATTACCTCATAAAAACGTAGTAATAAAATTTCTACCTCTGATCTTAAAAGTGTAAAAATTCTAAATTGCAAAGTAAACCAAGACTTTTGCAGAAAAAAAAGTAAAACTAACTACACCATAACTAACAAGCACACTTCCTTTTGAAGTTCGGCAAGAACAATAAAAAAAAAAAAGGGTCGAATGTCAGGTTATATAGTCTATCTATTCCGAGGAGGAAGAGACTGAGAGGAGGGGATACTAAAAGATATACCTTATACTTTTTTTTCTGAAATAAACATACGGATAGATCAGTAGGTGGTCAGTGAGAAAAAAAAGAAAGAGAAAGAAAAATCCCTATAGCCCGTAAAAAGGGATAAAGAGGCTAGTCAAGGTCGGTTAAGTGTAGAGAGAGAGTGAGGGGAATATATAGAAGAGATACTCTCAATAGAAGTTTCGGATGTCGTTGTCTTCATTATTCTTTTTTTTCTATAGCTTTCTTTTATTCAACTGTATTTTTTTTAGCTTTTCTACTGCTGTCCTTTTCTGTAATTTTCTAATTCTTATTTGCATAAATTATTAACATTTTTTTATTGATTATATGATTATCGAAATGATAGATAATATTGTTTATTTAGATTTTTTTTAAATAAAAATAATGTTTTTAAATAAATTTTAAACCTTTGAATTGTCGTAAATAATAAGGTTAAATGCAACAGGTGTCTAATAAACGAGAATACGGCGCAGTAAAGCTTTCAAAATCGATAAAATCTAGAATAGAAGTATTTAAAATGATTAAAAAAAAGCTTTTTTTCAATGATTGAAGATTATTAAAATTTTGAAAAATAACCTGTTACTAGAAATATTTATAAATTTTATCAACAAATTGAAAAATCATAAATATAATAACAGAACATTAAACATTCTTGAATAAATATTGCACTTTGATTAAAAAATGTAAAAAAAACGTGAAAAAGTCATACATTGAATATTTCACTCGACTCCTAATCATTAAAAAAACTTCCGTAAATTAATTTTAATTAAAGAAAAAAAATAGCCAGTTTTATAAATTCATAAGATCTATAAATCCATTTTTCTCTATCGTTCCGGCATTAAAAAAAAAATGAGGCACATTCTCCACGCTCATGGTGTCCAAGAGTATCATCATCATCATTATTATTGGCGCCGCTATAAACTGCACTTCTTCCGTATAATACTCTCGCGTGTTGTTCATATGCTCTATACATGTATAGCACGTATAGATATATAAAAGAGCTTTGGCCGTGCGCTATACTAATGAGAGTCGCTTCTCTAATAACGACGCTAATCTAGATCCTGTGGGTGAGCTGCTCACGCTAACCCTCTCTTTCTGTGCTTCAAAGTACCGTAATCCAACCAAGCGATTCTTTCCTTCCTTTCTTGTTTTTCTTTTTTTCTTTCTTTTTTGTATTTTTTTTTTTTTTTATTTTGTTAGACCGTTACTGTACGAATTTCCGTGCTCGAGGGTTTAAGTAAAGTAAAAGTAAATTTTATTCTATTGTTTTTCTCCTCGTGAAGTTTGGGTAATTGGTTGATTGTGTTTCAAAGAAAATAATTCAGATAATTACTTTTGGTTTTACTTTTTTTTATCGCTAAGTCGAATAGTAATTTAAAATTAATGATTAAAAAATAATATATTAAAATATGACAATAAGTAGTTATTATAAACATTTATTAACAATAAATTAATACTTTAAGCTTAGGTTTTAAAATTACCCATGAAAGAACTGCCAGCTTTGAATTAACGGCCTGATAATGGCTAAATATTGGTCACCGTCCTACGTATGCCCGGTACTGAAACAAGCTTGTATCCAATATCGAAATGATAATATCGGACCAAATAATATAGAAAGGTATCGTTCCAATATCGTTTGCCAGATTCTATCGATAGAATATTATTATAGTATTGCTCCAGTACCGTTTGCCGTTGTTGTCGTTGCTAAGCAAGTACTTGCAATGACATAATATTTGTTTGAATATAACCTCATTATAACCTAATAATTTTATACGTACATGTGCACAATACGCGCTATAAAAAAATGTATAAAAGAGTAGTTATTATTTGAAAAAACAAGAAGCATTGAAGAAATTTAATTTGTCAGCATTGTAAAAAACATCTGTAAAGTCTGTAGTCGATTCTTTAAGCTTCGAGAAAAAAACTGATTTAAATAAAAATACAAATTAAGGCGCAATAATAGGAAAATTGGTTAAGTTTATTTTCAAAATTAATGGATTATGGTCGTATAATGAACAGCGATTTATTGATTTCAAAAGTGTTTTTATTCCAAAAAATTTTGTAAGAAAAAGATGATTTATTTATTTAAATAAATAATACTTAATTATATAAATTAAATGATAAATTATTCGATGACTGGTAAATACTGGTAATCAGTATTGTGCCTGCATTGGCATTGATAGTTCGGTCCTATATTATCATTTAAATATTAAACGGATACCGAACCAGCATTGGGAATCAGTACTGGAATCACGGGCACCAGTACCGTACCAAATCCAGTCCGGAATTGCCTTCTTCCATGGGTACAATATAATTAAATATTCTAATATCATTTATTACTCCTTGTGAAGTAAGATAAAAAGATAGTTATAACATTACTTTAATATTAATTTGATATTAAGAATGCAACATTGTGAATATTAATGTACGTACCTACAAAGTTAAAAATAAGTAGCATCATAAAAATAATTAATAGCATGAAAAATGAAAATGAGGAAATAAAAAAGGTCGACTGTAGAAAGGTGAAAAATATATCGTATACATTGCAGGTGTTTTAGTTTGCGAGTCTGGTTGCGTGTTACAAAGCTTGGAGGAGCATTTGAATAAGGTGGGCATGATGATGCCAATTGACCTCGGCGCCAAGGGCAGTTGCTTGATAGGCGGTAACGTCTCGACTAATGCCGGAGGCTTAAGACTACTGCGCTACGGTAATCTACATGGGAACATATTGGGACTAGAAGCTGTAAGCATATATATATATACAGATATAAAATGATCACAAAAAAAAGAAGATGCTTTCTCTCCTTCTTTCGTATCTACTTTCTACTTTTTTTTTTACGTTCTACATTTTCCGTGTGAGGATTAAAAAAAGGAGGAGATTAGGTTCATTAATTTGCTCGTATATACCGGTGTTAATTAAGCTTCTTTTTTTTTAATTTTTTTTTTTTAAACATTGAGGAAAAAAAGATGAAAAATGTAATTGAAAGCTTTATCCTTTAGCACGCTTATGATTTTAATGACAGGGTACTGTCGTATAATTTTTTATAAGTGGCATTTAATCACACTTTTAAGCTGAAGTTTTCTCTTTTAATGATAGATAACGCTGCAATGTTTCAAATCATAAATAATAATGCATCTTTTTTTTCGTCTGAGTTTAAAAAAAAACGTTTGTTATGCAAATTAAAATTTATAAAATAGTTAAAAATTCATTTGTATTATTTTGATATTTACTGAATATAACGTTATTTATTCATATAAACATGCACTTTATCATTTACAATTTCTATAACACAACATGACATTAAATTATTATACAAAATACATTTTTTTAATTTTTTTCATTTTTTATAAGTATCAACGTGAGATCAATATTTTATTGTTATTATTCTCAATGAACTAATCCTAAAAATCATTAAAATCCATCATAAAAAGAAACGAGAAAATATAATAAAACTTAAGTTTCCCATTTTCGATGATCTATCTGACCAATTGTCTACTTTTATTGTATTTATCTTTTTCAGGTATTAGCTAACGGTAAGGTGATCGATTGTCTGAATACATTGAAAAAGGACAATACTGGATACCATTTAAAGCACTTGTTTATTGGCTCTGAAGGTACACTTGGGGTAGTAACGAAAGTTGCTATTCAATGTCCTACCTTGCCCAAGGCTGTAAACCTTGCTTTTTTGGGTAAGAAATATATATATACCCATCATTTTTAACTTCTCTCTCACTTTTTTTTCTCTTCTTTTCTTTTTTTTTTCTCTTTTGACGTATACATTATTACTATCGTGTGGCTACTGCTGAAAATGTAGCAGCTAACGCTTATACGCATAGCTGTGTATATATACTTTTTTTTTCCTCTATACTTTTACTGTCTATTCTATCCCTGCGGGTGTGTAATTCGGGGGTTTCTTAGATGAGCCGGTTTCGAAAAATCCGGTCCGCTTGACTTTTATATTACATTGTATTCAGCTCTCTTTTTTTTTGAAGGGGAATTGGCCTTTGTTTGTTGTTGTGGGAAGGTTCGATGGGTCAAAGGAGGTGGAACACTTTTTTTGGGAGAATTTGCTAGATTTTTTACCGTTTTTCGGGATATAATAGTTTCTAGAATTTTTCATGTAGCAAACTTACTGTACTATTACTGCAATATGATGTATAGAAAACGAAGTAATACATTTATTATTAAATATTTATTTCAGCCTTTAGGTTCAAAAAGCAACTTTTTACATTTGTACATAATTATAAAATACGTAATTACATAAATTATATAAAATTGTATAATTTATGTAACATTTTGTATTCCATAATTTTACAGTTTACCAAATGTAAAATACTAACAAATAAGTACTTTAACGTTTTACTAAATATATTATTTAAATAATATATTTTTAACTTTACATTTATATACATTATTTACAGTTTATTACATAAAAACAAAGTAATTTATATTTATTTGAGAAAATAGTTAATTCTCTGAAATTGTGAGTACCGTAAGACTTAATGTTTATAATTAAAAATGAAGCGTATAATTTATAAATATTATTTTTACAAAATAAATTAGAGTAACCTGTCTTTATTTTACACAGATTTGTAATTATTCAGTATAATCATTTTTTGTATACATAATAATTTATGCTATTTTATATATACAATATTTATTAAAGTAAATCTTTTATTTATATTCAAAACAATTATAAATAAACAAAATGAATTTTTTTTATTATAAAATAGGTTTGAAGGACTTCAACAAAGCATTAGAAACATTCCGTTTGGCAAAAAGAGAATTAGGCGAAATTCTATCCGCTTGTGAATTAATTGATCAAGACTCAATTACAGTTTCAAAAGATGCTCTTGGCTTAAAAAGTCCGCTCGATAGCGTGCATGATTTTTATATGTTAATCGAGACAGCTGGCAGTAATTCGACGCACGACGAGGAAAAATTAAATGCTTTCCTTGAAAAAGTCATGTCCGAAGGTATTGTCGACGATGGAACTGTTGCGTCGGAACCTAGCAAAATAAGGGTATGTAAATTATTTTAGTTTGTATGAAAAGATTTTATATGTTGAAAGAATTCTTAAGTTATTTTTTTTTATGAAATGTATTACTTTACATGTTTATGAAAAATTTGAGATTTAATATTAATTATATAATAAATTATTTAATTTTGAAATTATCAAACACTAAAATTTCATATAGACACGAAGAGAAATTTTGTAGGTGAGATCATTATATTTATTACGTTAAGTTTGAAACGTTTTTGATTTTCTGTAAAAAATACTGTATATATGATACAAATTCCTACATATGTAAGAAACATTTTATATGTTAATTTTTACTATATGTTTAGTAATTATTATACCAAATCACGTCAGTTCTAATATAGTAATTATAAATAAATATAATAATTGTACCTACATAATTTCTTTCCGTATAAGCAATTCTTCAATAATTTTTTAAAATTTTTATTTTCTATTATTTCTAAAAATATTCAAAAAACAGTAGTATTATACAAATTATTAGTTACGTGAAACTAAAACTTTTAGCCAACTAAAAAATGTAATACGATAAAGATTAAAAAAGACAGAATGATGAATCTCCAGTAATTTAAATATATTCACTTTTGAAAAAAAAAAAAAAATGCAGAACATCTGGGAGTTGCGAGAACGATTGTCAGAGTCACAGACGAGGGAGGGTTATCTTTTTAAATACGACATCTCTTTGCCGCTGCCGCAATACTACGAGATCGTTCCGGTACTTAAGGAACGACTTAAAGGCTATAACATTCGGTTCATCACTGGCTTCGGGCACTTAGGTACGTTTTCTCCATGCTAATTTACGTATTTATTCACTTTCTGCATACCAGACAGAGAGAATGAAGAAGAGGAAAAAAAAAATAAACGTGTTTACAGATGATGAGCGAGGGAGAGTTTTTACACGTTTTTGCTATTATTCAATTATATAATCTTTTTTTTTTAAATTATGATTTGTTTTTTATCTTATTTTTACATAAATTGCAAATATATTTTCTTACTTTAATATTGCATGATATATAGTCTTTTAAATTTGAAATTTTTGTAAAAAAAAAAAAGTAAAAATATTAAATGCTTAATATACATCGTGATATCTGCGTATGAAGTTGATGAATGTAATTTAACTGACAGTCCCAGAGCTAAAACAGGTCTCGACCTGATAACCAGTTATAGCATTGCCCCAAAAAGCATTTTTTAAAAAACATCCAATGACTTCGAATCGATTTTCCATATTAAGGTTAAATATTAATAGTGAAATCCGTTTAAAGTGAATATTTTGTTAAAAAATAGAAAAATCCATATATTTTATGTATAACTTTTAAACTATGTAAATAATTAACTTTTGCAAGCATTTCTTTTTTACAAAAAAACTCAACTACATTTTAACACTTTCAACCACTTTCTCCAGTCATTTAAACATTATTTAAATTCATCAAACTCATCAATTTCTCGTCAAGACACAGCGGATTAGCTGCATAAATGATTAATATTCTTAAATGTCTTCTTGTGTGTAACATATATTCGACTGTATAATCCTCTTCAGTATAAATAGTCAATCATTCGTAACACGTATATACGAAAGCTGGCCGACATCGGCTTTACGTAATCCTCTTTTAGTTATTTATTTTTAAATTTATATTTATATGTGGTTAACAACTGGGTCATTATGCAAATTTTCAAGAAATATTTTATACTCGTTTTACTTATATTTACTTCAATTCTTTTTGTTCTTTCGTAATAATGAGATATTAATGTTAACTTATTTTCTTATAAAATAATATAAAACCTTAAATTTGCAACTTCCTTTTTTAGAATCATTTTGAACAAATAAAATAAACTACTTCAACTACTTATTTTTAAAGCCAAACGATATTTTGCTATATTTTGAATTCTCTGATTTGATAATATTATAGTATTTTCACTGATTTTACGATATATAGGCTAAATAGAGAGGCACGCGTACTAGATATATGGCTATAGGGTAACTACAGATATCGAAGTAAAGGGGAAAAGGGGGTAGAGAGAGAGGGGGAGTAGAAAGGGGTTGTCGAAGACATAATTTAGTTTTAGCCCCGTATATATACGTTTGGCGTGCAAAATCCCTAAAGCTTATTTTCAGAAGGGCTGTTGTGGCATCATAAGCAAAAGTCTCTCTCTCTCTCCCTTTCTCTCTTTCTTCAGTCGCTCTATGTATTCCACAAAATGTTACTCTTGCCTTATTGTTTTTATTAGCGGAACGTATTTCTTCGCTGAAAGTTTGAGAAGTTACTTTTCAAAATCTTTTGAGGGTGCAGAAATCTTATTTATAATTTACATGCATTGTGATTTATTCCGAATATTTTATATTCTAGATTGATGCAAAGTCGGAATTTAATTTAATCAAAGTTATCCTTTGTATTATTGTTTGTGAATTTTTAGTTTTTAATTAAATAAAAGAAATTGATTAAAAATAGTTTTTAAAATTTTAAAATTTAGTAACATACTCGAATTTAAAATTCCAATTTTGTAAAATATTTCATATTTAAAGGATTATATAATCTCTGTAATATACATAGACTTTATAACGAAAATGTGTAATATTATATCTTTTAATTACATTCGATCCATTAAATATACATCATATTTCATACAGTTTAACATACTTTTCCAAAAAGAATTCTCCAAAAATACTAAATTTTATTTTACTTAATATACTGAATAACTCAACAAAACAAAAGTTTGATAATTTGTTTTTTTTTTGTTATTTAATAATAATCTAGGTGACGGTAACCTCCACCTTCAAGTAAACACACCGGACTTCGATGAGCAAGTGAATGAAAAACTCGAGCCATTTATCTTCGAATACACATCGAAATTACATGGTAGCATCAGTGCCGAGCATGGTATTGGTTTCAAGAAAGCTAAGTATTTACATTATAGTAAGGATGAATCGGCTATTGAACTTATGCGACAATTAAAGAATACTATGGATCCTAATAGTATTCTCAATCCATACAAAATTTTATGCTGATCTTGTTAAAGATTTTATTGATTTTTTTTGTTGTTTTTTGAGATTAACAGTTACATATTGATGCGAAAGAATATATTTTTTATATATAAGTATATAAATGTTATTGAAATATTGTTGCTTATATTGTATACGCATTTTATGAAATTTTAAACATTCCTTTTGCATTTTTATTAGAATTTATTCCGTCTCGAATTTTTTAAAAATCATCATGAAATAATAGTGCCAATAAAAACGAATAATAGAATGCTAGAGTTAAATGAAATGTTATAAAAAATATTTTATACATAGATATTTTAATGAAAATGTTGTATCTATTTAAATCTATTTTTATGATAATGTTTGTACATAAATATGTAGATAATTTGTTATTTATAAAATTTTATTAAAATATGTATCAAAGATAATATATATATGCATAATACTCCATAAATGTTTTTAAATAGTCAATATTATATATTTATACTCTCTAATTTTAAATCAATAAAATTTCCATTAATTATCCTAGTGAATATTATCTTAATTATCTTATAAGTAATTATTATGAAAAATCAAGGTTTTATGAAAAATTTATAAAATTTTATTAAGGTTTTAATGACCATTTAGTTTCAACAAAGTTTTAAAAAGTTTTTTCGTGGTACCGCTAGAGTTCACGCTTTTACCCGCAAGTGTTTAAAAACAACTCTGTTAAAATAAATCTTTCACATGAAGCTTTGCTGCTTAATACAATCGGATTCACACTATTGAATTTTCATCGATACATGAAATATTTTTTGTGCTTGGGTTCAATGGTTTTATATTTACCGAAAGATAATTTCTCCAACCCTTCTCCAACTTTATATTTCGCTTTTTTATCTGGACCAACAGGCCTAAATTTAATCTTATAGGATTTGTTAATTTCCATGAAACTTTTCTCATCAAGAGAAAAATCTTTCTCAAATTGTACGGAAACATATTCTTGAGTGTTCTTTTTCTCTGATTTTAAAATCACGCGATCTGATTGGATGATTCCGTTAATTTCTTCATTTTTATTGGAGAATTTTTAAATCGAAGAAAAAGAACACCCAATAATATATTTCCGTCGACTGTACGTGCTGTTCGTTTTCTCCGCCTACCTGAAATTTTAATAATTTTTCCACCACTTTTACACTTTCTGGTAGACTATGATAATAATTATGTACTTCTCGCCAAAGTGCAATATAGATAAGCTTATCTGCAGAAATTTTCCGCAAATGTAAAAATATCTCTCTTAAAGTCATTTTATTGTAGGACGTTTGTATATTGTGCGTAATTGTCTTCATTAAATTTAATGATACTGTTATAGCGACATTACGAATTTATCCAATGCCCAGTGCTAAAATATTATATATAGATGTTACTAAAAATTATTTTAAAAACAACTCGATTGAATGGATTTCATATCCGCTGTTACCTCCGAATGATGTTCTAGATATCAAAGATGTTTGGTATTCTCAATACTATCAATGCACAGCATGGTACTTTTGACAGTACTTGCGAGGATAAATAAATTTGCCTAGGCAAAGATTCTCAAAAGGAATTTTGCAAAATTGCATATAAAAGTCATCAACTCTGGAATAAATATCATGTAATATCTGAGATAGCAGACCCATTTTATGGAGACATCATATGTAAGTTCTGTGGAATGAATATTTTGCACTTTTAAGATTCTATAGTATTGTGTCCTCTTCTTGTTAAATAATCCACTATTTGAAAAATTATTTGCATCTATACAAATATTATTTGGTGGATCCAAATGGCTTCTAATACGTTCATCAATGGATGGACTTTTAAAACTTCTAATTGCGCTTCTTTGAGCAATGGAAACTTTTCCACCATTGTTTTTTGTTCTTTTGTCATGTAGTCTTTTTATAAGAAATTGTGTATCTATCTCTTGCTCATCTGGAAATACCATTTGTGTCTCTACAATTGGTTCTAATGCTTCTTCCAGTGAATCGATTGATGTATTCGATAATGCCGTATCTACATTATCCTCCATGATATGAGCAGTCGTGGATGACACGGTATTGTTGTCCTTGCTCTGCGAGGATAAATAAACCTTTGTTACTGTGGCAAAGATTCGCAAAAGATATCTTTGAAAACTGTGTGTTAAAGTCATTAACTCTGGAGTCAATATCACGTAGCATCCGTATTCGCTGACCCATTGTCTGCCTGTTGGCTCTAATTCGTTCTGACAGTGCTCCTATGGTATGAATGTAATCATGTTCTCCATAATCTTTTTATATCTAAACATTATTTTTAGATTTAAATCCACGATGACATTAAACCTGATCAACTCACAATTAAATGATAGTTTTTTTTCTTCAACCAACAATAAGTAACATCTTTATCGGCCAATAACTGGACGTAAAATCAAGACACCACTGTATCCAAGACTTCCCTTTCAGTAATCTTTCATAACTTGCTAACCAGCAAGTTATGAACTCCATTCTCAGACCACTACTAGCATGATGACATTCACATGCAATAGATATGTGAGCTTTGTGGGTGCAGGTGAAGAAATCACCACTAAATCCAAATCAAATTCAAAAATAATTTCATTTTCTATCAACCCATAAATACGAGAATTCGAAAATTCTGACTCTTCTTTACTAGGATCCATAGAATTTCGACTTATTCTTCTTTAATTATATAAAAGGCAACCAGTTGACCGGAAAATATAAACAAAATGTGTTATGTCTAGTCACATTTTCAACTGCGGATATTTTTTGATTTAGGATCTGTGCACCTGATGGATGTGATGAACTTTTAAATTCTGCTAAACGTTTTACTATCAAATTAAAAAAAAGCTTCCAGCTTTTATGAAATCAACTTCGAAATATTAGATTCACGATCTACGTTACAACACATAGATACATTTACAACGCATACTCCATATAATTTCTATTTTTTATAATATGGCCTCCAGCAAGGTGACTAGTTTTGCAGTTTAAGAATTGATGCGTTTGCCTTACTAATAACAAAGTTATCACTGGGCTGAACGTTGATTAAACCAATTTTAACATGTTCTAATATAAATATATTGTCGCTGTAACTACCCGCATTTCTCACAAAATAGCTAATTCCAGATCGTTTGGATTTTATAATGATCTTTGATATTAACTATTATATGTGTTGTCAACTAAACTGAGAATAAGAAATTATCATCCCTCCTCTTTACTATAAAAAGAGACATACAATTTTTTTTTCACAATAGTCAACAGTTTCCAACTATATATTTTAGTTCTTTGAATTTGGCTCGCGTAAGAGTGCAAAAGAGCTGAACTATCTACATAAAGGTATTGTACCATGGACCAAAGTTTCTCTATAAGTTCTTATTAATAGTATCTTATGGAAAGAAAAATCTTTATCAATGATATAAAAATAAGAAAAAATGGATCTACATTTCACATTTATCTTCTTTCGATCAAGGATCGTTTAGTAAATCCAAATGAATGCGTATTTTGAACTTTTTCTCAACGTAATACTACACATTGTTTAATACATATCTTTAACAGTCGCGGGAGTACGGAGATATAATAAGGATATTACGTCAACAGCTTCACTGTAGAGAATATTTTTGTAATCGATCTTGAATTTCTCTAGGAACGAAAAATTGTCTAGATCACCTTTTTTAGTGTACTCCCGAATCGGATTTTCCTCAGTTCTTTCCTTTGCGAGTTCAGCAAAAAGTCTTGCATTTTATTTTAAGTGGAAATAAATAAGATGAATCAATTTAATAACATCAATCGTGAAGATATCGTTGATTAATATTGATATTCTTGACGTACTTGTAAAATTAATAGAGTTGTTATATAAATTTTATCAAATTCGTTATTTCTGATTTCACATTATATATTCTGAACATTTAACCAAAATTGTTCTTAATGCTGCTAATTAACTTTTTATGTGATAAAATCTTACTAGAGACCAAAATTCATAATTATCTTTTAGTTTAAATAGAGGCTACTATGTATTTCTTAATATTATACTTATAATTATTTCAGTTAAAGATAAGTAACATAATCAGAAATTTTATTGATTCAAGTTTAGAGACTATTACCGAATACTGTGTTAAATCTTATAGAAATATAATAATACTCATATTTGTTAATAAATAATTAATAAACTATGAATGAACCTTTTCATTTAACATTTTCTAATATTTAATAACTGATATTTTTATAACAATATTAATTATTAAACTTACTTATTTATAACAAAATAACCCTGGAAAACTTCAAATGTTCACAGTACTTTATAAAAGAAAAAAATTAAAGTTATAAAAATTATAATTTCCTCATTACGATATTTACCATTCGGCTTCTTACTCTCGAGAGGCGCCAATAAGATGATAAAGCTTAAGTGGAAAAGTGGCCGTTGCGGAGACGCATTTTATAAAAGTGATTTATCAATTCTTGAGGGTTAGCGAACGGCTTTATCTTACTTTTAACTACTTTATATCTATGAGAGATATGTATACTTATTAACGATACCTTTCAATCTTTATATTATCATTTATTTATTTTTTTATAAAAATATTGTTTTTATTTATAAATTAATAAATTTATTCTTATAATAATCAATGCAAATAAAAAATTATAATTTCTTTATGAAATCTTCAAAGAAAAATGACTAAAGCTATGTTTTTATTTATTTTTTTTTATTTAACGTCGCTGTATTTATGCTATCATTACGATGCTAATTAGCGACGGAGGTCGTCTGTGTGTTTGCAAACAAAGCACATGTAACGTACAGTGGTGCTTGTATAAAAATCAGCCGAGAGCGGGATTCGAACTCGGGACCACGAGATTATGAATCCATCACTCTACCGAGTGAGCCACTGACAACTTCGAATTTTCATTGTTAAATTGATAATATCGAATGATATTTCTATTTTATAGAATTTACAATGTTAGAACATATTTTTCTTTATATATAGGATAATATACGTATATTTTTGGTCCAGAAGATCGTTACTTTGTGTTTTATTATTGCATATTTAATAAAATTTTTAATATTTTTCGATAGTATTGAATTTTTGTTGGAATAATTATGTTATATTAAAAGAGTTTTAAACGACTACTTCCTTCAAAAAAACTTACTCTTATTAAAATTCAAGTAATCTTTATTCGAAAAGGTAGCGAATTTTAACTTTATCAATATATCTGGTTATTTTGGGTGGAAAACCATTAACTACATTGATTGAAATTTTATTCTATCGAAAAATTCATGTTCGTGGAAATTACTTATAGTTTAATTTTTCAATGACGCCGTCTACGAATCATGCAACATGATGCATTTTTAGTAATTATTGAATTATGTAAAAAGTTTAATCATAGAAGTGCACAATATTTTAGTGAATTGCATAATGAACCTGAATCTTTTTACTTTCAGTATTATTAAAAAAAATTATTTTTTAATCAAAATCATATATAAATTATATCAAGAAGATTTTTAATGAAAAAACTATTGTAAAAACCAATTTCCTATTCTAATCCTACAATAACAGTATTATATCATCCGCAAAATAAATCCACTTACATAAATATTCCATATACTTATCAATAATTGGGTCATTAAGTCTAATCAAATTTGAACATCAACCCTTCGTCCTTTCGAAAATAAATTCGTTCGATGCACCTTTCCCTACCCCCCTTTATTCGATCGATATATAGCTCTATGTATATATATATCTACATATTACAAAATACCATCCGTGCGTTGACGAAAATAGATAGCTAAGAACGGATGTGCGATATCTACGTATATATGCAGGGACATAAAATTTAAGCTTTATAAAATGGTTAGAAAATCATTACGTCGCTTAATGGTAGTTTGATTAATTAACGAGATGTGCTGCGCTATTTCAAGTGCATTTTCCAAGCTTTTGTGCGAGAGCGCTTTGTCGTTTGGTGCCTTATTAAAAGTGCATCGGCCTGGAGACTGATGTGCTATATAGCCATGAAACATCCCAAGCTATGTAGCGTTCGGGAGATTAGTGAATGTGCTTCGTAGCTTGGCTTGCTCTCTCTCGTTCGTTTATGTATAATGCCATATGGATTTAAGTACTTTGGAATGTTTGATCAGTGCTGCCATCGCGTGGTGTAGAGAAAAACATATGGTTTGAGGTAATCCGTTGATATTAGTGAAATTTTTATTATCAGCAATTTTTACAGTGTTTTTTACTTAATAATTAAATTTTTTTTTAAATATTGAAATAATTAAAAAATTTAAAGAAAAATTAAGAAAAAAATGTTAAAAAAATTATTTAACAATTGTTCTAATCCAAAATTTTTTTATTTTGACTTTAAAAATTTTTTTTTTTTAATGAGTTTATTGAATTAGGGAATTAATTGTAATTTTTTAGGTACCATAAATGCCAACTTAAATAACCAAGCATCCATTCTATATTTTGAAGTATTATTAAAAATGCATTTAAATATCTTATAAGAACATTGCCAAGCTATAAATACGATTTCTACCTTATCGACAAAACTCATGAATAAATTGTTTATTTATTTGATTTAAACACTCAAATTATTTATGAATTTTTTTCGATAAGGTGATCATTTTCCTTTTTAAGTAAAATTTTATTTAAAAAAAATCTCTATAGACTTTATTAATACCGCTAATACGATACCCGAGTTTCAGGTTGACAAATATCAATTTTTTTGTAACAGGAGCTTTGACTTCTCGTCCATATTTCACTGGAATCAACTGGAATTTTTATACTTTAAAGCTCACAATTATGAATCGATAAAAAAAGTTTGATTATCAAATGAAAAAATTTTTCACTCAGAATTAATGATATCAGATTATAAATTGTTTTTTAATCAATAATATTCATAAATATACAATCACAAGGGACCAATTTAATATATTTTTTCCTTTTTTGTGTCTTAATTTGAAAATTAAGCCCTTTAAAAGAGAGAAAATAAAAACACAGTATTCATATAATTCCTAATAAAAAAGAAGAATTAAAAGCTCAAATTGAGCAGCATCAACAAGAATATATGCGAATATAAAAGAAAAAAAAGTAAGTGAATTTTCGAGAATAAACTTTTTTTATATATCCATGTGTGTGTATGAAAAGAATGCGATTTATGCATATCTTTCCATTGTATGACCTTAAACTCATTAACGCATATATTCTCTATCTCTCGGTCTTATTATTCTCAAAGCGCTTGCAGCAGAAAACAATCCGCCCAATTAAACGCTCTCGTATATATATACTTGGAAATAAAATAAAATGGAGAAAAAAAAATATAAAGAAAATAATAATAAAGAAAAGGAAAGCAAGAATAAAAAGAAAAATTTCACTGTAATAACAAAGGACGCCAGTAGGGTGCGCCAGCTCTTTGATACTAATACTTTCTCTCTTCTTTTTTTTTTTTTGTCATTCCCATTCAAGACCACTTTATACATGGTATATATAGATATATGCACGTGTATATGTATATATTGAGATACACACTTAGGGATGAGAAAGATAGACAATGTCGTATTGTGTGTACTTTTATTAATACGCTTTGGGTACATTGCCCGAACAAGTAGCGAGCGAAAAACATATATATTTTTTCTCCTCTTTGCTTTTTTTGTCAGGATTATTTTTTATCTAAAGTAATCCGGTATATGAAAAAAAAACTTTTCGAAATAACAACATTGTGTACGTTTATAAAGGAGCAACGGTTTTTTTAGTTTAATTATTGTTTTGCCGAGTGTTTCTTAACTTTAAAATGCACTTTTATTTGTTTCATATTTTTCAAAATTTTTGCAATTTTATTTAATTGTTAAGAAAAAGAATAAAACAAATTTTATATTCTTAAAATATTTTATTCCTATCGTAAATTGAATTTGCAATATATATATACATATAGCATACATTGCAGCACACAATAATTGACGAGAATAATGAATGTATCTTCTTAACCATTTCATAATACACGTACTCATATCACATTATAAAATCGTAATGATCAAACGTTTAACAATCAAAAGGTTACCTGGTATGCAATACTATAAAAATACAAAAAAAAACGTTTAAGATATTATCTCATTTAACACATTGAATTTTAATTTCTCAAATGCAATCCATCATTTTAACAACAAGTACCAGTAAGTTAAACGATCGGGTGATCGATGCAATTTAGATAATAATTTAAACTTTCATTTATTCTTGGTCATCTTTCACCTCGTAAAGTATACTTTCTTTTTGTCTCTCTCGCTTTTTTTTCTTTTCTCTAAAACCACTCCTTAAAAATCTGCTTTCACTCTTTTGAAAAATTTTCTTTTTTCTTTAGTACTATATAGGGTCTCTATCTTCTTTATTTTTTTGCTTCTTCTTCTTCTTCTTCTTCTTTTACCTTAAGTCTATATGAAGAAGTGTGTACACTTTTTCATCTTTCTTTTTTTTTCTTCTCCTTTTCCGATAAGCGCGCTTGGCTTCCTCTCACAAGCTCACCATAGGATGTACTTCATTTCCTCTTTCATGTAAAGCCTGGGAACTCGTCGAATCGCTTTTCTTTAAGGACTTAATAAGGAAGATGAAGTAATTTTGCGAAATACGTTTTATTCAGGTTATCGTTCGGCTATCTATATATATTCACAAGCTTACACACAAAATTTCATTTCACCATTATCTTTATTAGCTAGTTTTTTTTTTTTTAATTCTGATTAAAAGTAATATTAATTTTTTTATTTTAATTTAGAATATAAATGAGTTGGTTTAATGATTATTCAATATTTTAATGGACTGTTTTTAAACTTTGAATTCAAACTCTCTGATCTCAAATTTATTTCATTTATATTATAAAATATTTTTATTTTATAAAAAAATATAACATTGATTAATTATATCACTCTTACTTCTCCTTAAAATTAACAAAATATTAACCAAACTAAAAGTGCAGTAATTAATTCTATAAATAAAAAATTGAATTATAAGTAATAAGGGTGTAATTAATTTAACGCCGAAGTTTTGAAACTAACTGCGATTTACATAACAAGTAATGAAGTTTCTATTTATGAAGCTTCATCTACAGCTTTCATTGTTTCGTGTACAGTGTAACGTGTATACACACTCAATGCCTTGCGAAGGTTGCATCCATAACTTTTTGATGTATAGAATATATTTCAATGATTAAATAACGAGTTTTAAAAATACATTAAGTCGGGAAAAACTATAATGTTGAAGAAAGATTTATCATTAGCTTGTTATTCTTTTAATGTGTTTATTGCAAAAAGTATATTCAATACAAGGAATTTTTAAGTGTCATAAATCATAAGTAATAAAAAATTTTTACTCTTTCTGCTTTTTAAATTCTCTTATATTTTTATCATAGTGACTGAAAATCTCTCGAGTTTTTACTGTGTTGAGACAGAGTTATCGATTTGTTCTTAGTATTAAATCTTTAGTGTAACTAAATATAAAAATGTAATAAGTTTTTTGTTATTAGATTTAAGAATTATTAAATAGCTTCAATCAATATATTTAAATCAAGCTGCAAAATATAAAATTACGTACATAAAAATATTTGTAAACAGTTAATTTCTTTCTTAGAAATTAAAGTTTTGTAATCAAGAAAAACGTAACACTTTTGAGTTATAATTCGAAAGGAAAGTAAACGTCAGTAAAATGTTTGCAAGTTCAACTGCATGTTTCACATATCCGTTTTATTTGTAGACCTTTAGACTTCGGTTTCATTTATCGATCGTTACACTTTCTGCAATATTCAAAATTTTTCAAAAAATACAACGCTAAGGTTTTTCCCAGCTTTAATATTTGATTTTTAAAGCTCGAAAGAAGTGATGTAAAGCCGCGAATGTACGTTAAATCGAATGAAATATTGAATCTGGTACGATAAGTTATTTTTTATCGTATTTTTCCAAAAATTATAAATTTTAGCAGCTCATTGGAATTTCAGATTTTTTTTTATATCCGATAAATTTCAGAATGTGTTCTTTGGGTTTAAATGTAATTATTCGTGGTTTTCTGAAATAAATAAAAAAACTTTAAGTGTACTTTCCATAAAATCACGTTCTCGGAATTATAGTGATCAAAATACAAAATTGCTTCATAATACAAAATTACACATTATAAAATCGAAAGAAAATCTTGTAACTTTGAAATTTATTATTATCAATATTATGGACTAAAAATAAGATATAATTAGAAAAGTTTTAGCTATTATTAGACTGAATGATAATCGATAAATTACGTTTTGGTAAAAATAAATCATGTGTAATAATTGTTGACAGTCAATTTTGAATCTGTCGGTTAAAGTTAAAATCCCAAAATAAACTTGAATTGAGTTGATTTGAAGTCCAAAAATTCTAAAAGTCAATCTAAACTATGAAAATTGTCATCAAATTTTCACCCCCTACGTATTTATAAATATTCAAATTAAAATTAAACTCTAACGCCGTATGTTATTAAATTTTGCGAATATTATAATTCAAACAATTCAGGCTAAATTTGTTTGATTAAAAACAAATATTTCTTTTTGAAACTGCTCGTCTATGAATATAAAAAATTCACTCTTCGAAACAAAACTGTACACCCTGTCGAAAAAAAAAAGAATACAAAGAAACTAACGAACCCCCCATTTAATAACATACTGTAACCATCCAAAAAAAAGTGTCAATATCTTGTGCACTTCGGTCTTTCCATATACAAAAGTAGAAAAAATAATCTACGCACAGGTGTGCGTGTATATCATGTGTATGGTATCGTATACTGTGTACGGGTGTACCTCTATATATACACGTATATATAGAAAAAAGAACGCGCGCGCATGTGAAACTCTATATAGCATTGCCACCGCCAAAGCGCCCCTGTGTGTAGCAAGTGGAGGAAGGAGGTATTGTGTTGGCTCTCTCTATATCGTGTGAGAGACAGAGCCGTAGGAAGTTTCAGTCAGTGTTCGTCCAGTCGTCGGTCGACACCGTACACGTGCGCTCGCTTAATCCATCGCGCATGTGTAACAACACTTTTCTCTCTCTCTATTATATATATTATAACTATATTTATTAAACGTTTGTTATTGTTGTTATTTTTAAAAGTACCGACGCCACATTAGAATTGACTTATTTTTCTTTTTAATTTTCGTTTGACAAATAAGAGGTTATACTTGCATAATGTATCATTGATTATTGTGTTTTAGTAATATTAAAATATATATACAATTAATCAGCTCTATTTTTCCAAAAAAATTTTAATATCGTCTGGTATATTTAGCAGACAAACAAAAGTGTGCGCGCGGAGTTTGACGTTTTCACCACTATAAAACGCGTCGTCTGCTGGTCCGCGCTCAAGTGTAAGTGTGTGTATAGGAGGGTGGGAGACAGTAATAGTGAAGGGGAAGCGAACGACCTTTGGGGTCTATTTGTCTCTCTCTAACTTCTCTGGTTGTAGTAGCAGGTGCAGCTTGGCCGTATACACCGTGCTTTTCTTTTTTTTTTCCTTTTTATACACTCCTCCACAGTATAGCGTTAAGGTAACTTCCGGATTTCCGGGCGACGCTCGCAGAGCAAAAAGAGAGTGTCTATGTTATTTACTTTCTCTCTCTATCTTCCTCGTTGTCTTGTTTGTTCCCATACAAGTTTTATACTCATAATAACGCCAAATTATTAGAGGGAGTGCAACGAGATGGAACGAATCTTTGTTACCGGTTTAAAAAATAAGTGAAAATTTGAAAAAAAAAAAAAGTAACGAAAATATATATTCAAGTGTTGATCAAGATTTTAAAATAAATACAAATGTTTTTTTAGCTGATCTTGTACAGTTTGTATTTCTAAGGATAACACCCTTAAGGATTATACATTTTGACGACTTTAGCAGCAGACCCTTTGGAAAAGAAAAAAAAAAGTAGCGCAAGGTCATCGGAGCCATAAATTTCCGAAAGACGAAATTTTCGTTCACGCATAAAGGAGGGGGTGAAGAGAAAAAGAAGAAGAAGAAAAATTCAAGGAGAAGCAAGAGGAGGGTGCAAAGTGAAAAAGCAAGTATATATATATATATATATAAGAGAAAAAGAGAAAGAATCTCTCTCGAGTTTTGTACGTGCGGGGGTGCGCGCGTACTTCTGCCGGGGGTAGAAAGCAAGAAAGAGACAACTGTAAGCTCGAGGGGTTAAAGCCGTTCTTGCTTTAGCAATCGACTCTGTATCTATGTGAGGGACAGAAGAAGAAGAAGAAAAAAAGACCAAGGGTTCTTGGCAAGGACGTATTGAAGATCCTTTTTCTCTCCTCCCTTATTCTCTTATACGTACACACATACGTAAAGGCTTCTCCTTTTTAAGCCTCCATGTGGCAATAGCAGAGAAAAAAACGTGTGCGCTCGGCTCCTTTCCTCGGTGCGTGTGCGACTGATCGATAAGCGCGAGCCGGAGAGTATAAGCTCTCTCTCTCTCTCTCTCACTCTTTTACTCTCTTTGTGTACGCGTGTATGTGAGGGTGTATATGTCTACCCTTGTACTTAAACGGGGGTGACTAGACAAGCGCAAAAGTGTATATATACATGTATATACAAGCATACATATATTGAAGAAAAGTAAAGGATACAAAGAATATAGTGGGAGAAAGAGTGGTAAAAGAAAGAGGGATGATGATTGAGGTACAGTGGTTACGATGCTAGGCGAGTCGTGTCTGGATGTATATGAAGAGTAAAAAATGTGCGCGCCGGGTTGTGAATGCCGACGATGAAAACGAGAGGTGAGCTGCGGAGGAGCAGCAATAATATCAGGACGACGAGGGAAAATCGACTCGTCCTGAACTTTAGGATTATCGCTAGGATATACTAGTGACTCCCAGTTCATCTTGTATATTTTTACTTGTATACCATACTTTCTGGATTTACTGTATTTCTCTTTCTAGTCCTGATTCAAGGACTTGGATATATACGTTTATCCCTCCTTTCACTCCAGTTAGATAATAAACCAAGTAGTGATTAGCGAGGAAAAAGAAAAAAAAAGTAAATATGTTTTCTTACGGTACAGTGACTTAGCCAAAGATTTTTCCATCAATTGAAGAAGGTAAGAGATACGTAAGTAGTATAACGAAGTGCGCGCACATGTGTTGCTGAAGTACAACAACACACAATTAATGAAAAGTTACCCACTCTCTTTACTGCCCAAAAATAGAAGGATAAACAAGTGAATAAAACCAGTTAGTTTGCAAAGTGTACAGATATGTATCATTTTGGAGTAAATAATGGGTGAATATTTGTATCTGAAAGTTATATTGTGTGGATAAAAGTTTAGTTCAGAAAGTGAATGCGAAAGTGCTTCGGGAGTTTTGAGTGACATTGTCTAAGTTTCAGAAGAAAACAATGTTATTAGTAAAATTGATCTAAAAAATTTGTCACCCATCAGATAAACAAAATACATTTCAAGATGAAGGAACATAAAGAATCAAAGGATCAAGGTGGTCAGACAATGGACATGGGAACAACACGCGTGTTAAAAAGTCTTCTGAAAAAGCCTGGTCAGCAAAAGGCCAAAGGCCAGAAGAACCGGGTTGTCATTAATGAAAAAATGAACGAATTCTTTGCTGCTGACTATATAATCCTGATAAAAGAAGAATGTTGTGCTGATTATGAAGAAGAATGTGATTGTTGTTGTCAGGAGCATGAGATGATCAGGTTAGGCAATTGTAAAGAATGTCGTGCAGAACTAAATCTTCGTTTCGAGGATGGTGGAGGTAGTATACTCGATGCTGGTCCTGACGATGAATGTGATGAAGACGACGAAGATGATGACGAAGATGATGAAGATGAAGTAGATGATAACGAAGATGAGCATGATCATGATCATGATATGTGTAGAGAAGAGGATGAAGTGAAACAAAAACAAGACGATAGAAGAAGTGTAACACCGTCTAGAAGACATCAACAACGTGAGACATTAAGTCCACCAGAAGGTTATAAAGATTTATGTGTAGCTGCACAAGCTCAACAAGAATTAGAAGATGGAATGGTTGATGATGATGGACACGCTGTCTGTGCTGAATGTGATTATTATCAACGACAGGCTGCTAATGCAGGTAAGTCATTGTATATTTTACATCACGTGGTATAACTATTTCTCAGGTTACTGCTACTCGTTTTTCTTTTTCTTCTTCTTCTTTTTTTTGTGTTCTTCCATTGTGTTTATAAGAAGCGAAGGAACTGGTTATACGAGAAGCATGTCACACGTGGTTTTATGCCGCGGGCTTCTTGAGGATGCACAAACATATATAAGCAGGTCCCGCACGGAAGTGCAGACTGTTTCAAAGGAGAAATAAGAGTGTATTGGAGTGTGGATAGTTTTATTTTATTCTTTTTAATTTGAAAATTATAGGTATTCGTTAATTTTAATTTGATCCTTTGAACAGTCACGTGCACATCTGTGTGTGTATGCTTTCTATATCGATTACGTTCTAAAATTGTACCTTTAAGGTCTTTAAACCCATTGAAATTGAATCTTCTATTATTTCCATTGTTCGAAACTTTAGAGATCTAATTAAAAATTTTTTTACAAGATCTAATTATAATTAGAATAAATGTAATAAAAAATTTTAATTAATCGAATTAAATATTACAATTTAAATTTGAGAATCAGATTTGCAAATTACAAAAAATTATAATTCAAAGCTTCATGGTTATTATTCTTAATCTTAAGTTAATTTCATATAATTAATGCATTTATGAAAACTCACATTAAGGTAAGCGCAAAATTTGATTAAGTAGCTTCTAAGGATTTAACTAAGAACCATTTTTGATGCTACTTTAGATAAAACTTGCACATTCAAGTTCATATATATGTTAATCTTTCCTAAAAATGATATATTAAATTGATATGTAGACTAGAAATAAGGGCTTCGATCGTAAATCCGAGTTTTCCAATCAATTTAACTAAAAGAATGTTTTTTACGGAATGTCTTTTTGTAAATAAATCAAATTTTATTATAACCTTTTTACATCGAATATAAGAAAAGTGAAATTCCTTTTCGCCTTTTTATAAAAAGTCTGTGAGCTCAAACTTCATCTTGACTAATCTCTGAACTTAACTGATAAATTATCTTTTTTAGCGAGTTTTTGCAATTTTGCGAAAATTGATGTTATGAACTATACTGTATAAAAAATCCTTTGTTGTAACTTGAAGATTTAAATTTCTAAATAAAGAGATTTTCTAACACGGCACAGTATGTAAAAGTGAACGTGTATGACATAAAAGTAGATATGAATTGTTAGAAATGAGGTTAAAGCTGTAACTTCTAATGAAATGATAAAGTTTCTAATTATCAAACAATGTTTCACATGTTTTCATGAAATCCCAACACTTTCGTGTAAAATAGCTTAAAACTTACTGCTTAAGAATTTAACTGTTCAGTTTAAATGTTATTTCAAAATTTTTAACAAGACGTAATTACAATTTTCTTCCATAATCATACGGTTCAATGAATTCAGCCGATTCCTCAATATGTAATAATTTACAGTATTACTTTTTAAACTAATATATCCACTAGATCAGTGTATAGGCGTTTTACAATCTCAAGCTTAAAGGTTATACATTTATAAGTGTAATATATTCTGAAATCGTTATTACCTAAGCTTGTGTCATAGCTTTTTCATATATGACAACTTTTGATCAAGATTACACATACTACATGGTCAATGTATGTTTAACAGTGGATGAAAATTATTGCGAAACGTTGCATAAAAAAAAATCTTATATTTTTTTTTGTACTAAACGATGTTTATTGTTGCGAAATCCTGCTAATCAATCAAGCGTATCCATTTCGCAAATGTTTAAAGAGATACTTGAAAATATAAGTATATTCAGTTTTTTAATTATTTCACATCGGTTTGGTTCTTAATAAATCATTTTTTATATTTTTTTCTTATTTGATTTGATTTATTAATTATATTTTAACATAATTTGCAGTAAAAATTTTAATGTTAAAATGATTACACATGCATTCATAAAAATTATACGATAATTTGAATAAAAAAGTGGCAAAAACAAATGTACAATGTATACTTATCAGAGCACAGGTGTCTATGTTTACTTTAAAAGTTTCCTGCACGAATAAATTACATAATTTTCACAAAAGTCCAATCTTTTAAAGTGATGTTTGTAACTGAATAAAACTGTTCCTCAAAACTATTTTAAAAATAAAAGCAAAATTTTTTGATAAACAAAGAAACTTTAAAATACTGTTTTTTAAAATTAATACGAATTTTAAATTTACGCTTTTGATTTCAAATTTATATCATAGAGCAATATGTCCTATTTATTCGAAATACCATTCCCAATTGTCAGTTGAATAGTTATCGATAAAAGCTATCGACTATGCTTAAGTACTTTTCATAAACTAATTAAATCAATTATAAGTCCGTAAGTTTTGATCGAATTGATAACTATTAAATTTTTGATATATAGTATTATGATGCATGGGAATAATAGATTGTGTCATTTCATTTGAATTTAATTCGGATTATTAAATCTAGGATAGAATGCTTACATAAAAATTGAAAAATATTTACGTTAAAATTTCATAGATTTAAACTTTGTTTTTATTTATTTAAATAGTCTCATTTGGCAACCTTCAAATAGAATATTCAATTATTTATACTCAAAAGACATATTATTTCTCTAATGAGCTATAATACTTTTAAGTATCAAATTAAACTAAATGTGTAGACATAAATATCATGGTGTCATTAATGATATTGATCAAATTTGAATTGAATGCAAAATAAATAATGTTTTTTTTTTGTAATTAAAATAAAACTATAAAAGCGTAGATTAATTCTGCGCAAAATTGATAAATTTTCTTTTAATATAATCGATTATATATAAATAAACTCTTTCAGTTGTGAACATAATAGTAAAAGTTGTATTCAACAAACAGCGTAATTTACTGTTATTAATATAAAACAACAATTTTTTTTTTTTATTTTGATTAAAAATAATACTTTAATTTTCCCTTCTTTATATATTACTCTCTGTTTAATCCAAACAAAAAAGAAAATGATAATCCTTCTATAATTACACAGCACAGTAATTTTCTAGCATTAATTACCATCGCAACCCTTGAACTCAGACGCTCTGTAAAAGCTCATCCTTCTTTATCTTAAAAAAGAAAAAGAGAAAAAAGCTTATAAACCGCCGCAGAAAACTACTCTAGACGTGCGTTAGTAATCTTTCTTTCTTTTTCTCTCTCCGAGTCTTTAGCCACACGAGAGGGATATATATAACGCAAGACTTCCAAACCTTTTTTTTTATTTAGCTCTCTTTTCGACACACGCACGCACACGAGCAAAAGAGTAAAAGAAGTCGCTTTTTTCTTTTATTTTTTTTTAACGGAAGTGGTCGGTGCGGTTGGTGTTTTCGAGGATTCGCTTTCGTTTACTTCTCAAAGAGACTTTTGGACCTTTGCTAAGCCTACATAGGCATATATACGTATACACACATGTATATGAATAGACCTTTTAAAAGATACAGGGTTGTTGTGTATAAATATACATGTGCGTGTATTTTTCTTTTCTCCTTTCTTTCTGTAAACGGAAGCCACTGATGCGGATGTTCGATTGACTTCTGGATGCCTTTTTTATTTATGTTTATACCTTATGTTTCTGTATTTTGCTTTTGACTCTTGTGGAATAAAGCTTTAATTTGGATGATTGCTTTGATGTGTGCTTTTTTGTTGGGTTATGTGGGTTGACTTTAATGAGGATTGTAAATTGATGTTAAAATAATTATTTTAAATTAATTGAATTGTGAGGTTTGGCAGCGTTTCTATTGTGACTGCGGTGGTAAATGTTTTCAAGCCAGAATTATTTTTTCACTTGAAAAAAAAAACAAATTGTTTATTGAAACACTTTGTTAAGATTATTAAGAGGACGCTGTATATAATTAAATATGCTTCCATTTTATCAAAATAGATTGTCAAAATTTTCTTCGTAACGAATGTACCAATTATGATGAAATTTTAAGAATAAGTTAAATAATTTATTAAGAAATAACGAAAAAATCAGAAGAACTCAAAATTAAAAAAAAAAGAATTCTGATAAAAAAAGAAATTTTCAACAAGTTCATAATAATTTTTATGAGTTATTCGCTATCCCTTTATCATTTTTAAACTCATTCTCAAAATTTCATGACAATTGCTCCATTTGTTACGAGGAAAACTTTGATGATCTATTGTGGCAAAATAAAAGCATCTTTAATTATATACAACGTCCCCTTAAACTGTTAATTAAGTATTTAACAATGAAATAAAAGAAATTAAGAATTGAACGGCAATTCTTTTATTTAATTGTAAGATACCTTTTGCTCTTCGTTGAGTCAATCATCGTAATTAAGTATTGTGACGTGGAAAATACCACGCAACAACAAAAAAATTTTCGAAATAAAATTTTTCTCCCGTCGGCACAAACCACCAACCACCCATGGGCCCGAACGCATATGAGATTTTTTTTTAATTTTATTAATTCCCTTAAATTCTTTTTGTTACGAGATCACAAGACGAAGATTTGATTTTAACTGACGCGCGCGGCGGCCATTACACACACATCGATAGCTAATGTATGTGAACATCGGTGCTGCTGTAGCAGCCAGTTGAGCGACTAAGTATACACCAATACTTAGCAACGACCGCGCGTGCGCTAGGAGTCAAGGATTCAAGAAGATGAGGTACAAGAGAGAAGAATAAGAAATAGATAAGGAGGAAGAGAGATGGGGAGATCCGCAAGCTGGCAGAACGAATTGAAAGTGCTGGCGCGTCGATCTCTCGCGCATTAAGCGACGAGAAAGAGAGAGAGAGTATGAGCACCGTACTTTCTCTATATATGTATGCTCTCTATATATGTATAGAAGGAAGCAGCATATAGGCGCCTGTCAAAGCGGATTCGAACGCAGGGCCCTCTTTATTACAGGAAGTAAGAAGGAGCCAATGAGAATTATTAAAATATAAAGGAAAAATAGTAATTGGTAGAGAAAGAATTAGAAAAGGATAGAAGAAAGAAGAGAACTAGAGGAGAAGAAGGAAGTAGCTTTTAAGAAGGAGAGATTCACTGCTGGTCTTTGCGCTGAGTCGCACGCATTGTTGATTGTCGTCCTCGTGTCGCACCGAAGCCTTTCTCCTTTTGTAATTCGCCGCAACTTTCAAGAGTCACTCTTTTTCTTCGCTGTGCATATTTAGGCAGGAGAAAACTTATTGGACCTGAGAGGATCTGCAGCTGAGCCACAGAGGTAGAGAAATAGGAAAGTCCTGGCTCTGGAGACGAGTTTGAAGCAACAATCAACGTCGCCGGTAGCGACCACCAAGACCCGAAAGAAGCTAGCGATCGAGCGGCCATTATCGCCTGCCAGCCATATTCGACTAGCCATCTTAAGTACCATCGTCGACTGTATCGACCTAGACGGCACTTTAAATACATCACTGGTGAGTGGGCTGCGCCCGATAAGAATTTACATTACTTTTTGTAAATCAACGGCTCTCGCCGGTTGATTTTCGAGTCAGTGAAGTGGTTTTTCTTTCATTTGTGCGCGAGATTTGATTATATAATTGAAGTGATTAACGCAAAAGCGTGATAGAAATTGAAAAGTTTGTAAAGTTTGATTGAACGCGACCGAAAATAACTGAATAAAATTTGATTAAAATTTGTTAAGCGAAGTGAATTAAGAATAAAATTTTCAACTGTTATATTTGATTTAAATTAGACCGTGAGTGCCGGAAGTGTGTGCCACGTGGTCACGTATTACCAAAAGAGAATCTTGACCGGTTGAGCGTATTTATTCACCGGTTGAGTGAATAAAAATTAAAATATAAATTTATACATATCTATGATTTATTTATTTTACTTTATTAGTTCCCGCGTATTGAGTAATAAAAATAATTCATTTGGTAAGACGTGGGCGCGTATTGAGCGCTGTGAGTGAGAGAGAGAGAGAGAGAGAGAGAGAGAGAGCGAAGTGAGCCTAAATGGCGAAACAATTTCCGTAATTAAATTCTAAGATAGTAATTTCATTTTCTCGAATAAATTAAAATAAACATTTTTTCTTGTTTATTAAGAGACGAGTAAATAAAGACATTAAGTAAGCTTAAAAATTTTTTTTTATAGACTGAAAGTAAATTTATAAATTTTTTTTTGTGTGTAAGCTAAATTTTTCTTTGTGTGTGGGATATGAGAGAGCGCGAATAGGTAAGGTTTATTAGGCTAAGTAAGGTTTATTATGACCAAATGTAAAATAAGTTTATTTCTTTAATATAAGTGGAAGTTGAAGTTAAATAAAAGTTTTTTTTTGTGTGTGTTCCCCCCTCCCATTTCAGGCAAGAATTCTGCTCGAATAGAGCCATCTCCCGATCCGAGGCAGCCTGAGACTCGTGCTTACTGCTAGCTAGTTGGTGGTGTATCTGGCGCCCTTTTCACAAATAAATTCTTTTGATACACCGATTTTGCCTGTGAGAATCGGCTCACGAATAGACTTAATATATTTATAAAAAAAAAAATATAAAATATTAAATTTATTGAAATTCTCGCATCGCAAATGGCACCAGCAACGTGGGGCTTGGATCGGGAAAATTCTGAGTAGAATTTTCTTGCTAGAAGTGGTGAGCAAAGTGAAAAAGGAGAGTAAAAATTTTAACTTGAAATTTACCGTACTATAACTTAAATTTGTGTGATCAGTGATTGATTAAATTTAAATTTGAATTTGATCTGGGGTTTATGAGAAATTAAAAATTTCCGGTAACGACGGTTAATTGAATTTAAAAATTAATAAAATTTTGTCTCATAGATTGACGCAATTAAAGTGCGAATTCGTGAAAAGAGTAAAGGAAAATTAACTCCTTACCTCCTTTTTCACCGGTTGAGCGTAGAGAGTAGGAAATAAAAACCACTTCACATAACCTAAAAGATATATATAAAGCGAGAGCGTGAGTGTGATATTGTCTCCAGAAAATGCGTTACTGAGATGATTCGAATTTTACCCTACATATTTATTAAGAGTATATATAAAATGTTTCCCTAACTTAATCCCTCATCCTTTCCTATTCCAACTACGACCAATAATTTTTTTTCATGCGAAATTTCCGATTATTAAATCATCAGTGTGTAAATTAAAAACACTGACCTTCCTAGTTGTAACCAGTGTGCCTTGACCTTAGAAAGAAAAAAATTTAACCCGACATTTGTAAAATATTTATTATAATTCCCCGTCGATATATTTATTCCTATTTTACCTCAAGAAGATAACTCCGAAGATGGCACAACAAACAGATAGCTCAAGAGTTCGATATAGGACAAACCCTTTATCTTATTATAATCCAGCCTTAGTAGAACAAGTTAAGTCTATGGAACAGTGGGAAGTAGTAAAGCTATTGGATGAGAGGGGATGTAGCACCATAGGAATGTTACCCGTTTTACGGAGTAGATTGATCAGAGCCATTACCAGAGAAAGAGAACCGTCGAAGAAAATAGCGTGGAATCCAGCAGTCGATGTCAGACAGAGCCACATTTCGGCAACAACTGCTGCCTTATTAAGAGCTCCATCGGAGGATGAAGAAATCTTAGAAGTAACTCGAAGTACTAGTCAGGTGAATAAACCGACCCAAACAAGTAGGCAAGTACCGAAGAAGACCGGCTTGAGTAGGAATGGACAGGGAGCGTCCACCTCTGCAACAACAGGATCGAGTGCACCGCCTGTAATGACGACTACGGTGCAAACTCCAGTTAGTGTGACAGTAGTGAAGACCACCACTTCCACGACACCTACTACCACCATAGCTGGTTCTTTTGGAGCTACGTCACTTGAAACGGTAACTAGTGCCAGAGCGACTATGTCAGCTACAGAAATTGCCAGGAGGTATATGACTATGTCTAGTCAAGCACCATTAGGCTACTTTCACGATGTAACCTCTCTACTGCAAGACTCCCTGGCATGGAGCGGTAGAGATCAATCGATTCCTCCATGGATCAATGAACCAATGGCTAATTGGAGACCAGAAACATATGTAGCTACACCTGCCTTTCACAATCTAGCATCAACATCTCAGAATCCTCAAAATGCCTCTCTAGAGCCAATGATACCACAAGAAGAACTTTACTCTCCAGAAGAAGAAGAACAGTTTGATGATGATAGAGATTTAGACGAAGCCTACGCCACTTTCCTTGACAGATTAGGCTTCGAAAGTCACAACCAGCCAGCAAACGATGATGTTAGAGAGGATCCACTAATTGAATGTGGAAACACTCACTCAGATGCCGGTAGGGACCAACATCACCAAAACCCAAGTGGTACGCATAGAGAAACCCCAAGACAGCGAAGCAGAGGAGATAGAAGAAGTAGAGAAGCAAGAGATGATAATAGAAGAGACAGAAGAAATAGCGGAGATAGAAGAGATAGAGAAGATAGACGAAATAGAAGAGACAGAAGGGATAGAGAGGGCCGAAGAAATGGAAGAAACCAACGAGAATTAGATAACAGCAATTATTCAGATAGCTCCAGCGACACCGAAGATTATAGCAGCGACGAAGATTATAGAGACAGCTCCAGGCATAACGTAGATAGGACTGACCGAGACAACGCGATAAATAAAACGCTTAAAAATTGGAAAATTTCTTTTAGCGGAGATGATCGAGAAGGACCGGAGGAATTTCTAGCCAGGCTGAACAATTGCCGTAGAAATACCGGTATCAGAGATGAAGACTTATTACCATCATTACCCTGTGTGTTTACGGAAGCAGCCAGCATCTGGTATCGAACCGCAGAACTAGAGGTACATGACTGGAAAAGCTTCAAAAGAGCCTTCAGACATCAATATGTCGGTGATGTCAAACGGATAGATCTTCTCGATGAGTTAAAGAGACGAACTCAAGCCAACGGAGAAAGTATCTCAAACTTTATCTCATGCTTCCGGTGTATAGTAGGATATTTTAAACACCCGCCGTCAGTTAAGACCCAGATCGATACAGCGTATAGGAACTTACTGCCAGAATATCGTAAGTTTATGGCAGGCAAGCGAGTAAAAACATACGAAGACCTCAGGCGTCTAGGCAGACGGTGGGAGAAGCAAAAGGATTTAGATAACAGATATCGACCCCCACTTCCCCGTGAAGAAATGATCATTCAGGACGCAGCGTATGAAGCTCCGAAGAGAAAACCCAAGATTGGTAATGTTGAAGAAGTAGGAGAAACTAACAGTGAGAGTAAGAGTGATAGAAAAGAAACTAGTAAATCTACTCGAAAGAAACGATATCCCCGTACAAGGAAGTCCGATAAACGAAGCGAATCCACTAAAAATGAAGAAGCACGAGAAAGCACAGACTCAACTTCGCCAGAGACCCCGAATTCCGTAGAGTCGACCTCATCCCCTTGTGATGACAGCACAGGTCACTGTAATGATTTTTCTAATAACTAGATGGAATTAAGTATAAGTAGCAAAAAGTATAAATTCTCCCAGTGAAAATTAGAGATACCCAACTTGAAAAAAAAAAAAAAAAAAAAAATTTATAAGAGCCCATGAAGACACTCTCCTCACTCGAGTTTACCGAAAATACTCTAGAGCAGGGATTTGAGAGCCATGGAGCACCTGCGAGCAAGAAGAGAAACCCATATACTTCTCCCTTTAATCAAGACTAAAGATCCAGAGAGTAAGTCTAGACAAGGGGGGGAGAAAGGCCCACCGGTAATAACCAAAACGAACCCGAACCACAAGACGATGAGGATGCAGTAGTAGGCATGAGTGACAAGAATCGGAATTCCCTGGATGTAGTACTCGGAGATCTAGTCCGACCCTAGAGCAATGGTGTTATTGATAGAACCGAGAGTAGCCCAGAAGTTTCTCGATAGATTGATACCAGCCCTAACTGTAATCCGAAGCGTCATAGGAGGATCAGTAAGATAAATCAGCATATTACCAGTAGGCTTAAAGCAGAAGGACACTTGTAAAACCCTTGCAGTTAGTTATTTCCTAAAATCGCTAAAAATTTGAAGTGAATCCAATCTTTTTTTCCCATCTTTTCCTACTTTTTCCTACTTTTTCCCTACCCTTTTTTGCGAGACAGATTTTTTTTATAAACATTAGTTACATATAAGTAAGCGTAGTTTCCGGAAACAATAATAGTGTGTGTGTATGTGTGTGAGATGTGCGTATATTAGACATAAGAAACATTGTATTAAAACATGCTTGCGATTCGGTGGCGAGAGTCGTTGGTGTAAAGTGCCTCGCGTGTACAGTAATTTGTAAGCAGTCCACTCTGGCGAATGTCCAGCTTAGGGGGGGAGAGTTTGTGACGTGGAAAATACCACGCAACAACAAAAAAATTTTCGAAATAAAATTTTTCTCCCGTCGGCACAAACCACCAACCACCCATGGGCCCGAACGCATATGAGATTTTTTTTTAATTTTATTAATTCCCTTAAATTCTTTTTGTTACGAGATCACAAGACGAAGATTTGATTTTAACTGACGCGCGCGGCGGCCATTACACACACATCGATAGCTAATGTATGTGAACATCGGTGCTGCTGTAGCAGCCAGTTGAGCGACTAAGTATACACCAATACTTAGCAACGACCGCGCGTGCGCTAGGAGTCAAGGATTCAAGAAGATGAGGTACAAGAGAGAAGAATAAGAAATAGATAAGGAGGAAGAGAGATGGGGAGATCCGCAAGCTGGCAGAACGAATTGAAAGTGCTGGCGCGTCGATCTCTCGCGCATTAAGCGACGAGAAAGAGAGAGAGAGTATGAGCACCGTACTTTCTCTATATATGTATGCTCTCTATATATGTATAGAAGGAAGCAGCATATAGGCGCCTGTCAAAGCGGATTCGAACGCAGGGCCCTCTTTATTACAGGAAGTAAGAAGGAGCCAATGAGAATTATTAAAATATAAAGGAAAAATAGTAATTGGTAGAGAAAGAATTAGAAAAGGATAGAAGAAAGAAGAGAACTAGAGGAGAAGAAGGAAGTAGCTTTTAAGAAGGAGAGATTCACTGCTGGTCTTTGCGCTGAGTCGCACGCATTGTTGATTGTCGTCCTCGTGTCGCACCGAAGCCTTTCTCCTTTTGTAATTCGCCGCAACTTTCAAGAGTCACTCTTTTTCTTCGCTGTGCATATTTAGGCAGGAGAAAACTTATTGGACCTGAGAGGATCTGCAGCTGAGCCACAGAGGTAGAGAAATAGGAAAGTCCTGGCTCTGGAGACGAGTTTGAAGCAACAATCAACGTCGCCGGTAGCGACCACCAAGACCCGAAAGAAGCTAGCGATCGAGCGGCCATTATCGCCTGCCAGCCATATTCGACTAGCCATCTTAAGTACCATCGTCGACTGTATCGACCTAGACGGCACTTTAAATACATCACTGGTGAGTGGGCTGCGCCCGATAAGAATTTACATTACTTTTTGTAAATCAACGGCTCTCGCCGGTTGATTTTCGAGTCAGTGAAGTGGTTTTTCTTTCATTTGTGCGCGAGATTTGATTATATAATTGAAGTGATTAACGCAAAAGCGTGATAGAAATTGAAAAGTTTGTAAAGTTTGATTGAACGCGACCGAAAATAACTGAATAAAATTTGATTAAAATTTGTTAAGCGAAGTGAATTAAGAATAAAATTTTCAACTGTTATATTTGATTTAAATTAGACCGTGAGTGCCGGAAGTGTGTGCCACGTGGCCACGTATTACCAAAAGAGAATCTTGACCGGTTGAGCGTATTTATTCACCGGTTGAGTGAATAAAAATTAAAATATAAATTTATACATATCTATGATTTATTTATTTTACTTTATTAGTTCCCGCGTATTGAGTAATAAAAATAATTCATTTGGTAAGACGTGGGCGCGTATTGAGCGCTGTGAGTGAGAGAGAGAGAGAGAGAGAGAGAGAGAGAGAGCGAAGTGAGCCTAAATGGCGAAACAATTTCCGTAATTAAATTCTAAGATAGTAATTTCATTTTCTCGAATAAATTAAAATAAACATTTTTTCTTGTTTATTAAGAGACGAGTAAATAAAGACATTAAGTAAGCTTAAAAATTTTTTTTTATAGACTGAAAGTAAATTTATAAATTTTTTTTTGTGTGTAAGCTAAATTTTTCTTTGTGTGTGGGATATGAGAGAGCGCGAATAGGTAAGGTTTATTAGGCTAAGTAAGGTTTATTATGACCAAATGTAAAATAAGTTTATTTCTTTAATATAAGTGGAAGTTGAAGTTAAATAAAAGTTTTTTTTGTGTGTGTTCCCCCCTCCCATTTCAGGCAAGAATTCTGCTCGAATAGAGCCATCTCCCGATCCGAGGCAGCCTGAGACTCGTGCTTACTGCTAGCTAGTTGGTGGTGTATCTGGCGCCCTTTTCACAAATAAATTCTTTTGATACACCGATTTTGCCTGTGAGAATCGGCTCACGAATAGACTTAATATATTTATAAAAAAAAAAATATAAAATATTAAATTTATTGAAATTCTCGCATCGCAGTATTTAATTTTTTTTGTTAACTGTTCTTCAGTAATTTCATACAATTAGAAATAAAAATTTCATTATTTCATCTCGAAAATAACACGGAATGCACGCATAGAAAATTTAATTCTCGACATATTCGGAAACGCCAATAATGATGAGCAAAGTTTCGAACAAGTTTAATATACTTTAAGATAAAAAAAAGGATGTCATCGACGTATTCATATACTTTGAGCGCACCAGAGTAAACTAAAATACTTTTGAGTGTTTTTCTCTTTGAAGCTTCTTTCTTTTGAATTTAGAAGTATTATTGAAATGTTTTATGAAAAAAATTATTTGCTTTGCTAATAATATTTGCTCAAAGTTTTATATTTTAATATTTTGAATCAATCATAAATTTTCAATTTCTCTTATTCAAAATCCGAAAAACAATATTTTTTTCATTGTAAATAATAACGTAATTAATAATTTCATGATCGAATCAATATGTCACTTTTTTCTCTAAAATCCAGCCACTAAATTATTGATTTCATCTAAAACCATACGTCAACTGTACATAGAGGGGAGGTGCACAGATATAATAACAACAAGGACGAAAAAAAAAAGCATCGAGAAATCGTCCGCGACATAAAACACAATACCCAGCTATTAAAGTCCCAATCTTGTAGCACAGTATGCCATATATACCTTTAACTACATATACATAATCTAACGATATATAAAAGCGTTTTTTGTTCGCTTCAACAAGCTTCAGACGGTAAACAAAAAACAATGCGTCAAGCTCGAATGCGCGTTGTGGAGAGCAGAGAGAGAGAGAGAGAGAGGGTCACAGAATATATAAGCCTCACTCTTCTGTTTTTTTTTTCTTAGCAAATTTTTTGGCCTTGCTTTATATATACATAGACCTATCCAAGTACACACGCACAGACACACACAATAGTTTAGTTATTTCGTCTCTTGGCATTTTCTTTTCTTTTTTTTTCTTTCTATTCTTTCGGTTTTTTTTCTTTTTTTTTTCTCTTCGCTATTCTAGTTTGGATTTCATGTGACGTATATATTTTAAATATAAAGGAAGGAAAGGAAATGGGTTGTGGTCTTAATGAAGGTGTTAGTTAAATAAGTATGTCAAAAAGGTCTTTTATTTCGGTTGTACATGGAAGCTCTTATATTCAATTTTTCGTGTCGTTTATAAAAAAAAAAAATTTTCTTTTTCCATTTTCCTTTTTTTTTCGTCTATGATATTTGGAGATGACGTTTATTTTATTCCCCAGAGTACATTTTGTAATATTGGAAAGTGCACTTTATTATGACGAGCTATTTTTAATAATCGTTGGAATTTTCGACGTACGTTGTGTTTGAAAAGTAAACGACGTTGAACAATTTACAATTTATTTATTAATTATATCGATTGTTAATATTATCAATTACATAAATATTAAATTATTCATATTAGTAGTTCTGTTTAATTTAGTCTTACCAATCTCAGACTATATCTACTTGGAAACGCTATTTTCAAGCTCACTGTCAACTTTCTTTAAATTTTTGAAAAATTTCTCTTAACAAAAGACGCATAAAATACAAAGCATTCAATAATTAAAATTAATTCCGCAATATTTCAGTGACCTTCCTCTGAAGCTTTATAATATCGTAGATAAGTGTCAGGCAAAGGGGGTGTAAAAGGCGCGTTATCTTGAAAATTGCGCGCCATATGTCGTATAAAAGGAAGTATAGAGAGAGAAAAAAAAAACTATAATGTTTAGGATGAAGAGTTATAGGATCGATAAAATAGATTATCGATAACTATCCACATACCTTTAAAGTGGAATTCTTCTCTCTCCTTTTTTTTTTAGTGCGATATGAAATAGCGTTGTAAAAAGAAGAAGAAAAGAAAGAAGTCGAGGAATTTTATACGGTTAAAGTGCCATAAAGTCCCAGGCGATATTGATAAAATGAAATTTTACTATTGCAGTCTAAAGGGTAAATAAAACAACGGATAATGAAGTTTCGAAGAATAATTTAATCGAAGTTCATTGAGTTATTCATATAACGTCATTGTATAGACGTTATCTTAATTTGCAATTTTTCTATTGCTAAATTAAAACATAGAGATCATCGATTGCACTGGAAACAATGGAATACATTGATAATTTACAAAGAAATATGAATTCTATTTGAGTATACCATTACATACTAGACTAATAGATTGTATGGAAAAAAAGCATAGCTATAAATTTCATAACGCCATAAAATAAGCTCGGCTTTGATTTAAAACCTAGCCCTTACAATATTATTTCTTAGCCAACGTAAACAAAAAGCATGAAAAAAAAAAACCACGATTCTTTTCTTTATTGAAAAAAGGTAAAATCCCTCCTACCGTTGTTCTCCGGCTTCTTTTGCAACACGCGAACCTCAAGTCAATGCGCTCTTGTTTTTTCTCTCTCTCTCTCTCTCTCTCTCTCTCTCTCTTTTACTTTACAATCGCATGTTTCTTGTTTTATACAATAAGCATATCCATGTACACTGAAAGACAGACTTAGATATACATGTGTATGTGTGTAGCAAAGCTCACGTATTCACGTTGTGTCGAAAGGTGACACCCACACGTATGACCTTGAGAGTCTAATAAGCCATACATTACACACTGCATATAGTACGATATGTGTATATACCAAGCGCTATATAAGGAAAGAGCTAAATCCAATTAGGATTGCTAACGGAACAGAATCTAAAGCTTCTGGAGACGGCGACGACGACGATGAGTGCGGCATGTGTGTTATTATGGATTTCCCTATAGGCAGACTGGTTAGAGAGACACGAAACTTCTAAAACGAAGATATTCATTTCATACAAATACACATACACATACATGTTAAAACAAATAAAATAAAATAGACTTATTTATCTGTGTGTGGGTTTGGGCACGCGCGCGCGTACAAATTGCTGTACATATAAGCTCAAATACGTAGACGGTAAAAATGACAAGAGAGTGTAATATTACCTTTGTATATACACATTTGATGATTTAGGAGGAAGGATGTATTTGTTACGAGTACAGTTAGCCGTTTGGATTATCGTTTGAGAAACTGATGTAACCTGGAACAAAGAGGAGTAGATTTAATTTAAGGGCTCAATACGTGACTTGCATTTTTTCGGGTTGATAAGAGGAATTGTAGAGTATTATAGAAAAGTTGTTTATTGATCAATTGCCGGGAGTGGTATTTTTTCGAGGATAAGAAGAACTTTTTTTTTCAGAAGGTTACTTTATCTGTCTTAAGAAAGTTATTTAATATGTGGATCAAGTTAATATAGATTTTTTTTTTTCATCAAATTATTTTCCTTTCTCGAGATATTAAAATTCAAATCATTTGATTTCGAAGTTTTTAAATGATAAATCATGAAATTTGTTTTGAAAGCATTCATATAATTAATCATTAAAGTTATAGATTTTATTTATAAAAATAAATATATACGTATACAAAAAATTTTAAAAATATACAAAAATTTTCTTACCCGCAACAATAGTTTTTCTAAATTACACATCCGTCAATTTTTGATAAAATCAATCATAATGAAAAAAGGGTTTGAATATTTGAAAAAAAAACCAGCACGATTGCATTTTTTACGGTAGATATAGCAATAACTGTCAGATATGAAAAATCAGTCACAACGATAGTGGAATTTTCGTCCAATGTAATTCTGAGCTTGAAAAAAAATTCACAGAGACAAAATTCAATCGTGGCAAAAGATTATTGCTTTTTGGTAACCATACCTAACTGTAACTTTTAATTCAAGTAAATTCCTTTCAAATTTCAGAAAAAAATTAAAAAACAAATAAAAAAAGCCAAAAAAATTAAAAAAAGAAGCAAAAAACGTCAAAAATGTAAAATATTGAAAATTTCCAGCTATATTAATAACGGCGACGTTAGGAAATCGATAAATGTACGTTAGATTAAAAATTTAGCTTTCTGCCTGTGTATTTACAAATAATTACACGATCTAATGCAACGCGTATCCTGTCGGATTTGCATGAGCGTATTACAGATAAAAATAAGAAAAAAAAAAATATCCTTAAATTATTAAATCGTATTTATGATTTTTAACGGGATGTTTGAATAACCGGAGATAATTAATTTGTTCTATGAATAGACATCTAGGAATGGATAATGCAAGATGTAAAAATAAAAAAATTTATACTTTTATATATTTCATATTAGAACTAATGGAAGATTGTGCAAGAGATGAGAGTATAAATTTTCTTTATAGTTTTACATCTCGAGAAAATGTGTAAAGTTTTGAATAAAAATAAAAAGGAGAGTTTTGCAAAGCATATTTCATATATAAATTTTCCTACCGAGCTGTTACCTTTTTTAAATTGTTCTTATAAAAGGAAAAAAAGAGACTCTTAACGGGTCTGAAAAAAAAAAATATCGAATAAGTAATATCCTTGAAATATTTAGCATTGCGTTTGAAGATTCGAGTATAAATTTAAAACGCTAAATTTTTTGGCTTTAAACTTAAGGCTTTTTCCTCCGCACTTTATTACGGAAATTTCACCTAAATCTCTGCGCATGATTTTAAATGTAAAAAAAATAAAAAAAAAAAACTATACATATATATAAAAAGAAAACCACTTGGCAATAAAACACTTTAATCACGCCGTTAAAATTCGTCTTAGAAGATTGCTTTTCTACGATAGCTATATTCTTTTCTTTCCTCTTTTTTTTTTATTTTATATGGGTAGTTTTTAAGATTCATCATGAAAATCACAAAATACTTGGCGAGGAATATTGCCTTACGCATTGCCTTTTATTTGTTCCTTTTACGTTATTATCCTTGTAGTATATTAAAATTACTATGACCCTGGTAGAAAATTAAACATAATTTCTGCTCACTTGACTAACTTCTGCCCAGAAAATTATGTTGAACGATTGTCATCAATCGATTTATAACCTTAAGTAAACAAACTTTAATGTTTTAAATCAATTAATGATAATTATTGAGACCGATCAGAAATACTTAATTTAAAAATAATTTTTTTTAAATGTCACCGAATTAATTTTATAAACCAAAAAAAAACCTTCAAATATAATATCAAGCGCAATATATTAAGCTTTCATGGTTAAAGAAAAAAATAATAGCTATTATATCTCGAACAAACAAATGAGTGTGCATGATTTTCTTTCTCTCTTTCTCCTACGTAGCGAAATAGGAAAAAATAACCTCGAATCAATTTTATTTGACTTATAACATGATTTCAGCAGATTCTGCCCAGAAAATGTCGCCAGTACGTAGGGTTTCTGGGCAGAATATATCAACAGAATCTGCCCACTGAGCAGAAAATTTAAGGTATTCTGGGCAGATTAATGTTCAATTTTCTACCAGGGGATTAACTTTAATTTTATTAAAATTAAGCAAATACATTAGTTTTGAAATTGTACCGGGTAATAGAATTTTTAATAATGCTTTCGCGCAGATTATGCAAATTTTTTGCACAGTACTTTGTGGAGGAAAAAAGAGATTAGCTAAATTTATCACTATAGAGCTATGGGCAAAGATAACATTTTATAATATCAATTTTTATTTTATGGAATTTTTAAATTACGAATTGTTCTTTAGATAATATGAAATATTATCTAACGTTAAAATTTTTCTCTTTTAATCATAAAATTATTGAAAAAAAAACATTGTTATGAACTGAAAAATAAAATATTTAAAAAATAAATTTTTCATTTTTTTAACGTTATTTGATAGTACAATTAAATATTGTATGAAACAAAAATTTAATGAATTTTATATTTTGAGTAAGGAAACTATTCGTTCCACTGTTACGCAAGCTCTATTGAATTACAAAAATTCTTTTCATTCTCAAAAAAATCTACTACTATTTTAATGAACATAATTACAGTACTAAAAAATCATTACATTGTTTAACAACTAAAAACATAAAGTTAAAAATCCACAATGCACTTCAACTTCAGCGCCGATAAAATTTTGATTTGAAAAAAAGAAAAAAAAATTATTTCACATATTTTTATTGTACGACCAGCAAAGCTAAACAATATTCCGTTGTCATATGACAATGCATTTATTTAACGTTCATATATATATATATATATATATATATAAAGTATAAAAGGTATAGTATATTAAACAGTCGAGTTAAACGTATAGTATATCGCATTGTCATAAGTTCCTAGTGAAAACAAGGCCTTCGATGTAACACTTCGATAAAAAATGAAACGGGTGTGAAAACGGCGCGCGAATGAAATAAAAAGTAAATAATAATAACAGTGAAAAGGGATTTTTTTTCACAATATAATTCAACTTTTATTTTTCATAAACACGCGCGTTAAAGTTACTTTTATTATTTTTTAGTCGAGCATTATGATGCGAGCCGTGTAAATTAACGCGATATAATTTATATTTATTATTTATTTATAAACAAGGTAAAAAGAAAATTCGTATTTATTCGTATGTGATTAATGAATAATGCAATTAAAAAAACTAGTTGTGTATTTAATATCATCAACTTGCCGAAAATATGAACGTAATTTAAATTTAAGTTATAATAAATAACGAAATTAAAAATCATATTTTAAAATTGGTGGAATTTCAATTTACAGCTGCGGTGGATGTAATTATTAAGCATAGAAGCTTTTGAAATAATCCTTTAATTATGAAAATAAACCGTGAAAAAATAATTTATTATTTACGTGTAATTAAATTTGCTAATTATGTTAAGTGCACCTACCTACTTGTTGGCAGAAATATTTTCGTTAATTTGAAAAAAAAATATTAATTTATTTTTCAAGGTTTACACACATTATAATAATGTGATTATATCGAATTTAATTGCTGAACTTTCGTTGAGGTGACGTTAAACAAATCGTTGAAATTGCGATTATAAAAATCCTGAACCTATTTTTCTCCTCAAGAAAAAAGTATATCTCCGATAATTATAAAAATTTTAAAAATGTCTACTTAGATTTACAACTTTCGTACTTGAAAAAATTGCCGCAAATAAAACAGCAAAACACTAAATAAAACATAAATCAATCGCTTAACACTGATTTCTATTCCATTAAAAAAAAATGTTCATCAGAAACAATTTCCCTCGCTAAATAAGATCAAATCATCTTGGATGGAAAACTTATTAGAGACGTTAATATCGTTCGTCTCAAACAGCATCTATTTATTTTCTCTTAAGAGAAATGATGAAAAAAAAACGAAGGAAAAGAAAGAAACCGCTAATTTTCGCGGCCCGGAATTCCCTGAACTGCAGAAGAGAGACGGACTATATACGACATCGATAATCTTTTCTTATGCGTTTTACAAAGAGAGAAAGAGAGAGAGAATGGAAAATGCACACGTCCTCGATATTGCCAGCGGAAGTAGAACGGTCGTTTCTGTTAAATTTTTTTTCTCTCTCTCTCTCTCTTTCTTTCTTATACGTATAAATTTTTTCTACTTTCTTGTCTTTCTTTTTTTTAAAAAAATGCAAGGAATATAGAAACCACTCCTCTCTAATGATCGCGCGACTCTCTTGTTGCGCGCGGCCGTAAGGTTTTATCGAAGAGGTCGATAAATAGAAATGAAATATTTTAAGAATATCGATCTCTGGATGCTGTCATCCGTATCGCGCTGTGCTGATTTTTTCTTTAATATATTTTAATATATTTCAAACGACTATTATTGATCTGTAAAGCGATATCGAAGATTTATTTTATGTTTATTATTAGAAAAAAGGGGAAGATGAATTATTTGAAAAATTTGAAAAATTTGATAAATGCAGAAAGTGATATCGGGGTTAAATAAAGAGTATAAATAATTCTTTGGAAATTAGTTTTTAAACTCAACTTGCATTCCCGGATAGGTCATGTCGAACTTTTAAATAATTTCATAATAGAAAACTTATTTTACTTTGACGAAAATTCCTCGCGAAATCTTTGGAAATACTTTTGAGAATATATACTCGGCTGGTTTTTTTCTTCTCGGCTCTTCGAAAGTCAATTTAATGAGCTCGGTGAAATTGAAACGCACAAAATTTTTTGCTGAAACAAAATTTCTCTTTATTATTTTTATTCGCTCGAATTTTCAAATAAACAGATATTTTATAAAAAGATATTATCGCTTATGTATTGTAGATATTATGGTTATTTATACTTAAACTACTTTTGTAAGATTATCAATTAGTCCAACTAATAAACTAATAGAAATTATTTTTATACCTGTATAATTTGTTAGAGATTTGTAATCAATTACCATAAAATTTAATGATATAAAATAAGTTTAATACTTTCTACACGAATTTACAAAAACTATATTACCAGAAAATAATGAAATTGATAATGTTTTATTAACAATACGATGAATTATTGAATATCGTAAAATGATAATCATGTTATGTTTTTAAATTGAATAGAATTCAGTTTTATATAAAGAGGCTTACTATAAATTCCAAATTGTCACTTTTTTTATGATGCGAAAATAAATTTTTCTAATTTATTCGTTAAACATTCAATAAAAACGATTATTAATCTTTAATGTTCTATCATTATAATAAATATTCTAGTTTTCACTTCCATAATATTCGATTTTTACAAATAACATAAAACAACTTTAATGATGTTATCGTGATTAAAAAACATTTAACGCTTACGTTTCCTCCGCATAAATTTCACTCTGAAGTAATAATATTCTTTTATTTCCGGTCAATAAAAGAATTAACGAAACAGTACGAAACAATAACGAACATAATTTTATGCATTTTTTTTCAACCAAGAAAATCTTTTATAAAAAAAATTCTCATAATTAAAGTTCGAGGCAAGTTTTAAAAAGATGTGCATTTTATTAAAGAAATACCAAACTCTATTTTCTATCGAGATTATAATAAAAAAAAAATATTCATAGCTGCATTATCATTCTCGCGTAAAATGGACTTGCTGAAGTTTTTAAATAATGTAATTACTCAATCGCTTGAGATTGAATAGTGTAAGAAATTGTTTTTTAAAAGTTCGCCTTTTTTTTTTCAAATTAGCGGTAGATTGTTTTGCTAAATGTAGGTTAAAATTATTAGTTGCGAATGTATAATGTATATGTTAATTAATGCGCATTATTTACGGGTTATTAAATTTTTTTCAAACGCGTTTCCCTAACTATTATTTTTTTATTGACTTTAAGCGGTTTAATAATATGTGGAAATTTGAATTAATTCGTTTAGCGGGAATACATTAATTCAATCTTTCTTGATTTCATTACATTTTTATTTAATTTTTTTTAAACGTTTTCAATCTTGCTAATTAAAGTTCAAATTTTTTTCACATCTGTATTAATTAATGTCAAAAATAGAAACATTTTTTCGTGCACCAATTAACTTATTTAAAAAAAAAAAAACACCTAAAAATTTCGCTATTCTTTATTATAATCACGTGCATCGAGTGTCCACGGAGAAAAACAATATTTCACTTAACTCCGTATACATGTATATATATAAGTTTTTTTTCTGTAGGTTCTTATAACGTTTACCTTATACTCTACCTCTGCACTTGCGCTGACTTTCTCTCCGTTTGCGGAAGGCCGAGATCACGTACACAACATTCACGCTTATTATATCTAGCTTAAGTCTATACGTATATATATATATATATATATATATATACACACTTTATAATGTATATATATATGTATGTATATATAAAGGTTTTCACGACGGTTCATTTGAAGATATGAGCATTAACACAGATAGAAAACAGGTGGTACATTGCAAATATCTATATATATATGTGCCTTTTTAGTGGCGAAATTGTACAAGTTTTAAATGAGAGATGCTAGAGATGCCTTATTACCAACTTATACATGGGTGTATGTCTATATATACATTTAGCGAGCATTAAGGCATTGACTATAGTAACACGCCTCGAGTTAACTATTTTACTCGAAACCTCTCCTCTCACCTTTTCTAATATACCCGAGAGAGAGAGAGATGTATATATATACCTAAAGGCTTGGAAAGAAACTGGGACATGATTTCAGATCGGAAACACACGAGAGGATACTGTATTCTTTCGTTATTATTTACTAATTCCTTTTCTCTTACTTCTTTTTTTCATGCTTTATTTTTCTTTTGGAATTTTTATTTTTCCTTTTGAATCCTGCTTTTTTTTTTTTATTTCCGCTCGGTTGGATGATCGGGAAAAGTTTGTTTGTTGTAATGTGCGTGGCTTATATACACGCTTATGATACAGTATTATTAAGAAATGCTTTGCATATGTTTGATTTATGATACGCGATGAATTATTTAATCTTGGGCGATGTTTCTGCAGCGTCATGCCACGTTATACTATATATTTATATATATATACGAGACATATTGGGAGGGTTTAAGTATTCCGTATGGGAGATTCTTATGCTCAAAAACGACGAAATTTCTTTACGTTAGATACACAAGCCTAATAATTCAAAGCTGTAACTTTATTGTTGTGAAAATAAAAAGTATTAAAATTTACATATTTCTAATCCCTTAAATTTCGTTGCTGATATTAAGCTTAAATAATAATTTTTTTTTTCTAAAGGATAAAAAATATTTAAATTGAATTAAAAAATTTTTTTGCTATTACATTACGCGCGATAACATCGCACATAACGCATTGTTCTCGGCTTAATAAGCTTTTGCGTTTTTATATCTCGCTATTGTTAATTTAATGTAATAATCTTTTTCTCTCTTGAAATTTTTATTTATTTTATTTTTTTTCTGTTGATAATGCGGCTTTACGAGCGGTAATCAAGGAAATTAAAATTCATAAAAATAATGTGTCAATTACAAAAAATTGACCGTATTTTTAGTTAAAATAACAAATTGCAATTATAATCAAGCCCTAGTTTAACCGGAGAGAAAATATGAATTCATGAATTTTTATTCGCCTCTTTCCAATCGCAAAAATCCGCGAACAACAAATGTTTAATTACCAACGTCTCTCGTGGCAAAAATATTTTCACTAAAATCGTTATGTGTAATCTGTAAAACCAAAAAAAAATCTGAAAAAAAGTATCCAGAGAGTACATTAAACAAAAGTGAAAGCTAACCGATCCACGCAGCATCCCGTTCGAGCGTTCGAAAAAAGCAAAAAAGAGTGTAGAATCAATGCAGCTCGTTAATGAATTGTAAAATTAACGTAGTTTGATTTTAAAGTTCCTTGGCTCGTATATGTACACGCGTATAAAAAGTAAGTAGCGGAGAAAATCACCTTTCCAATGTCTGAACGTTGGAATAAAGAAAAAGGGAAAAAAGAAAATTTCTTTACTCGATCATTATATCCGTACACGTTCCGTTTTATGCGAGCGAGAGAAGGAAGGAAAAAAAAGGGAAAAGCCATGGTATATCCAAGGAAAAGAAAAAAGTCAACGTTCGTTTGCAGGGATGCGTTTTGCGGGATATGATATTTTTGTAAAAAGGCGCAGGCGCGTGGCACACACGCAAATCATACACGTATGGCTTTTTAATGCATGGCTTTATACCTTTAATTTCTCTGTCTCAATTTAGTTTTTTTTTCTTCATCATTGGTTAAACGATGTTTTTCAAAGAGAAAATATAAATTACACTTCGGTGTACGTGTCTTTTTTTTTTGCTGCTTTATTTTTGAGAAAATTTTTCTCCTTGAAATTGAAATTATAGAGTTTGACTTTGATGTGTCGGATTGTCGGTTAGTGGCTCGGTTATTTGTCAATTTAATGGCCACGTAAGTCAGTCCAGTTTTTGAAGGATGATCCTTTTTATGCTTTTATTGTGGATAAAAGGAAAACGTTTAGACGCAAAAAAAATATACAAGAATTCCCAGAAACTTAAAGAAATTGGTGATAAAATGATTGGTTATTTATTTTGTTATTTTTTTTTTGGAAAAAGAATTTCATTTTTATTTTGATACAATTCCGTAGAGAATAAGTTGCTCGAGATATTTATCAAGCAGATTATATTTAATGGAAAGAAAAGGGAGGCTGCAAATTAGTTTGCTTTACAAATAGTTCTTTTGTAAAACCTCAAATGTTATCATCACTATATTTAGATTTTTTTTTGCTGAAAATTTATGTAAACCGAGAGAGGAAAGTGTGTAATTATGAAATTACTGTTGTTTCGTTAAAAATATAAACGTCGAAAAATAAATATCCAACTGACTTAATATAGAGAGATTGTTTTTACTATTTAACACCTCCTTTTTTTAACTTTAACAATACAAAGGCATTTAAATAAATAAAAAAAAAACTCATTCGCACTTTGAACAAAAGGCACTTTTAAATTATTTAGGTGTTCCTTGTCAAGTGCTTTACATGCCTTTAGAAAAATTTTTTAGAGATAATTGCACCTTGCATCAAGCTGTTTCTTTTCTCCTTTTTCTTTTATTTTTTTTTTTCTTTAAAAAAAAAAAAAGAAGAAGAAAAAGGAGCATAATCTCATTCTCCTTATGCTTCAGTTGCAGCAGTGATTTTCTAAACAAGTTTGTCAAGTTCTTGAAAAGTACTTGAAAAATGGCACTTAAAGAACGCGCTTCTCATTTCTCTCTTATATATATATACGTATATATCGTTACTTGATGCGCCTCTTCTTCTTTTGTGCCTTTACCTTTTCTGGGTCGTTTTCTTGTTTTTTTTTTTTTTTTTTTTTTTTTTTATTATTTGCTTCTTTTTCTCTCTTTTTCTTTCTTTTTTCACGTTTAAGCGCAAACGTCGAACCGCTTTGGATTTGTGATGAATTGACGAGTTTGATTTCTTAACGAAGATTTAATGATTCTCTTATTCTGTGTTTGTTGTTCGCTTGGTTTCTTAATGTATCGTTTAATCATTTACAAATACGGGCACTATGAAGTAGAAGAAAACAACTAATTACATTTTTCTTTTCAAAATTAATCGACAATACATTGCGCATTATTTTCTAATATTTCACGTATAATACTCGTATAAGCAATAAATATCGATTGTTTTTTCTTAAATTATTGTTTCCGAGCATCGAAAGATGTATAATAAGAAAGTAAATATTTCTCTTTTTATTAGATAAGTTCGTTTATTTTTTAAAAACCGAGAAAATTATTACTTTCTAGCGTGATAGTGTTCCCAATCTTTTGGACGTTGCCAGTTAATTATTACCTTTTTTTTTTTCCTTCATCCTCGTGAAAATTTTCTTTTATTATCTTTCTCTGCTCGGAAAAAAATATTAATCGAAATAATTTCAACTACTGTGATAAATTATAAGCTGCGCGAGCGATATATCATTTGCTTCGCGGCAAAGACAATTTAATTAAACGTTATAAGTAAAAAATGCAAAGTTTTCAAATGCTTATGAAAAAGAAAAAAAAAACAATAAAGCAGCAGTGTATCTCTGCGTATAAAAAGTTGACTGCATTAAATTACCTCAAGCACTCAACCTCTTTCTTTTACTTTTTTTTTTTCTTCTTTTTTTTTTTGTCGAGATTTTTTCTCAGCTGGAAAATCAAATGGCTCTTTTTTGTCTTGCTGCTATACATTTGTAATGCATCAATTCTTTTCGGTCGTAAAATTAATTGTTCGGAAATTATTTTAAACAGGCCATTATGTATACGTTCTGAGTTTCGTTAATTTTTAGTATTAATATTGGAATTTTTTTTAACCGATGTTTATAAAAAGAAAAATTTAGTGTTGTTTTCGAAAATAATAATAATTTTAGTTAATGTATATTGTACTGTAATTGTTAATAATTTATTGTATAAGCGTCACTTTGAAAGATTGGTAAGATGCATTATTATATTTTGTAAATTTGGCTTTTTAAAATATATGAAATTTCTACAACTTTTCTCATTTTCAAAAAATTTTAATTAACTAAGATGTATCTTAACCGAAAATCAGAATGAGTTTAAATAAAAAAAAAAGATTTTTAAGTGAACAGTAACGAATATGAGACAAATTTATAAAATCATTATTTTTCCGATCACTAATAAAAATATATTAGAGAAAAATACCTTTGAGATTCAGCATAATTTGAAAGTAAAAAAACTTTAGCAAAAAAACACTGATCGTATATCTTTAAGGATCTTTAAGCACATTAGCTTGAATTAAAGACCCTATCAGACGAGCAAAGTTTTTTGCCCCGTGGTAGTCAATAGCATAGAAAATAAGAAATTTCTCTGTATACGTGTACATAATAAAGTCGCCGTGGGGTGCGAAAGAAGCACGAGTTGCTATCGACATTTTCATGTGGTTAAAATGCCAAAATGGCGCCATACGCACACGGGCACACACGTATTTATGTTTTTCTTATTACCGCATTAAGAGAGGGTGAATTTTTACTCTCTCCACAGTATTGGATTTTTTTTTTAGTACGATATTTATAAACCGTTTATACGGCGTCGTAGTATGAAAATTTAATTTCTTTTTTACTGACCTTCAATAAAATTTTAAAAATTTAGAGAGAATTTTGGTTTTTTCGTCGATATTTAATTAAACTGAATAGCACAGTATGGCTTAAACTAGGTTGGTTTAAAAGTTAAAAAAAAAAAAGTAAGTTTTTAACTAAAAAGTTTCCATAAACTAATTTACATTTTCAAAATTCGTGATTTATTAATGAAAATTTGTCATCCTAGGTGTCGAGCTGTTTAATTTTTAAAGTTTATCGAAATTTTTATTTCGTTATGTATATAAAGTAAAGTTCGAAGTGACAAATATTTGTTTGCAGTCTTTCTAATGTACTTCTTTCTTATTTCGTTGATTCTTCAGAACAAAAACTTTTTATCTCGAAAGTTTTAGCATTTCTCGTTCGGTTTATTTTTTAATCATTGTGTTTGTCAAAAAAGTTTTAATTAAGAAAACTACGACTTGTTATTGAATATTAAATTTTGCTTTATAATTGTATTTCATGATGTTTAATCTACTTAAGAAGTACTACTTCGTTATGTTTCCTGTCGCGTGATTAAAAAAATAAATAAGTTCAAATCAACTTTTCACTGTCATAAATATTATCTTGTTTTTTTTTATCTTCTGAAATACTTTTCCCAATTACAAAATCATTACATAAATAACGACTCTACCTCATAACAGATTAGCAATCAACGTGCACAGTTTATAAAACATCTCGCGTATGCATTTTTTTTTATGCTTTACATATGTACACATACATAAAAACCATAGTTTGTCTACACAAGCAAGAATTACTCCTCTTCTCTCTCTCTCTGTCTCTCGCAATAAACCGCTTGTTTCAGCAAGTCCCGCTCTACTTGCAGTGAAAAATTTCATACTTTGTCAAAGTGCTTATAAACAAGAGAGAGAAGCTGAAGTTTTGAAAGTATTGAAATCTTTTACGCATGTTCTTTCATGAAAAAAAAAAAAAAAAAAAAAGAAGAAAAAAGTTAAAATATCATGTTTACTTGAATGTTGACATTGTTTCACTTAAAAGGATTAAATTTCTTTTTTTTTTTCGTATTTTTATCTATAAAGTTTTCCTTATTTTTTCTTTCTCAAACTTAGTTTCGAAGAGAAGAGAAGAGAAAAAAAGTATAAAAATGTAAAAGTTATCTGTTACGTATTTATTTGATTTAAGTAGAAACAGTCGAACGCTGCGAGACCGAGGAGCGTATACATATACGTTTTTCTTCGATTTCCCTCGGGATGCCTAGCAACAACAAGGGTTAAATTTTGTATATCATCTGCTGATGTGCATACGAAACTTTCAACTGTATATCTTTTTTTTTTACTTTTATTCGACAGGATAATGAGGTACGTGTATCAATACTTGGAAAAATTAAAGTTTTGGATTATTAAATTTTCTTAATCATTGTTTTAAAGATAATGATGTAGTTATTAATTTAAATATAATTTTAAAAACATTAATAAGATTCGCTTGTATGAAGGTAAAATTTATATTTACTTGTAAAATTGCATTTTGTTAATTATCAAATGCATATAAATATTTCAAAATTTATCATCTCTTCTAGAAATTGTATTTTTCATTAACAAAGCTTATACTTTTAGAAACAATTAATTATCGCATACCGACACATCCATTTCATATACTTTTAAAATAAAATCAAAGTCCAAAAGTTCCGAATCATTAACTCAAAAACATTTTTTCCCATATCAATCCAACTCCTATTTTCTCCCTCTACATCCATTCGTCAAACAATAGAAAAAAAATCCCTTCCAACTACTTTTTCCTAAAAAAACATCTACAATCAGGAACAAAATTCTCCTCTCCTCTTTCTCCTTCTCTATAAACAAAATAAGAAATAAAAAAAAAAAATCAGAAAAGAAGAAAAAAATCAGGCAACGCCGACTCGGCAACTGCTTCGAAAGAGTTCTAACGAGCATAAGCGTGGTTGTGTTGCTTGCCGCAAGGCTTTCTCTCTCTCTCTCTCTCTCCTCCCTCGCTTCGCTTTTTGGTTGCCGGCCGCCAACACAACTACCCCTTTACCGGTATATATATGTATATATATATACATTTATATACATATACACATGTACATTGAAGGGGTATAAATGTAGTTTGGGAAATTCGCGTGTGCAGCGCGTGCGCAGCAATATTGAATCCCCGCAAGCTTTTCTCTCTCTCTTTATCTCCTCGTCTCTCTTTCTGTTTGCTATATAACGCCGGTTTATAAAAGGGAGAATGAAAGAGGGCTGCTGCTGCTGCTGCTGCTGCAGGACGACCGACGACTATGTGTATAGAAATTTTGCCGGCGCTTTGGGGGTTGTCAACTGCCACTTTTTTTTTCCTTCTTCTTCTTCTTCTTCTCTCCTTTTAACGATTTTTAATGATTCAGTTTGCTGCTGGGGCTAAACTTGGAAGATTATATTAATATGTTTATGATTTAATGTTTATTGCAAGCTTTTAATGCTTTCTGCAGGACTTGCCTTTTTTTTATCTCTTTTTTTCTGTAGTTAACGTTTCGTATTTTAAAACTCATTTTTTAAATCGTGCTGAAGCGTATATGCATATTTGAAGAATATTTAAAAAATTTTTAAATATTATTTTTCACTTTACGGCTAACATAAGGTCACTTTGAGAACGTCGATTAAAAATTCATTTTTGTCGAGCAAATTAAAATTTTTAAAAATAGGAAAATTAAATTTCATATACTCTTTATCGAATTTTTCCTGCATTCTTTTTATTTCATCCTTTTTTTTTTATTTTTTCAGGATTGACGTTTCAATTAAGGAATTCCGGCGTATTTTTTTTTCGCTATATGTCGCCGAAAGGTTTTAATTAAAAAAACTTCAAAAAATTTTATATTCATTAAAGTGTTATATAAATGAAAGCTTAACGTTTATCGTTCGAAATTTTCAATTTTTCCATAAGGTCAAATCTAATATTTAAAGATTCGCGTATAAAATAAAGTTTGATTTGTAATACCTTAAAAAGTACGCTATTGACATAACCTCAAATATATTTTGCATATTACTGTCATCGATAAAAGAAATTCGTTATTCCAAAAAAAAAAAAAATCTTTATTGCCCAATCTTTCAAGCCAACGAAAAATCAAAGGCATCAAACGACAAAATCAAATTTAAGGAAGAAGAGAAAAAAGGGAAAATAAAAAAGGGAAAAACAGGAAGAAAAATGTACTTTTTACTGGCGTATAGGCTAAATCTGTGCAAACGAAAACGCCAAGCTAGAGATTATGTAAATGGTAAACGTTTGTACGCTCACGTTTTATTGGTTTATCGGTTCTACTTCTATATTATATACATTAAAACGTATTCTCTCTCTCTTTCTCTTTTACTGTATTTACCCCGGTGTGGTTCTATTTTAATTGCAACATCAGGAGGAAGTTGGTAGCAGTGGTAGTAGTAAAGCGAAGAAAGTTTTAGGGGATGGAATGGCTGATTGGTGAGAGTATTTGTTGAATTTTCAATTATTACGGATCGTCGAAGGGAGAAGGAAACAGAGAGAGAAAAAAAAAGAATAAGAAAGAATGTTTGCTAGACGTGTTGACGTTTTGTGTTTGACTGCAGTTGATTTTTGAGGAAAGTATTTTTAAGGAATTAACGTTTTTATTGGTGTATTTTTTTTAAAGGAATTCATAAGGTAAATTACTTTTAAATTTCATGTATAATATTCATGTTCGTCAATTTTTATTAGTAATCGTTATTAAAATTCATATCTTTATAAATTCATTTTATTAGAAATTTTTAATAAAATCATTTTATATTAAAAAGAAAAGCTCTATTGTACAAATTTTTCTCATATAGCAAATGAAAATTTTCACAAAAGATATGACTTATAAAATAAAACATTAAGAGGTCGTCAGTGGCTCAGTCGGTAGAGCGATGGATTCGTAATCTCGAGGTCTCGAGTTCGAATCCCGCTCGCGGCCGATTTATCCAAGCACCACTGTACGTTACATGTGCTTTGTTTACAAACATACTGATGATCTTCGTCGCTAAGTAGCATTGCAATGATAGCATAAATACAGCGATGTAAAATAAAATTTAAAAAAAATCAATTAAAACTTTTATATCGTAAACATCAAGTTATTTTTTATTGTTTGTTAAAAACATAACTTTCCTACATCCTCGTTTTACACTAAAAATTGTAAATTTAACGAATTTAAATTTAAAATACAGAATACACATTTTTTTTCCTCCAGCTACTTCATACATTAATAATATTCTTTATTTGTTGTAAATTCTGCTGATAACGTAAACATTAACAGCATCAGTATGCAAAAATTATAATCATAAAACAAAGATGTTAAATCAAGAGCAACATGAATCATTACAAGATATCTATTATGCATACGGTATATCAAATAACAAAGTTGCAGTACTCAACGCTCGCTGCATTATACTTAGAACAGCAAAAGAATAAAGAAAAATGCAACTGACACTGCGAATAAGTTTTATTTTATTCTCGAATAAAAAGCGAATGAATTCGTACAAACTCGTCTCGCTTTTCATTCGATGAATTTTTAATAAGGATAAATTAGATTGTTTGTAAACAAAGAGAGATGAGAGAAAGAAGAAATTTCTTATTCTAACTTGGCTTCAATAAAGAAGCTTTGAACTCGTCTTTTGTTGAAATGCAGCGGGTATAATGAGCCGAAGATGTTTGATTGTTATGATAAAAGATAAAAAATAAAGGAATTGCTTTATAAACGTTTCGTTTGTTTGTTGATATAATAATTTAAGTTTTCGAGCCGTTTATTAAAATTTCGGATTAAGAAATTTGCATTGCAGGTCTTATTATTGTTTTTAGAAAATGATGAATTTGTAATTATAGAACTTTGGATTACCCAAGTTAGCGAAATGATAAAAGTTAGAGAAATTCAATAATTTTAAGTTGACGAGTAGAGTAGAAATTTCAGCATGAAATTCAGTATAAATGAAGTTTTTTGTCATTTTCTTTAAAATAATGTATAGAATAATGGTCAATGTGCAAATTTTATTAAGATTCATTTTTCAAATATATAGTAAGAAAAAAATTCCAATTTCCTTTGCAATTTGTCCTTAATTAACCCTTAAACGACACTTTAAGACTTTTTCAGTGTCTACAATGAAATTTGACTTAATATATATCTAAAAAGAGCTTAAAGAATATACGAAAAAATTGTTGAGTAAAAATATCGATAATTAAAATTAAACTTGTGTCATTTAAGGGTCAGCCCGAAATCTTCGTTCACGACAAATAACCGAGTATGAAAACATCATGATACCTAATATTAACTGTTTATAAAAGGAAAAAAATTTAAGCTCTTAACTCCTCCGCAATAATAATATTTACGAGCCTATTTCTCTTTCTTTTTTTTTCCGTCAAATGCCTCGGAATAAGAACACAAATAAATCTGTGCGACTGTCCAAAAGAAACTAGGCAACGGATCGATAAAACAAATCTCAACAAGAAACCATCACAATAACTTCTTCTGCTATCTTTTTTTTTCCCTAAAAAAGAGACGAAAAGAAAAGAGAATAATAAAAAAAAGGAAAGGAATAAGAATTTGATTTCGAATAGAATAGAAAAAATATCACGTTTCTGATACACGTTATATTATAAGCACGGTATTTATAATGGCTTTTAAAGAAGAAAAAAAAGGTGAACAAACGACAGTTGCATGTACATTTACCTTTAACAAAAAGCGAGCAGCCGTCGATCGATTGGCTGCAGAAGTTCTGGAGAAAATGGTATATATAAAGAGGAGGTATATAAAAAAAAAAGGTGGGAGAGGAAGAATGGGCTTGCTAATGAAAGGCTATTTCTGTCATATAGTCAAGAACTTGATTGGGCCAAATTTTCTTTTTTTTTTTCTTTTACTTTTTTGTTGTGTCAGTCATCGCTGGGTGTACGCGTGGGAGGACATTTGTGTTTTTTTGAGGGAAAAAATATATGTTTGGGTAAAGAGAGAACAATGAAAAACGAATTTTTTCTTTCTTTTTTAATCGGTAATACGTGTGTGTACGTGTTTATACTGAGGCTTATGGAGATTTATTTTTTAATTAGTAAGTTTGCAAAATATGAAATGTCGAGGACAGCATCGTTTGGTTTTTGATTTTTTAGCACTTCTTTTTTCTTTTAAGCGGAGATTAGACTTTTTTCTTGAGTTAATGCATTATCGAAGCTGATTAAAAATCTATTTTGTTGATATTTTTAACGAATTTTAAATAAGATCGATAATGTATTCAAAAAGACTCTCAATCTTATCACAAAAAGCGCTTCCTTCTATTAAAAAATTTGCGTTTTAATTTAAATCATTAAATTAAAAACAAATCAAATTCTTCGAAAATTTTTTTATTCAACAAAATCTTAAAATAATCCGCTCACTCTATCCGCTTACTGTAACCTAATAGGTGGAAGGTTAAAATCTTTTTTTGATAAAAAAATTTTTAAACAAATTGATTTTATTTAAATTTAATTTTTTTAAATGCCAATTTTTTGTAAAAATAAAGGCTTGTGCATTTTCAGCGATAATTGATTATAATTTAAACTAAATCAGAAAATTTTGGAAAAATTTAAGCATTATTTTTTATAATAAAGAGTATTTTTTGTTAAAAAAAGCTTTGAAATTCAAAAAAAATTCATGTTATTATACAAAATTTTAATATAAAAAAAATTTTTTAAATTTGTTTATATATTAAAACGTTTTAAAAGGGGACTATAACAAAGTTTAATAATTTTTATAAATAAATTAAAAATTTTAATTTAATAATTTTTAAAAAATTTTTAATTTTTAAACTTTACGTCCATAATTTCAATATTATATAAAAATATCTTAATTTATAAATTTTAATAAAATTCCCAGTCTTTTTATAAAGTCCATTTTTATATTCACGCTATCGTACAGCATTATTCTCGAGACATAAATGTATATGATGAATATCGAAGGATGTGACTTGACTTTTATTCTTCCATATAACCATTCGATGACGAACGTATGAGAGAAAGAGAGGAGAGCTCGTCTCGACATCTATCCCAAAGCGAGTGCAAGCGATCTTTCAAGATTTTTCAACAGCCATGCCATTCATTCAAAAAATAAAAAAAGAAAGATTTATCTAAAAAGAAAAGAAAGAAAAAAATAAACGAAAAGATAAAAAAAAAGAAAGAGTGCACCACTTCCGTGAAATGCCGCATAAAAGCCATCCATTCTTTCTCTCTCCCGATACCTTAAAAAAAGAAAAGGAAAAAATTAAACGTACAAAACTGTTATATAGTATCGAAATAAAAGTTTAAATTTCTTTTTTTTTTATATTTTGTAAATTTTTAAAGGAAAAAAAAGAAAGGACGAAAGAAGACAAAAAAGGCAAACGAACTTTGTTTAAAAATAAAAAGAGAGAAAAAAGCAAAATAATGCATAAAAGAGAGCGTGAAACGTACAGAAGTCGATGTGCGTGCGTGTTTATGCTTTGCTTTTGCTTTAGCAAGAAGCCTTTTTCAGAAGGTGAAACCACTAATGAACCTCTTTTCGAGCCTCGTCGTCGTAGTCGTTGTCGCTGGCATAACATTTCCTAACGCGGAAAGTAATGCAGAGAGAAAAAATATAATAGAAGTGAGAGAGAGAGAACGAAAAAATAAATAAACTCGGAGAGAAAAATAAAATAATACAATTCTAAACTATGAAATTTTTTTTATTTTGCGAATGAAGGAAAAATCGAATCGTGCTTTATATACTCAACGGTCTTTTAGTTTTTGTGAGGTTTAATTTGCCGAGGAAAAATAAATTTTACATTGCTGGGGATTTATCGAGGTTTAGAAAAATTTGTTTTAGCTTTTTTGGGGAGAAGGAGAGAAAGACAATTACTAAATTATGTCGGTTTGGTTATTGATATGAATTTGCGAATAGTTTGTTGGGTCGTTATTTACAGGAATTAAAAAATTTATGCCACTTTTTTGGACTTTTATGAAAAGCAAAGTTTGGAACACTGTAAGTTAATGAAGTGAATTTGATTGTCATTTTTTTGTTGAGGTTTCATATGCTTGTAGTTCACAAAATGCAATAATTAATTAACTTCTTAAAACTTTTATTAAATAAATTTATGAATGGAGACAAAAAAATAAAATATTTCTTAAATGTTCCTTAATTAATTAATTTTTTTTTAAATTATATTTAACGTCGCTGTATTTATGCTATCGTTGCGATGTTAATTAGCGACGGAGTTCTTCAGTATGGATGTATACAAAGCACATATAATTTACATTGGTGCTTAAATCATTCGGCAGCTGAGAGCGGGATTCGAACTCGGGACCTCGAGAATATGAATCCATTGCTCTACCGAGTGAGCCACTGAAGACCTCGAAATTTTATTTATAATTAAAATATTTCTTCAAAATTTCAATTTTTTGTTATCAGTTGACATAAAATATTTGGAACTCATTTTAAAAAAAAGCAAAATTCGCAAAAACAATCTTTAAACTTTCCAAATTTTTTTCTTTCCACTCTTAACGACAATAATTTTAGACAGATTCCATCTCTAAAATTTTTTCCAACTTTGGAAGTTTCATTTCTCTAAGAAAAAAGAAAAAAGAATCCCCGCAGCTATTTTTTCCTACATCTCCATTATAATCCAAACGATTCTTATTCAAATTCATCTTAACTTCCACGTAGCCTAACTTTTATTTTCGCCAAAGAAAAAAAGAATTAAAAACCAGAAAGTAAGAATGCACCTCGAAGCCATAAATTACGTAAACACCTGTGCACACAACTCTGAAGTGACAGCAATAATATTGAGAAAGGAGTTATTTAAAAAATGATCGTTTTACTGAATGGAACTCAATGTATACTCACACGTGTTATAAGGAAAGGCATTATAATACTTTTAAAACGAAAAGTAAGAAACAAGGCAAGATATTCAACTTTGGTTTTACGAGGTTATGTAACGTATACAACCGAACGATCATTACGTATAAGGGATAAAAGATAACATAACCTATACAGGATGAGAGAGAAAGTTTTTCTGTCTTACGTTCACGCACTTATATACCATTTTTGGACGATATTCATTCTCTTACGCTCTCTTTCGAAACTTTAAACTACTTTTTATGTTACGAGATATTATACATAGTGGAAAATAGCAATGTTCTCTCGATGATAGAAATTTTGCCAACTAAAATAGTCGATTCATCAATTATTGGCCAATTTATCATTCTATTAATGAATGATCAACGACTTCACAGAAAAAATGGAATTTTGATGTTTTCTTTTATTGTATCAACTTTCATTAAATTAACTTATATGTTAAAAAAATTTTCAAGAAATTCAGATGTTTTGCCTTTTAAAATTTACAGAAAAATATCAAACATACTGCCTGTTTTACCTTTTGTAACAAAGAACATTTTGAACATTGTTTGTAAAAAAAAGAATTTTGTCATTTGGAATAGTATCAAGCTATACCAACATGGAGAGGTTGTTTCACCTCTTACAAAAGTCATTCAACCGATAAAAAAAAGTATTATTTACACTTTTTGGTTTTTTCTGATTTAAATTTCAAAACAATCAAAAAGAGCTGCTTTCAAAAATTATCTTGTCAGTTACAAAAAGAAATTTACATTGATTCACTGAAAAAAAAAATTTTGTTTTACTCTCTTGGTAGAAATTTTTCCTACTGAAATGACCAGTTCAACAGTTACTGACCAATTTTTTTCACAATGGTCGACAGCTTCACAGTAAAAATGGAATTTTGTTGTTTCCTATTTTTGTATCAACTTTAATTCTAAATTGTATGTTTTTGTGATTTAGTTTTAATCAATTTAGATATTATTTGCGAACAGATAGAGAATCGAATGAGCAAATATTAAAAATTGGTCAACCAATGGAGAAAAAATCAGGAAACTTTTTACCAGGGTTTTTTTATTTTTGTTTTAATCCTAAAATTTTTTACTGTAAATAAGTGTTATACGTTAACAAAAGATACCAGCTAGACTATACTTTTTTTCTAATCTTTTCAATTAAATTGAAAGAATTTATACAGCAGCACGATGCCTCAATTAAGGATTTTAATTAACCTTTTTTTTGTTATCTGACTTTAATTTTAATTTACACACAGTGCACGTTTTTTTTAAACTTTGTGCGTGAGGGTTGAGTGTCGTTCTTTTTTCTCACTCTTTTTTATTCTCGCAGAGCGTTGTGTCAGTTCTTTTTTTTTTTGTTTATTTGTCGTTTTAAACTTTGTAATTATTTGTCTTTTTTTTTAATGCATAATTCTATGCTTTGAATTTTCTATTTTTAAAGCTGGAATGAAAATTAAAATATTTTTGTCAACGTCTTTGTTTACTTCAAAATAAATATAACAATAGTCATTTCGTCGTTAATATTTTCATAACAATAGAGAGATAAAGAAACTACATTTTACTAATTTACAATAAAATAATATTATTAATTAACCATAAATAATCAATTAATTTTAATTAGTTCATGAAGTAATTATTAAAATATACAATATTATTAACAATTTCTACATTAATTATTAACTATATAGCAATAAATACATAATGTTTAATAATAACTTCAAAATTCGTAAAGTTTAAAAGTAAATTAAAACTTGTAACTTTTTGGCACTGTATTATAATCTGATAAAACAAATAACTTGTTAAATAAAAACCATCCGCTATCAATATTGGATATTATTTATAACTTTGATTAGTTAACTAAACTTTAAAGTTACAAATTTATGCATACTTAATCATGCGATTCTGCTAACTTTCGTCCGCGATATGTATCACCATAAAATCTTTCAAGTATTTATTCAATATTGAAGTTTAAATGTTTCAATATTTAATATATAATTTAAACTTCATTGTTTAACGATAAAGTAAATAATAGAAAATTAAACGGGAGATTTAATTTTAAACGCTTTGTGTTACATAAATTGTTAAAACGTACGCAAATAATTGGATAATATTTAATTATTAAACATTTACCTCGACGCAAAAGATGGAATAAATTTTTTTCTTTTTCACAAATTTTTTATTAACAACTGGATTAAGGCAATTTTAACGTTGCCTGAATTTTTCAAGAGAGAAGAAAATCCAAAGGAAAATGAATTTCATTCTCTTGACTTTTGGCACTTTAAAATTGAATAACCTTTTGTGCTCGATGTTGTATACACATCGTTAAAAGAAAATTTCTTAAATCGGTTTAGCCTAGATTCTTCCTTCTTTTTTCTTTATTTGAAAAAAAAGAAAAATTGAATGAAAGCGTTTGTATACCTTTTACAAATAAAAAAGAGTAAATAAATTGAATCCTGCTCTACAGAAAATATTAACACTTTTATTTTCAAAATATAAGACAGATTTTCAGAAAATTTTTTTTCGAAATCGTACTTAGATGATACTTTATCGATTAAAAATGATATCGTTACACATTAGAGTTAAACGATCATAGGAAATCCGAGATGCCTCGTTTTCATAAGATAAAGACATTAATTTCCAACCTAATTATCTGAGGTCTCAGGAATTTCATTTGCATTTAAGATGGCCAAAACTTAATCTGAGACTTTCTTATATCAAAATTTCGATTAGTTAATATAAATGTACGCAAAAGAACAAAAAAATATATCAAAGGAAAGTATTTTTAAAGAAAAGTATTAACTTTTTGATCATTAACAAACTTTTCAAATCATGCATTCTTCTATAGAACAAATTTAACATATAATGTATCTGTTAATAAAATTAAATTAATGCATGATGTGTAAGAGGTCGTCAGTAGCTCAGTCGGTAGAGCGATGGATCCGTAATCTCGAGGAGCCAAGTTCGAATCCCGCTCTCGGCAAATTTATGTAAGCACCACTGTACATTACATGTGCTTTTTTTACAAACATACTGTCGACCTCCGTCGCTAATTAGTATCGAAATGATAGTAATAAATATAGCGACGTTAAATAAAATAAAAAAAAAATAATTTGGTTGTCTGTTCTTCTTTCTGTTTTTTTTTTAATATAAAAATTCGAAATTCAAGATTTTTTTTAATGAGCTAGCCTGAAATTTTCTATGATTCATGAATAAATTAGTTTGAAAATCTAATTAAATAATGTTCATAGTATATAATACAAGTGGACGTGTTTCTTTTTCTAGAATTATTGCATCAATTATGATTTCTAATATTATTGTTTATTCGTCGATAAAGCAGATTATTTAAAATTAAGTTGTTAATAAAATATCAAAATGAAACATCTTTAATTTGAAAATGGCAGAAAACTCCTGCAAAACATTTAAAACCTACATTAAATATTCAGCAAAACAAATTTAAAAATGTGGTTACATATTTATTTATAACATCTTGATTCAAAGGGTTGAACGAAGAACATAAAGATGAATATTCATCGATAAAAAAGAGAATTGGATTATCTGAGATTAGAATTTACATCGTTACTTAATACCAAGTCCATTACATGCACTGTGCGTGTAATTCACAGAATACTTTATCATACCATATACATTACACGTTTAAGTAAAAATAACGTATAATGTCATATTAAATTGTCCTTTTTAATTTTCGAGCAACGAAGACGTTACGACGTTAAGGAATTTGCATGCAAAAAGGAATGCGAAAAATTAAAAAGGCCAGAGAGAAGGAAAGGAAAAAAAAAAGTCGGAGAAAATAATAATACAAGAAGTGATTGAAAATTACGTGTAATTAGCGCAAAATTCCAACGAGTCTTAAATGTATAAAATTATGCGCAGTTACTTAGTCTGTTAATTTTATGGCATTTAATGTGATTATACGACTCTCTTTTCTCTCCCTCACATGTGGCTTTTAAATTTTTATTAAAAATTCCTCGTGTGTAACCTACTGTGATATGAATAATATGAAATATTCATAGGAAAATGATATACAATTTTTTTCATTCTAACTCGTCTAATGCGCGATTAATTGAGCATCAAGAGAAAAAGGAAAAAAATTTAACGTTATCTTTATTAATATTCTATTTATTGTGAAATGATGGAGAATAACTTGAATCTAGAATTTTTTACTTTCGTTTCGAATATATTTATAGGTTTGCTTTTTATTTATTTTGAAGAGAAATAAAAAAAATCATAATGCTTAATACAAAAAGACGATAAGCTTTCTCGACAAAGCGAAAATCGATGACATACATTTAGTTTGATATATTACGCGAACCATAAAATAAAGCGGAAAAAGAAAATAAAAAAAAAAAATATGTACGAAAATGGATGGCGATTGTAGAAAGAAAAAAAACAGAGAGAAAGAAAGAAGCTAAATGTTTTGTATTCATTGTCTGGAAAGATCGCAAAAACGTTTCAGTTTTATCAGCTTACAGATTACGAGGCTGTACGCATATATAGAAAATTTATTTGGGCAAAATGTTATTGAACATTTGTGTAAGTTGCTTTTCGAATTCTACTGGATTTTTACTAAAACGAAAATTGAACTCAAAGAAATTATTAAATGCTTTTAATGCAATCAATGAATACGTTTGAAAATTTAATAAATTTCATGAAACAAAATTGGATATAGGTATCATTTATTCATGTATGCGATAAATTGAAATTATAACAATTAACAGCAGCGTAAAAATTAACGATATTTTTAAAAAAATTCCACGCTGAGTGAATATTAATGCAAAATAATATCAGTCTCATAGTTATTATATTATTGATTATTATTTTTATCGCGTTATATTGTAAAATTAATGTCGAATTTAATGCTTTTATGATCGAGGCTAATAATTGATTACTATGAAAATGGCCTAATTTGCTTAAGCTTATATATATACGTGTTTGTTAATAATATTTAAATTTGAATTCTCATGAATTTATATGCTTTAAATTAAAAAAAAAACAGATATTTAATATCGAAATTCCAAAATTAGTTTATATGTTATTACTTTACGAATTCATGTGCGTGTAATTAATTTGGCAAATATAAAATTATATATTATTTATATTTATAAATTATATTACAAATTATGGTTGATCGTTATAAATAAAATTATGTTACATTTTTAACAAATTAATGCGATTCATTCAATTAATAATATTTAAATTTTAAATACTTTTTTAAATAAGTTATTATTTGGATCATTGAAAATAAATTATGTTTGAGCATATTATATATTTTTTAAGCTTTCGAAAAAAATTTCTTTTTAATTTAATATTTACATGAGAAATGTTTGATTAAATTTTACAATATTATATATTTATGGGGAGATGAACTTACAGTATCGCATAAATTACTACACTAAATAATTAAATTTACTGTAATTGCAGTAAATTTTGCTATACTTATAGTAAAATTTACTTTTGATACAACAAATTTTACCACGCAGTATGATAATTTTTATAATACCGTAAGTCTGTCTCCTCATAATAATTATATAATATAATAAAACTTAAAAAAAAATTCCTCTTTTTTTAATAACTACTTAAAATAATTGTTAAATTATTATAAATTAAAGATTTTTTTTTAACGTCACTGTATTTCAGCTATCATTGCGATGCTGATTGGCGACGGAGATTGTCAGTGTTTGTGAAAAAAGAACATGTAATCTACAGCGATGCTTGTATCAATCGGCTGAGACTAGGATTCGAACTCAGGACCTCGAGATTACGAATCCATCGCTCTACCGAATGAGCCACTGACGATCTGCCAAAATCATCAAAATTGTTTCATATCATATTTTTCCCTTATTTCTTCACTAAAAATTATCCATCAACTAAAACTTAAAAATCGTTTGTCAAGTACGCACCAACAATTACTTTTCATGCTTGAAGTGAAAAAATTCTAACAAAATCCACTAAACATTTCAACACATTGAAGTAATATTTTACCCGAAATAAAAAAGAAAAAAATAAACAACAAAGTGTTCGAAACTTATATATATAGAACCTTCAGTAGAAACATACTAAAAGAGGAAGGATTTGTCTTTCTCACTCTTTTTCACAATGTACAAAAGTATATAGCTATATACATGTGTATATCTATATATAACGTCACCGCGCAATAGATCACGAATCCACGAGAGCGCATCCTCCTCTCTTAACTCTTCTTACTAACGTATATGTATACGTATATACTAAAATGCTCGCATTTCGTGCCACACCTCGTCTATTGTGTTGGGCTCTCCACACGGTAAAACGGCCCTACACACGTACACACCCTTACGTATACGCGCTTATATACATAAATATGTATATACGTACGTTGAATTTATTCAAATCAATGTGTAAATATATGGTGCATGTAACTATGAAAGTTTACACATCTGCATGTGTACACACATACGTATATATATGTATTTTGTTATGCTTATAGAAGGTTTAGGCTAAGCCCACGTTCTTACTCTTCTTTCTCTCTGTGACTTTTATATGGATTTTTTTATTCTTCTTCTTCTTTTTTTTCTGTTTTTCAAGTGTGTTCTTAGTACTTTTTTTTATTTTATTTTTTGCACACTTCTTGCCTCTGCCTTCTTCCTTTTTTTTCTTTTTCTTTTTATTTCAACTTTTACCTTTGCTAAGGACAGTCTTGAACGACGAGTCATTTTTTTTTCTCACGTACACATTTATTTTTTCTTCTCTTTCTCTATGGCACTGGTCGCGTGCAACTACTCCGTGCAGCTTTTTCTCCTCGCTGAATTTGTGGTGTGTATTTTTTTTTTCTTCTTTTTTTTTTACTCTTTTTAGCTCTTATTTTGCGCAACTTTAGGCGGAAGAATCGTGTTGTTCGCGTTGTACGCACGAAAAATTTTGAATCTCGTTTAAAGTCGTAGACTAAACAGAATTTTTATGTTTTCGGGGAGTCTCATTTTTTTCCATAAATATTGATTTATTAATCATGAAAAAATACAATTTTGAATACACGTAAAAAAAGAAAAGAAATTGAAAAATAAAATTTATAATAGTTTTTATAATAAAATTTACGTTTAAATCTCTAAGAGAAAAAAAAAAAAAATTATTTTGACAACATTAATTTAAAAAAATGAAAAAAAAAAGTAACCTTAAAACACATGACATTATAAAAGAATAATCCCCGGCGCGCAGGGCACTTTACATTTCCGCGTTTTAACAAGCGCATTGCTTATTTCCTTCTTCATTTTCTGCGAAATAACAGTTTTCCGCGTGGTAAAGCTCGACATCATCTTTACCTTCCATATATCTTCCTTCTTTTTTTTTTCTCACGAACGTTTTACGTTACATTTTTCTTTTCTTTTCAATGAACTCTGCTCGCAAAATGTTCGTTACCATTTCTCTATGTCTTACACTTATGTGTATATATGAAGAGTAGGGGGAAACCCCCCCCTAGTGTGTATATATAGATTTTCCGTCATACAACTTGAATATAGAAGAATATAAGAATTGAAAAATGTAGAAACGAATTGTGCTCTCTTGTGGAAACGGTTATGGATTAGTTTGCTTCTTAGTTCTGAAATTCTTTTGAATATATATCATATATATATAAATAAAACTTTGGTCATCATTTATTATTATATCGAAATGAGCGAGAAGAGCGTGTTTCTTCAATTTTTTGGTCGGGAAAGTTTGTGCGGTAAGCTTTTTTGAATTCGCTATGTCAATGGATTGAATTGAGAGCTGGAGGTTTTCTCCTTTTTTCTTGGCACATGCATATACACGTAAGATGAAGATGCAGTGCACATATAGCGAATAAAGCGTATATGGAGAAAAGCTTTTGTGAAGAATTTTCGATGACAAAGAAAAACTTGAGAGATAGAGAGAGAGAGAGAAAGTTTCAAGGAAAGATGCTTGTTGGTTTGGTTGCGCTTGTTTGAATCGTATCTTTTGATGTCGAATACAGAGGACCCGAGCTTGAATTTAATGTATTTTAAGTTATTATTGATTATTGCATTATGGAGGAGAATTTTTGTTTTAGTTTATTTTCATACAGCATGAAATAATGAACTCCTTGAAGTTCAAAAGTTTAAATAGTTAAATAATAATTATTGGAAATCTTACTATCATTATTTTAATTAAATTTATAGAAAATGATTCTTTCAACATTTTTTAAAATTTTATCGTTAATTACAAATGTAGAATAATTTCTACTTTTATCATTAGATGTATAACATAGATAATTATTCTGAAGTAAATATCTGAAATTACCAGTTTATTACATGAAAAATTTTTTTTTTAAATTTATTACTGCAGATAATATTATTAAACAAAATTATATAAGTAAACTAAATATAAGATAAAGTTTACTTCGCGTATTTCATTGGAAAGTATGATGCATAAGTTGATATTTTAAATTTTATAAACTTCAGATAAAAGTACCATTAATTAAGTAGAAAGTTTATCAAATTCTTTTTATTCGCAATCAAGAATTTATTTCTATTTTCAAAAAAAATTTAAAGCTAATAATTTCAATTATTTCAATATTAATCGTAGTATAATTTAATAATTAATTTTAATTTTATTTTTAACGTTGCACAATAAAAATTTTTAATAAAATAATTTTCTATCTAAAAATCCATTAATTTCGCGATCTCAAAAATTAATCTTGGTAAAAGGCAGACATTGAAATTAAACATTAAACACGTACGATATCCTTCAGATGGCAACAACATCGGAGCTGCTCGCAGTGCCTCTCATATTCGCAATCATCGGAAAAACTCGCGCGAGTAACAAAAGGAGGAGAGGAAAAAAGAAACAGCCATAAAGTGGATTTATTTTTCTACGTATCTAACTGTAGTGGAAAAATTGTGAAAGAGAAAATCTTCGATATTGCCTTAAGGCAGACAAAGTAATCAAAGTATGTGTGTGCATGTATTAACCTTGCGCAGAAAATTTCTAGCATGGCTGTAAATACGTACGAGGATTCTAGATATAAGAATTAAAGTTTAACAAAATTTTTTTATTTTTAATAAAGGCGTAACGGCAAAAGTTCGAAGATTTATAAAACAGTTTTTAGAGCATAAAAATATTTCTCCTCATATAGTCAAGATTCTAAATAGTATTACTCCAGACTGAAAATCGTAAAGATTCGAAAATTTTGCAATTGCAAATCTAATATTACTTCTGTATAATTTTCCATTGATATTACACAAATTTTATGCAATGCATATATATATATTTTACAAAACTTAGTTTTTTTTCTTTTTCTAACTAGTTTTTTCATTCGATAAAATTTTAGTTTTGTTCAGTTTTAATTAAAATGTTTTCTAAATCATAGTTATTTCTAAAAATCTTGTAAAATTAAATCCGATATCAATAACAGACCTTTTATCCTTTCACTTTAATTTTGATGAAAATCATATTTTCATCTTTCATGTTCCATCCAAAAAAGAAAAATAAAAAAATAAATAATGAATCCTTATTAACACCTGGTAAAACAATTTTCTACTTGAAGCCACTGTTATTGTTTCCCTAGATCCTCTTAACTGCTCTTCAACCCAGGCGTTGTATGAAAAAAAAAGAGTAGAAAAAAAAACTATAAAAAATTGCACGTGTAATATGCAGCGTTGAAAACAGAAACGGCAGCAGCAGCAGCAACAGCAGCAGCATCCAGTATTTTTCTCTCGTGTATATCATCGTCATTTCAACGCTTTGCTCTCACTCTGCGCCAAAACATCTCTTATATGATTTTATACAACGTCCATATTCTCGTGTGCGTGTAAAGCATCGAGCATTAGTATATACGTACTTCTATGTATTAGTAACTGTAACCAACACATAGAAGAAAAGGAGCGGTCAGACAAACGAGTAATTTACGTTCTCAAGCTCTCTTCTCTCTCTCTCCGATGGCTTGCAATGTGTACATCTCGTTTCACTGACCGCATTTTACTTTGTTTCTTCTGTACGTATACGTACAGCTCCCATACAAAGGCGTGTATGTGCAAGAGAAAGAGACTGAAAAATTAAGTTGTATTGCTAATTGCTACATTCGTTTAATTTGCACATTTTTATGTGTCTCTGCGTGGGTGTGCGAAGATCTTTTCTTTTTTCTTCTTTTAATGAATTTGTTATTTTGAACTATGATAAATGGGCGACTTTTACTACTGTTCGCATCTTTGTTTTGTTTAGCTTTTTTTGTTTCTGCTTTTATTTCAAGCTCTTTTCATGTTGCTCTTTTTTATTGAGTTGATGGATAGTTTAAAAAGTTAACTACAAATCGTGCGTGCACAAACATTAACTATTGAATTTGTTGTATTGAGCTGCGTGATTTTTTTTTTCTTAAGCGTGAATTAAATTAATGATTGACTGAATGTCGTATTATTTAGTTTAGCTAATTCTATATCAACTGTCAATCACTTTTTTCTTTTCGTGCTAGTGTTATAGGAAGTGCGAATGTTATGACGAATGACCAAGAGCGCATTTCAATTATGAAACGATAGTTTATTAAATAAAACTGTTAGCGATTTAAAAAACCTTCAATTTACAGTATATAATAGTACTATTTTTACTTTTTATCTCAATATTTACAAATTTATTCTTTATTTCATACTATTTTATGTTTCAAAGTAAATAATATAATTTAAAAAATTTAAAACTCCAAATTGAATTTGGTACTTTTGAAAAATCGTCGATGTGGCCTCTTTTATCACATTTTTTTTTACAATATTTTAGTCTTTTTATTAAAAGGGTTTGATATATTGAAAGTTGTTTGCTTTTGACTTTGAAGTACTCTGTTTTTTTTTTTTTCATTTTTAATACAAAAATATCGAGGTACGTTTTATTGGCAGCTGCTGAAATTTTTTTACAATTTATCTATCGTTTTCTGCAAATAACAAAATATATGCGAAAATAGATCGAAATAACCGCAATTCAATTATAAATTAGAAAATAATATTTTAAATTTTAATATTTTAAAGTGTCGCTTATTTATATTTTTCTTTAACAATATGATAAAAAAATCGAAATCATGATAAAAATAAAAAATTGTTTATGATGTCGATCAGCAATTCATAATAAAGTAGTGTGAATAGCATTCAATAAACAATAGCAGTATAAATAGCATTAAACAACTTTTCATGCTAATTTTTTACATTCAACTATTAAAATCTTTAAATGTTAATAAAATATCGATCTGTTTTCAATCGTCGTTAATTATCATCTCCCATGAAAAAATCCATCAGCCCATAATGCGAGACATAAAAAAGGTAATCGATATACGCATTTTTTTTCTTCCCTCAATTAAACAAAGCCCATCAACGAGGATACATCAGGTTGATATATCGCATGACATCACAATTATACGATGTAACGTGCGAGCGGTGTGTGTGTATATACATCGAGTAATAATGACGTCATACGATATTTCAACCCACTGTTACATGTCTGTTGATCAACGTTTAATTGAATGAAGAGAAAAGAAGGGAATACGTCTTGATTATTTTACTGAATTCTTTATGGAGGAATCCGAGTGGATTTTTTTCACGCAACGCTCTAATTAAATGCGAGTATGGTAAGGGTTGTTATTAAAAATTTTTAAAGTTTACTTATTATAAACCAAAGTAGACAAGTCGCATAAACAATTTGCATTCCTCGACGTATAATTACCAAGATAATCAGATGCTTTTTATCTATCTCCGATCTATTCCTGATTAAACTGCAAATTATAATTCCTCCGAGACTCTAATCTTTATTCTAATCGTTAAATATACAATCGGAAAATCATGATGCACAATATTTCTGCAACAACAACAGAATAATGCAAATAGCTCGATGATTAACTCAGGCATGAAAAAATAGTAAGGAGCAAATTTGTTATAGAAAAATTTAAATAAATCAGCCAATTTGCCGTGTATATAATATCAATGTAACGCGTTAATAACCATCCGCCTTATTACGAGTAACAGTACTGCAGCCTTGACGGTGTTATATAGCGCAATTAAACGATGCGCTGTCTGTATATACGGAAAAAAGAAGAAGAAGAAGAAGACAGAAAAAAGAAAAGAAGCTTTAATCCGCAGTCTCGGCAAATTTTCCCACTCGATGAATTACCTAACACAACGGAATTATACTATACGCGTGGATGTATAGTTGGTTATAGAGAAAAAAAGGAAGGTAGAAGTTTAAAAAAAAAAAAAAAGTGAACTTTGTACCGAGCATATATAAGTGTATATCTTTCCTTTATAAAATAACAAAGGCAAAGAGTCAATTCCTAGAGCGATGGAAAAATGTTCATTGTACTATTTCCACGCACTTTCTCTCGTTTTCTCGTTATAAAAAGGATAAAAAAACACACAGAGTATAACATAAAACGATGGCTCGAATAATCGCTCGTACTTTGGGGGCTTGAAAGAGTTGAAAAAGAAAAAACCAAAAGGAGAAAAATTTTATGTATTAAAAGAAGCGAGATGATTCCCTTGGTGAATTAAGACTGTCGTTGTGCTGGATATGAAAAAAAATTTTTTTCTCTTCTTTTGGAAAAAAGGAAAAATTTTTTTTTTCGTTGTAAAAAGTTGACGTGAAAAATTCAACATTATCACGCTGAAAGTTCTTTAACTTTAACTTCTTTTTTATGTTTTTGTTGCTTCTTCTCTTTTTTTTTTTACTTCTACGAGTCGAACCAATGTAATCCTTGGATTTTAATTTAAATGGAATGCTTGAGTTTTCCTTTAATGCAATTATTGTTCTTCAGCTATGGACGAATAGTTTACGCAAGAGTTTTAAAAGCGCAATCGTTCAACAGTTAAGCAGATTTGAGCAGATAGAGAGTTTTATGTAAAAATATCTATATGTCGGAGATTCTTTTACACTCGGCTGTGTTAAGTAAGAAACTCTTATTACTTAACGCTTGTCAACGTTATTAGAAATGTTTAAATAAACTTCGATTGTTAAACATTAGAAAAAAGGGTTACGTAAATTTTACCATATTTAATTTGAGCAGAAGAAAATTTTTAATTTTCCTATTTGTAAAAGTTTAACTTTATTCATAAAATAAAGTGTATATGTAAATAATTTTTTCTAAATATACTGTCTAACGTCGTTGGATCTAAAAATGATGAAGGTCGGAATAAATTTCAGCTGAAAGCTGTGGATAATAAAAAAATGTAACATAAAGAAAAAAAGGAAGAAAGTTATTACACACTTTTCAACTAAAATTTAGTTTGAACTTTTATCCATCAGTTACGTCAGTATTATGATTGAACGTGTCATGAAAAATAAAGAGAGATAAATGTTGAGTTAAAAAGGTCGGGGTTTGATTAAATATATCTTTTGTTAAAAATAACAAAAGCTGGTCTGTACAATGTAACTTTTTGGGCGATCGTGAACCGATTAATTAAATATTAACAATTCAGATAAATTAATGCTGTTACAAAACTTTATTATTTACTTGAGTTTTTACTACAATGAATTTTTTTTTCATTTTTGTTGAAAGGAATTAAATACGATTTTATAATAAAACAAGCTTTTTGTATTGAATAAATACCTTATTTTTATTATTTTTAAGTCAAGATAAACTACATTGAATTATTTATCGTGAATCAACAACAATGTAAACGCAAAAATAATAAACGGAATTAAAATAGCTAAAAGCGTTAAGGTATTATTTTTTATTACAAAAAAATAATTTGCTGTAGCTGAAATTTTAATAAAAATGTTCCATCGTTGCCGCAATGTTTATCTAAGCAAATAACAATACCGTTTGATTAAATTTTTGCAGCTCGTTTAATTTATAAAGCTGCCGGTTGTAAAATAAAACTTGGCGCGTACCATGTAATTCAACAAAATAGAGTTTTTGTTTTCTCAAATTGTTAGCGATGTTAATTTTTCAAAGTACAAACAAAATATTTTTTATTTCCTAATCGAATTGGGTTGGAATACTATTTGTTAAAATATTTCAAAATTTGCATGAAAAAATTTGCTAAAAGTTAAAAAAAAAAAAGTAATTCAAATGAAAAAAACGTTTCAACCGCATTGCATCTGTACTCCTTCCTTTGAAAATTTAATCTTTAAATCTCAGCGAATCCCCATTATTAAACATTTATCAGTTACTCCTGCTCGTTCACCCTTTACTTTTGAAAAATCTACGTGCTTTCAAATCGTTCACCTCGTCTCATTCACATTATACATGTATACATGTATCGTCTATAGGATATATACCTTGACTGGCCTCCTCTTACAAGCGAGCCGTTACAACTTTATAAGGCAGCAATGCGGCTGTACTCTCTCTTTTTTTTCTCTCTCTCTTTTCTCACTCTTGGCTTTATATATACACTTGTTACTCAACACGGAAACCCAGTGGCCTGTCCATAAGATTACTGGCCGCAACCTTCGCATAAGCTTTTTGAATTGGGTCGATTGTGAGAAATGATGATCCTTTTGTGGTTTTTCTGTCTTAGATAAAAAATTTATTTTAGTTTTTTTTTTGTTTATACTTGTATTTGTTCCTTTTTTTTTCTTTAAATGTTTAATAAGGATCGTGAGAGAGCTCGGGATGCTGGCCAATATCAACTTACAATGATACGGCAGTAAAGATGAACGCTGATGATGAGATGTAGTACATTGCGGTGTGGATTAGAGGAAAAAAATGTTTTTGCAAAAGGCTTGACATTGACCTATTTATTTGATTAAATTGCAGTGGAGACATTTCTTTTGAGAAAAATTTAAGGAGATTAATTTCTTTTTTAACAAATGTAAAAAAAAAGTTGAATTTTTGCGGACAATTCAGTATTGAACATATTTTTGAAGATTATGAAATCTTTTGTGAAAATAGTACATTACGATACAAGTGACCTAAGTGGCACTTTATTACACGGCCGGAGTTATCGCCCGAGCGTAGCGAGGGCGATAACGCAGTGCCGTGTAATAAAGTTCTACTAAGGTCACGAGTATCGTATACTATTTTGTAGCACGTGGGACATAAATCCGCCAAATTAAATCTATACTCTTCAAAATCAGTAATAAACAAAAACTATGCACTCCACGAATTATAATTCAAAAAATAAAAGCGAAAACTATAAAAAACCAAACACTACGCATCCTGTGAATGATAAATCGAAAAAAAGAAAAGAAAACTATAAATAAACTAAAACTAAACACTCCATGAATAATAGATCGAAAAAGAAAAAAAAGAATATAATTTCAAAAATATACTCAAAATGTGTAATAATAATTAATTTTTATCAATATTATTGATATTATGTGAAATTGTTTGTTGAAATCATCTTCTATGAAGTCATAAATTGAAATTTTGTTTCACGTATGAATTAGCGTCGTAGGAGTGGTGAGGAGGTAACACGTTTAGTATAGCAATAGCAATCGTGTGTAGTAATAGGGGGTTCCCCGTAGCATTTTATTATACATCGCTGAAATGACTATACCTCTTCGCTTTACATGTTACGCTACTATCAATTTTAGTTTTGCTCGTAGCTTACTTGCTTATAATTGTTATTTAATTTGAAGAATGTTAATGTAAAAGAGTTTCAATATACTACAGCTTATTATTATTTATGAAAATACTTTAAAAAATAATTTACATATAAAATTATTTCTTATTATATATGTACGTTACCTAAGTAAATTCATTATTGTACCGTGTAAAAAAGTGCCACCTAGGTAACAGAAAAGTGTTACCTAAGTGCGGATTTAGGTCCCGCAGTGCTATAAAATAAATTATTGCATGAATTGGTATAGAAATATTTAATTTAATTTTTAAAACTATTAAGTTTAGAACTGAGGTCATCAATAGCTCACTCGGTAGAGTAATGGATTCATAATCTCGAGGACTCGAGTTCGAATCCCGGCTTGGGCCGATTGAAACAGGCACCACTGTGAATTGCATGTGCTTTGTTCACAAAAACAATGAAAACCTCCGTCGTTAATTAACATCGCTATGATAACATAAATATAACGACGTTAAATAAAATAAAATAAAAAAAAATATTTGTAAACTGTCAAACAAGATATATTTTTTTTAATGATTGTAAATAATAACTTATTTTAGATTGAACTGATTTCAAAATGTTATGTTGGAAAAATATAAAAAAACCAAGATTGACGTAAAATTTTATTTTTTTGCTTTAAAAATTTCTTCTTTTACACATCTCACGCTACGTTTTTAAAATATTAAAAAATATAAAATAAATAACTTAGGTATCAAAAAACGTAATACTTTAGTACAAAAAATCATACATAATTTAAATAATGTAAATAAAATACATTTTTGGAATTTCCCACAGTGAATACATTAATAATATGTTTATCAGTTTCAAGCAGACTTTGTTAATAATAATGTAATGTAAACAATAATTTTTGCAGCATCATCTATTATTTTAATAATATTCATGCCTCACACGCTCTCCAAACTCCATAATTTTTATTATCATTTAATAATCCTTTGAAAAAAAAAGTAAGGAGGAAAGATTACATAATGAGCATTTTTTTATTTTTCCCCTTTAATAGAATAATAACGATCATAAAGGAATGAAAAAAAAAATATCGTTGGAGAAAAAAAAAGTTATGAAATAATTTTATGAAGCATAAAATTAAAAACTATGTGTATTTAATATTACTTCTCATGAAACAACATTTTAACGCTATATATCGAAATCTATTGCGTTCTAAAGTTTATCATTTACAGGGAAACAATTGTTCGCGTAAAACTTTGTGAATGTCTATTATGTACGAAAAATTCAATTCCCATGAATGGCAAACAAAAACGTCGAAAACAACATTTAAAGAATGGGACTTCGAGAAAAAAATTCACATAGTTATTCTTAAACAAAATATTACGGCAACGCGTTAAACAAAAGTTTAATTGCACTTTCTGTTTATGTGGAAGCACTTTCTTATGTATAAGATATTTTTTTATATGTAATTTTTTTACTTAATTTAATATTTATTGATACTATTTTTTTGAGTATATAGAACTTTTCTTAAATTTGAATTCTATTTTCACTTCGAAATCTTAAAAATATTTTATTATTAAATTTAAAAAAAAAACTCCTTTTTAAAACAAAAAAAAAATATAAAAATTTAGCTCCTAAAATTATTTCCAGGAAATATTTTTAGAATTTTAATAAAATACCATTTAAAAAACAATCGTTCCACAGAAATTTCAAATTAAAAATTTCAAACATTATGCGTGCGGAAACTCTATTGCTCGTGCTTTAAATAATTGAGTGTGAAAAATCTATTGATCCAGCGAGCCAAAAAAAAGGGTGTATAAAATATCTGTGCTCTTCCAGCGTAAGATTTTAATTTAAAATTCCATTCCATATTGCTTCGTTAAATTTACAGCTTGGAAATTCTGGTTAATCAAACTAGAAAATGCGTTTGTTTGAAAAATTTAACTTCCGTGAAAAATTTTTCATGAAAATTCGTTAAATTTGTTTTTTTTAAATATGTACGTTATTAAATAACACACATTAAAATTCACAAATTATACGATGATTTTTTGAGTATGAGTGTGTAACTTTTATGAATATAATGTTTTTTAAGCACATAAGCTAATTATACAAATGACAATCAGTATACTGTGCTTAGGTGTATATTAACTTTAATTCACACTATCTGGTTTCGAAAAATATTGCTGTTATTCATAATCTTGTAAATAAACGTATGCAATTAGTCAATTTAAATTTCATAATGGAAAAATAAAGTTGAACCTCAAAAAAAATGAGTTGAAAAAAAAATTTTCGTATTTTATCGATAAGTATTTAAAAAACGACGATAAAAAATAACCAAATATTCAATAATCAGTTCATTAATTTTAACAAACTCTAAGCTCATTGTTTTCCCATTCATTAAAAATGCATAATATCATGCAAATTGATAACCAACGGCAATAAAATAGTTCAACTAAGAAAGCTAGGGATTTATTTTACACATTTTTTTCAAATATAATATTTTAACTATTCTTCACAATAATAAGTTATATTTAGTTTAAAAACCCTCGACTTATTCCGGTCATCAAATCTACGCGAGGTTATAATATTTTTCGAGTGCGCTTACCCTAGATTATTAATTTTTCCACCATTTACAACGTAAATTTAAAAACAACACTACATTGTTTGTTTATATGAAAAACTTTGGATAATAAATCAGCAGAACTTGGGTAAAACTTTAGCATCTAAAAATATCGAACGCTTCGATATTTGTGTAGCTGTAAATCCATATAAAATATCAAACTACTTTTTTTTATAGTCCAATCCTATCATGCATGAGATTATATTTATATATGTATAAAAATTTTTTTTCAGTTCACATATTCCGCAGGCTCCCTCTCTCTCTTCAATTTATATTAATCACTTTTCCGATACATTATGCATTCAATGAGCGGGGAGGACAGTATTAAAATGTATATAAAAAAGAATTGAAAATTTTTCTCCCCATTTTCACTTCATTTAATCGCGTCTATCTTTATTAAACGAAACGTTCGGATCGATATGAATGCGTACTTTTTTTTTTATTCTTACTTATTTTTCTATAAAAATTGGAAAATAATAGCAGTTTGTTACGCAATATAGTTAGGTAATATTAGTACAAAGATTATTTCTTTTTTTTTTACGACGTCAGTTATAATTTTACTCTTTTATCTTGCGCAAATTTACCCGAATTATAATCTTTTTTAAAATTTTTAACGTCATTATCTTCGTTAAATTTTGAAAATTATTTACTCTTATTTTTTTATCAGGAGAACATCGTACTCTAATTCAATAATGAGCTTATTATGCGCTATTAGTTTTAATTAAGGTTTAAAGACTTTTTACAAGTTTTTAGTGCGAAATGTTTTTATCGTGAAATTTTGTTATAATCAAGTTTTACGACTCGCCATAAAACTGCTGTAATACCTCGAGTTACCAAAAATTTAGTTTTATTAATTTCGCCTTACCGTTCTCATCATGAATTGTGTGCAGACATGATAAGCGGTGATTTTGCGAACGTCGAAAATTAGATTGACATTCCGCGTCCTTTATTTTTGCGGTTATTGAAGATGCTGCTAAAATTAGAAAATTAAAGTGCACTTGTATGAATGTTTCTTGACATTTTCATTTTTAAGGACTTTATTGTATACATTCTTAATTATGTAACTATTTTACTAATCAATACTGATGATTCGTATCTTTAAAAATATTAATCAATCTTTATTTTTTTTGTTTCAGGTAAGCTTCAGTCCACCACAGTGTTTTTTTTAAATAAGATATAGATTAAATGAGAATTCAAAGATGGTATGTAGATACAAATTTTTTAAATTGTTATTATTGTTTATTAAAACAATGAAATTGAATTTAAAATGAGTAAGAAAACATTAGTGTGATTTTTAAGAAAATAATAAAATTTTTATTCTGCGTTATCAAAATTTCATTTATAAAATACAAGCTTCATAAAATTCTGATTCGTAAAACATTAAAATGTGAAATTCATTGTTTTGCACATTCTCGTAAAATCCAGTCTAAAACATGATAAAAAAAAGGCAACGTAACGTAAAAAAAAAAAAAATAAAACAACGTCTCTTCTTTATGCTCGAGAATCCTTCGAAAATTCAGCTGCTATTTCCCAAAATACCTCACCGAATTTTCTCTTTATTTAAGGAAAATTCCTAGAAAATCTCACCCACCTGATACGTATATAAACCTTTCTAAAACCCTCCCTCAAAGCAACCTTAACTGACAGTCTAAAAACTCTCTTTTTTTTTCCTTCGTTCCCTAAGCAAAAGTTATTCAACGATAACAAAAAAAAAAAACGAAAAAATTCTTCACCTCAAAATTGAGTAAAAAAGAGGAAGCACCTTAGCAGTAATTCACCGGACGTTAACTTTCTTTTTTTCTCTCCCTTCACATTCGATTCGTTCTACATATTAGGCTGAGAGAAACAAGAGAACGTAAAGTTACATGCATATATATATCTTGACCAACTACATACTAAACGGAAGTTGTTCGTCCGGGGTTGAAATATATGCGTATATATATATGCTCCACTATCTTTTTTAACTTTTTTTTTTAACTTCTCCTTCCATTCTTTCTTTTCTTTCATTCTTCTCTCGCTACTGCTGCGGCCTTCGACATTCCAATGTAAAGGCCATGAGGCATCCTTGCTCAGCGCTGGGCTTGTGTGCTGGTCTTGAGCATTTTCATGCTTTTATAATAAATACAAAAGTCAGAGATTACACTTTACCCTATACACACACACTGCGCCTAACGTCGTGGGAATATTTCGAGGTCACGGTCGAGTTACTTTAAAACACTTCGCTTCTATATACTCCCTTACTCTTTTCTCTCTTTCTTTTGCTCACTCTTGTTTTTTTTTTTTTTTATTTCTTCGTTTTTTAAGCACAGGTGCATGCATTATGCATATGCAGAGCTAAAAGTTGAAGAAGAAATAAATTTTTATGTGGGTATGTTGGATTTCTGCTAGGAAAAAAAAATATTTATGCGTATATAAGAAAGATTTAGCTTTGCTTTGAGCATTTTACGTTGACGTAGAAGCCCGTGAATGAGTTTGTTTTTTTTTTTTATTTATTTAAAGGGCGTTGCGTGGCTGGGGTATATATATGTTGCAAGGGATGAAATTTTTTCGAGGGAAATTATATTTAGGTTTGGGTTAGCAGTCAAATTTATAAGATATTTTCTTTGGACGGTTATCGGGGATAATGATTTTGCGATGGCAATAAATAACAGTTGGATTTTTTTTTATTACACGAATTACCTTCTTATTTCTCATTTCGTTCGGGGGCTTGTTTATTTTATGAAGTGTTATTAGATTAAAATTATTGATCGGTGCTTTAGATTGGGTTTATAAGCTGAGGCGCGATAATCTAATATTTGATTGCTTATTAAAAGTATCTGCATAATGGATAAATGGAAGTTACCTTTTTTTAAAAATAAAATTTATTGTTTGTATTGAAATTGAAATAATTTAATTAGTCATAAAGTTTTTTAAATAATCAAGAGTCTATTTGTTTATTTTTTTAATTTTTCACATAACTTTTTTTTATAATTTTTTATTGACTCTATCAATATAGATAAGTTTTTAAATACCCTTTACGATTACCTACACATTAAATTGCATAGCTATATTTAAACCCTGTCTTAAATTAAAATTTTTTCACACGATTGTGTTAAAATTATACCTGATATTTTTTGTGTTAATTTTGATTCATACGTTTTTGTTTCTTTAAAATTACAAAAAATTAAAATAATATAATTATACTATTAAAAAAATTCATCTTAAAAATTCTAGTTAAACTTAATGAAACATAATAATAAATAAATTTAAATACATTATTTTACTAATGTAGAAAATTTCAAATTATGCAATATAATTTACTTTATACATGTAATTAGCCTGTTGCAATTAAGAAAATTTACATTAACCCGCAGAAAGTACAATTAAAGCTGAAAATATACCTTTTTTGTATACTTTAATATTATGTTAGATGTTAATTATTTAGAAAAAGGAAACTCTATAAATATATTTTCTAATCTCTGATGTAATATTAATTGAAAAAATAGCATCGGTAGTGTTTTCATTTTCTTATTTATGGAAAATCAATATTATAGTTTTATAAATTATTATTCTAAAAACTAATCAATTAAAATAAACGCATAATCATAATGCAAATTTTATTTTTTCATAATTAATTTTATATTCTTCCGATATTTACATCCTACACGTTGTAGTTTATATTTACATAGTTTCATCAACTATTTTAAATATTATAAATACATATCTATTTACATTAAAAAGGGTATAAAATATGATACTTTAAAAATAGACCCATAAAATATTGAAAATCTTTTTATCACGCATACGATTTCTAAAATAAAAAATAACAAATTAATTTTTTTCAAATACTTTCATGCAAATTTGCAGTAAAATAAAAATCTATTTATAACTTGCCTTCTCTGCTGATATAACAGTCTAAGATCGATTTAAGTATGAAGACGACGTCATCGAGTGTGACAGACCGGTCTCTTATATTCCCGAGTAAACGAGCTATCAAAAGACTGAAAAATTACTTTTTCTTAAGATAAACAGACTTTTTAATAACGATGGAAGTCTGATCGAAATGCAAATTACATGTTATTTCATTAATAATTTAATACGCAAACATTTGCTATAACTTAGGCTTAATTTCCAAAATATTTTTTCCATGCAGTACAATTTTCAAAGATCAGAATTCGCGATTTAGAGTAAAATAGAATTTCATTAATTATTCAATTTGTAAGGCGTTTAATTGAAAACAATTAATTATCGTTAAATCTGTTTAAATTAAATATAGTTAAATCCCTTTGTCTTCCGAGGAAAGATTAATTGGTGCAGTGCCGGGAGAAGATTCAATAAAGTACTAATGAATTACTAATTTAATGATAAATATAAAAGAACATTTGTTAGGTTTTATTTATATTTTTTAAAATTTTCTAAAAAGTATCATAAAATTTTTATGTAACATTTTTCTACCTTTGCAAATACAACTAAAAACTTAACAAACCCTTTTAATTCAATGAAATCTTGTAATTCCGACAATCAAATTACAAAAGTCACAGCTCGTTCTTTGCGCAATTAATATAACAGTCAAATACCGTTCCGAATTTGCTCGCTCAATTATTCCAAAAGTTTAAATTCTTCTAAAAAAAAAACGTTCAAAATAAAAGGTAAGAAAACGATGTTATGATAAACATTCATACTCGAATCTTTCTTTTTTACGATCTTTTTCATTCTTGATTCAAAAGAAAAATCTTCGAAATACATCACTTCATTATCTCATGCTTATTCGCTCGTTCATAATAAGATTTCTTCATTACCTCCTTCCTTCATCATCGCAAACGTACAAATAAAAGAAAAAAAAACTGTCAATCCTAAAGAGAAAAGTTTAAAATATTTATGGTTAACATTTTTATTCCTTTATCTCAGGGAAAAAAAGGAGTTGAGCATTAGGCTCATAATTTTCGAGTTTATGTTGTACACGTAAAAGACACGAATTTGTAACAAGGTGTACGTATACCTAGACGGGGGTGGTGTATATATATATACACAAGGTGGGCAAGGACCGGAGTCACGCTAGACTGTGCATCCGGTGCGCGCTGCGCTGTACGCTAACTAGTTTAATGCCTTTATTTTTTTTAAACTTCAACATACATATAATATCTATATACGTGCATTATACATACACACAGAGGCTTAAACGCAAGGCAATCGTCCGATAATATGGACATAGGACATTAAATTTAAAAAAAAAGAAATAACTTTTACTTTTCTGTTTGAACAAAGGAAGAGGATGAGCGAAGGATGAATCCCGGATACCTTTGTGGCTTTTTTTTTATTTACCTTTCTTTTTATACAGGGAGGGTTAAGTAGCGGTTGTCGGCGTGTATTGATTTTTTTTTTTTCATGTTTATTTTTATTTAAGTGTCGCCGAGGATAACACGTGATTAAATGCTGTATGTTTGTTTCTCTTTAAAAATTTATCGTCTTTTCCATTGATTTTTAGCGAAGAAATTTTTTTTTTTTGCAAGGAAGAGAGTTGGAGAGGAAGACAAGAGAAGAAACGAAATAGAATTTAGATAGACGTGGAATACAAAGCACAGAGTCGATAGTATTTCATCTTATTTTATTAGTATTGAAGATCGAAAATTTCGCTTGGCATTATTCGTGACCTGAATTTTAAATAGAAGATATAGCTGCTGCTTTAATTCTTATTTTCTTCAAAGATTTATTACAATAATATTTTCTATTACACTAAAGCTCCCGGACATTTTGCGCATGAAATTCAAATAACCACTGGGTATACACGAGTCCAATATACTTTTTTAAATTTACATTTTCTTATGTGTATGTATAGATTAGAGCGTACTACTGCAGTGCTAGTCAAATAAAAATTACCGTTTTACGTGGAAGAGGTTATTTAAAAAAAAAATATAGAAGTTTCTATTTGCAATACATCAGGTGATATACGTAAAGCAACGTGTGTTTAAATTCTTTTTTTAGATTTTTCCATTTGATAGCACAGAGTCACGTCATTTCCTTAAGAAAAAGCTGATTGCAATAATTCGTTAAGAGAAAGAGCTAAATACATATTTTTGTAAAATTGCAATTTGTTAACTAAACAGAAATGTTTTTCTCGCTCGTTTGGTTATCATAGGACGTGTCGAGCTTTATGCAATGTCTAATGAATGATTTTCAAAGGAAATGAGTGTTACAAAATATACCGGATTATTCAACCTATAAAATATTTTTTTCTCGATATTATTTCTATATAATTTCGGAATAACTTAACGGAGCTCGGATAATGATTTTTATTATATTTTAACGATAAATTATTTTATAAACGTTTTAATGGAAAGTACGTAATGCATAAATACAGAAATGATAAATAATTGCTTTTTAATTTCTAAATACCCGCTCGATATAATTATGTAAAACAAGTTGGCTGTGTGTGTATATCGAGCAAGCCGGGAAATCTGTGTCAGTTACATATTAACTTGACTGGGCGCATTAAACGCGTCGCTCATGTTGTTGGACATTGTTATTCATATAATTGAATAAGGTCTTTCGTGAAATTATGTTAAAATTTTAGCTTTTCTTTTTTATTTTTCATATACGGATTTTCACGAGTCGGAGCGAAAATTGTACGAGGATGATAATGCGATTTGCATGTTGTAACTGTTTTGTTTAAAATGCGAAGTTATAAACGTCGAAGATGAGCAATAATGTTAAGCAATTATCGATAAAACTTTTGATAATATTATACTGAGGACAAAACAATTAAATTTTATTGTTTCTTTTAAATTTTCTATTCACTTGTGTTTTTATGTTAAAAATCTCTAGCTATAGACAAAGCGCGGAGGTGGAGTTTATTATTATTATTTTGACCTTCGACATCCAAACTACTGACTTGCTTAGTTAAGAAAATCATGAATTTCATAGTCAAATAAATTTATCACGAATAATATTTTACGTTATAAATAAGTAATCAATATTAAAATGTACATAAAAGCTAAATGTGCTGTGATTATGAAAAGTAATTTAAATGAATAAATTTAAAAACTCGAAAAATATTCATTACTATACAATATGAATGACTTTTGTATTGTATTTACTAAAAAATAAAATTTTCTGTAGAACACAATACAATAATTGTTAAAATATATTTCACCGTTAACAATATTTACCATAGATCACAATATTAGATACATTACTTTCTTATGTTAAATCCCCTTTATTTGAAATTGAACTAAATATAAGCAATACCTAATTACAAGCTCTGCGCACTTCTCACAGTTATACATTGTAATAAGTTTATATATATACATACGCCGATTATTAGCGTATCCGTTCGCGCGCTTAAAATTCGCGGAACGAAGTTAATTTTTAAAATTTTTCCCTCCTTTTTTTTTTGCTTAATTGCAGCGCAGCCTTAATTAGCGAGCGACCTAATTTTGCAGGTTGTATAGTCGGAAAAAAAAAAGTTTTTTATTTTATGTAGTGGCGACCACCCGATTGTGGTTTAACGGTTGTGTATATAACCGATGCGTGCGAGCTTTAAAATTAGGTTTTAACATGTGGGTTTAGAGCACTTTATAGATTTAAAGCATTATTAAACTTATTAAGATCTTTATGGATTCAGTTATGTTATTTTCATCATTTTTATTTTTATTATCTGTGCTTTTGATCGGTTAAATAATTGAAGATTTAGTACAGATGGAGAAATTGTTTGCTGAGATTTAATGCTCATTAATATTAATATAAATTTTTCAATTTCTTATCTCTGATATCAATAATTAAATTACATTTATTCAATCATTTTATTATTTTATAGTTAAAAAAAACTTTTATCAATTAAAAGAAAATTATTATTTATCAAATTATTGGGAATTGATCAATATAAGATAAGATATTTGAGAAACTATCAAGTAAGCGATTTAAATTGACTTTCTTTTCGAAATCCGTAAAACGCCCACGATCTATTTCAATCTCCAAGCTTTATAAATGACAGACTTTATGGATATTGACAACTTCAATTTCACTGAAATATAATATAGCTAACAGAAATCTGATACAAATAAAATAAGAAATAAAATTCAAAAACCGTTTTCACTGTGGGCAACTTTTAAATAAATAATATTAGATTATTCATTCAAGTTTAAATGTTCTTGCTATGAGAAATGTGAAACATTATATATTTTCAATGTATAACCGATTGAAGTTTTCAGTGGCTCAATCGGTAGAGCGATGGATTCGTAACCCCGAGGGCCCGAGTTCGAATCCCGCTCGCGGCCGAATGGCATAAGCACCACTGTATACGATACATGTGCTTTGTTAAAAAACACACTGAGAAACTTCCGTCGTTAATTAGCATATCGTAATGATAGCATAAATGTAGCGACGTTAAATAAAATTTAAAAATTTCTGAAAAATTTTGTTGCTGTATATTTTATCACAAAATTTTATTTTATTTTTTTTCTTGTCTAAGGTAAATGTGCCAGTTACCGTGAGTTTAACGTAACCTCTTACAGATTTTATCAAATTAAATAGATTCTTCTATTAATGCTCGATAACTATTGATATCAGTTATAAACGTTGAAGCATCTTTTCTTAAAAAGCATAATTAATTAATTATGTATAGAAAAATATTTGAAATATTATTAAAAATATAAGAATTGATGCATGCGTCAAATACCGTGTTGCTCAATTTTCAGATTTCTATATACCGTGTGTCAGTTTCCGCGCCCCCAACTAAATGCGTTTTGTCAGTAAGCAAGCCCTCGACCAAATATCGAGCGTCGTATACTGTGCATTTTTCGTCGATTTATCTTTTTTTGAGGTTATGTTTTCTTCGATGCTCACATGTTAGAGGGCACGACAACTAAGATTATACCGAAAAATTGGTTTAGTTATCGTGCACGATAATTGAACTATATGCTTAAATCTGTTCCAGTTACTATATTTTATAAATAAATAATAAAAAATAATTTAAAAACGCAAATTATAAGTTTTTTCGAAATTTTTAAGTGTTTTATTATAGTAAAATGCATTTACATATTATTAATATACATTTTTTAATACTTTAAATGATTGAATGAAACATGCAATTCTTAAGCTTTTTGATAACGCGCGCACTAAAAACGCATAAATCACGTTACAAAAATTTCAAACATTATTTATACAATATAAAAAGTCGATAAATTAAATTTTTATTTTTCTAATAGTTAAATTATACTTTAAAAATATTAAAAAATTTTTTTTGTATTATTATTGATTAAGGCTTAAACCTATCTTAATGTATTAAAATATCGAAGGAGTACGGTAGTCGGGGGGGCAACGATAACTGGTGCACTTACCCTATTTTATTTTTTTTTAAATAAAATATGTATAATATTATAAAAAAAATTCGGTTAACTTTATAAAAAATACACTATTTTTAATTAATAATCCACGAATAAAAAATATTTGTTTATTTTCTGAGTTTTAATTTTATTTTCTCCTTTAAAAATCCAAAAATTTCAATTTCCATAATATGTAAATTTAGCTCGCAAGTTACAGCATTATACGATCTTTGAATTTTATTGCAATCTCGGCGTAATCCCATCTATAACCTAATCATATATAACTCCTCCTTAGAATTCATGTTTCCCTAAAATATCCTTTAGCACATACCAGTTACAATATCCAAGGACGATTGCGCATCTTTGGAAAACCCAAACTCCAGCGATGAGAAACCGCGTCTCGTATCACCTATACACACATATACCCTCAGCTATGCACGTATACACGTGCATATGTGTACCAAGTATTCGCCCATTGCAAACATTGAATATCGACGATAAAGAGAGAGAGGAGGTGCATCTAGGTTTAAGGAAATGCATACATCGTCAGATAGGTATATAAGAGCCTTCTATATATGTATGGCACTAGTTGAAGGAAATTGGGCCGAGCTTTGCACATTATACACTCTCTTATATATCTCAATGTGCCCCTGATTTCCGATTCATGTGTACTCGAGTGTTAGGTGTTGATGCCTTTCTCTCTCTCTCTCTCTCTCTCTCTTTCTGTTGCAGTGTATGCATGTATATATGTAACGATGGAATTTATACGACTATATATGCATATATGACTGTATATTGAATTTTTACGAATGTTAGAATGAACTTTGCTTTGTTTGCTGATGATTTGGTTTTTCTTTTTTTTCTCTTACTTTTCTTTTTCCTGTTTTTTGTTGGGGAAATAAATGGGAAAAGAATTGATTGCGAGGAGAGAAAGAGTATATGAAAGAATGAAGTTTGTATCGGAAATAAAATTGTGAAAAATTCTATCAAGTTAAATTTAACTATTAATTTATTATCATTGTTATTGAAAAGTATTAATTTTAAATTTATGAAAAAATTCGATGATCTCTAAATCAAGGATTTGTTTTCAAATCTTGAAGAGATATTTTTTTTGGTTAAAAAAATGTGTTTTTCATTTATATTTAATAATTTTTGCTAATGGACTTCATTATGCAAAGTGAAGAAAAGATTAACATAATCTATACAATTAATGCTGGAACTGTATTTCCAGTCATAATTAAAATTTTTATATCCATTCACCAAACCATAACAATGCTCGTAATTATACATAAAAATTCATTGAAATTGCGAAACATTTAAAACAAACGACAATATACTACGATCACTGTCAACGTTATTTTGTATAATTTAATAATAAAAACTTTATTTATTTGAATAAATTTTAAAAGAATAGTATTGTCTTCTATTAATACATTGAAAAAATTTCAAATTTAAAAAGCTTATAATCGCTTTATTTTTATTCCACGAAATTAATTTTAAATTAACTATACACTTCATTGTTACTTCAAAAGTTAAAAATGAATCCAAAGAATATTTCATTAAATTATACCAACAGGACGCAAGTTCTCATATTTTTTTGACTCGTGAGAAACGTCGGTTGTTTATGTAAATAATAAAAGCGAAATCATTATATTATATTATTATATAAAAACAGTACAGCAGAAAAATGTATTACGAGTCTAGTTGTGCTCTACAAAAAGATGAAATGAGAAAAAAAAGGAAGGTAGAGCTATAGTTAACGTGGGAAGCATTTCAATGTGTATAAATGTACACGGGAAGATTCTCCGTGTTTGCGCTGATATGAAAATCAATTTGGTTACTCTTCTCTTGGGTTTGTGTATGCTTATTGAATAGAAAGAAAATGTTATTGTTGTTATAAAAATATCTAAATTTCATTTTTATGATAAAAGTATTGAAAATTGAAATTCTATATTTGAAGATCACTTTCTTTAAACAAAATTAGTTTTTTATTTCATAATGCTTTAGGCTAACTATCATGAGAAAGATCTGATAAGCTTTTCATTTCCAAGTTCATTAGAGTATACATAGAAGGTTCAATGATTGATAATTGAAGTTTGTTTTCTCGAGGTCGTCAGTGGCTCAGTCGGTTGAGCGATGGATTCGTAATCTTGGGGTTCTGAGTTCGAATCCCGCTCTTAGCCGATTTATACAAGCATCACTGTACGTTACATGTGCTGAAGTTCAAAAACACACAGACGACCTCCGTCGCTAATTAGCATTGCAATGATAGCACAAATACAGCGACGTTAAATATTATAAAAAAAGGAATGTGTTTAGTTTTGACGGAAACTGGGACTTTAAAAAAAGTTTTTTTTTCAAGTAAAATCCCAAAATACAAAAATTCTTAAATGAGGATTAAAAACTGTTCCCACAGTTTTTAAACGTAAATAATTTTTTATCAATTCTCCCAGAAATTTTCCTTTTTCTTTTAATAAGCAGTTATACATTCAATCGCCATGTAAATTGAATCGAAACAAAGAATGAAAAATCAAAAGCAACTTAAATTCATATTTAAAAGTACATCCTTTCCTCTCTCTCTCTCTCTCCTCAACACATTCTGCGAAAAAAAATATTGCGTGGACTTTGTGAATCCTCCTGCTTCCCCATCAGCATTACAAACATCTATGCCGACCAGCAACTCCATAGAAAAATATTAAATCGCGTGGGAAAGGAAAGAAAAAAAAGAGAAGAAGTGCCAAGTATACTTAGCTCGTACGAAGGGAGGAGAGAGAGAGAGAGAGAGAGTTGGTTGGTAGCGTACAGTCATTAAAAAGCGCGAGGGTATTTAAAAGAAAAAATTGCATAAATATATACAAGAGACGTCGTATTCGTTACAAAAAAAAGTATATTACATGAAAAATCATTAGTAGACGTAAAAAGTTTTTATTTTTCCTCACTTTACTTTTCCATATCGCCGTATGCACCGAACGTTATTTTTCTTTTTCGCGTGTGACGTGAAAAATGAAGAAGCGACTTATGAATTTTTTTACTCGGTAACGCAGTAAAGGGCTTGGATTATGAAAAAAAGCAAGAAGGAATTTAAAGCGCAAGAATATCTCTTTTACGTCCTGAGGTGCTTATTTGATTAATAAGTGCCACCGCGTAACGTTGGGAATATTCTAGATCGAGTTGTAGTTTTCAAACTGTTCAACATTAACGTGGATGTTTAGTGCTATAATTAACTTTTTCGATGAGCTCGATGAATAATCCTCGCTTAGCGCGCATTTATATGAAATTGTTGCAAAACCCAGCGCTAATCATAAATATGGAACAAAGTGAATTATGGATAGATCATTTGACATGATCATTTGCTATTTTATATTCGCGTGCTTCATTATCTAAATACCTCGTGATTTACGGGATATTAAAATGCGTATGACATTATTTATAAAATATGTTAATCTATTATGCGCTGCATAATGCAAGGGTAAATATTTCGTTTGCATCAATTTGGGGCATTTGTGATATCGAATTTTCTAAAAACGAGGCTGAGCTAATGTGATTTGACGTAAATGTTTCATGTTGTTTTGATTAACTAGATAACTGATATAAAATTAGTTAAACCCCTAAAATTCATTCATCTTAACAATCCTTTAAATCTCACACGTGAAAATCAACGTAAATGTTAAAAATAAGCTAGGACAAAAAAATCTCTCCTACAATAAATCACGAACAAATGGCCAAAAATCCAACCAACCTTCACCAAGCCCACATCCACAAGATAAAACTGCATTCTTGCATTAATTTCAATAACAACGGCAATAATAATAAAATAAAAATGAAGAAAAAAAAATATATAAGGCAACGCGCAAGATAAATAATTTTCCAGCACGCGTCATCCCATTCCAGCTTATCATCTTTGCCTGGGCCTCTCTTCCCACGCAAATCAACACACACACAGAGCGGCCGTGTACACGTTTATACGTGCACGCACAGATCGGCCTCGCTAAACATTCTATACACAAGCCCTTATGTATATCATACACGTATATATAGGCACTTATTATTGCATACGTATATATCTATGCATGTTGCACGTGTATGGCGCAACTTAACACGGCCTGTTTGAGATCGCACACTCTGCATACACGGAGAGAAAAATCATGTTATTATTCCATGAAATTTCAAGTGATCATTACATGATATTTCTTCACCGAATATTATCGAAGAAACAAGTGATTTTTCGATGATATTCATGTTTTTAATAGATGGCGATGCATCATGTTAAAATTACTTGAGACCCACGGGATTTTCACGTGGCACTCAAGTGAATTCATCGGTGGTGCGGCCGACTCAGTAGCACAGGCTTTGAAAGGAGATAGAGAGGGGGAGAGAGAGAGAGAGAAACAAAGTAACCAAAGGGCTTCGCTAATAAAAATCGACAGGAAAATGAACCCCCACTCTACTCGCACAGTATGTGTATTCTAACTGACTGCTGCTACGAAAATACACTTATATTCTTTAGTCTCTCTCTCCCTCTCTCTTTCAAAGCCCGCGCTACTCGGTCGGCCCTACCACCATCGAATTCACTTGAGTTCCACGTGAAAATCCCGTGAGCGTCCAAGGAATAATATCATGGCGCCTATAGTATTTTAAGTTAGAATCAATTGACGTTAAATTAACTTGATCTCATGAGAACTTTACATAAATAATCATATAATTTTAACGTGTTAAATTTATCACGAGAAAATAACATGATTTTTCTCTCCGTGTATAGATATAGATATATATACGCGCGAGCAAGAGCCCAGAGAATAGAACCGAGGAGAGGATATGTGCACGGGGATATACATTTATTAAATGTTGTATGTGCTCGTTATGTTATGTATTTCACGGGGTTAGCCGGGTACAAGTTATTTGCTATACTCGGAAGATTTAACATTTTGATTAGACAAGTTTTCATAAAGGTATTTTTCAGGTTTTTTTGGGAAAGGGGGGCTGAAAATTTTAATAAAAGTTGTCGAAATTTATGCGCATAATGTTTAGTCTCTAACGATTGTTTAAAGTACCCGGAGTTAAGTTTAATAGTTAAAGTTGAGAATTTAATAGTTATTAATAGCTTCTTAACGACCCTGAATTTAACAACAATAATATTTATCGTTTGATAACTCGCGATTATTTACAATCAAACGATTATTAGCGGTCGAATTAGGCACTTTTATAGGGCATGCATGGACTTTGAGTATTCGGAGCACCCAAGCACCTGTATATGGGACGGAATAAATTAACAAGTAACAAGGATATTAGCAAAGAGTATATAGGCGCAAGTGCAGAAGAACAAATCTATACGAAATTGAGGCAAGTCATCACCCCGGCGTTAAGCGGTTGGTAGATGCTTGTGTAGTAACTTTAATGTAGATACAAAACCATGCTAAAGCCGGGGTGTTAAGCTCTAAAGCTTGGCTCACTTTTACACTTGGTCCTGATGTCTCTGTGTATTAATAAAGGATTAAAACTTTATTAATCACTAGGAACGGATAAATTTTATTTCGGAAAGATTTAGTATGTTTTTGGTATAGATTATTTTTTCTCTTCCTAGGGCATGAGATTGGCAATGATTGTAACAATTTTTGTGTTTGAAAAGTGATGGCGGAGTGATGGAAGATTTATACAATTTTATATCCTTCTCACTTTATAATTTAATTTTTTATTATAATTTTGCTTCTCGTTTTTACTGCACGCACATAGCTAAAAGTTTTATTAATTATCAATTAATCAATTACGAGTAGACAAAAATAATTAAAGGGTGATTATTTTAGCTCTTTATCTGATCACATCCTACAGAGAAAATTATCAAAGCTTCTGTAACATCGACAATAAAGAATAAACCCATGGTATTTTCGAAATAAAAAGCATTGCGCTTACGGAGTTCAATAGAGTTTAGCTCCTTTGTAAAAATCAAAGAACGAACAATAGGGTATTATATTTTCTATAAATCCTTTGATGCTCATTTTAAAAATAATAAGAATTTTCCTTACTCCTTTATGCTCCCATTTCAAAGTAAAAATTTAATAATAAAAATAAACATTTTTAATTTAAATGACATTATATCGCATATCTGAAAACTGAATCTCACGTACGAACAGAATTTAAAAAAATAGATTTCAACAGATATAACATCCAGTTGAAAAAAGATTTTAATCCTGCATGACAATGATATTCGTTCGTGTACCGGACACACCCATATTCGTCATAATCCAATTTGTCGTATACGTGAAATAGAAATAGGCATAATTTCCTTCGTAATTATTAAGTTATACTTTTGACATTCAAAAATTACTGCCGATTGTCAAGAGCACTTATATTTATTCCGAGTGATAAATTATTCCGTCGTACAACAAAGCTATAATAATTATTTCAAGGAATCATTGCTGTACGCATACGCAGAATAATCATAATTTTACTTTCATTGCCAAGTATACATTACCCGTTGAAATTATGAAGAATATACATTTTCTTGCAAGTTTGTTTGGTAAAATATGTGCTCATGTTCCCGAGAATATAAATAAGTTGAAAAGGTTAATCTCTGAATATGTAAGGCTTCAAGTACGATTATCCGCAAGTACTCTCATTTCGTTTTGCAGGGCTTATTAAGAACTTGGGTAAATTATGCAAAATTATGTCTTTTAGAAGATTTTGAATTGTAAATTTTCTTACATTTTTTTCGTGAACTGTTCGCAAAACTTATCAAATCCTATAAATTTGTATGAAAACGTTAAAAGTATCAATTTTTGTATTATTAATGTACATGCGAAGTATTAAAACAAATATGCACTTGATATGATACTTGATCCCGCTGATCTAAAGTGATTTTAAACAAATATCATATGGCAGAGCATCAATTTAGTACTTTGATTATTTTTTTTCAGAAAAACCAGCGAAACTAATCTGGCGTAATGCCAAAAAGCATATTATAAGATTAACTTTGTAATTTTTTTAACGGAACGTATACCAAGGTCTTAAACATTAGGATCGCATTATGAAATACATGAAAAATTTTGCGGTTTTCAAATGCAATTAATAAAAACGTGATTAATGAGCTACGTTTTTTACTGAGCATATGATATAACAATTTCGAAAAATATTAAAGATGAAGTTTTTACTTTGCTTTATATTTTTGTAATATATTAATTTTAGTAAAGTGAATCGATGTAACAAACGGTTAACAACATAAATTCAACGTCAATTAATTAAAGTAGTTAAAAAAATAAAAAAAGAAAAATGATAATTCTTTAATTAATTTCTGTTAAGGTTTAAAGGTCTTTTTCGAGGTCCGCTATAAATTAAACTTCTATTGAAATAACTTGTTGCAGTTTGATAAAAGCAGAGATCCGCTTATACGAGCCCGGGATTGTTAAGACCCTTTGGGAAATTTCTGCGCAATACGTTTAACTCCTCAAGACAAATTTATACAATTCGTTCTTCTTTTTTTTTTTTTTTTATTTTGTTCTATCTGATAAATGTTTTTTGTTACTCTAAGTAATTTGTCAATATAAAAAAAAACGTGCTCTCTGCTCTATTTTTACGGAAATTAAATAAATTCGTATATTGAAATTTAAAGAAAAAATTATTCATGATTTGGCAAGTTTTTAAAATATGATGCACAATTTTGGCAAAGATTTTGTTAGAAATGAGAACATATTATTAATTTCTGACTGGAATACAAAAAATTATAAAAATATTTTGAATTTCAAATTTACTCGAATTTAAACATTTTTTTTTTCAACAATTAATTTTCTGTATAAGCGATACAAAACTTCAATACTTTATACAAACATTATACGAATTCAAAAACTATTTCTAAGATATCGAACATTTCTTTTTAATGATGAATGCATTTTGATTCTCGAATTCCGACACGAAACCTCGCGTGCACGAATCAATTTGATCAATTGACTTAATGATTCTTCAGATCGCTAATTATTGCAACTTTGATATAACAACATTTTTTCAATATTTTTATCAATTACTTCGTTTCCTTATTTTATGAATTATTTCTTTTTTTTTTAACGAGTTCGCCGACAAAAAGGCGCAATTTTGTTTGATATTTGAAGTAAAAATATTATTTTCATTTTACTGAAGGTGAGTGCTGTAAGAAATGTAATTAATCGCATGAAGTATATCGATATTATTAAATCCGATTAAATTTTATGATTATTACGCTATTCATTATAATATTTAGATGAGGTCGTCAGTGGCTCATTCGGTAGAGCGCTGGATTCGTAATCTCGAGGAGCCGAGTTCGAATCCCGGTCTGGGCTGATTTTATACAAGCATTACTGTACATTACATGTGCTTTGTTCACAAACACATTGATGACCTCCGTCGCTAATCAGCATCAAAATGATAGCAGAAATACAGCAACGTTAAATAAAATTTAAAAATAATAGTATGAAAATAGACATTATTACACTCTCTTTGTCTTAATCATATTAATGGTTTTCCAATTTTTTAAAATAATTGAAATTCTTTTTTTTCTCAAACAATAAACGAAGGGGCATCGCTTTTTCTAGTAACCGTCAGATTATATTTCTTCAAAGGAATTAATCCTCTCAGATCTTCTGAACTTTTTACTAGAGAAAAAAGCTTTTACTAGTTTTGTGTTATAAATAATGTTTGATTTAAACGAGGCCATGTTTCGGATTTATTTTTTCCGCTAGTTTTTACGAGTATGAATTTTTGATTGATCTTATCAAGGACTTTCTGTTACTCAAAAGGAATTATTTTGTAAATGATTTTTTTATCGCTGTATATTAATTTTAATAATATAAAATTAAAATATGTACATATGTGTAAATTTGAAGAGAATAAATTGATTTGTTTTTTAATTAAGACCATATCTTTTATTTTTAAGGACCATAGTTGCTGTTTTATTGTAAAAAATCATTTATGAATTGAAAATTTTTAGTAAATTATTAAAGTTTATGAGTAAAGTAAACATCAGGTCAGAATGAGTTAATTATTCGACTTAAACTGTACTCCTTTTTTTAATGAAATCTTAAATAATAAATAAATGTTCAACATTCTTGGACAAACTTTAAACTTCTTTAGTTATTTTATTTTCAAATATTAAATAATAATTTTTTCAAACATAAAAAGTTTTGTATTTCAATATTAAACTTTAATTAACATCTCTTTATTTAGAATATTAAAAAAGTTGAAACATTTGCTCAAACAGTCCTTTAGCATAAAAGGCCATAGAAACGTATCGTATATTATCCAAATGATAGTGTATATAGTCAAACAAAACCCCAGTGACCAAGCCTAGTTTTCCCGTGCACGTGTATATATCTATAGGTGTAATGCTGTTTCCTCTGACGAGCACATAAACAGAGCGAAAAGTGGAAGAGACGTGAGATTAACTGAAAGTGTCCTTTCACCGACACGAAACGTTACTATATAAACCCCAGCAAACACCACCACCACCGCCACCGCCGCCACCACTACTGCAAAAAGGAAAATGTGTGTATATAGGGAAAACGTTGGGAAATATCGATTTCTATACACCCAACCGTGTTATCAACGCTCTATGCTACAAACCAGTAAAAAGAGAGGAAAAAGTAAAAATAAAAAAGAGAGAAGATGAGAGGAAGAGTAAAAATGGAAGTAAAGTGAGAAAAATAGAGGAACCACGTGCCTTGCTTTAATGCGCTATGAAATAAAAGGGGAAACGATGCGTTGGGTCCTTTCCCGTGAAATGCTTCTTTTTTTTTCTTCTTTTTTTCTTCTTTTTTTTTTGACTAGGATAAGACTATTTTGTGGCTTTTTATGAAGTGGACTTTTTCTTTTCTTCGTTTATCCTTTTATTTTTTGCTCTTTGGAGAAGATTTCGGATGCTGAGTGTCATTTTGTAACGCTGTGCGAGACGCTGAGAAATTGTCGAGTGGCTTTTACGTTTTGAGAATTAGTGGAGAAAGTAAAAATGGATTGTGAATGCTTTTTATTTATAGTTTTACGTTTTAACAGAAATTTAAATTTGTTGAAGATTTTATTTTATAAAATTGTCAACTATATTTACACTGTTTTTTTATTATGTAAAAAAGAGTATTTCATATTTTTATAAACTTTAATTTTTATTTAGCGTTAATTTTCTCTGATTAATTAAACACGTTTTATCTGCTTTAAAATAATAATTATTTTTTATTATTTTAATTAATATTTTTTACTTACGACGAGCAGCTAATTTTCTTAACTTAAATACGAGGTTGTAAATGTAAAAATTTCTTCATTTTTATTCTATAAACATAATTTACATTAATTTCCTCGAAATGAATGTAAAATTGCTGCATCCTTAATGTAAATATAAAAGCATCTAACGTATAAATGCCTCTGAAAGAAGAAAAAATAAATAACGAAAATAAGTTCCGTTTTCTTTTACATTTACTTGACCTTTAAAGTTTATTAGCAAAATGTATTTTCAGATTTTTAAACAAGTTTCGAGGATGAAAAAAAAAAATTGCATTCCATTGTTATTCGCGTTTCAATAAATACTTTTTCATCAATTTCATGAAAGCCATTCATTCCGGAAAACGTGTTCTTATTTATAACCAAAGTGAATAGCTCTTCTTTTTTTTCATTTCTTTTTTTTTACATTTCAATCATTTAATGGTTATATAAAGTTTTTGATTCAAAGTAACTGTTACGAATTCTTATACAATATTTTTTTCTATATTTTGTATATGATAAGTAATATTTATTTTGTACCTTGAAAAATTACATTGATATAGTAAATTAGTATAAAAAAAAATTATGAATTAGACTTAAATATTTGGTTTTTTTTTTTTTTTTTTTATTTAACGTCGCTGTATTTATGTTATCATAACGATGCTAATTAGCGACGAAGATCGACAGTGTGTTTGTTAAAAAAGCACATGTAACGTACAGTGGTGCTTGTATAAATCGGCCGAGAGCGGGATTGGAACTCGGAACCTCGAGATTACGAATCCATCGCTCTACCGATTGAGCCACTGAAGATCTCTTTAACTTTTTTTTATTACATCAAAATATAGTTTTGGGATCGACATTAATCACAACATATGAAACAAACAAATTGAACTTTTTATTACTTTGTAATTTATTGATTACAATATACTATATTTTCCGTGGTTGAACAAAACCATTTTGCTGATCTAGAAAACGTTTTATGTTTATTTCTGATTTCTGCTACAGAGATGTTTATTATCCCGTGAATAAGACTATTTTGAACTCGTATATAATAAATGTTACTTATTGTCAGTTTCTGTATATGAAAAAAGAGCAAATAAAAATCCATGAATATACATAGTAACTATAAATAAGAGCTACTTGAATAAAAGTAAATTCACTTTTATGTCTGAATGTATAGTAATTTTCGAAAAAAAAAAAAAAAAGTGTCTATAAAATTCTCTTCCAAATAACCTCCCATTTTCGGTTCGCAATATCTCCATTCATTTTCTTCAGCTAAGAAAAAAAAAAAATAAGCGAATTTATCAAAAAAGCTTATTGCTCGCAGTATATTTTGCAACTAAACGTACGGCAGCGCATAAAGTCACAGAAAGGAAAAATTGCAAAACAAATGTTTTATAACAAAAAGAAAGAAAGAAGAAAACGGAGGAAATACGCACACGTGACAGATAGTCGTTGGGTTATAAAATGAAGGAAAAAAGAAGGAAAGCTAAAATGAGATATACACGTTTATATGCACAATATACCTATACACACCGAAAAAAGTTGTACAAAAGAAAACGCGAAATATGAAGAAGAAGAAGAAAAGAAATAAGATTGCGTACGTATAAGAAGCTGGGAAAAAAAGGGTGTGCTCGCTGAATATGTATTTTCCCTAGACTTTTCCTTTAGATCGCATTGATTTTACGGAGAAAAGTGTTTACGTCCTCGTTATATCGACTTCTTTTTCCAAGCTCGCAAAAAGTACGTACGTATGGATAAGATGGCTCTGATTCTGTGGACTTGGAAATTCTTTAGGGTGTGTATATATAATAGGGTTTTGACGTCACTGTTGATACCGAGAATTAGAAGAAATAATGATTATTTGGGTAAAGATATATCGTTTACCTTTTTTTTTTCTCTAATATCTGATTTTCGTTTTATTTTTCTGGATTGCGAAACTTTTAGATAAGAAGTAATCCGAGATCGGGGCAAAAAATAGAATAATCCAATACGTTTACGCAATCCTCGATACACGAAAAAAGACATCGTGGATATTGTAATTGAACGATTTCATGAAATATGCATGCCTCATTAATTTTCTCAACAATTGTTAAAATTAAAGTTGCCGGCTAATTAAACAAATGTCTCATCTTAATTTCACGAGGCTGAAAGTTTTCTGAAAATGCTAACTTTCAAGGCATTATCATTTCTTTGGACGTTTGAAAAATTTTAAAGATGTAAATACTAAGTGCCTTGTAACTTTATAAAACTTAAAAACAGACGTTCCCGAAACTCTTCGAGTGCATTTTAAAGTTTAAATTGTACTATTTCCAGGGCTCCATCATTTGAATTTAATATCTTGACTAATTAATGGATCATCTCGATGAAACTTTTTTCACGCTTGTTAAATTATCGTCGATTGATTTTCAAATTTTCAGCAATTATTTTCAAAATACGAAAATAATGAAAATTTAACCTTTGTTTTGCGGATTCGAAAACCAATCGAGTTTATACGGAATTAAGATATTTACATTTATATAATGTTGTTTTAATATTTGATATTGATTAATTTTCGCTTATTGCGCCGCACACTATTTCAAACGCTATATTAGATATTTTGCTAGGAAATCGATTATTGGTATCCATATATGTAATTATAATAGAAATTGAAAGATTTATCTCGCACGGTATTTCAATATATTCCGTAACCATATATATCTAAGCAAGTATTACCTTATTTTATAGAAATTCGATTTAGCAAGATTAATCGTAGCGACAGTTTACAATTTATAAAATATGTTTTTTAACTTACATTGAAAGTTTAAACTTTATAGAAAAATTGTATTTTTTTCATCGCTATTTATGCAATACTCATATTTAGAAATCAATCGAAGTTTATATGATTAATAACTTACTACAGAATAGATGTTTGTATTAGATGTAAATTAAATTGATTACACAGAAATTTCATTAATTAATTAAAACGGTGTGATGAAAGTTTAAAAGTATCTTAATGGGATTGAAAAATGCAATATTAATATTATTTTAACAATGATAATATTATATCATTTATCATCTTTATTCAGTTGTCCAAGAAAAATTTATTTAAAATTTAAATTTTTCAAAAGTAATATTAATATTTTCATTTCATAAAAAAAGATTATGTCACGTTGGATGGATGAATTTTAGTTAAAAGTAGAATAAAAAAAATTTCTTTTAATTAAACGAGAGTAGCAAAAATCAATACATTCCATTGGATCAATAGCATTACTTTGTAACATTATAGACACATTTATATTTACACACGCTGCGCAAACATTTCCAGCAAAATAATAAACCCATTAAAAAAAGCATGACGTTCGCTCGCAAAACTAACTTTTTCTAGTCCATCTTTTATCAATCCGCAAAAAAAAGCCGAACAACAAAAAAAAAAACAAGAAAAAAAAACACCCCGGTAACTCTATTCACGCGAAACAAGTTGAAAATAGCATTGAATGGATGTTCCGAGCCGCACAAGTCATAACGCATATTGATCCCTTGGTGAAAAATCCTATAGCCATCCTATCCCCCGCAGCACATATGCAGACGAACGACAATGAGCTTTAGGGCTCTCTCTCTCTCTCGCTTTTCTCTCAAAAGGAAACGCGAATGAATTCCTCTTGATATTTTTTTTCTTTCTTTCAATATATCGGAAACTGTTACTCGTTTGCACTGGGCTCGGGTATATGAGGTATCATGCATTACACGTACACGCGCGTGTGTTATTTCGATTCTAAAAAAGCCACTCATTGTCTCTAACGCGAATTATAACGGCGTTTTTTTTTTCTCTCTCTCTTTTCTTTACCTTATATACACGCTAACTCCCACAAGCACTAGCTAACAAAAGCATTGGGTTACTGTATTGTTTTCGTTTTTCTTTTATCCTGGGTATTATTGGTATTAATGCTGCATCGAGCAAGCTGGTTTATTGCTGGTATTTTTGGATACTTGAATCGATTTACCAATTGCTGTGTAGCAAAAATTAGTATTGAGCAAAATTGCCATTTTGACTTTCATTTAGAAATTCATTTAAATTGAGAACTTAAAATTTAAAAATTTTTTAATATTTTATTCTTAAAACGTTAATAGTGTAAATATAAAGTAATTTCTCTGTAAACACGTTTATCCAAAGAAACAAAATATTTGAAAACGATAGGTTAAAGTTAGCTCGAACACACATAGTAGTTCGTATATACGAAAGACACAGTAGCTCGAGTTATCACACTTGACACGGAAATCGCTTCGAATTGAACGACAGCTCGATTCTCGTGTTATTGAAGCTTATGGGAACTACTTTTCGATAACTCTTGAATCATGGAAATTGAAATCAAATAAAAGGGATTAAAAAAAAGGGAGTGTGAAGAAAAAGTTTTTTTTAATCTTAGTCATCTATATGTGGACGTATTTTCTAATTTATTTTTTAAGGGCATTTTAAAAGTAATATCGCTTGTAGTTTGAAATATTCGAATCCATCAATAATTTGAAGTTTGATGATTTGGATGTTAATAACATTATACAAGAAGTTGCAAGAGGTTGGGTCAGAATTTGTTAAAATATTTAAGATGATTAACTTAATCTAATCTCCTGCCACTCCAAGCATAACGTCATCGATATTCAAATTAGTGCAAATCAAGGTTCATCGAGTGTAACAAAAATAAGACCGAAGCTTGTCAGATATCGATTCTCATTTTAATTTGCATAATTAAGGAATGAATCAAATAAAAATATAAATAAAAAAAATTACTTTTAAATAAAGTATAATTGTTTCTACCATCTAGAACATAAACGAATGTTTTTCTAAAATTAAAAAAAAAAAGATTCATTTATGTTCCAGTTCTTTTGATCAATTTTTAAAGATATTCACACTTTTACACTTCATTTGAATCCGATTTTCATGAAATTCTTTTTGAAACTCGATTCACTGGTTAAAATAATCCGAACCAAAATTAAATATCCGTGCCTCGAAGCGATGTTACAATTTCAACCTTGAATTTTCATCTCCGCGAAATGCTTGACAATCAAAGCTTCAGATGGAACATTTCAAATTTTAATTTTATGAATGTTATATATTAGTAAATGAGTGAAATTTAAAAAAAAACTGAAAAATATAAATCTTCTATCTAAGACAAGTTGAACAAGCCATAATGACTACAATCATTTAATTAACAAGTTCACTAACCTTCCAAAACAAACGTTAACCGTTCCTAATCGCCTAATCATCATCTGAAATTCAACACCCACATCTCGAGCCAAGTAAAAAGAGCCACAAAGAAATAAAATTAAAAAACTCTTTAAACTCGATAAAACTTGACGAAAAATTTCTCACTGTATATAAGCTCTAGAAGCCAGAAGTCTATAAGAATTCGCATCGCGTCTAGAGTGTACTACAAGCACGCATTATATTCCTTTAGACGGTGTGCGTCGAGGTATGTATATACGGAGTTCGTAGCGGGCATATTAAGCGACCTGTGCGAGGAGAGTTCAAAAAAAAAAACAAAAGCCAAGGCGTGTCTGTTTCACTTCTCTTGTCTTCATTGTTTTTTAACTCTTTTTTTTCTTTACCTTTCGTTTTGTTCTCTCTCTATCTTTTTCTCTTGTCTCTCTGTTCGAGAGAACAAAAATTTTTGTCAGGGCAGTCGCGTACGTGTGAGCGAAAAAAAAAGAGAGAAGATTCAACGTGTAACGGATGGGTCTTTGTATTGCATTTACAACAAGTCTCGTTTGATATAAAGTGCTATAGAGATTGACTGTTTAGAAACGGCTGTTAGAATTTTCTTTTTATTTCTCTCTTTTTTTGTACGACTAGACAGACGGTTATTCAGAGAATAAGGTATTTTTAGAATTTTATTGTTTTTTTTTTATTTGAGTGGTAAATGTTGGGATGAGGTTTGTTTATGCTTGACCATATGAATTATGAAAGAATAAAAGTGTTTAGTATGCTTTTGAAAATTCTAAATAGTATAACTAAAATTATATGAATTTAAAGTTTTTATTTTAAAAATTTTCTACATACTCAATTAAAAGAGTGAAATTGTCTTATGATATTTGAGATAAACTTAAAAAAGATATTGGGAAGCATATTCTTATCATATTTAATCTTTCCACGTTCTTTCATGAATCACGACTATGATATTTTTAAAACAGTTATCACTGTCCTGAACTATAAATCAAAATTTTCTACATTTTAGGTAAGTTCATTACTTTTCGTAGATATAAAAACATTTTGACATAAAAATGAAGTATACATCAATTAACAATAAATAATTCCAATAACATCCGTTATATGCAAAAAAATATGCAATTTTCACATATTCTTTCGCAAAAAATATTATACCTTTCGTGTTGTATAAGTTTTATCTCGGCTACTATTGCTCAAAGCTTATTGTTTTAGTTTTCTGAAATTGTCGTTGCACGAACGCGCTTAGCGATAAATATCAATGGGAAAAGCTTTTCAAATTGCAATGAAACACCTGTTTTGAATTAATGTGCAGGTATATTACGGACTGTTGTTACAAAAGCGGAGATTATTAAAATCATTTGAGATTAAAATAATTGACTCTCGCATATACTGTTATTTATTTTATGAATGCAAGTAACGAGATAAGTGTATGTGTGTTTATTACAATTTCTTTATTTTTATACTTAATGCCTTGGTAAAAATTTAACCATATTTTGGGCAGGATTTCTGGTGAACGTAAAAATGATACTTGTCTACAAATTCTAAAAAATTTTTTAACAAAAATTTTAGATAAGTGTTATTTTAACTTATGCTCACCAGAAATCCTGGCTAGAATATGATCTATTTTCTGCCGGGATATGAACACACACCGCCGATCAATTTTTTTTCTCTATTTTATTTAACGTCACTGTATTTATACCATCATAGCGATGCTAATTAGCGACGGAGATCGTTAGTGTGTTTGTGAACAAAGCACATGTTTACAGTGGTGCTTGTATCACTCAGCCGCCGAGAGCGGGAATCGAACTCAGGACCCCGAGATTACGAATCCATCGCTCTACCGAGTGAGCCACTGACGATCTCTCTTGTAAATTTAAATAATCAATTATAAAACGATACCTTTTATATTTGTTAAATTAAATGCTAAATAAAAATGAAAAGTTATTATTTATTTACTAAAAGCGCCTTTTACATGTCATCTTATAATAAGAAGCGCTCTTGACAAATCTTCATTTTACATATATTTTATATGCATAGAAACTTAAAAAGAAAAATAGTTAAATCCTTCAAATTTACCAACATAATCTTATAAACATTAATAACAGTTCTCGAAAATTTAGTGTAACGCATGTTAGTAATCAATTCATTGTAATATCGATGATATTAATCAAAGCCGGCAATTACATTGCTGATATTAATCAAGTCAAAGTGGCGAGGTAGGAGAGAGGGATGATAGAAAGAGAATGGGGTTAATGCAGCTACGTGACTTTGAAAGGTTGCTGATGTTATACACCACCTCGGTAACTATATATATATATATATATATATATATATATATATATATATATATATATATAAGCGCGGTAGTGGATAATAGATACTTTCTTTTTTTTTCTTTTTTTATTTTACTAAAAAGCGGTTAAGAAGGTCGAGTGAAATAATTATTTTAGAAAATCGTATTGGCCCGATGGTTAGAGATATCGGGAAGTGGTTAATTAGAATATTAATTAAGTTAAATATTCATTTTTCTTAAGTTTTTTTTAATGCTTTCATCCATTTTTTTTAAAAAAAGGTTATTGTAAAAATTTATTATTAAAGTAATTAAATAACTATGATGTAAAATAATTTACAATTTTTTTAATAAACATTCACGTTATTGCATAATGTTATAAATTCTATCGAAAAACTGGTATTTTCAAATTTTATTGCATATTAATTTCAGTTACAATAATATTGCAAGTTTATATATAATTTTTTAACTTTTTTTAACTTTTAAAAAATTGTATATATACATATATAAATGTATACTTATAAAATAGAAAACCGTTTAATTTATATTAACATAAAATGAAAAATACGGTTTGATTATTTATTAATACATTAATCTTGACGTAACGATACCACGGTACTGTTGAATTTATTCGTGTACTGTAATAATGAAAAATTGATGTTCCTTTGATCGAATGTAAAAGCCAATTTAAACCGTCGCATAAAAGACTAAAAAAAAAGTTTAACTTGATACTAAAAAGAGTCAAGAAGGTGTGACCTTTTTGCACTTACTTGTAAAACGTAAAATATACCGCGTTCGTGAAAAATTTGTAGAAAATGCAATTAAACTTTGTAATTTACGATGAAAAAGTTTCGCCGTATTCGCGTACGTATATATAGCGCACATTTAAAAAGAGTCTTTTCAACTTTTTGTCTTTAGCTGAACTTGAATATATAGAAGATTGTAAATAGCCTCCTCTATTGTAAGTACTTCGAAAACTCGAACTTTGTATAATCCTCAACTATTATTATGTTTAATTAAAAAGGTCATTGTCAATTTACTCTAGCATCTTAACAAACGCTTATTTACGTATTTTGATAAAACCAAACGCGATAAATGAAAAAAAAAATAGAAAAAATTAAAAATTTTTTAAATAACCTTTTTTTTCTTGCAATTTATAAACAAAATGTAAAATTTAAAAGTAAAGAATACTAAATGGTTTATAAGTAATGCTCAGTGAAATAATTAGATTTAACGCGCTATTTCGATCTTCATGACTGAGAATAGTAATTTCAGCTATTAAACCGTTATCAGGTAATAGCTATAATTAATTGTTATTAACGGCAATTAAAATGCTCTTTCCCAACGGTTTATGTAGTTTCTAAGAATGACAATATTATAAAAAAATCAAGTTCTGCTATTTTTCAAAGCCATTGTTATCATGCACTGAGAAAAAAATTTCATCAAATCAACTGAAATGTTATTGATTCAATAGATCTGCTGTTAATCTGACAGAATTCTTTTGATTTAACAGAATCTGTGCAGTTGAAATAGCCCGAATACGATCGTGCTGCCAATTTAACAACACGGCTGTTGATATAATTGAATAACAGTTAAAATAAAAAAACATAAGTCAAAATAAAAGTATGACTTACATTTCAACAAAATTTTATGAATTGAATCAATAAAATGTGCATGCTCAAAATAACTGATGAATTATTTCAATATAAATGTTTCAATTTAATTATATCAACAGTACGGTTGTTGATATAATTAAATAATAATTAAAATAAAAAGAACGTAAGTCAAAATAAAAGTATGACTTACATTTCAACAAAATTTTATAAATTGAACCAATAATATGCACATGCTTAAATTAACTGATGAATTATTTCAATACAAATGTTTCAATTCAATTATATCAGCAGCCCTACTGTTGATATAATTGAATAACAATTAACATAAAAAAACATAAGTCAAAATAAAATATTTATCATTTATGTCGTTGATAAATTTATTTTATAAAGATTTTTGTTATTCAATAAGTATTTTTAAATCTCCCGCTTTTCAAAACAGATACATTTCGATAGTACAATAATAGATGGCGTATCTCTTGTAACCCGCAAGTGGTGAGATTGCACGTCAGTTAGTATATAAGAACGAACGAATTTATCCGCTGTATGTTTAAATGCGATGCGATGCATATCGATTATTAGCGAGCGATGTTAGATTTTATTTGTAAATATTAATAGTGTAGTGTGAAATCTTATAAGATAATGTTAAAAAATTTCACTTAAGAATTTGTATAATGATTATAGTATGAATTATGCGTTAATTAATATCTAGAAATTGGAACACCGTGAGCTGTGAGTTTCAACTAAATAAAAAAGTTTTTATCATCTTTAAAACTTATTTGATTGACACAATAAAATGTAACAGCTATTTTGACTTCCTTTGCAGTTAAATTAAAGTTAATTTCAAATTGAATCAATATTACGATATCCATCAAATTAACAGAACTCGTCTGTTAAATGAATAGAATATTTCATCGTGGTATATTAACAGAAGGATTCAGTTGATACAATCATATTTTTTTCTTAGTGTGGCATTTTTTCGTGGCATTTTTTTGTGACATTTTTTTAAGCATTTTTTTTTAAAAATAAATAAAATATCACTTTTGTGCATTCAGTATATTTTGTTAAGAAATAAATAAATAAATCCAATAACCAACTTCACTTTATTTTCGAATTTCAAGTTGTTTTTTTACTTTGAAAAAACAGAGGCAAAATTTTCACATTGTAACTCTATTATAGTTCCGAATTTCGAGTGCCACAGTAAAGCTTGATATTTACGGAAGCCAACAAACAAACGTCCCGTGAAAATAGTCTCGGAAGTCGTTCCGCCTAAAACTCGTTTCATTTCTCCACCTGTATATGTTATGCATGTGTATATAGATATACACACGCTGTACACCCGCATATAAATGTATACATTTCTCCCACGCTTTTCGGTTCACGATAACAAAAGTAGCCTCGTAATGATAAGAAAAATACGATAAACTCATCCTTACTGATAAGAAATTTATGTATAGCTCGTACCTTTTTTTTTACTTTTGAATCACTTTGCGTTACAATCGACCATGTTTAGTGTATTATGAAATCGGAGGCGAGCATCAAGTACAAAGTCAAGCGCGAAAGAAGCGCTACGCGTTTGCGTATGTGTTGTAACTTTATATTCTTTTTTTTGATTTTTTGTTATAAATACAAAATTTATGTGTGTACGAGCGCGGATAAGAAAATGAAATAATGATTTTTCTTTCTGCGAGTGCGTGTGACAAGCCGTCGATAGGAAAGAAAATTTAACCTACTTCGTGCCGATATAGACGTCGATTTAACTGTGATTTATTGTTGCTCTTCTGGGCTTTGCTATTATACCTTTTCTTTTCTTACTTCTTCTCTTCATTTTTGCCTATTTTTCCAACTGCTTTGGATCGAGTCGAATTGATCGAACGAACTTTTAATGCCTTTTCTTTTTTTTATTTTATTTATTTTGTTTTGATTTGTTTTTTTTTTTTTCTTTCACGAAAGGTAAGAGATACGCGTGTTTTATTAATGAGAGACGGGTTATCAGTGCGTTTGTGGATATTACACATTCCTTTTAATTGAATAATGAATGGTGTATTTGCGGCTCGTGGAATACGCGGAGATAAAAGTTTGATAAATTTATTTTTAAGCTTTGACATGTAACGCATTAATTTAATGGTTTTTTCTAAAAATCATTTTTTCTGCAAATGTATAAATTTTTTAAATGGATATTCAAAGTATTCTGATGCTTTTAAAATAGTGGAATTTTGAAAGTTAATTAACAATTTGTTATTTGATATTTGAGTTGAAAAATCTAATGTTTACGTTTGCTATGAATTTTTCATTATGATGCAAAAAAAGGTGTTTCAAGTAATGAAAATTCGAGCTAACGAGAAAAAATGTAATTATTCATCGCGAACATGAATATTTATTTCTTTTTAAAATGTTTACATTTTTAACTTGCAGTCAAAGACAATTTTATTATTAATTAGCGAAATATATTGTTCTCAAAACTAGATGCTTTTTTATAATTTTTAAACAAAAGTGAAAATTGATTTGTAAATAAATAAGTAAAGTTGTAGTTTGCTTTGCTCAAAAAATTAACATTTAAAGAATTTATTTAAGATCAAAATGCAGATAATTTATTCTAAGGAAATAGTAAAAATTTAAATTATATTTCCTGAAGTATATCGAGCCCAATAAGGAAAATATACCAAAAACACTAACTTATTCATTTTCAATTTGTCAAAATAAAAATTTCCAGCTTCCTGACATATTGAAATTAATTTTTAACTTATAAAACAAGTCAAAATGGGTTAAAACTTTAAGAGAGAAGAGGAAAAAAAAATAATGCTAAGCTTAGCAGCATTATTCTCGTAAATTTTGTTCAATGATATTCGAGTCGACGTTTTATAGAACGTGATTTAAAGTATAGTGACACTTTAAGATCGTAAAATAATGTATTTTGGATAATGTTATGACAGTTATAGCATGAAAATAAGAAATTATTCTTGGAATTCATTTTTTAAAAAATATTTTTCCATTGTATTTTCTATGGTTTAAGATGTGCACTCTATGTTTTATCGAATTAACAATGTTTTTATATTCTTGTAAAGTATGAATCTTAAGTTACATTTAAACTATAACATATTAAAACGTCATAGTTTTTTTTATCTTAGAAAAAAATCTTTTATTTTATATTTATATATTTATCTATATTTACGTGGAATTTAAAGGTATACTTGGGATTGTTGTTAAATTTGCTTTCTATAGCATATTTTATTCAATAATACTAAATCAGCACATAAATCTAAACGTATTCTTTTTCAATGACTGAACATTTCTTTTTTTTGTTGGTATATAATCGAAAGCGAAAACGTAAAGAAGCAGAAAAATGTGGAACAAAACAAAAAACATGTGTACGATAGAATGTTCCAAGGACGATGCTAAAATCTAGACTTTGGTCTAATGGATGGCATCGCATAAAAAATGAAAATAAAAAAGCGAAAAATATTTAAAAATTTATAAAAGCTGAATTTTTAATGCGACGTAAAATGTTTAACAAGGCGAATAATAGAAAAAAAAGGAAAACTGGGTACTAAATTTTTATTGAACATCGAAATAAAGAACTCGCAATAAAAATTATACATGACTTTTTACTAGGGTGTTTCTGCATTTTTCAAACTATACGCTTTAAATTAAACAAAATGTTTACAGTGTTTCCAAAAAATATAGTTATACCTATACATAAAATTTTCTACTCTTTTTTAGTTGAAATATTGAATAATTTTTTGAATTTTAATCTTTTATTTTTCAGCTATAAGTCCTTCAAAGTAAAATATCATTTTCTATGTAATATCAAATAAAATGACAAGAATTTTCACTTGATCGTAGTTAATTTGCACTTAGATTGCCGAGAATTTCAGTTTGAAATTATAATTTAATCAACTTTGACAACAAAATGTAAATTAACTCTTTGAATTTAGTTTGATTCTAGATTCTATTACCTTTAAATTAGAAAATTAAACAATGATATATTTTTATTAATTCACTTTTTGTAGTAAAAACACTTTAGAAATATTTTTTATCGAGCATAAAAACAATCCTTCTATAAACATTATCATTTTATTTCTGAACGTTATTTATCTCACGGTTGACTATCGAACGTTGTTTTTTAGTGTAATCGCAGCTCCAAATTTATCTTCGATGCAATATAGATGGATATCACTCATTTTTATTTATTTTTATAAATTGACAACTAACAGATATAAACGTACACCTATACAATATTTACACAAAAGTCAAGTTTAACTTTGGTCTATAAAACATTTATTCGACTTTTACAACTGTTATTGATGTTTCCTCTTATAAAAAATTTTCGTTAGCTTTAATGTTTAATGGAGATAATGAATTTTCATAGGATGATAGCAAATTTTCTGAGGATTTATTGATGCTATTCGAAAGGAGGTATCGATTGTACTGCAATATTAAATTAGTCTGTGATATATAATTCATTAAATAGTTTTATGTATCTATCTACCATCTTATAAAAATTAATTAATTATTCAATCAAAATTATTATTAACTAAAATGAATAATTTTGTAATTTTCAGAAGCTGCAGCAGCTAATAATACCGAAGATGCCAACATAATATCAAACAATCGTCACGATGAATCTAAAAATGTTCATCAAGATAGTTGGCGAAATGCGTCGCAGGAATCGTCAGAGGACGCTCAGCAGCAGCAGCAGCTACAGCAACAGCAGCAGCAGCAACCAACGATCGATCAGGCGCAGCAGACGACGCCAGGTATTATACTTTTTTCCCACACATATACACATATATATACCATTAAACTTGATCATATTCTCTTCTTTTTTTCTTCTTCATTTTCTACTACTTCTTCTTCTTCTTCTTCTCGAGTTCAATTTCATAACAGCGACTCGGGTTTCCCCTTAGGAATGTCACCCGTATATGACATCCTTATCCTCATCTTCAAAGCAGTTCCTTCTTTTTTTTTAATCCTATTCTACTCTCTGTTATACCTTTTGCCACACATATCTATATACAGAAAAAGAGATGGTGTGTAGGTGGTATAGTCCGATAGTTCGAGAGGTGGATAACCGTCGTTTAAATTCCGTGCTCGTTTCGCTAAAGTCTTATTGCTCTTTGTGGCTGCTGCGGATGGATGATATTGCCGTGAGGCTTCTTCTTTTTTTATCTTTTTCTTCTTTTTTTTTAGTAGACTATTTTGGGTGAAGATGAAAAAATCATTTTTTTTTTGGATTGTGAAGGGCATGAAATAGGTCTCAATGTGAGAGGATTTTGAAAGATACAGAAGTGCTTTGTTGTTATACAGTTTTTTGTAACTTTATTGATCGTTTTTGCAAAGGAACGATTTCCATACATATTTTTATTTAATTCCATTTATAAAATAAAATTGAACGAGAAAAATATTGATATTTTATTAATATTTTATGAAAAATTTTTTACTCCGAAATTTTCCATTTCTCACTAAATTTTGCATACCCACTTTCTGACAATATTGCTTCATTCACTATAAGTAGAGCTTCCTTATTCTTATGTCGTGTCTCGCGTGAAAAGAGATTGAACAAAGGCGTCAATCAGGCCCGTATCCGGCATCTTGATGCAAATTATACGGGTTTGAAAATTTTTTTCAAACGAGTCCTAAATGTCGAGCTCGAATTTCTCATCAATCTCATACTTTCTAAACGTTAAATTTTTACACCTATGAGAACTTTAAAGAATCTTTAACAAATCCTAAAGACTGATTAACGGCACTTACTATGCAATGAGAAAAATATTTTTTGAATGTATTTCATTGTAATCTTAACTTATTAATTCATTTTTTTTTCTTAATTTAGATTGTAATAATTTAATTCTTACGAAAATATTAGTTTCCAATACAAAGATCAAAATAAATTATTAAAATAATTTATTAAGCAGTTATTAAATATTAAGTTATAGTAAAAATTTAAATAAAGTTCATATATTGATTTGTATACCTCTATATTTATGTTTGGCCGCGTTAGTCTTTTTTTTAACTTTGACTGACACGAGGATGTAACTGTCATACAGTTTTAAACTTTGACCTTATTGTAAAGTTTTGATGCATGTTAATATGAAATAGCTTTAGATTTAATTAGGGCAAGATTGAAATTTGGTTAAAACATATTAAGAAATTTCAAAAATTAAAAATTTTTAAAAATGCGCTTCAATGTTTATTTAATAAATATGAATATATTTTTTTATTTTGGGTATTTGAATTTCATTAAATTTGGATATTGAAATAAAAAATTTTTTTTGCAGATGTACAACAACGTTACCTCGTGGAGACGATTACGATGACGACAGTGACGGAACGTCGTATTGTCCGTGAGATTAGCGAAGAAGAAACTCGACCATCGATCGATGAAGCCGACAATACAACACCAGAACGCCAGGCTTCCATAGAGCATCAGAAATCTATAGATTCAAATGAAACTCCTAGTAAAAATGGTCCGTCCAGTAATGAGAATAGTCTTGTTAAATCGGATGACCAATCTGAAAAAGAAAAACCTTCGGAACTTTCGTTAGCTTTCAAATTAGGTAGCGTATCGAGTTTGGTCTCAAATAGTCTTAAACCGAATTCAGCAGTGAGACAGTTATTTCCTGATCCACGCTTTATTTCACCTCCGCCAGCACCAGTAAAAAGCGTTTCTCTGGATTTGGAAGATAGTGGATTAGATGAAAGCGGTGAAAATAAGTTCCTTGTAACTGCAGAAAATCTGCGTCTTTTTGACGCGGTTAAACGCTCAAAGATGGGAGCTGGTAGTCGTTCCGATTCATCTGAAAGTGATTCGTCGATAAAGCGTACAATAGAACGAAATGCACTTAGGCGTAGTCTTATCTGTAAGTATGAAACTGGTGGTACTTTGAGAAAGAAAAATCTACGTAGTAAAGATTTAACGCTTGAAGAAAGAATCAGACAGTTAACATGCGTGGACGAGGATGAGGATACGGCAGACAGTAGTACTTCTGAAAACAATAACACAGGAAGAATTAACGCTCATAATAACAACAACAATAATAATAACAATAGTCTTGCAGTTAACGGTATAGAAAATAGAACGATGGGTGAAGGAAATTGTTCAGAAGATCAAAATATGACAACTCATCAGTTACCAGCAAGAACTTCACCTTCCGGTGAAGAAAGACCAAAAGGCCATGTTGTACAGTCTCACGGCCATCATCACCATCATCACAGCAATTCTGCATACAGAAAAATCACGGATTTGTTTGGTCAGAAGAAAAATTCATCTGCATCGCAATCGCCTGAGCTAAATCTGCCTGATATTGGCTTGGGTGGTAAACATTCTATGTCAATGAAGTCGAGTTCAGGAACAAAACTGAATACTGAAGCAAGAAAGCAATTTCTTGCTAGTCTTGCTCCTTTAAGCTGTGTTGCATCAAGTGGTGTGGATGGTAGAGATGATTATTATAGAATGCCTGCAAAGATGAATCCTGGTGATAGAAATTCTATATCGTATAATTCGGATTCATCGTACAGTTTGGAAGATATTGAAGATGCTCTCAACGAAGGTATCCCAGCTCCACCAGATGTTACTAGAGGAACACCGACATCAACTGGTCCATCCATGGATTCATTTGGTGGTGATGCTACTGATGAATTGTTAGCTTTTGTCGAACAGGATAAATCGAGAACTGAACGCATCAAACGTCGATATGATGTCGATGATCATCATAGAAATAATGACACAATTGAAATTCCTAAGAATCAAGTGAATTTGAATAACGATGATGATGATGAAGATGATGAACTAAACGATTACGGATTTAATCGAAGACCATCAGTTCGCGGTATCAAAGCTCAGTTCGAAACCACAAACGAGATTGTCAGACAGCTGAGAACAAGAAGTGCTGCTGCGAATTCATTACCCGAAGCATGTAGACTAGGATTCCAGGCGCAACAATCTCATGAACAAGATGAAGTGGCTGCAAGCTCGTCATCATCGTCAGACATTTATCGAGTAACTTATACTAATGAAATTCAGACTGATCCTAATACTATTAACCGCATTAACACTATGCAAAAGCAAATCAATGATATTTATCAAAGTATTGCTGAGAGCAATGTTACTGGTGTCTTATTGGATCAACCACGACCAGCTACATCTTTATCTTATTTAGAAAGCACTCTACCTAGGACGATGATGCCATCCAAAGAAATGCCAGCTTCTCATCGATTTCCTGATCATCCAAATGGTTTTCAAAGTGGGACACTTCTAAATCCTGCAAGAATGTTAAGAATAGCTGGTGGCGGTGATGGTCTTTCAGCAACAAGTACACCACCTGGAGTTTATAGTACTTTGCCAAAAACTCATAGGCATCCTCAAGTATCAGCGGCTTATTCTGCTGCTGGATATTCTTGTGGTGTGTTGCCAACAAATTCAGCCGCTGCTATTAGTCCTGCAAATGCCAAGTGTTATAGAACAATGTATTTCGTGCCGTATAATGGATTGTCAGATCCAACGTATCAAAATATACAAAGGATATTACCACCGCATTCGTCGCCGACGAATTATGCTGAGCATCTTGAGAGGTATCCTTATCCAAGAAATGGAAGGATCGATCAACAACAGCCGAGATATTACGTTACGCAACGGCCTGCAACGGTACCGGTGAGTTTAATATATATATATATTTTTTTAAATAATGAAATAATTAAATATTTCGTAAGTTATTTCATGAAGTCTGTTTTCGGAATCTTCATTTCTTATATGAGAACTGAAATATAATTTTAAGGACTTTATTAAAGATACAGGAATAGTAGTTTTCAATTGTACAAAATCTATTTACAAAATTCGTATCTTATAACAGTTTAAAAATATATTTTGCAGTCTATGTCATCCAACATGATGTATGTAATGTTAGTGTTAACAGATAAAATTGAAATGATAAACAATATTAAGATAGTAAAAACGAAAATGTTTCGGAAAACAAACTTATAATTACATTTCTTAAGTTGCGAATTTTGGAAAAGTTGTACAGAAAACTACTCCTGGCGCTTTATTTTGTCTTGATATTTTTTTTTCGCGAAAAAAAAGAACATTGACACTAAATGGAGAGTCGAATCTCTTTCAAAGATCTAATCTAGAACATGCTCCTAGCATTACTTTAGATTGGATTCGAGCAAATAGCCCTTACGACCCAGAGGCTCTTTTCTTTCTTCTTTTTTTCTTCACTTTTGAGCGTCACTTCATTCAGGTTCAAAAAGTTTAATTGCACTTGAAATTGCAGCACATGTCAATATCAATTAAGTTAATTAGTTAATATTTGTAATTCATCAATAGATATGGATATTGATTTAATTTTGCATGAAATTCAAAGTAATTATCTTAAATATATTTGCAAGTTTATAGAAGTTTTAATTAAAAAGAATATAGAATTATATCGCATATATCTTTATACATATATTTATGTATAATCAATAAAAATTAATTAAATTTAGATTTGATATTGATTATACTTCTTATCAAATTATATATAGGAAAATAAATGCAAAAGATAATTTAATCAACAACAAAAGTAATCAAATATTGTAAATTAAATTTTTTTAAATATTTTAGTTAATGTATATCTATATGTATGGGGTCTATTAAAAAATAACACAGATGTTGAGCAAAATATTTTCTAATAACCCACTTAATTGCAATATTTTTATGTAATATAATTCTAAAAAGATTATCAAATAAATAATATTATTTATTTTTTTTTTATAAATTTTTTAAATATCGAGTATAATTACTCTTATCCTCATTACATTTTAAACTAAACAATATGTATATAGATGATTATCCTGAAACTTTTCATCTTCAACAAGTTCCTAAAATAAAATATATAATAAAAAGTAAAAACAAAGTAATCTATAGCCGCAACCTGGTTTACTTTTCTATTTACCCTTAAGTACACAACTAAAAAGAAGAGAGAAAAAAACCAGTACCTTCATTAATTTAATTTTCTTTTTTTTTCTTCTCTCTTCACCCTCTTCAACGATATTTAGAATACCCAAGCCACTTCGGCTGCGCTTCACCTTCACCTCCATCAAGCAGAAGAGTTCCAAGTATCGTCGGCATCAGCGTCAACATTACCACGAGCTCATCCGATGCAGCATGTACAATTGCAGCAACAGGTACAGCAGCAACAGCAACAGCAGCAGCAACAACAACAACAGCAGCAACAGCAGTTAGCTTCATCATCACAGTATAATGTACAGACATTATCAGGTGTAACATATTCAATTTGTCCACCACCACCGCCATCGCAAGCTACTGCGACCTACACCTATCAAATGCAGATACAAGGTACACGTATACACATGTTATAAATGTGAAATTGACTTAGCGGATTTAGTGTAGTTTAGATTGTTAGATTTTGTGCTCCGCGAGTGTATATTGAGTTTTCAATGCAATGATGTTAGGTGGATTTGATGGGCTTGAATGACTTGGAGGATTGTTTTAGAAGTTTGTTTGGGAAAGCCGGGTTTGCATAGTCATGTAGATGTTTTGTTGAGAACAAGAGTATACGTACTTGAGGGTAATTTTAACTTAACAAGTGTGTCATGTATTTATTTACTCTCTTTCATTAATCTTGTTTTGAATAAACTTGTTTGCAAAGATTTCTTGTAAAATTTCAATTTTTAGACATTTTACGATCTTTAAAACTGAATAATCTGAAAATTTAATTGGTAATTATAAAAAAATTTTAAATTCAAAGATAAATTTGGTTAAATTAATAAGTAGCTTTTTTATTACTTCCTTAATACCTGTTTTACATAAATATTTTTATTTACTTCGATACTCCTTTTATTGTCACTTTTATGGTAACTCTTCCTATAAGGTTTCTTTACAACATACTAAAAAAAGAATTTATTTTTTTTATTTCCCGACATTTGAGCATCCGTTTTTTATTGTTTCAATACCTTCGGTAATTAGAAAATCCAATTAAAAATCGACGTTTTTTTTTTAACTTCAACTAGTTTATTTAGTGATTAACTTTCAATACCTTTTTCTCCACATGTCATTAGCTTAGTCTACATATGTCTCTTCACACGCATTGAACACAAAGTCCCCTGTATGGATCGTAGCAAGCAGAAAAAAATAAACAGACACCATTCGACGCCTTTTCCACAGTTAATCAGAAGCCTGATCCGCGCGCCGACTTGCAAATTAATTAATCCTATTTGCCGTCTTGTCTGTTTCGTTAAATAGATTCTTAACTTATATTATTTTCTTAGGAGATGTAATTTCATTGCCGATGTTTTGTATCGCTTCGAAAACAAAATCGAAGCGAAACTCAAAATTTTTTTAACTAGTGTATGATTTTTGATTTATTTTTCTTTCTGCGAAAGGTTACGGAATAAGAGAAAAGAAAGATATAAAAATTTATGCGAGGACATGGGGAAAAATATTTATGGAAACTCTCGTAACGTACGAAAAGATTGCGTAATAAAAATTCATGAAAAATTTTATTTGCATATATAAAAACTCCCAAAGTTTGCTTCTATAAATTCTCTTTATTTTTGCAAATTTTCACATATGTACTTCATAATATTTTTCTATATTTGCTTAAAATTTTTTTATCAAATGCTCAAACTTTGATTTTGTTCACAGGTCGCCTAGCCTCGGATGTACAGACCCAAACTAGCGTAACTCCAGCCTCACAAATAACCAGTAGTTTATTAAACAGTGCCAATATTTTATCAAACTCATCGCTCCCCGCCGGTCTGAATTCCGGCACCTCGTCGCTATTATCATCGCCAACGAAACTACCGACATCGCAGTACCAGCAATTACAGCAACCCGGTAACATGGGCAGCTTGCAACGGGGCACGAGTTGCAGCGTCGCCGAGCGCGGTGTACCGGAGGGTGCAGCAAGTGCACCGAGTCACGATTACATCGTACCGAATCAGACGTCGAATCAAGGCTTATTGGCAACGACAACACAGAGTGCTGCTAGCATCGCTGCTTCGTTTGTTACCAACGATAATAATGGCGTCGATGCACAAAATCCTGTTTATTACGCCATGAATGTTTGAGAAGAATTTTATTCGTTGCACGGTGACAGGGAGCTCATTAAGTGTGATCTTATGTAAATCAACTTTATTTTTCTCTCTCGGAAAGATGAGTTTCGTAATTGATTAATTGGATGGATATATTGGATGTAACGAGATTCGATTGGCTGAATATTGGACTAGGAGTATTAGCGGGTAGCGGTGATTCGTTTTGTCAATCTTCCATTTTAGTAGTAACGGTATATTTGTTTGCTGTTTAAAAAAAATGAAAGTGAACATTTACATTTCTATTATTCTTTGAAACGAAAGAAAAATAGAATGAACTTTGTGAAATATATTTTACTACTTAAATTGTAAATTAAAATTACGATATAAGTTGTGCAGTATTAATATAAATATTTTTGACGTTTGATAGCGAGTTTAAAAATTTATTCTTTTCACGTTTATATATTTTGTATAAATTTAGTGAAAACACATTTTTAATCTTTGAGATAACTTGCTGACAAAACTTTTCTGAATTCCGCCTGAATGAACGTTGCGAGCAACGAGCATTAAAAAAACTTTCGAAATTTAAAAAAATCACCATTACAAATGAGCAGCAAAATTACAACGTTAATAGCTTCTTTTTTTCAACTTCGTCAGAATCACACTGTAACGCATCTGCTTTTTTTTTTCACCGTGTAATGAAAAAGTGAACTTTGAAACGAGGCTTTAAATAGCGCGATTAGATTTTCGAGGATTTTTCAGCGAGAGGATTTGTTAGTGGATCTACTTTGGAGTGTGTGTGTTTTAAGAGTTTGACTTGTTAGTTGGGAATTGGTATGAATTTTTTTAATGAGTTTTTTCTATTTTACATTACGGGAGCTTATTGTGTATTATAAAATTTTATTTTCTCGAATGTTTAAGTATTTTTATAAATTGTACATTTTGTAATTTATTGAAGAAATTAGGTTTTAATTAAATGTTTATTATACAAAACTGTTGATATGATTAATAATTTTTGTAAAAACAAAATGATCAAATTAACTTTTATAATTGATTTATGTTTTGTTAAAAAAAAAATAACTTTTATGAATAAATCGAAAATTATCGATGAAAAAGAATCATACAAATACCCAACATCAACGATTATATTGTTTCGTTATTTATAATAAGTTTTATCGTTTTTTTTAAATCAAATCTAACGTATTTTTAAGTTTTTTTTATTTATATACGAATATTACACATAATTAAAACATAAACGATCTAAATAATTTGTAATTCTGAACTTTTTAAAAAAAAACTTATCGTGACAAAGTGAGAGTTTCGCTGAATCAATTAATGCAATGAAAAACATCAAAGGTAAAAGCAATTTTTTTTACCAACAAAACAAATGCGACAATGATCCCAATAGTATTAGCTCGTTTAGAATTTTGTACTTATAATAATCTATGAAATGTTTAAAAAAAATAAAAAAAATTTTTCGACGAGATAACGAAAAACGTCAAATCTTTGAAGCAGCGTTATCAGTTTGTCACAATCTTCCATACATTGTATTCGTTCGGTTCGTTGAAATTTCGAAAAGAATAAAGATAAAAAAAGATTTATCTCGCAGTATTAAAAAGTAGTATTTTGTAAGAGAAAAAAAAAATTAAGGGATTTTGAATAAAAAAAAAATAAGAGTTGCGTCGAGCCAGTTTGTCAAAGCGACTCAATTAAACATTTAAATTAGTATAAAAAAAAAACTATATAAAAAAAATTTAATAAATTAAGATATACGCCAAAGATACACTGGAGATTAGTACGATAAATCTAGTAATCGAGAATAAATTAAGGAAGTGTAAAAAAAAGGTTATATAATAATTATATATCATAAAAAAAAAAATTTTTTTGTGTAGAATATAAATAAGAATCCGTAGTATCCGGTCGTGATTCATCGCCAAAAAAGAAAGAGAGAAAACAAAACAAGCGAATCATCCGCGTTACAAAAGCTAAGAATATGAAAAAAAAAAAGGGAGTAGATATTTCTATATGATAAATTATTAAGCGAACAAAAGGGTTGAAAAACTTGACTTCTTCTCGTATACCGTCTTTGATGTTCTTCGGCCAAAAAAAAGATAAGAAATGAATGAAAAAAAAAAAAAACACGTAACTATAGTGGCTTCATTTTCTTTTGTTCGATTTCTTTCTTTTTTCAAAGTATAAATCTAGAAATCTATTTATCGAGTAGATTATTTATATACACAATATTATAAAAAAAAAAACATTTAAAATGCGAATTTTATCGTGCGTTTTCCGTTGTAATTTTTAGCAAGTATATTTATAGAAAAGAAAAGCGTATTTGTTACTTAGATAACTTCTGCAAATTATATATATGAAACAAACGTTTATTTTAAATGACGCGAGGAAGGATTTTCGAAATGTTGCGAGCGAGTGTTAAAGCGATTTCTTCCAAGATCTCGGAAAATTTTTAAAAAATTAGAAACATCGATGGAAAAATTATCTTCGATCGAGCTTTTATTTGTTGAAGTTTAAAGATAATTTTAGCGTTTAATAATGTTATGCAAAAACCGACTGATACTTTTTTCAGCATTATTGTATGGAATTCGAGCTTTTTAATTAAGTATACTTAATAAATACGAGATAAATTTTCCATCGATGTTGAAAAAAAATGGGAATGTAATGCAGGGTCAATGTTGTTGCGAACTGATGAAAAAAATATAGATGGAATCTTATTGAAGAGACGAGCGATTATTGAAGAATTTTCATTGTTAATTATTATTAATTTTTTCGTCTTATTTTTAAATAATGAAAACGATTACAATAACAAGGTGTCAACCAAAGTTGCGAGTTAGTATTAACTGCTGTTGTGATATTATTTCAAGCTAATTAACTTGGTAGATTATTTTTTTTCATATTTATTATTTCTTCCATTAATTTTAAACTTTCAAAATAAACGTAATCTGTAAATACATTTAATATTAAATGATGAAAATAAAAGAACGAGCCGCTTCACTTTGAACAACGTATGACATTTAATTTACGTTAAGAAAGTGCAGTCATTAAGTTTAATGAAAAAAATAAAAGAAGATAAAGTAACGATGATAATATTAAACTCGGCGATGAGAATTAATTGTTGTTTAAATTATATCGATTATACTAATAGTTAATCTATAATTTATTGAGATAGAAGTATTGATTATACGCGTAGTTGACTAGGATAATTAAATTTTTGCTGTAAATAAAGATAAAATAAATTATAGCCTTCGTAGCAATTGTATATTTGGTTTATTTTTTTTCTTTTATCGAGACTTGCTTTTTCATTGAAAAAATGGAAGAAATTCGAGAAGAGGCTATACTGAAATGTATAATGTAATTATATATGTATTATATTGCTTTTGGGTAATTCTATTTTGTTTAAAAAAAAATGAAGATATGAAGCGTTACGTAATTTGATAATTTTTAAACCAACGAAATAATTTTGTTGCTAAACCAAATACTTGAATTATAAAATGCTTTAAAAAAGTAAAAATTATCGATATGATTGTTCTGTGTATAGTTTCGTGTATAAAAATACACAATTTATTTTCAAAATAATAAATATCAGTATAGTCTCTTTGAGCTAGTGAACACAAAGAAAAAGACAGAAAAAAAGCTAACGAAAAGCAAGGAAATAAACAAAACGTATAAACTTTTCGACAATTCACATATAACATGTTGTATATGCGTATGTTTGATGCAGGTGTCGCTTACATAACGAAAGAATGTCAATAAAAAAAAAGGAAAGATAATTCTTTCGAGCTCTTTTTTTTTTACGCAAACAAAACAAACAAAAGCGCACGTGCAATGAAATGCTAACTATTCGCAAAAAAATTTCTATACACGACTGTTGTACGGAAATCAGCAAAGTCTGTACGGAAAAAGAGGAAGGATATTGATAAAATAAATCATGCGATACACAAACATACAAACGCAAACAGACAAAAAGGAGAAAAAATAAATAATATAGAGGATGTGAGAAGGAAAAAAAAGTAGTCGAGAAGCTTAGTTGCTCGATAATTTTTTGAAACATTGAAGACTGCAATAAATAATTACAACTCTGGCCTATTCAAATAAAAAAAAAAGATGAAGATAAAAAAATTTAGATATTATAGGTATATGATATTAAATGAAATAAATAAATTTAAAATAAAAAAAAAAACAATGAAAATTTAAGTATTATTGTATGTACACTTAAGTCATGTATAATGAATAGAAGAAAAAAAAAAGTAACCGATATACTTAATAAAAGAGAAAAAAAAAGATTCGTTCATACATAGTCGATAAAACTAAGCAAAAATGTGAAAGATTACGAGCTGGAAAAATGTTTTTTGTTTTTTGCTGCTATGTGTACTAACGAAAGAAAAACGCGCGAAAAAAGGTTTTTATTTACACAAGAGTACATTAACGTGTTATTACAGTTAATATGGTAATTGCTACTTAAAGATTTAATGCGTTTGTAAATTATTTGTGCGAGTTACAATATATAAATATATACATGCGTATTATTATACATATTATCGATTAAAGAAAATGTGCAAAATAACGAGCGATTATTAACAGCCGATTTTTATTTATTTGCACCAACTTTTTGTTATGTTTAAGTTACCTTTTCTTTTGATTAGTAAAATGACATTCCAAAGATTTATCGACTACTTTATTTATTATTTAATTTATTTACCTTTATATCCTTTGCGTTCTAATTTTGTTTTAATGATTTTTGTTTTCTTTTTATTTTTCAGAAAAAAAAACTCTGTATTCGATAAGATTTTTAAAAAAATCAAAATTAAAACCTAAATGTGTTGCATGAAAATAACGAGATCTTGCAAAACTGCCGATAAAATAAAAAAAAAATAATATCTCAAAAGGCAAAGATTTCTGCGACAATATCAATGTGATACCGATTGCAATTGTTAAAATTTTTTCAAATATTTTTTTTTTGTTGTTTTTGATAGCTGACAAATATAATAATAAAACTGTTTACTGCAAGCTTTTTAAAAAAATATACAAATAACATTCATGTACAACGTAAAATTAAAAATATATTTTCATTTCAGAAACATACACAATCAATAATGAAAAAAAAATGAATTAACAATTATAACAATAATAATAATCAGTTGTATATCGCATTGCACAAACTAACTTGTAATAAACCAAGAGTCGATACGATAACGAGATACGAGATGCCATTTTTAGCTACGCCATTTTTTTCAACATTAAATCATCATGTTTAAAATTAGTCAAATCATCGTCGATCTATAGAGAAATACAAGATAAATAAAACTAAAAGAAAAGTTTTTCAAAAAATTAGATGAAGGTAAACTTTTAGATTTATCGAATTGAGATTACGCGGTAGAATGGTAAAAAAAACTTAACATTACACAGTATTTGGGACCCTTTGTAGAAACTTTTGTAAAACGTGCGCATTAAAAAAAAAAAAAAAAAAATAAAGCGTTGGGAATAAGGTGGCTTTTTCTTCGGATCTTAAAATTAGGATTCCTCTGCAGAATGATGTTGAAAGTAATGATATCGACATTTTTTTCACACATACTTTTTTGTTTTTTTTTTTCTTAAATTTTAAAGAAAATCATTTAATGAGTTATATTAACAATATTTTATAACAAACATTATTTTTTTTATTGAAAAAAGAAAAAAAACAAAGAAAGAAAAAAGTAAGTGAGAAAACAATAGTCGAAGGAAAAATAAATATACCCCCCGGCAGGCAAACAAAAAAACCCCCAAAACTAGGTACAAACGAGTATTCTTATTGTACGTGTAACTTCTAGCAAATAAGTGTGATATATCGATTTATAGTCCATAGTTGAAAAAAAAATACTATATACTTCTATAAATTTTCTGAAAATTGAATAAAAAAAATGATAAAAGAAAACACATTGTATTCAACTGAACAGAAGAAGAAGCATGAGTAATTTCAAAAGATAACAGAAAAAGAAAAACTAGCGAATGGAACTCGATGTTATTCTTTTGAGGAGCTTAGTATTTTATATAAACAATTATAAAATAAACGAGAGTGTAGAGAACGAAAGCCAAAAAATAAATAGACATTATCCCCTGAAAAATTTTTTGCTTACCAACAGTTTACGTTCGATCGAACCAAACAAAAATATTCCTGTTGAATATTTTTTTAAATTTTAGGAATAATTTTCATTCTAAATGTAGTGATTTTAATGTCAACGTTCGCTAAACAGCATTTTTTGACTGGAAATTTTCCTTTTTTTTTCAATAACATAATTTTAGAGTGAAATTTGTTACTAAAATAGATTTGCTATTTAATAAGGAAATTTTAATATGCTTTTTTATATTAGCATCATATACTACTAAAGAGAGAGGAATAAAAAAATAAAAAGCAGTTCATAGACTATTTAACTCTAAAAAGGTAAAAAATGTCTGCCAACTCAAACTTTGTAACGTGAAATGACAGAATTTTCTACTGTTTCAGAGTGCATTATATACATACACACAAAGACTTTCAAAATTTTAAAAACCAACATCTTTCTTTTTTTATATACATTTAAAGCGTCTCACAAACAAAGGGGGAAAATTCATCAATTTTTAAAAAAAGTAACGAAGAAGAGCACAGCGTGTAAATAACAGCGTAAAAATTGAAGAAAAAAAAAATAAATGGTATAATTGTCAAGAAAAAATTTGCGCAATGCATGCCATAAATAAAAAAAAGTGAAGAAGATATTGTCAGGCGAGCCAAGAAGTATTATGTCAAGTGGTCCAGTGAAAATTACGTAAGCAAATTACTCAAGAATAATAAATTACGTAGGCGAAAAAATATAAAAAAAAACATGATTAAAAAAAAAAAACAATAAAAAAAAAACATAAATGAAACACGACGAATTTTTGATGTTACGATATATTATAGGCATGATTATTACTGCCAAAAAATATATATATGAAATCGAGTAGAGTATTTTTTCCTATATAAAAATTTTTGGGTGCGAAATGATTACAAAAAATAAATGAAAAAAAAAATTTACTTAGATTATAGAGAGTTTCATTTCAAGCAAAATAATAATCTCAATTAGTCGCTTGACTGTGTCACGTGAATAAAGAAAAAAAAATGGAAGATTAAAAAGTATTAACGGCCAATTCGTTTTTTGATATAATCGAATTGATGATAAAGAAAAGAATTGATGATAAAGAAAAGAATCGATGATAAAAAAAAAGAAAGAAAATACGAAATTTTGTGGGAAATATATTATTTTATTAAAGATTGTTAGATGAATATATTTAGAAAATTTTCGAATACGTGAGTTCACTATATTACAAAAAAATTAATGACGTTTACAAAAGATAAAGTAGAGACTACAAGTTAATTTTTCGATTAAATTTAGGAAAGTCGTAATTTATGATTAAAGAGAGTTAGACAAAATTTATGAATCTATTATCGGCAAAAATGCTTATAATTATTCAAGACATGAAATAAATAAAAATTTTTATAAAACTTTGTAAAAATTTGATTTATTTATAAATGAATAATAACAATGTTTCATGCAGACAACAACTTTGAAAAAAAGAACAAACTTTAAATGCTTGACAAATTAATCAACGTCGATAATAGATTTATGAATTTAATATTGACTGAAAGAAAAATGTAACAAATGTGAGGATCTGAAAAGCGAAATTTGATAAAGCATAAAAATTGCAAAATTTCTGCACTTAATTAATTTAAGAAAAACGAGCGAAATGCAACATACGATTTCGCTCAATTTGTGTCAAGTCAATGAGAGATGTTAAGAGAAATAACAAATTAAATATGGATAAAACATGTATGCTCATCAAATGCGAGTCAATGGAAAATATCTGCGATTAATTACATTATACCGATACAAAAAAAAATAAAAACTTAAGAATAGAGAACGAACGAGTAAATGGATTTGCGTGAAATATGATGATACAAAAAAAAAAAAACGTATTCTGTAAGAGACATTTTTTCCGCTCTCTAATTATGCAGAATACAAAGATAACGAAGTGTGAAAGAAAGAATAAAAAAGAAATATATTGATCTTAGTACGTATGAAAAATTTTTTCGGATGGATATTTTACGATAATTACACACACACAATATCGATAATACGTTTGAACTTGCGACATGATTATTTAAAAAAAAATATATACATTGTAAAGGATGAAACATATAAAGTCGTTGGGATTTCGTATGAAGTATCGATACAGTACACTTTTTTCTTTTTTTGAAATTGTGAAACGGCCAAAAAAAAAAGAAAATAAAACTAATGACAGACTGTATATAAATATACATAAACATATATCCATTTGATTGTTAAATGAAATAGTGAATCATTATGTAAATAAAAAGGCTTAAATAATAATAAGGTAAATTATTTTCTTATAATCCCATATGATTTAGTAATAATTAAGTATTATTTTCAGTTGTTTCAGTAACTTTTTAAGTTTATTTTTTAATTTAATTGAATTTTTTTTCGAATGGTAAAATATTTTTAAACGTTATATGAAAGTTTATATAATTATTTGCATCCTTTGATGAAATGAAAAAATTAAAAACAAAACATTTTTTTTAATTCTATGTAAATTTTTTATTTTAAAAACATAATCACAAAAATAATATGATAGTAAATTGTTAAAATTAACTGTTCTCATATCAGATTTACATACATATTTAAATAATATATATCTTATCTCGCAGTAATTGTAAAATAAATAAAAAGTGGTTTTATTTAGAAAAACAAGATAAAAAATACAACCGTTTTATAAAAAAAGGGTTATTGTTAAAAGAAAATATTAAAAAATCTCAGTTTTAGAGTTTGTAAAAACTCTAATTGGCACTTAGAGATTAAAATTAATTTGATTTGATTAATTGACATATTTTGATATACGTATGTATCTAATATCCTGATTTAGACTAAATTCTAAAAAAATATTACTATTACATAATCAAACAAAAAAAATCTTCATATAAACTAAAGGAAAATTGCTATTAAATTAACTAAAAATAAAAGTAATGTTAAATATAATTCAATTTAACTACAAGTGTGATTAAATTTGAAATAAATAGGCGTTTAGTCGAGTGTTTATAAAAATGTCTTGAAAATTTTATTACTCGCACAATACTTTTTTTTCAGCTTGAGCGTTTAGATAAATATTCGCTGATATACAATCATTCGTTTTGTAATAAAAAGTGAAAATTCAGTGTATCAGTTCATTAATTATTAAACGTTTGTATAGGATTTTTTTTTGTGTATGCCGTTGTTATTTCATTTCTTCGAATCGTTATATACGCAATTATAATATATAATTATATAATTCATTTTGTACAAGTGTTTATACAAAAAATATAGAAATCGCTGGAGCCGACGCAAACGCGCATGCGTCACACATATGCAGCTCCATAAAAAACGCATGCTTGATCATTTCGTGTACTTGCTTTTTTTTTTCTCTCTTGGCTAATCAATTTATTAAAAAGATTCACATTAGTATATCTTATTATTTAAAAAATGCCTTATATCTTCATTAAATATGCGAGACTTTCTTGCACTTAGTTGCCAGTTGTTATAATCTGCCTTTTGTCTCTTTTATTAAGAATATAAAATCCGTTTATGCGATCCTAAAAATAAATGGATTTATTTTTAAAATTATGTTCTTACACTTAAATTAACTTAAATTATTCTATTTTGAAAAAATTCAGTCAAAATTGAATGTAAACCATAAAATTTTCACTGTTTACCAATTTTAAAAAGTTACGGAAATTTTTTAAAAAAATTATAAATCGCGATCCATTAAAAACAAGATTTATTTATTATTAATTGTTAAAATATTTATTTAAAAAAGTAACTGTATACTGCTTTTTACAATTTTTTTCACGTATACAATAAATTATATACGTCATAAATATACCATGAATTGGTTGAATTTAAATCTAAATTTTTAATGAGAAAATTCTTGCATGAATAATTTTAATAATAAAATGTGACAAGACTTACAATGCAATGCTTTTAGGGCCAATTGTTGAAGAGTATGCAGAGCGCATGTAATTTTTCTACAAAACGACGCATCGTCTTCTTCTGACTGGTTCTGGAGGCTCAAGAGCTGCTAAAATCGCTTCGTCGAATACATTTTTTAGTCCTTTCTGTAAACCATCATAATAAATATTATTTTTATTTATTTTTATAAGATAATAGAAATTTCATTTAAATTGGTTTATTTTTATTAATTTATTAAAATGCCAATACAAAAAAATGCAAATTAATACCATAAAATAAATAGTACGCTTTAATAGTAAATATACTTGCATAAATAAATAAAATACAAGCTGTCTGATTAAATTAAAATCTTTTCATACACAGAGAAAAGATGAAAATTAAAAATTTAAACCAACCTGTGTCAAAGCACTGCATTCAACATATTTTACAGCTTTAAGTTCTTTCGCTAACTTTTCTCCTTGTTCCCCTGTAATAGGTTTCTGTTTATTCTTTGCAAGTTTTTCTATGGTTGCTGCATCGTCCCTTAGATCAATTTGTGTACCAACCAATAGAAATGGTGTCTTTTGACAGTGATGCGTTATTTCTGGTACCCACTAAAAAATAAATCAATGATTTGTTTTTTTTCATAAGAAAATGATCAACATGTTTTGATAAAAACTTGGTTATTAATGCATTTATGCAACTTACCTTCTCTTTGACATTTTCAAAGGATGAAGGTGATACTACTGAAAAACAGACTAGAAAAACATCTGTTTGAGGATAGCTTAGAGGTCTAAGTCTATCATAATCTTCTTGACCTGTTAACAAGGTTTTTTTAAGGATTAATTCAAGCATAAGGAATTATTTTATGGGTGATTACTGGCAGCTTAAAAATATTATATAAAATAAAGTATCATGAATTTTATAATTTGCATTTTAAATTCTTTTTTTTTTTATGTAACAAGTCTTTTTAGATTGAAAACTAATTTACTATTATTTTATTACTGTTTTATGCAGGATTTATACAGAATGTATAAATTACTGATCAAAATGTATAAATTCTTATATATATTTTTTTTAAAACTTACCAGCTGTATCAAAAAGCCCAAGGGTATAAGGCTCTCCGCCGATCATAACTGTGACAGCATAATTGTCGAAAACTGTGGGTACATACTCAGAAGGGAATTTATTTGTGGTATACGATATGAGTAAACAAGTTTTACCCACAGCTCCATCGCCGACAACTACACATTTTATTGTTTGCATGTTTAATTTGTTATGTTTCTATCACCTGTTAAAATAAAAATATATAAATATTAAAATATCATAGGTTATATATAAATATTTTATTTACAATTAAAAATTCATATTATAGAATAAAACGTTTCACAATCACTTTTTATTGTATGCTTATGATACAACATAAAAAGTAATTTTCAAGTTTTCTTAAGTGCACGTTTTGTTATTCAAATTTCTAACGAACAACTATATCTAAAAATATTTTGTCCTTATTTTAGACTAAGATATTTCATCTTTATTTTAAACTAAGCATATCTGAGCAACAATTTTGGAATTTTTTAAAAGATGAACAATGAAAAAACAAAGAAACATGATAAACAATAAATAAACTAGGTTATTGATAAAATTCTTGGTATAACTAATTACAAAACAAAATGTGATTGGTATACAATGACCTTTGTTATTTATAAAATATGGATTGAGTTTATGAATTTTCAAGCAGGAATTTAATAGTTTAAACAACTTAAAAGTTTTTACATTAAGATATGGAGTAATCACAACATAAAAAACATAATCAATCATCAATTTAAAAGTTAAAATACTTAAAAATCAAAAGAAAATCATTGTAACAGCTTGCATCAATCACGAGTTATCAATTATCAACAACCTTGCAGCCTTTCGTTATTTAAAATTATTTTTAAAAAATCATCGACAGCCTTTCTACTCTTTTAGTAAATAATTAAAAACCAGTGAGTCTACGAACGTCATTTAAAAACTGACAAAACCAGAATTAATAAGTGAATTCCAAGCAGCACTAGTCAGTCGCATTTTACCGCAACTAATGTAACATCAGGTAACATATAGATAAAACATCCCAATAGCACTCCCTATTTTTTCCCAATCGTCGTATACCATACACAAAAAAAACTAACGAAGAGATAAAAAGAAAACATATGACGAATAACACGTAAAGTACGAGCTGATAATGACGATATGGAATGAAATTTTGTTAAACCAGGGTCACGAGAATACACATATACAAGGCTCGTATATACATGCGATATATGTATACGCAAAGAATTATAACGGCAAATCCAAAGCGTGCACATATGCACGTCGTGCTGGCGGCATTTTGTATACCATATACAACACTTCATGTACTGCACAATCTGTCAAGTATGTTAAACAGCAGTCAAACGAAAAGACAAAGACAGATGATTTTTGGAGTGAAAAAAAAAGAACCTAAGATTATAAATTTGTTTTTTTATGAGAAGCCATTTTGCGCGACGACGACACACGCGACTTTTTCGTACACTTTAATTAATAAATAGTAATATAATGTTTAATAGAACTTGCAATAAACATGATTATTAATTTACCGGTTTAATGTTGTTGCTTAACAATGAACTATATCGCTTTATTAAAAATATATATATACTTTAAAACGCTTTTATATATACTATTTGAGTAAAAAAGCCAAAGGAATGCGTCGTCCGTTCCGGCGCGACGTACGGTGTGGCAACGCACACACTCACACTAGCACGAGACACCACCAGACTGAGAAAACTTAAACGGCAAAAGAGAGGCATATACACGGAGAGAAAGATAGACTATGGGCGTCGACACAAACACAGCTCCGCTAAATGGATGTATACAACGCCGACTGTTCTCTATACGTATATACGTCAATGTATATGCCATGCCATAAAAGAAAAAGAGAGATACGTACGTATTATACATGTAATGTTTGAGGAAAACTAGCGGCGCATTCACCGACCGTAGAGTTTGTCGATCCCAATAAGACGGTAAAACTTGTAGCATGGATTTTAAACGTGATTTTTCAAGAGTGCATCGGAGCGGCATCTGCTGTATGTTGTTTAGTATTTATTTGGATTTTAAAAATAAGGTATTTAAATTTTAAAAGATATTTGATTATTTAACGTTTTTATTATTATGCTACAATCTTGATTTTATAATGGCAATTGATAAAAAAAATAAAATTTCTATATTAATGAAAATAACAAAAATTTTATTGTAAACAATTTGTAAGCTTATAATATTTTGTTATTAATTAATAAAAATATTGATTCAAATAATGAAATAATCCACTAAATGCTGGTGACAAAATGATTGAATATGACAAGAAATTAATCATTTTCAAAAATTGTTAGCATCACCTGTACTATTTTAAATGTAGAAGATAAAATTATTTACTAATTTTAAAAATGTTTACAGCAATCAGTCATTAGTAAGATTTTGTATTAAGATCATTATTTGAGATATTGAAAAAAAACTTTCTTTCAACTTTTCTTTATTTTTCCTTTAAATTATTATGATACTCATCTTAGAATATATTTTTATTACAATATTATAGAATAATTTTCCATTAAAATATTTATAAAAAGACGTTTGTTGGTTAATATAATTACATATATTCATAAATTTATTGCACTTTTATCGAATTTCATTACAAATTTTCAGTGATTATTATGATATTGCGTTATTCATTTGTACTAAATTATTGAAAAAAATATCAAACGTTTTCATTGTTAAGTATAATTTTGTTTTTTGTTTTTAGAGTTGTTTTGATTAAAAGTTAAACTAGAAACTATACTTTATAAAGTTATGAAAACCTGAGATATTTTTCTAAATATTTATACAAAAGAAGTTTTTTTAGTAACCTGATGATTATAAAAGATTATATAGGCAGTTATAAAATAATTTATATGATATAAATGTATAGTAGAAATACATTGCTTAGTATGCCATTCATTCATATATGAGCAAAGTTTGATTTATATTATTCTTAAAATAATTTTGAATTCTAATTATATCAAATGATAAATATGTTCACTTTGTGTATAAAATAACATGTATAAAATATCTAAGTTTATAAATCTTATAGTAGGAAACTTATTTTAATTACACTCGTCTAAAATTAGAAAACAATTAAACATTTATACCACGTTATCTAAACTTTTTGTAACAATCACAGAATCAATTATAAAAATATATACTTAACAATACTTAAAAATAAACAATTTTTGATTGTATAATACAAATTAACAAAATTATTGTCTATGCTGTAACAGCACATCGGAAACCAAGATTTCCAGCTGATGTGTCAGGTGTATTTTGACTTCTGGCTGCACAACGATATCTATAACAATAACTTTTGTGACAAAGATAAGACCCTCCTTTTTTAACTTTATCAGATCCGCTTGATGGTCCCGTCTAAAATTAAATTACATTTCATAAAAATTTAAAGGACATTTATAAATAATAAATATATAAATAAATAGTATTAAGATAATTTAATTACAGGATTTTCTTGTTTTTCATCTGAATGATTAGTTATCCACCAATCTGATGTCCACTCCCACACATTTCCTACAATATTGTAAACTCCATAAGCATTAGGTGGGAAATGGTCTACTGGATTTGTTCCTATAAATCCATCTTCACCAGTATTGTTTGTTGGAAATTCTCCTTGCCAAATGTTGGTTCTGTATGATTAATAGAAAAATTAGTTATTTTCTTTAATGATTTTTTGAATTGTCTAATTAATTATAACAAACCTGTGTTCATTATTAGGCATTAATTTATTTCCCCATGGAAATAGTCTATCATTGAGACCACCTCGACAAGTAACTTCCCATTCGGCTTCAGTTGGAAGTCTTTTTCCTAGCCATTTGCAATAAGCTACAGCATCATTCCATGAAACGTGAATAACAGCATGATCCATTCTATCTGTAATTGTTATATTTATTTTAATTGAAGAAATAATAAAAATAATATTCAATAACTAACAATTGTAATTTACCAGAAATATCAGAATCTTTTCCTTCTGGATGTCTCCAAGTGGCACCTTTAACCGGAAGCCACCAAGGAGCTTGTGCAACAGCTTGCTTAATTTCATTTTTAACTGCATCGCTAAGAAGTCCTTCAAAGACAAAAGAGTCACCAAAATTTTCTGCTTCGGTTTTATGATCTGTAGCCTTGACAAATTCATCAAAATCTGCATTACTTACTTCATGCTTATCGATATAAAAATTATCAAGTTCAACTTCTCTTCTAGGACCTTCACCATCAGAAACAAAGAATGGATCATTCGTGCCAATAAAATACGATCCACCTTTTATTTCAACCATATTCGCTGTTAAATCTTTTTTATAAATTGGTTTGATAATTTCATCGTCCAGAATATCTCTATTATTGGCAGGACATGAACCATCCTGTGAATTTTGTCTATTCAAATTTTTGCCACAACCACAGTCTTTATCTTCGCCAGCATATACAAATATCACAAGGAAATAAAGTAAATAAACAGATTTATTTATATTTAGCGGTAAATGCAGCACCATTATAGATTGTTTAGGTTAGAAATTGTTATAAAATATTATATGTATAAATAAAACTAACAAGAATTTAAAATGTGCAGCCAAAATTTTTTTTCTCTAAATTAAAACTAATTATCACATAAAAATGACTTTGTACAAACGTCAAAATGTTAATTAGGAATGCCGCATTGTAGCAGTATACAAAAAGAAGTGGGGTTTATAGGTTAAGCCGAGCAGTGTCGCCTCCTATTGGTTAAATATTCCGCGACTACCTGCAGAATTTTTTTCGAAGGTCAAGCAAAACCGCGCGAAAGTAGAACGATGCTTGTCAAGCTCCATTGGATTCCATGAAAAATTTTTCATTTGTTTGTGCAAACAATCATTTTGCAATGCTTACTTTAATGATACTAAAAAATCGTCATTGAACTGTATTTTAAATTTATCATTGTTTGTATTTTAATTTATAATTTATTAATAATATAGAAACATTTATATTATTTAAATGATCAAAATTAAAAATATAAATTCAAAATTAATTCTTCTTAATAATTCTTAAATAAAAATAATACTCATTATGCGGGTATAGGTTAAACAAAATGAGGATAATTACTATTGATTTTTCATTGATATATATATTTCATTTCACATAGATACTTACGTACATATAAAATTTAAGCTATTTACACGCATTTTACGAAAGTGGATCTTACAAAATAATACATTTTCAATACGATTATTGCGTACGATACATCGATTATTCGCATTTTTATTACGTATCTTTAACGAACGTAAATATAATTAATTAACTTGAATTTTTAATTTTCAAGTATTTACAATAAAATGTATAATTGACTAAAAAACGATACGATAGAAACTATATAGGATTATTTGTATAATTAAGTATCGCAGAAACATTAATCATTACATTATTACAATAAAAAGATGATGATGGGTGTAAGACACTTTTGTTCACTGAGTCTTGTCATGGCGGCATGAGTCATTGGACGTGAAAGAAATAAGTTGTAATGATAAACTAATTACAGATTTTGTGTTGGTTTATCATACTGATGCGTTTATAAAATATGAATTTTAATGTAAAAACTATGAATAGACAGGTATTTTATTGTTGCAGCCGCTAAGATAGATGCCCGATACTGATTGAAATAAATTTTGGAAAAGTGCATTAGTAAACAGTATAATTGACAATTTGTTTAATAAAAAATCAAACATAATGCTTTGAGTAATTATTGATTTATCGGTAAATTTTTATTATTTCCTATTTGAAATCTTTCGCTCAAAGAAACAATAAATAGAGTAAAGAAAAAAATTTCATCTTTCCCATAATGAAAATCAATAATTTCGTTTCTTCTCTGAAACAAAACTTCATTTCAATTAGCTCAGGCTCACAAAAGTTAGTGTTAGTGAACGCAAGTTGGACGATTAACAACGAAGAATACATTGAGCTCGATGAGAGATGCAAAAACAAGGAATACCGAGTACATTCCCAAACAAATAAGACCGACCCGACGATCGAGTTTGAAGCGATTGCAAGCCAGTGCGCTGTAGAGTAATATGAGGGTCGACATCAACGACACCGAACTGTAAATTAAACCCTCCGAATTTATTTGTACAAAATGCTCGCCGGCCGTTGTTGGGAAAAATGCTGATTTTATGAACCATGGCAGACCAAGACAGAGCAAGACGTCGAATACGTTCGAGCCAATGGAGTTACTGATACCCATTGTTCCGTGACCTGTTCAAATGATTGTTAAACAAGTGTTATTTATATAGTAGAAATTTTTTTTTTTTTTTTTCATCAAAGTATAGTTATTTTCAATTGAAGTTTCAAAGTTTATTAAAAATTGATAACAACCAAATGTTGTCAGACACTAAACTTATATAAACATAAGGATATATTTTTATTTACCAAATAAATTAGTTTTTTTTTAAGCAAAATCTTATGATTTTAATCGAGCTTTTAAATGCATAATAAACTCATTTGATTTGTACGAGCGAACATGATATAAATACGTTATTTACCTTGGTTAGTTACAATAACACTAGAAACTGCTTCAGGTACACTCATTCCAGCGGCGAGGAAAGTTAATCCCATTACGGAGTCGGGAATCATTAGCGTGTCGCCTATAATAATAATAAAAAAAAATTGTTATGTTCATTTAAGGTCGTTAATGTTTATGATTTTTTAAAAATCTTTTAGTTGTAATGTCATTATTTAAATAATTTGACAATGAATGAATTTTTAAATTTCTGTTTATATTTTCTAAATAATAATAGTTTAAGAAAACCTTAATTAAATATAAATAAAATTTTTAAAAAATGAATGATTTTGAAATAAAAATTTTCATTTAAATACTTTCTGCAAATTTAATTAAAAAAAATCGTACAAATAAAAAATTTTGAAAAATAAAAATCACCAATAATCGTAATGTCCCAGCCAACGATGTAGGACACTAGGGCAATCCAAACGATGCACATGGTAAAGGTTAAGGGATACCAATTTCTCAAAGACTTTCTTCTGCAATCAGGTATTGTAACGAGTAGACAAGCGTTGATGGGCCACGTAAGTACCCACCAACATCTTTCCAAACCATTGTCGGGCCAGCTTGTCATATTTACAATTTCCACTGTAAATTCAAATTTTTTTTTATTAATTTATGTTTTTTTATTATGGTTGGTTTTAATTTAATGTTCAATATTTGATTGGGATACTTACTGAACTCATCACTTGATTCCAAACTCTCAACGTCCATAACTCCATTACAATCACCTGAAAAATTAAAAAAAAAAAAACCATTAGAAATAATAATTAGAAAATTTAACAAAATTTATATATAATTTGATTTGTAAATTAACATTCAATGAAAAAATTTTTAACAATTGATATGATTACAGCACAAAAAAGCCTTTTTCCTTGCTAATTAACAGTTAAATATACAGCTCCTATTACATTCCAATCAGAATAAAAGAGTCCGATTAAAGTAACATTATCCGTTAATCACGACAATTAAGCATGAAAAGAAAAGCCATTTCCGCGTAAGCTCGCAAGAAAAGAAAGAAGAAAAAAACAGCGGTACAGGGGGGAAGAAATATGAATGAGAAATGAAAAAAAAAGAAAAGAAAAGGAAAAGCATTAAACTCACCGTTTTGATAAAGCGTGTCTTTGACCTTGGTATTTGTGAAAAAGTTATCATTGTTCTTAGCCGAGTTAGATTGAACAAAAGAATCGTGAAACTTATCCTTTCCAATCAACGGACTTTCTTCGCTGAGGTTCTTGTATTTCCTACGGCGCTTCGTCACAAAGAGATTCAGACAGCTGCTGATGCGCGTATTGAAGCACATAGCTGCAACGACAAAAAAATTCAAGAGTATGAAAGATAAAGCTTTAGGTTATATGTCGTTTATTAAAAATTTTATCTGCAATTTTTTTTTCTTTTAATGATGTTTTGAAATGTAACAAATTTATTTTTTGTGTAAATGAACAAAATTTCTTTTTCCAATTAAAGTTATTTTTTAATTATCTTTTATATTAAATGTTAAATAGAAAAATTATATAAATATATAAAAAAATAAAACAGATTTGGGAACTTTGAAAATTTTAGGTAAAACTTCATATAAAAATTAAATATTATAGAAATCATAATAAATAGATTATTAGTAAAGGCAAACTTGAATGAATTTAATATAAAAGATAAAATAATGACTTTAATTTGATTTTTTATATTCATGATTTTATTATTTAGGATTTTGAAAAATTATTAAATGTCAAATATCATTTACAAGGCTGAAAAATTAAATTTTAAAGTTCTTTTTATTTTCGACCTAGCGTATCCGAAAAATTCAACATACCTAATATATACAAAATATAGGTTAATACGAGAATGAATGCTTCGTACCACTCGATACGACCGTCGTGTAATGTGAAAATCAACATGAGCACGGTGACTCCATATGCCAATGAATCTCGGCTTACGGGCCACCAATCCAGATCTAAAACCTGAAAATTATTTTTAAAATTAATATTGGATTTAAGTGTTATTTAAATACATAGAAAAATAAAAATTTTATGAATTAATTGTTATTTTTTAAAGAAATTTCATTTTGATTAGATTAGTTTGATTAATCTCATAAATGTAAAAAAATTTTATTAATTAAGATCAAAGTACTTAACTATTATTTACAAATATAGTTTTAATTAGTCAAGATAATCGAACGGGATTTTCTTCATTTCTTTATCTCCTAAGATTAATATTATATTTTCATGTGATCAGAACTTTGTGTTATCAGTGAAATTGTGCGTAATAATAACATATATTCACGCTTCAATATTTGAGTTTATCGAGTCTTTTAAAAATTAAATCACTAAATTTATTATTTACTTTGATCTCAATCACCATAAACAAAACCAATTAAAAAATTTTTTAGTTTTTCGATGAAAAAAAAAAATACCGTGGAAAACATAATAAAAAAAAACAATAAAGATAAAAAAATTACCTGACTGGCAAAAAGGCCACAGCAAGCAGGTACTGCAAGTATGTTAAATACAGCGGAGCCGACAATGGTGCCGACACCTAAATCTCCCTCTGTCACGAAAGTACCGACGATGTTGATGAACAACTCTGGGCTCGATGATGCTGCGGCCATAAATGTTGCGCCGGCGACATCTTTCGACATGCCAATCTCTAAAATAGTAAATACAATTTTTCATTCGCAACGGTACATTTTTAAAGCTAAAACTAACAATAAATTTATAATTATGCAATGATAAATATTAAAACAAAAGAAAAACTTACTCTCGCAGATTTTGGTGATGGAAGGTACGAAGAAGTCATCGCAAACTATTGCAAGGACGAAAAATGAATAAATAGCAATTACGACGTGAACGATGATAAAACCATGTTGGCGTTGCTCCCGCGTGAAACCATCCGAAGGAAATTCCTTGATTGATGGCGGAGTACAGTTTTCAAATAGTGCGAGTATTGGTTTTTCAGTCTCGTTGTCCTGTACTTGTAATAATCTTCTTGACGAGCCTGTAATATATTGAGAAAATATTACTGCTATTACTTTTATTATAATTTTTTATTGATTTTATTATTTTTGTGGAAATATTAAAGCTTTAAATGAAGGCTTGTTTTTAAATGTTTGATTTTAGTAATTTTGGAAACTAAATAATTAGTGATGATAAAAATATTTTTAGTATAGTCAAAAATATTTAAAAATTAATTCTATAATTTTATGTAATTTTGTCAGGTTGTTATTTAATATAAATGTGTTGTGTGAATAATATTTTTTAAATAAAAGTACATATATATATATATATATATATATATATATATATATATGTGACTTGCAAGAAAAAGCGGATACGTCACATACTTGTAAATTCAAAATATATAAGCTTTTATGTTTAAAGTTATATTGCAAATCAAACAGAAAAATAAATAAATAAATAAATGTTCAAATTTGTAGTTTTCTGTAACAAACTCACAACAAGAGTATAAAGGATTTATATGCGTGAAATTTTTTTCTAACGTTGGGGTAGTTGTTACTTTATAAAATTGCATCTTAAAATTGCATCTGTTCGATTTAAATCTCAATTTTTCAAATTATTTTCTCGAGGTATTCAGTGGCTCAGTCGGTAGAGCGATGGATTCGTAACTCGAGGGCCCGAGTTCGAATCCCGCGCTCGGCTAATTTATACAAGCACCACTGTACTTTACATGTGCTTTGTTCATGAACATGCTGAACACCTCCGTCGTTAATTTACCACCACAATGGTGGCACAAATTCAGCGACGTTCAAACAAAGAAAAAATTGTTTTTAATTGCTGAAATATTTAGTGTAATTGTAGTAATTTTTGCTCGTTTTGAAAAAATTATATGAAAATAATAAGTCAAAAACAGACAAACTTACAGTAAATTAGTCAACATAAAATTATTCTGTGTATTATTATTTTATTAAAACAAAATAAATTTTTTATGAAGAATTAGATAATAATAGTAAAAAATTATAATTTTGAAACTAAAATAATATGTTCAATTATTAGTAGACCGGTTTTCACATGCTTTATATATATTTACAAGAACAACTTGTGATATTTAATTTTCAATTATCTTATATTATGGTTATACAGTCAAAATAACGAGATCATAAAATATGAGTTTCATTATTTTTTTAAAGCTAGTTTGAGTATTTGGCATCGGTTTTATTGTATTACAAATTTTTAATTCATAATTTTTTAAGATTTTCACAAAAATTTAATGGGAGCCAAAATCATTCGAGTAAAAAATATTTATCCAAAAAGCTCAATTTGTTTAACAGTTGCAAAAAGAAATTTAAAAAAACTGAAATTTGTAATAACCCTTTAAAATTACCAATTTAAAAACTATAAAGCATTGCTAATGCAAATTATTTTTTTAATTTTAAAAACCAAACAAAATAGCTGTCTTAAAGCTAAAAATTCCACGATTTTGCTTCTTGTTTGTAAGTTACTTTACAATTTTGGCACAAAAGAAATTTTCTTTAAATATAAAAAATCTATTAAAACTAATTCAATAAGAAAAAATGATTTATCTGGTTTTTCAATAATTCACAAACATAAAAATGCCAAGCAGATTAAAAGTACACTTTCTAGAAGTCAATTTTTCAATTAAAAGAAAACCTGATAAATTTGATAAAGTTAATATTTTATTTATTTCTTTCATGCTCTACAAGAAATATTTTTTCTTCATATTTTCTTGCAGTACTTGTGAAAGCTACATGTATATCAATGTACGGTCGTTGAAAACAACGATAAGAATTGGTTAATCATTTGATTTGATATCTGATTGATTAGGCATTATGACGTTGGAACTTTCGTTCAATTGTCTATCTGGTTAAAAGGAAAAACAAGGAATATAATGTCATAAAAGCATTTTTACTTCTTTTACATACGATAAAACAAAATATTACATAATCGCTTAAGAAGAATGCATGAGTTGTTGATGTGATTTAATGGCAAAAATTCACTGAGTCATATAAGGATAACAATATAATTTACAATTTAATATAAAATTATGTTTTTTTTATAAAATTGATATTGTATTTTAGAAAAATCTTACTACTTTTTAATTATTGTTATAAAATAAATAACCGAAATTCAACTTGAAAGTAATTAAATTTTTGCTATTAAAATTAATAAATAAAGTTACATCTATACTTGACTGATTAGGAATCAATAAATTTTTTACTTTATTGTAGAAATTTTCGGTTTTTCAAAATCAATCATTTTATCTATTATCTCGCGCCGCATTTCAATAAATTCCCAGAAAATAACAAACAAGCATATAAAATAATTTCAAGTACATGGCAACAAAATTTTAAATTATATCACAAACAAATCAATTCAACATCACACTCGACAGAATGAAATATTTAAATTTATAAAGAAAAAATAAATTGCAAAATTCTATTTATGATGAACGTTCTTTAATCAAGCTTGATTTTAACGCAAGACGTCATTTAGAATTAAAAATGTCGATAATAAATCAATATTTTATCAGATCAACAATAAGGCGTTTAATGTACAGATAAAAGGAAACGCTGGCTCAATCGACGTCTAAATTTTCTAGATCAGTTTCCACGATCTAGATTTAAAGTACAAAGTTTATACAGGTTTAGGTTTGGTTTTGATTAATGTTTAAACTAGGTAATTACTTATGCTTTTTTTCCGTACATTTACGATGCGGAACTCAGGATTCGTATGTTTTATTGTTTATATTTTATTGCATTGAAAAATATGCTCGGCAATATCCTTAGCATTATTATTTGAGGAATAAATAAAATTTTTATCACAATATTACATTTAATCTATAATGATGGTCTAAAGCAATTTTATTTAAGTAACAAAGTAAAATATGTTTTAAACTTTTTAGATTTTAACTTTTTAAAGATCAATTGTTAAATAACGTCAACGCATTGTAAATACATTATAAAGAACATTGTAAAGATTTCCAATTTCGCGAGAAAATATTGAATCATGCTTGTACAAAACTTTGAAATGCATTCGATTTGTAAAAATACAAGTTTGATTACGTCAAATTTAGATTGCACGTCTAGATTGTGTCTGCAATGTAATCTTATCGGAGTTACAAAAATTCAATCGTTCTGCAGAAATTGGTAAATAGTAGCGAAAAACACTTTTTTTTTTCCTTCAATGATAAAGAAATTAATTTTATATAAATAAACTAAATTTACAAATGCATTGAAACATTATTTTTTTTTTAAATCTGTGTTACGCTGATTGCATTTAAGAATAAATTTTTAATTTCCTAAATAACTGTAAAATTGTATTTGCGATGTATTTGCTAGCACTTAATTAAATTGCAATAATAATTCTCGAAACATTTGCTCACTTTTAATATCTTATCGATAGCTAGAAAGGTTTGCCTACCGTTCCTTTTGGAATAAATACTTTAATCGCATTTGCGTCACAAATTTTTTATCCCTAATAATTCCATAAGATTGACAGATATTGCTTTTAAAAATAAGTTATTTATTTTTTTTTTATTTTTCAAGCAAAAATATTGAATATATTGTAGTATTCGTTTTAGCTTTAGTTGATTAAATAAGCTTTTCTTGAAATTTAAATGTAAATCCGACTTTTTTATTCTAGCATTTATTGGTTATTTTACAATTAAATAATTTTAAATATTCTTATGAATTCTTAATGAATCAATAAAAATGATGATGCTGCAACTTTTTCTAAAATATCTAATCTAATTTTAAAATATTTAGATAAAAAAGATTAGAAAATTTTATCTTAAAATGGGTTTGAAGTTGTATATGGAATGTAAAATAGAAAATATGAAATTGAAGCTTAGATATTTTCAATCGATAATTGAATATTTCAAAATAAGCGTGAATCTTTTAAAAATGTTATGAAATGATATATATTGATGTATATTTATAAGCATCGTTACGAATGCTGAATTATTTAATGGGGATATTCAATGAATTCTATAATTGTTTTGAAAACTTCAGAAATAAAACTTTGTTGATTGATTGTTATTTATAATTATACTTTTGTGTAAATCATATCTGCAAATTTTCTTGTCTATATTTCTTATTGTTTTGCATCGATCCTCATTTATTAAATAAGTATATATAGAAGCTTCAAAGAAGTCATAAAATTTTTATTCAACTTGAACGATTACATAATCCATAATATAAATTTGTGTTGCAGATTATAATCAGTTTAATAAAATACTTTTACAACAAATATTAACCAAGACAAATACAAAAATAGGAAAAAGAAAAAAAATTTTTTTTTTTTTAATAAAAAAAATGAAAAAAATTATTTTTAAATGAAAAAATAATAAAAAAATGAAACTTACTGAAGCTTGGTTGTATGCCGTCTAATCCAGCGCTCGTGTCTCCGGGCGCAAATTTAAGGCCCGATGTTAAGCTTGCGAATAAGCAGTAGAATGTTGGTATTGCCAATGCAATAATCAACCGGATACCGATTGCCGTTCGACGTTGCCTTTTGGCCATAGCCTGCCTAACAATCCTAATAAGATTTTTCTCTTGGCTGTGGTTTAGCTCCTTCGAAAAAAAAAATTTTATTTTATTCACGTTTATCGATTCTTTTATCTTCACCTGTCTATTTCTTTATTTGAATCTTAGATGAAATTGGAAAAAATTTAGGAAAGATTAACAACTAAGATTCTTCTTAGGTCGAAATGATCAAAGAAAAGAAAAATTTCTTCTTTTTTTTTTAAACGTCGATGCTCGACGTTCAAAACGAAACTGTTGAAAGATCTTAAGAGGGCCGATCGGTAATATTTAAGGGTCCGGTTATTCGTTATCTCGCGCTTTCTTGAATCCGATAAGATTACAAAGGCATGTTTTAAATGAGTGGGTGGTGGTATCGAAGATTATAAAATGTATAAAATATAATGAAAAAAAAAAAATAACAGTCTCGCTTGTATCGAACGGTAGGAAAGTTTTGATGAAACGTGATCGTTTTAGTGAGAGCCAAAGAGCGATTTATCGATATTGGCTACCTGTGGCCTGGGGATTCCAGAGTCAAAATAACATCAAGTGGGGAAAAAATATCGGGAGAAAAAGTACGTAACGCGTGCTGATTAGTTTCATTGGAAGATTTGTATATGCATATGTAGACGAATTTCTTTAGGTTTGTACGTATTTTTTTAATGTTTTGGTATCGGATGGTGCGTTTATTTTTTTTTTTTTTTTTGGTCGAGATAAAAGATGTATGAAAATTAACTTGATTACGATCTAGTTTTTTAAGTAGAGCCTTGATCAGAAGTGTTATATCTTAGATAAAGAAGAAATTTAAAATTGAGGGAAAATTTTATTTGGCATACGTGTAGTTGGACTTGTAGTCATATAATATATGGAGTGTAGGTCATGGTTGTAATACTTTCTGCTTGAGATTCACGATATGGAAAAATATTATTTTTACGAAGATATTTATAATGGAAATGGCATGTAATAGTTTTAAAAATTTACTGTTCTTTTTTTTTTTAATTTTCATCAGCACAGCGTGTTATAAAATTATCATGTAATGAGAGATATAACTGTATGCATGTGCAGTAATTTTTATGCGAAAATTATGTTTCTCAGAATCAATAACTCAAATTTATAAATAGCCAACATTTAACTTTCTCAATCCATTTTCCTATTATTTTTTTATTATTTGAATACTGCAAAGAACTATACGAAATTCTCAATATTTTTTAAAATCTACTTGGTATCGAGCTACTTTTTTTATTACTGCATTAATTCTTATTGTTTCTTCTATTTTTATAACTTTTACCGGGGAATAACATAATTTAAATTCTCAGCCAGTTAATCGTGTTCTTCCCTAATTTTATCAGCTCGAGAATTCGCTTTTAATATTTGATAATGTGAGTTCTCTTTGTAAAAGTTAAAGATAAACATACACTGAGAAAAAAGTAGGATAAAAATTACCATACTTTTTCGTAACGCTACCACAGACTGTCATTTAGTGAAAAAATTACCATCCTTTATAATAAAATTTACTAGAAATATTGTAAAAATTCATAAGTTGTATAGGAATTTTTACAATATTTCTAGTAAATTTTTTTATAAAGGACGGTAATTTTTTTACTAAATGACAGTCTGTGGTTGTGTTACGATAAAGTATGGTAATTTTTACAAATATTTTTTTAATTTTTACAAATATTTTTTCTTCGTGTATAGCTTAAGCCCTTTAATTTATTTTCACTTTATAATTAAGAGTTTCAAGGAGTTCAAAACTTCTATGTGTAAGCATATAACTAAAATTTGCACGAGGATTCGAGTTTAAAAATCTTTTTTAAAAAATGGTATGGCAAATATAAAAAAAAGTACTTGAAACTATATTTTAAAGCAACTTATTAATTTTTTTCTAAAACAAACTTTCTCACGCCTAATTAACAGTAAATATTCAATGAAAAACCCTATACGTAAGGCAAGAATGCAAATTTTTTTTCTTTGTACACCATAACTATCAATTTAGTAAATCTGAATCACTGCATTTCCCTGCAACGAAAATAAGAAAGAAAAGAAAAAGATAAATAAAGAAGATTCACGACAATGCCTCAAGTTATCATTCACAAGGGCAATTAAGAGGTCATTTCTCTTTCGCTGAGTGTCAACTCTCTACACGTACACGTATGTACACACACGAGGAGAAAAAAAAGGCAGAAGAAAAGAAATTTTTCCCGCGCGTGTATAACACTTAGGATCGATAAAGGGCCTGACCTTACGTATATGTATATCTCTCGCACACCCACGCATCAATCTCTTTTGTATATCTCGCGCTCTGCTCGGCCGACGTTGACCACCATGCGTTGTACTATATGTTTTTGTCATGTATACTTGGTATATGCTGATTTAAGAATACGTATAAACAACCGGGAGATTCGTATTGCGCATTTATTTATGATGCTGGGCTTTGTGCGAGGTTAACTTTTTTTGGAGGAAAATGGTAACGTCGTATATTTTAGAATAAAGGAAATAAAATAAAGCTTTGTGACAATAGTTGGATACTTATTACCAAACCTTGATAATAAGTGTTTAACTGATTCAATAAACTCTACTCTTAATAATAAATTAATATTGATAATGGATTAAATCTTACTGAGTTAATAATCAGGACAGTTTTTATTTATAACTTTTTTTTATTATTGATTTCAGTTAGATTATTTATTAATGTAGATAAATAGGTTAATTATTGAGATCACATTAAGTATGATATTAAAAAAAAGTTATAAATTATTAGTAACTTTGAAAATTTTCATATATTTTTATATTATTTTTCTTTTTTAAAGTTAATAATGAATAGAGTCTATTTATACAATGTGTCAGTACTAAACTTGAATACGTGAAAATTGGTAAAATGAAAAAATGAATTTTTAGAATGAATCTTTGCAATTTTCCACGATTCAAAAAAAAAATAATTTCTACCAAAGGTAAATTAATTTTACTCTCTAATATTTTTATCGCAAATAACAAAACTATATACAACAGAATACGATAAAAATATCTTTACCATGTATAATTTGTAGATTGTAAAATATTCTATTATTAAACGGATATATATTTCCCAAGATATTTCTTCACATAACAGCTTTCTCTTTATCAATCTACGTTCAATTCATTCCATTTGTAATTATAATTTAAGAAGATAATTTAATCGTGATATTTATACATCATTTTTAAAATAAAAATAAAACCAAGTAAAATTTTTCTTAAGACAATTAAACAGTTTCGAGCTTTTTCTCAATCTCTCTCTTTTTCAAATCGAATCAGTCAAATTAAATCAATCTCTTAACATACCGCACGAACGTCAAATTGTTTTGATACAGCAGAAAAAAAATTCGATTAATCCAATTTCATTTTTTTTTTCATCTAATACTCGGGGTTAATTTTTTTCTTTTTCTTTTTTTTTTTATTGTCGCAACTAATCCATGAGTCAGTTTCATCTCTTTCTCTCTTATTTGATTCCGTACGTATAAACGTAACGATGTCCCTAACTTCTCTCTATGCTATACACGAAGCTAACGACCAGCTTCTCTCTTTTTCTCTCTCTGTCTCTCTTTCGTTTTTGTTCATATGTACATGCATACATACATGTAACGAGAGGAGTGAGATCAAAAATTATAGTCAGCAATGCAAGAGAGGGAAAAAGAGAACAAGAGAGGTATGCAAAGAGTGAGAGAGAGAGAGACGGAGATGGATACATGTAGGAGGTGAAAAAAAGGAATAAAAAAAAAAAGAAAAACTATATATACTATACTAGAGGGCCGTCGAAGGAAGGGGCCTGGCCGATTCTCCAACAAACGATGTCCGACTTGCTCGACGTTAGTTGTTGTTTAATGTAGTATGTGTGTGACAACGGGATTGACAGCATGGATTCGACGTCCGACCTAGGAGGAGGTTGGTCTCAAATCTTCGATTTGAAAAAAACAAAAAAAAAAACTGAAAAAACAAAATTAAAATAGAACCATTAAGTAATATTTCTTTTTGCTTTGCTTATTTTTCTTGATTTGCAATCTCTATTCTATTATGGATTTGTACTAAATTTTACTTTTTTATAATTGGCATGATACGTACACGCTAAAATTGTCGTACCGTACACGTGTACATATGGAATGATAGACGATTTGGTTTATCAGCGATTCTTTTGCAAACTTTTTGTTACGAGTATTAAAAAATAACGAGCTTTTCGGAGCTTTTTTTCTTTTTTACTAAAGCTTTAGCACGTAATCTGTCTGCTTATACCTACGATTCTCTTTTTCTCTTAGTCTCATCCGCTTTTTAACTAATTTCTTCCATTTCTGTCATTGTTTTACCTTGATAAAAATTTTTATTTTGTGAATTTGCAATACTAAAGTGAGCCCAAAACAAAAAAGTAGATATGATCTTTACAAACGTCTGTAAAGTTAGTTTGAGAGTTCATTAATGTATTGTTAATTCACAAGCTGACAATCGCAGGTAATAATAGAATAGATAAAACGACATGTCGGGACAAATTTTCCGCGATGAAATTCACAGTGCCAAAGAAGAAATAGCGAAAAAATATATTAGTAATATTGTGAATCCTTAGTGTTGAATTATTTTGAAAAGTGTAAATATCAAATGTGTGGAGATAACTTTGACTAATTAATCGGCATCTTTATATTGTTATTTTTTTACACGAAATGGACATAATATTTGTGGACTGTTTATTTAAACAAATAAACAAAAAAAAAGTTTATTTGTTATGGAAATTGATAAAGAAGATTGAAAAATGTGGATGGCCTTTTTATTATTATTATTTTTTTTTTGAAAAGTGATTATTCTGTTCAGAAAATTTTCTTCAACTGTATATCGTTGAGCAATGGAGTGCAGTTACGTATATATCGTCTGAATAGAGACGAGCAAGTTGATCTGACAAAACGTAATTTAAAGCGGACGAAATGGCTTTTGTTAAACGCACAATACATGTTTTTTATAGGAATGAACTATTTCTTTCGGGAGAAAATTTTTTTTACAAATGTCATTTTGATGTTTCAACTGTTAATTAAATTTTGTTTATCACTTTTTATGAAATAATTTCAAAGCTTTTTTTTCAATGTGAAAACAAAAAAGATAATTTAGTAATTTAATAGAATTGAAAAATTTTTATGTGAATTTTATTATTTTTCTTTTTTTTTCTTAATATGGAAAGTGTTTTAACTTCTCTTTTCAAAAGTTATAATCTGCCATTGTTTTAAAATAAAAAATGAAAATAAATCATTATTCCTTATTTGAAAATATTGAAACATATTTTTCGAAATGATTTTATTCAACGCATCAGAAGTTTTTAAAAATAATTTTCAACTTAATACATGATATTATTTTATTCTTTTTTGAAGTATAAAGTGTTATATACCAAATGATCTTCTGCTCATATTTTCAAACAATGGAATCCATATTTTTCAATTGTACCAGTCATAGTGTCATCCTAGTATCTTCAATCAATTCAATATAAAATATTTATTATTCAATTTATCAAAGAAAATTAAATAATTTCTATTAAGTAAGATCATAATGTTGTTAAGTATCATTAAGCCATAGTGTTATCATCAAGTAAAAGTGCCATTTCTAATAACAAGTCGAGTAACTTATTCAGCTATGACTTTAGAATATTTCGTTCTTCTGTAACACAGACCATAAAGCTCAAAGAATTTTTATTTCTCATTGGGCCATTAAATCTGCTTTCGTAAAATTTTTATTTATAAAATAATAATTCAATTGAGACGAAGAAAAGAAGAAATATAAATTTAAAATAAATTCTTTAAAAATAAATACGGGCATCTAGAAGTTCTTGTCTGATTTTTAACGATGTCTTTTCACGCGATCCCTAATCTAGACATTTTGAAGTAACACACAAACTTTTAAAGGTTAATTTGCTCAATCAGAAGAAATAAGGTTAGCTCAGTTTAACTCACATAGCATGCGCATACTGACATTTATTCACTAATACAATTACAAGATAAAATCGACGCTGCTCCGCGAAAAATTGACGCTGCTTAACAAACTTGTAATTTTGCGGAAATTTACAAAGGGACACTTGCTGCTGCAGAATTTATGTCAACTAGATTTTAACGAAAATATGCTCCATCATTACACTCATGACTTGCTTCAATTATTTTTCTAATTTAATGGCAAATATTTTTTTGTTACAAAAATTTCTTCAAAAACCTTTCCAATGTAATTTTCATCTCGAAAAGCTTTCTCCTCACATGAATTGCTAAACAAAGCACGTCGCATTAAATTTTTGGATCGCATGTCATTGCCTAATTGTGAAGTATAAAAATAACAATGAACCACGTCTTATTTAGTTTTTCATAAACAAAATACATTGAATAAACAAAAACTAACAATTTCAAAATAACAATAGAGTAAGTGCACTAGTGAATGTACACGTAGTCTGGTGAATGAGCAAATAGATTATTACATTGTTCGGTCAATTTAACTCTATTATACGACATTATGTTTAAAAAAAAGATTTATTTTTCCATATTTTTTGTTATTTCAGTTTACATGCATTACTTTAAATTGTTTTAAAAAGAAATTTTAAATTGTTGCTAAATACCCTATAGAAAATAATAATGTGATAAATCTTGCATGAAAATTTTAAATAAGTGCGTCTGAAAGGTTTATTTGCTAAATTTTAGTTTTAGAAAAATTTATATGTAAAAACATCCAATCATTTTTTTACTTAAAAAATATCATTTTATTTGTTATTATTTTGTCATTTATATTACAGAAAAAAATGTTCTAGTAAAAATCACAATAGTTTGAAGTAATCTTGTCACATACTGCTATTACATCCAAAAATCACCATAGCTTATATCCATAGTGAATTTTAATTTATGCCAAAATTTACAAGTAATACGCAAGTTTTTACTATATTTCTTGTAAATTTTACCGCTATCTATGGTAATTTTTGGCTACAATGGCAGTCTCTGACAATTTAACTTCAAGCTACTGTAATATTTACCAGAATATTTTTCTACGTGCAAGAATATATCAATTATTACGTTACAAATTTAATAATAATTTATTACTATCAATTTTTTTACATGATTAGATACGTAAATAATTATGTAAATAATAATTATGAATATAAAAATATTTTGAAACATTACCTCGAATAGTTTTCCGAAGCTATACCATTTATGTTTATTTTAACTTGTATTCAAAAGCTCGCAGCAGAAGTTTCGAAGCGTATTCCAACTATTGAATTCACTTTTGTACGAGAGTATATTTATTATTTTTAAATTTATCAATTGAATATCAACTAATGCATTAAACTTGTGTGTATAGAAATTTACTAATTCTAGCCTCGATAAATTATTATTTATATTTTGAATTCGTGTTATTGTTTTCCTACGTTACAACGATCATTAGAACGCTACACGATTCGAGTGTAAATATCGAAACCAATTCACGTTCGTTTCATCTCTCCTTTTCATTAATATTGAAAAAAGTCGCCATGATAAAAGAAAAAAAAAAAACTCAAACGTAATTGGGATGGAATCAATTATTACCGCTAATTTCTAGTTAAAAAATCAGTATAATCGCCTCGTGCGTGAAATCAAATCGTTAAATCATTTCTTCCTTAATAATAAAATAAAAACAAAAATTTAATCAACGAATTATCGTTACATAAGATCTCCCATCCGATGAGATTTTGATAAAAGATTCGATTAGCCGTTTAAAACGCGCGAGATAAGATTCGACAATAATATCGTTAAACAATTTCAAGTAAAGTTCCATAATTGCGAGCTTATTAAAAACATTTGCTCGACCCATTTTTTCTTCTTCTTCTCTTTTTTTTCTTGCAAGCGCGCGAAGAAGAAACGATTCCCGTGAGAACAATCGATTATGAATGAATAATAAACGTTGCGCGGTTTATGGTTATCTGTTACGGCAACGCGCTCGGATTAGGAATTACGGTTTGACGAATATTTGAAGAAGTACGGCGGTGGTTATTTCGTTGATGATTAAAATGAAACTTTGAACTCTTGGCGATTAAATTATTAATTTTGAGATTTATTAATTTATTGTTTGATGAAACGTTCGGACGTTGGATAATAAATACTTGACAGTGAGATTATCAGAGCTTTTTTCCATGAAATCAATGTTTCAGCGAAACAAAATTATATTTATCGTATTTTTAATGGACATTTTAATGTTTTTGGGGTAAGTCATTTATATATGATTTATTATTTAAAGTACCTGTAAATATTGGCATGAAGTAATATTAAATAATTAAATGAAAATTAAAAATTCTCGATAATTTTGCATTAAAATTTTAAAAATCTCATATGAATAATTAAAATTAGATATGAATGTAATTAATTTTAAAAGTAACACGAATAGCACATTACAAACTAATTGCATATTTTATTCACTGTAGCTCGTCTCACTTCTGTAATAATAATATTTTCAAACTTTCGCGCAAAACTTATCTCGAAAACTTTTCCACGTAATTCTCCGGGAACTCCGGCGCGATTGTACGCGGGTGGCAATGCTCATAAACAGCGAAATAAATTTCGAATTGATGAAAAAGTTGTGTGCACTTGTTTATGTATATACATACGTACAAATGAAAGATACTGTGTGCAAAGTTAACTGCTCTCGAAGTTTTTCGTCGCTTTCAAATTTACGAGTATTGATTTACTCGAGTTTTATTATTATCTAAAGATTAATATCGAGAGAATATTATTAAATCGATTGTAACGTTTTAAACTTTTAAAATCTCGTTACTCTTTTCTTTCGTAAATATATTAGGGGTAATAAAAAAAATCTTTTTATGATTGATTATTGACTTAGCAAGGTTACAATTGATAATTTTTATTAAATTAAATCAAAACTGTACTTAAAACTAAATTAAAATTTTTAATTCATATTTATAAATTGACTAACATCTACAATTAAATAGTATCGTTGCAGCATTGATTTCCAATGAATATCCCGCAAATTAATTTCCTTCTAACAAGTCAGATAAGAAATTCAATCGGTAATAAAAAAGAGAAGAAGAAAAAAAATTCGTAAAAACACTTACCTGACAAATCGAATTTAAACGGTTTCACGAAAGCGAAAGCTCTTCAAGATCATCAGTCAATAGTACACGATAATTTTTTTTATTATTATTATTATCGCAGATCTATACCGCATCGTGTGTCTCGTGACCATTACTGATTAAAAAAAAAGAAGAGCTTTTATCGTTGTATAAAGATGAAAATTTTAAATTGGCGCCGATCGCGATTATGGCTTTGTAATCTATCGAATAACTATTTACATAGTTTTGATTTTTTTGAATACTGAATAAGACGCGCAGACGGACGTCCGGAATTTAAACTAGATTTTAGATTTTTTTTACTGTAGTTGATTATTATCAAGATCAAGAACTGATACGGTTAATTTTTTTTTTCAAATTCTGAGTGTATCGAACTTTTGATTGTTTTATTGGAATATAACTGTTTAATAAAGGAAACTGTTATTGATTAATAAAGTTTTCTTTATATTGATTGAGATCTTGAAAATATGTGTGATTTATAACAATAAATTTATAAAGTCTGAATTATACGTTACTTAACAATTTTTCATTGTAATGCCATTTCTCGAGTAATATCGTTTTATTAAAAATTTTCTATTTTATAAATAAACATTGCCCATTTAAAAAGAAGACCAAATCTTCAAATTATATTTTTCATATGATTCGGGCTTGAAAAGTCTAATATCGTTTAACAGCATGAGTCATAAAATTAATTCTCTTGTAGGGTTTATCATTTGGTATGTACAATGATTTAGCGTCAATAGATGATTTAATGATTAAATAAATAAGAATTATTTTAAAGAAGTTTCCTGCTTCCTTTAAAAATTCAAAATATGCGCGAATAAATAATTTATCATAATATCATAATATATAAAAAAAAAAGATGTTATAAAAAGCAAAGGTACCGTGTACACATTTTTATTTTTATTAGAAATTTAACCATGAATTCATGAAATATCTACTAGATATATGCATAATTATTTGTAATCTTTAATCGCATAATTTGTGATAAAAAAGAAATAACTAATTGAAACTTAAAACGCGATAAGAAAAATAATACACTCGGCTAGATAAACTCGAGTTAAAAACACAAATATTCCCACCTGATTTTCTAACGTCAAGTATATATCTAACATTTGTATCTAGATAATGCGCGCGTGGCGACGACAAAACGTCGTGACGTCAAGTAGAAAAAGAGAGAAAAAAATAAGGTAAAGACTCTGGTATATAGTATATTTCGACCCTCTTTTTAAAAAGAAGTAGGAAATTCGCACGGATGGTTGTTTAAGTACAAGTTGCCGGTTTTCTTCTTCGACAATTCGTAATTACCTATAGGTTAGAAGCGTTTCTCTCTCTCTCTCTCTATCGCGTTAATCCTCTATAATCGGCCTCAATTCCTTGACTACTTTACCCACGTTTTAAAGGCCGTTCGAAGCTTGAAATTCGACTTATCTTGCTTTTATTACAACTTTAAGGATTGATGTTTCTTATTTTTATTTAACTTTCGCTGTAAGTTTGTTATTAGTTAATTTGAGGATTTTGAGGATTTGATTTTCAAAATTTTGGATTTTCAATTATCTATAATTCATAACTACAATTCGATGATTGAGAGTTGTAAGTTCGTTAATTTGAAGATATTTTTGAATGTTTTCGCTCATTTATTAAGTTTATTATTATCCGTTTTTTTGGACTTTTTATAAATAAATCCTACATAGGATTATTTTTCAAAAAATCATTTCTTTACTATACTTATTACAGAAATTGAAAATAATTTTGAACTAGAAACTGAACATAATTAATCAAAATATTTCTAACAATAAATACAGTGGCTCAAAATTATTAATTATTTTAAATTGCATTAATATAAGTTTATTAAATAATAAAAGAAACTTTAATGTACTAAAAATTAAAGTAGTTAAAACTTTGGAATTATGTTTTTAAAATAAAATTTTTTAATTTTATTTACTGTGCTAACTTATTTGGTTTCTTATTTTATAAAATTTAGATTCAGTTCCTAAATAGCTTGAAAATTTATTTCCATTACTATCAATATTAAAGATTGATATTGATAATATTAACAATCAATTAGTAAAGATGCTTCAATGTATTTTAATGATTTTTAGATGAAAAATTTTATTAACTTTTATGCATTTTATTTACTATTTATTTAAAATGATTCTCCGATCAATATGTACCATGGTTATTTATGTATGAAAGAAGCACTGTTTCCAATCGACAGCATGAAATTCGCGTAGATATTAAAAAAATTTTTTTAGCATAGCCTCGCATCGCTCCGTGTTTCTCGAGTGCTCGTACGTTTGAACGATTACACGATATCTCAACTTCTCGTGCGTATAATCTCATGTGGCGGCTATACATGAGATCTACGTGTACGTAAAAGCTTACGCGAGTGAGCGAACGCTTGCGCGTGACGCCCATTGAGAATAAGAAGCAGAAGAAGAAGAAGAAGCTCTTTTTGCTCTTGTACGTCACTTAGTGAATAAAGTAGCCTAAGGATAACTAAGTATCAACTATAATTAACTAAAAAAAGGCAAAACGTATACCTTCAAGACGACGAATAAGCGGGTCAACCGTTGGCTCTTTTGTAATCGTGCAAGAATTGATGTATCGTGCATAATATCGTGCCACGGGCTCATATCCCTTATACATATGACAGATATATACGCAACGGACAGTTTTTCTTATAAGCATTATCGTGGCTATGAAAAAAAACTCTGAATATTCCTAAAAAAAAGTTTATTTTATCCTTATAGATATACGTGATGAGAAAATTTTTAGCACGTAATTTTGGGGACAGTTTGTTTTTACAATTTTTCACGTTGTTTAGAAAACATAAATTTTTAAAATTATTTTTTATATCTTAAATACTTGAAGACGTTTATATAACGTTATGTTATATCAAAATAATTTTCTATGTAATTTACTATACTGTTTGAAATTTGTTTCATTAAATAATTCAAATAAAATTTTTTTATTTATCAATTATTTAGATTATATAGAAAATTTAGTAATGAAAATTTCTTCTACTTAATCATAACGAAATTAAAAAAATTAAATAGTAGAAGAAAGTTCTCGGAATAATCGTAAAAAAGAATTGGAAAAAATCAGACGGTTGTTAATTGAATTCGAGAAAAGACACTAAGTAGTATGAGTAAGTAGTAAGAGCTGGCAGTATGAGACGCTTTCTTAACAATCGTACTAAGGAGTGCACAGAGTAAAGAAGCAGCTTATGATTTAAATGTTAGCGCCGGATTAAATCTTAAGTCGAGCGGTTACAGGTACGTCGTTAATATACATATGTTTAGCAAACGTATATAAGGTTTGAAAAGTTTTCTAACATAACCCTCGTATATCTTCTTCGTTTTCTTTTTTTCTGTCTTGTATGTATATATATACGGGGACTATATGTTTCGCTTGTGTAAGGTTATCACCTATGCGTCGTGTCTCTGATGTGACTTCCTATCCCGATTAAGCAGCCTAAAGAAGTTTAAATTGCTCTCATTCAAAGCTCCCAGAGTAGATGCCATTCATGCCTAATGTACGTCGTATATAAACCAGATATAACACGACTCAACGACTCAACGTACCGACATTGGACTTGATGTATATATTTTATATATCTACGTGTGTCTGTGTGCCTCTCCGTGTATACGTTTGTGTCTATGCACGAGCATGTGTATGCGCGAACGCACACAAACAAATATGTACACATATGTGCTCGTATGCTACTTGTATGCTTCTTCTTTTGCCATCTTCTAGATCTCGAAGAAAAAAATTAAATAACCTATCGAACTATCCATAAGTGCACGTGCACGCGTTTGCTAGAAAAACAATAACAAGTGTTTATCTCATTAAGGAAATATTTTCTAAATCAATTATTAAGAATTTTAATGTTTGCGGATTAAAAATATGATGATTTTATCGCAAACTTATACGTAAATAAGTTGTTAGATTTATTTATAAATTATCTTTTCTTGTATAATTTATAAGCAAGTAAATCTAATAATTATATCATGTCTGTCTGCACGAATCACTCTTGATCAAATTCTTCAAATACCAAAACTTGGTATTTTCTTCCAGCTTAAAAAATAAGTGCTCGTATTCTTACTAAAAAAGAGAGAAGAAACAACCGGAAATATTAATCCTCATTGTACATTAAACAATCATATTAAAAGCGTCTAAATTAATAATGAAAAAAAAAAGAATCGGTGTACGACGATTTGATTAAGATTTGTTTTCCCTGTGGGTACAAGCGTTATTTTGATCCCCGTGATATTTAGCCTCAATAATAAACAGTTAAATACTTTCACTTACGTAACTGAATTAATAAAAGAGGATGTTCTTCTGTCTACAGTGCATTGCACTATTGCTCTTTTCAATGTTTGGGTATATATAAGGTGTAGACCTTTATGTATATATATACATATACACACCAAACATTTTATCGTCAGTCTCGACTTTTATGTTGTTACTTACGTATGTAAGCTTGGAATGCCGATAATAGAATATATTTATTTGTTTAATATCAATTTTTTTTTATCATTTATGTGGATGTATATATCTTAAAGCTGTTAAAGGTATCAAGTTTGTCTGGTTATTTAACGACCAATGTCTGAAGTTTTCATTAAACGTCTAAGGTAGACGTCTTAATTTGGTTTAATGATAGATGAAATGCGATCGGTTTCTTGGTAGTTTATGCTAATTTAACATTCAATAGAATGTAACTATATCTTGAAGGTTGAACAAAGTTAGTGTCTTGTGTGTTTTTTCGAATATTTTTTTAACCCTTTCAGAACTGAATATTATTTTTACAAAATATTCTGATAACATTGTGAAATGGTTTGTCTTCAGTTTTAAATCAATTTTCATAATAAAATGATATTCTGTTCTTAAAGACTTCTTAAAAAAATTTTAAGCACAATTTACACAATTTAAAAACGAAAAAAAGAGAATTACCCATGTACATTGGTTCTGAAAGGGTTAAAATTATTTTTGGGTATTTTTCATTTTAGAGGAAAGAATTTTCTGAAATTCAAATATTATCAGTTAAAATCAATTTTATTTTTGTCCAAATTGAAATTCGAAAATACTCCATGATAACAATGTTTATCCTCGTCAACATCTCTAATTTCCTCATTCTCAAATTGTTCATTTGATGTATAGGGTTTGTCTGTGCATTACGCATAAATCGAACCAATGCATTCTGCTATAACGCGTGTCTAATTTATTACCAAATTGTATCCCCCATCTCCCCCTCATTGGGCTTTTCGGACTATAAAGGCATTCCGCATAATCTGCTATGATGTATATATCTCTTGTGAACGGAATATACACATATCTCTCTCTCTCTCTCTGTCCTCTGACCTGACTAATTTCTATCTTTACCTCATCTTCCTTTGTGTGTACTTTGAGCAAAATACCAAGAGAGCTATGTGCTTTCATTAACTCTTCATTTACCTTATACCAGACTTCTAGATAATTAGAGTGTAATATATTATCGTATGAATATAAGATCGGAGTATAACGTTTTTTAGTTTCTCTTTTATTTCTTGGCTTGTTTGAAGTATGTTAAGATTTAGTTTTTTGATGAGGAGCTTTCATTTATAATTTATGGTTAATCATATTTAAATTTAAACCCATTTCTAATTTAATTGACAATCGGGTGTGAATCACAGATGACTGGCTGTCTATACAAGAAGGTTAAAATTTAACGTTTTTTCTAGTCTAAAAATGAAGTTTAAAATCCATATTTTTTTCAAGTGAAGATAAAAATAAATGCACGCATGCGCAAATTTGCACACACGATCATAAACATTCATAGAAAATTCAAAATTTAAATACTTGACTGAGAAAATTTTGATCGATTTAATTTTCATATCTTTGAATACCAACAATGACAAATTTTGTTAAGATTCACATTACGACTCTAATGATTTTATAAAACTTGTCGTTGTTAATATTGAATATTATACCTTTTGAGTTGATTAAAAAATTGAATTACTGAAAAGCAAATATTGAAATTGGGGTTGCCTATAATATATGTATAAGCGATTCACTTGCAGATCGACCAACAATTTTTTATATTTTTTTAAGATTATGGAAATATGTTCGAAAGCTCGTTATTTATACTCATGACTTCAAATTTTTTTCATTCATTATTTTAATGTTGTGCGCGTTTAGTGTTTAAAATTTCATCAAAATTTTTTGTATAATTTTGATAATTTTTAGCTCCGCGGAGAAGAATTTTTCGCTATAAATTTAAGATAGAACTTATTTTTTGGAAGTTTTCTGAACTTTAAAAAGAAAAAGTTTCTAAGGTCATATAAACTTATCAGAACTAACGTATGTCCAATTCAAAATTTGAGAGTTCGATCACTTGAACCGGCAACGAAAAATTCACGAAGCTAGCTTTTATTGATGCAACAGTATCTGCATAGCCCCCAGAATGTTAATCGAGCCGTATTTCCTGCCGAAATAAAGATAGTAAATAAAAAATAGTAAAAATGACTATTTATCACTTATAATACAGGGTTCGATCATCCGTGAAAAGATGAAAATATTCATGGTGATAGCTTTTTTTTGGTTTAAAAGTATTTGCATAGCCTCCAGGATGAGAATCAAGATATATTTTTTGGTAAAAATAGAGAGATAATAAATAAATTGTATGAAAAACAGTTTTTTAATTATATGATCTGTATTTCATAAATAATAAAGCAAAAATTTTTTTATTATTTTTTGACATAATTTCTATCTATATTTTTTTCAAAAAGTTTAACTTTTTTGCCATTCTGAGAGCTGTAGATTTTTACTCTTGTCCTAAAAAAGTTACCTCTATGAATTTTTTGGTGTTTTAAATGGCCAAATTCTGAAATTTTAGAAAAATATAACTTGACTACCGTCATAGAAGCTATGTAAATATTTTTTTTAACCAAAAGAAGCTATTTCCTTGAATATTTTGGTATTACTTCGAACCCTTTGTTATAGGTGTTAATCATCTGAACTATTTTTAACTGGTATCTTTATTTTTAGAAAGAAATATAGCTCGATTGTCAAGCTGGGGGCTGTACAAGTACTTTTATACTAAAAAAAGATATCTCTATGAATTTTTTGCTGTTGGTTCGGCTGATCAAATTTTCAAACTTTTAAGATTTCAAGGTTTCGATTCAATTCAGTTTGGAATTATTTCAAGTTCGGATAATCTCCAAAAATGGGTTATATCTAAATCTATAGTAAAATGGGTTTACTTTATACTTTATTCAACTAAAAATCAGCGAAAATAGAAAAAAATTGCAAAAAAATGCTTAAATAATGATGGATTTTGATCATAAATAACATTGAAAGGTTAAAAAATATTTCAGGTTTAGAATAAGTAAAAAAAAAACGAGTCTACAAAGTTTACAAATCGAAATTATTTTAGTTTATTTAATATCGCTTTATTTCAGCTATCATTGCGATGCTGATTAGCGACGGAGGTATCTCAGTGTGTTTGTGTACAAAGCACATATAACGTACAGTGGTGCTTGTATAAATCAGCCCAGACCGGGATTCGAACTCGGGTCCTCGAGATTACGAATCCATCGCTCTACCGAATGAGCCACTGAATACCTGCGTACATGTATTTCTTATTTTGTGAATATGTATGCACACAAATAGTAAGTTTGGGGTTAATAAAAAATAATTTTTAAAGTTTAAAAAATTACAATTTGAAGTTTGGGATCTCTTATTAGTGTTCAATAATAAAAACATTTCCAATAAATTTAAATTTTAAAAACAACTAAATAAAAATTAAAGCAAAACATAACCGTTGTAAGTTTTAAGATAACAGTATATACATGTACGTATAACAGAGAGCGTCAGTTAAGAATAAGTATGAAGTGGACAAATAAGTGATCTTAATATAGCTAGGAAAAAGATTCATGTGCGCGATAAAGTCTAATATTGTCAAAATTTATAGCATCAAAAGCATTATTGTTACATAATTTTTTTTTAAATTTACTGTATCTTTATTGCCAATATTTTTCATTGTATACACTTAAATATAATTGATTTTAAGTAGCTCATTAACATCAAAGAATTAAGTGTGCGTTAAGTGGTACATATCAAATTTACAAATAATCCATTCAACTAATACTAATTACCTGATAAAATATTTGTTTTTAACATTATTTCAATAACATTAGTGAAAATTTCATTCATAAATTAACGATTTTTTTCAAAAATAAAATCATATGATTTACTCACTCAATTGAACGTGTCCATATTTGTTTTTTTTTTTAATTAAACACAATCCTATGAATACTAAATTTCACACTAGTTTGAAACATATACACTCATTTTAATTCGACTGCTCCCATTCAAATTCTGACCAGAGATGCATGCTACATACAGTAGTAATACAAAGCATAACGTGAATGGACAAATATAAAGCAGCTGACGTTTGCAAGTTTTACCTCGAAATATCAAATATTCGGAGTTCAATAGTAAAGATAACACGTTTGTTTACCTTTAAATATTAAAGTTGGTGAGATGCTTTATTCAAAATATGTATATTACATTTTGAATGAAATATCGCAAAATTAAACTGGATAATTTTACAGACTAGTGGCAATTTAATTATCTTGATTATAACAAACATTAAAAAATTTTATTTTTTTACAAAAGTATCATTTTTTTTTTAATTTTATGTAAATTTTATTAGAATTTTTGAATTTTTTGAATTAACAAAAACTAGTTTTCAAATTCAATATGCGCCAATGAGACGGAAAGCAATTAAACTTTTCATTTTTCATCTAGTCACCGCATTCATAAATAATATAAAAGAATCAATCATAATCTCTTTTTTCACCTGAAAAGCGTATAGAACTTTGTGGAAAGTTCAATCAAAAGTATACAGATAGAAAATTCAAGATAGAACGGTTGATTGAAAAACAAAATAATAAAAAAAAAAACAGAGAGGAGGATAAAAAAAAAGTTTCCGATAACACTGCAACGTGTACCTGTAGTATTGACTATTTAGATAGACAATATTTACTATAGAATGGATAAACTAAGCCTTATCGATTCTAGAACTTTGTTTTATACGTTAATGTCAGTAATAAATGTTGAAATAACATATGAGTGCATTTTTTTTTATTTTATTTTCATATTGCGCATTATATTTGTTATTATAAATGCGTAATATGTTATTATTGATAAATAACTAAACAAAAATAAAACTTTTAGTCATAAACATTATTTATTTTTTATTTTTTTTTTATTAAAGCAAGTTTTTTATTTAAGAAAAAAAATAAAAGCTTAGCTAAAAGCTTCCAAAATAATTACTAATACACTATAAAAAAAAAAAAAAAAATTAATGCTGATTGTGTATGATATAAGCTATTCATGCTTTTATCCTCTCTTGCTTTTTTTTCTTCATCTTCTTCTTAGTCAAGACGCGACGTATCGGAGTATGAAGGAGATGAAGAAGAAGTAGAAGAAGATGAGCTAGTCAGCTCTGGGTGCAAAATTGCTGCGTAACAAGTTGCTTCCTACTTTTCGCGAGAGTTTGCTTGTTTTTCCAACCAACTTTATTTCTTTCTCTCTTTCTTTCTCTCTCTCTCTTTAGCGTTCGCGTTATTGTATCTAATGGCACATCTTTCTCGTATGTCTAATAATGTACCTTACTATTTCGTTTATAATTTGAGCGTATGTATGGATTATGTGCGAGTAACAGAGAAATTATATAAAGCATCGTTAGTTGTTAAAAAGAGTATAGTTTTTCATTGTTAAACAACAAAATAACAATTTAAATATTAAGTATAATGGTAGATTTGGATGGGAATCAATTTGAATTTTTTCTATCGTTCGTTAAAAAAATATTTAAAATTTATTGCAATTAACGTTTTGTTCGTAATACAATTAAGTAATTTGTGATAAATCCAATGGTTGTATTTAAGACTAACTTAAGTTACAATAAAATATATACTAATTTTATTATGCCATTAAGAATTTATTTTATTAAATGCTTAAACGCTCAGTAAAACTGTTCTTTTTAACTTTATTGATGTTTCGCATATTTCATTTCGAATTAAAATTTCAATAAATTACAAATTATTACATCCTTATGAATTTTATTATTTTATATTTTAACATGGACGGTTATTTATTTATGCAGTACTATTCAGAATAAATTATCGTTACTAATATTTTTAACTCAATCCATTTAATTCAAAAGTTATTTAGTATGTATATAGTGAAGGTTGTTTACAATGCTAAAAGTATACATTTAAAATAAAATAAAAAAAAACGAAAAATTTCACGCCCCTTTTGCATAAAAAGAATTAAAATGCACCGAAAAATTAATCTTTCCGTGAAAACATATATAAATATAAAATCTTTTCGCTTGGACTTGTCGTTCTAAGCATTCCACATACGTACGCTGGAACATACGTATACGTGCGAATCATAAAAACTAACGTGTGTTAAAATTCAATATACAAACACACATAGATCTAACGTATATGCACACATAGCCATATACATGCATACACAAGTTTGGCCTCGGTCAGTAGTGGCTTTTCAATAAAACGTGAAAACGTTCCCATTTCTGGGAGTGGAGCATCCGATCCGCATGCCTTATGTCCGCTCAAATGAATATATACGTATATATCACTTTGCCCGATCGTCTGTGTACGTATATATATATATACGCGATAAAAATAATCCTAACATAAACAATTCTATGGGATACATTTTACTTGTTTACTTTCTTATGATCTACCTGGTTATGTGATTTTAGATGTTTTTTTTTATGTGTTTTTTTTTCCTTTGTTTTTAAATTTGTTCTTTTTTTTATTTTAAATTAGTCGCAATAGACAGGTATTCAAGGATATTTAGGGTCCGTTTGTAGGGCCCTAATTTATTGCACTAATTGACACACCTAACGAGGAATTATTGATTTTTCCTTTTCTCTTTATAATAAAGAATTGAGGTTATAATTGTTGGCTACATAACCTCTTTATTATTAATCAGACGAACAATTTATTTAATGGCTTATTATGCATTTGTACGAAACTTTGAATTTCATAAATGAACTTTTGATTAAATCAGTGAATTAATCCAATTTTACAATGAATTTATAAGAATTAAAGTTCAATATGTGCCTTCGATTGTAAGGATCAATTAAAATTCATTATAACCTCTTATCGTAGAAAGTTTAATCATTGTCGATTGTTAATACAGTGCATTTATGCAATTTAAATCATTTTTAATTTTTTAACTTTGCGTTATAATTCATTAATGAAAAAATGATTAACTGCTATTAGATAAGTATAGAATTTCGTAATATTAATTTCTTCTTTTTGTTTATAAATTCAATGTAGATGATTTAAACTTGAAATAATCATTTAAAGGTTATATGCACACACACAGATGTATACATGCGTGATAAACTATTTACATTTAATTTATAAGTAGAGAGAAAGGAAAATGAATCATGTGCGTATATGTGTATTTTACTAATCTGATTATCAATTTGAAATAACCATAACATATTTCCTGAAATCGCATTTAAAATTATGCACGCTGAGTTTTCTTATTACGCTTTGTTATGCACGTAACAGCGATTAATTGCCGATAGTAAAATTTAATGATTCAAAGCTAGTGATATTTTTAGATGGAACTTGATTAATAATCAATTTGTCACTGCTTATGCTCGAAACATTACGTTATTTATTGCGTGTTTTGGAGGGAATCATAATGAAATAAATATGATTTGCTAATTAAAATTTATTCCCAATTTTACGTATCGATTAAATTTAAAATAAAACCGAGCTTGTCGGATTCTTAGAAACGCTTTGAGCCAATATTTTATGAACCATTTATTATTAGCGGTCTCTTGATTGTCCTTTATTAAGTATGATGGAAATTAATTAATGGCAAGATTTGTAAAACTTACTTATTGTGTAATTTCTATATCATATAATTGAAATTACTTTTTACATTAACGAGAAAATCATGTATTATTCAATACAATGTGAAATTTCGGTACCTCGGCAAATGAATCTCAAACATCTTGAATTATTTCATTGACAGAAGTCTTATTTTCAAGCGTATTGTTCGAAAGTTTTCAAAGGTGCTTTCAATCTAGTCGAGTATTGTCTTACCAAACTTAGCAGATATCTACTTATGTATGCATAGAAATGCCATCGAAATCACTTTGCAAAACTTTTATCGTATAATTTTCTCATTTTCACCCAGTTTTTTAGGTTATCCAAACATTCTATTTTTCAAATTAACGGTTTATCGTTATTCCGCGAAATGTCATTAAAAGTAATAAATCTACGGTTTTTTTGTATTTTGTACTCTATGTACCAATGTTTTACCAAGAAATCGTTAAATTCATGAAAATCACTAGGGCAATAAAAAAAAAACAGGCAGCTTTGGATTTGGTATGCGGTCGCAATTGTCCTGGAGCCTCATGTCGATTGGCACGTTAATTGATCCGTGATTGGTCTCTAGTAGATGCGTTCCAGCACGTGCATATACTATGCCAACTACTCTCGGTGTGTTAGGCGTTTCTTTCTCTCTTTCTACCTTTAGTTGTTCTCTCTCTCTCTCTCTCTCTCAGTCTTTATTGATGGACACGTGAACTGACGGATTACTGCTGTACTAACGAACTTTAGATTTTCGGATTTAATGCTGATTTTTTTTATCCTATTTGAAATTCGATGGAAAAAATCGTTTTGATTTCAATTGTTACACTGTGGAAAATTTTTTGTAATTTTAACACATGAAAGGTGAAACAGAAATTATTTTAGTTAAAATTTACAAATAATTTTTTTTTAGATTTTAAAATATAAATTTCAACACAAAAATTTATGAATAATACACAATTTTGAATAATAAACTGTGTAATTCTAAGTTATGAATCAGTTTGAATAACAAAGTACACATTTTGTATGCAAATTTGACGAAAATTTTTGTTGTTTAAAAGTACACAAAAATTTTAGGTTGCAAAAAATTTTATGTTAATTTTCATTTGTGAAATTTCAACACAAAATTTTGTAGTTATGGGATTTTGTAAAAAGTGTTCAAAATCAATTGAAAAGTTGAATAAAATTTACTATTAATATTTTAATTCTTAAATTTGTTAATATTTAATTTCAATTATCCAATCATCATAATTAACATTATTCCAAAATATAATAATTAATGAATTTTGCAATGCATAATTATAAAAGCTTACATGGGTAAATTTATTTATCAAAAGTCTCTGTAAATTAAAAAGAAAAGAACTTCTAACAGATTACAAATGGAAATACAAGAATTGATATAACTTCCTTTTAATTTTCTTGTAAAACTCTAATCTACCCAAGTACCTCAAGCTCGTTGATCGAGCTTTAACGTGAGAATAATTACCAAGATCTGATCCTACTTTTTTAAGACTTTCCGTGATTCTTTCAAGAAACTTAAAAGGAAATGAGAGAGAAAAAAAAGACCAAGACAAAAGCCGTTAAAGAAAGATAATGAAAAGATTGAGAGCAAAAATTTCTTGCAAGAACTCGACTCGAGCAAACCAACTTAGTCATACTGGCTAACTAGCGCTTTTTTTCTCTTCTTATCCTTTGCTAAAGTATAAAACGTATACGTACATACAGTTATCATTTGTGTGATAAAACATAAGTAAAAAAAGATTGATCCATGATTACCGACGTATGTGGCTACCGTTTGTTTTATTGCGTCTAAAGTTTCTGGAGAGAACTGATCGCTATCGGTCGGATTAAATGGATTATTAATGTTACATGAAAAAAATTAAATTAAAAATCTTATGAAATAATGATTAATAAAGTTACGAAATAATAAGTTATTGCGTTATAAATAAAATTAGATTAAATTATCGAAAATCATATTTTTAAATTTGAAAATCAAAACATAAACTTTTAACGTGCATAGCTTGTTAAACTCTTCGATAATCGATTTAAGGCGACTTCGGAGGTTAAGCTAAATTTGCATTTTGTAGTTTACAAATCACGCTTTCAGTTTATAAAATTTTTTGGGTTTTTAAGTTTTTCACCATTCTATGAGCTTCAAAGAATGGTGGAAAATTAGAAGATCTGTAAAATCTCATGTATAGAAAACGTGATTTGTAAACTAAAAAGTGAAACCTAACCTAAACTCCGAGGTCGCCTTAACGCTTGATAAAAGAAAAAGTAAAGAGTTATAAATAAGTTTGAAACTTTAAAACTATTCCGTTGTAATATAAATAAAGCTATATATATCACAATGAATTTTCCCCTTTCTACAAATACACGTGGGAAATAAGATATGAAGCAATCGTTTTAACGATAAGCATCTATCATCCAGACTTTAAAACTTTTATGATTGATTGACGAAAGCAAGCTGTAGTATACATGACTTTAAGCACGTTTTTTTTAATCATATTTGTTGATTTTTGAAAAAAAATGTTGTTTTTTTTTTCAGGTTTTAATTGTACTCAGCCGGCAATCGAGGACTTTCCACATGACATCTTCGACGAGCAGCAGCGAAAAAACGGCGCCGTTATTGTACACGTCATCGTATCTCTTTACCTCTTCATTGCCTTAGCAGTAGTATGCGACAAATTTTTCGTACCTGCCGTAGAAAAAATATGCCACGGTAAGATATATTGAACATTTTAATTAAATTTTATTTTTTTTTAATCATGAATATTTTTTTTTTTATTGTTTTGCATTAAACAATATAATAATAAACAAAAAAATCTATCATACAACCAATTCAATAAATTTTCAAACTTAAAATAATTAATTTTTTTTATTTAATTTAACGTCGCTGTATTTATACCATAATTGCGATGCTAATTAGCGACGGAGATGGTCAGTGTGTTTGTTAACAAAGCACATGTAACGTACAGTGGTGCTTAGATAAATCGGCTGCGACTGGTATTCGAACTCGGAACCCCGAAATTATTAATCCATCGCTCTACCGACTGAGCCACTGACGAGCTCTGTGGTTAATTTTGTATTAAATTCACACCCCTGTGACTTTAACTCTTTCTTATATTTGAAAATCTATTATAATTGTTATTCTTTTGATTAAACTATGAAGTAATTTATTAGTGAATCATTCAAGTTTCATATAAATATTAGTAATGTTATTTTATATTATTAATTGAATTATTGGATATAATGAATATGCACATTATAGCTAAAGCTGATAAAAATAGACTTATTATTTTTCTGTGACTTATTATTGTGTCATTTATCTCAACAATATTATTAAGATTGTTGGAATATTTCAAATTTTTCCCACATGACATTTCGGCATAAGTGTTTAGTTTACTGCAATGAGGAAAATTTCGTGGTAAATACCCAACGAAAACAAAATAAATGCAATTAATAAGTAGAAATTTTTATTTTTACTTATCACTTATTTATTTTGTAAACAAGACACGTGTTGAGCGAAATGATAAACCATATTTTTTCTTCATTCGAAGTTTATTTTCAAATTAAATCATTGGATAAATATTTTAGTTGAATACTTCTTTGAGAGATAAATTAAGCTTAATTTGATTTTTCAGTTATTTAATGGATTAAAAATTGCGAAATATTTCCTAGTAACGTAAATATTTAAGCTGACATGTATGGGTAAAACTGATAAAAATTTAATTAAATCCTAAATCAATTTTTCGATTTTAATCAATTATTTTCAACTTGATACAAGTTCAACATTAAATTAGATAATGTCACAAACTACATCGCAGATTTCCTATACCAAAATCAGATTTAATTGAGAAAAAGTAAGAGACAAATGAAGTACAACTTCAACCTCAAGATAAGCCTATTTTATCCTTGATCATACTACCTTGAAAATAATCATTAGATAAAACTGATTATTGATGACATGTTTATTAAAAATTTTTTTCAACTTACATTATTAAAATAAAAATTCTTTATTATTGTAAACGGGCGCATCTTGTATTTAAAATACAAATGTAATAGCGTGAGGTGAGAATCGCATCGAATGTGTAGTGAATAGTATGAGACTGATAATGTCATCAGCTGTCGTTTATCGATAAACATGAAGATTTCTACGCGTATCATTAGATTCAATGTTAAATCTTATCAAAATATATCAAATAGAACAAATTTTTTATCTCGTTTGATTAATTAAAACAAAATTCTTCTCTATAGATATGATCAATGAGATTTAGAAAAAAATATTTAAATAAGCGTGAATTAATATTAAATTTAATTGTTGTTTTTATTTATCGTTTTGTTTCTAAGCGCTGTCGATGTCGAAAGACGTTGCGGGCGCAACTTTCATGGCCGCAGCGACATCGGCGCCGGAGCTCTTTGTCAATGCAATCGGCACATTTATCACAGAGGGTGACATCGGCGTCGGCACTATTGTCGGATCAGCGGTATTTAACATCCTTGCTGTCCCAGCTTGCTGTGGGATTGGCGCAGGAATGGTAATTATAAACAATCTTTTTGTTTTTCATTTTTGTTTTAATAAAAAATTAAATATAGTTACGCACGGTAGTTATATTGTTTTTTTTTGTTCAGAATATGATTAAATGAGATTTTTTGAAAAATTTTTGTTAATAACTTTACCTTCTATCTTATCACTTGGATTTTCATAGTTATTTATGAAACACCCTGTATAATAAAAATTAACCCTATTTCTTTATAGAGAGAAATGCTCCTTTAACATTTAGATCAATTTGTACTTCAAATTTAAGTTTAAGTGCATTTTTGGAGTTATTTCATCAAATAAACAATTAAAAATAATTAAAAAATAGTTGGAACTACATTGGTTTAAATGAAAATTCTAAACTTGAAAAGGCCGTACTGCAATATAACATTTTTACTGTCCGCAAATCCTAAGCAATACTTTAGGTTTTATTGCATTTTACCAAAATTCATTTTGTTAAAAAAAATATATAATTTGTTTTAAACTAAAAGGTTTTTCTAATTTATTTTATACATAATATTTTTTAAATGTATGTTCCTAACAAATCTCACATTTCAGAATTGAATTGCTTGTTTTCTGAAAAATGTAAGTTCTAGTAGGGTAGAATTCAAAGTTACGTATTGCTTAGATTTAACAAACCTTGGAATTTTCGAAACGAGATTGAAAACTTTCATTCAAGTAAATGTAAAAATAAAAAGCTCCAACTATTTTTTAATTATCTCTTGCTCCTTTTTTAATCAAATAAATTGGAAAAAAGATTTTGCTCTTACTGAGAATACAAAAATCCAATAAAAAAGATTCATTCTTCTAAGAATTTGAATCCGTATTCTTTGTACAAAAAAGTTTATTTACAATATCATTAATACTGCGAATTTTATCATTTAATAATTAAAAACTAATTTAAAATGAAAATGTAATTAATTGTCTAGCAAGTAGTACCGCTGGACTGGTGGCCAGTAAGTAGAGACTGCCTAGCTTACGGCGTAACTGTGGCCATCTTAATTTGTATCATACACGACGAGAGGGTCGAGTGGTATGAGGCACTGTCTTTGGTTTTACTTTACATCGTTTACATAGCCGTCATGTATTACGACAAATCATTTCAGAGGTGCACGAGATTCCGCAGAAAGAATTCAACAGTACCACCCGAGGACTTAAACGCGAGGCCGTGTAAGTTATTTAAAATACATTTTTTTCCAATTAGAAGGATTAATCATTTAAGAAAATTTTGGAGTTTTCAAAATATTTAATTTTTGCAATTATTATTTGGAACTGGATTTCTGAGAAATCAATAAGTTTACACTGATTTTGCACTAATAATTATTTTGAAAAATTCAACAATTGTAACGTAAATTTATAAATTGATTCCAAACGAATATACCGAGGATCAAATAAAGCACGGGTTGTAAATTAAAAATGAAAAATGCATCAATAGTTTATTAACCATATCATTGTCTTCAATAACGATTTAATCTTTGACGATGTTATTGAAGAAAGTTCGTTTGAAATAAAAAAAAAAAAGATAAAAAAAAAAAGAATTAAATTCCGTTTCTCTTCTTCGGCTTGTAATGTTCATCATCGCGGTTTTTCTCTTTGTACTCCTCCGTGATAATTGATATAAAGTGAGCTTTGTACGTGATGGACCTTTCGGTATTTGATCTCGTGACCGCATCAACATCATTCGTTTGATTTTCACTCGTTTAATGATAGCTATTGTTTCTTTGTAATTTGCAACGGTTAAATTCTTTTCATCCTCTAAAGTGCTGATCATGAAAATTCTTGTAATTTATTAAAAAAAGAAAGTTTTTTATTATTCTATTATGAGATTGGAACGAAACTTGCATACTTAAATTTTTATCTTTAGATAAAGTCTTAACATTAATGTATTATTAAATAATGAAGTATCACATTTTACAAAAAGGCATCTACTTTCTCGAAGTCGAAAAATCTAATTTTGAAATAGTAAAAAAAGCCTCTGGCACTTTGTGCATTTAGCCGTAAAAAAAAAGAAGAAGAGAAAAGTCTTTATAACAAAGTTCTTCTATACCTATATCGATCAATAAAATCCTCGGGATATATAGGATGAAAAGAATGAAATATAAAAGAAGCTACGTGGGCATTTTGCTTTAATATTGATCCGCAGGTGACGCTGGAGAAATTCACTTATCAAGATCCGATAAATTGCAATCGCCCGCCGACCGTGTGGAGCAAATTGCAACTATCGACGTGCCTCTACAGAATGGCGGTACAAAGACGCAAGAGGAGAATCATGAGATTGGTAAATACATCAATTTTCGTATGAATTACTAATTTGTCAATATATTGATTTATTTATGATCCAATACCGATGTATTAAATCATTTGTAGTGTTGATCCTTTTAGAATAAATTCAAATTTCATTAGACCTTTTTCAATTCAGATAAATCATGAATTTTATGGAAATTTGAGGTTCCGATAGTTTGGCAAATTCAATTAGTCTTCAATGCTTTCTTACATGTTTTAGATAATTTTCATTACTTATAACGCAAGTCTGCTTTTTTTTTTTAAATTTACGTGTTTATTTGCAGAATACGAGTACCAGTTGTTTGTTTGGCCATCGAATTCGGGATGGTTGAGAAAAACTGCATGGATTGTTACTTGGCCAATTCATTTGATATTTATGTGCACCATTCCTGACTGCGACAGACCAAAATTCAAAAAGTGGTTCCCAGTTACATTTCTTATGTGCATTATTTGGATTGGCTCTTTAAGTTATGTTGTAGCTTGGATGATTACGATAATTGGTAAGTTTTATTATCGTTTATTTTCATTCTAATGCAAACGGCTCAATTGAATAATATTTTAACAAATTTTTAGTCTTAAAAATTTTTTGGATAAAATTAAAGTTTTAGGGGAAGAAAAAGATCCGAGTCCAAAAAAGAGCGCTGAAGCTCAAAATTGCGGAAAAGTATTATCGAAATTTAATTTTCTAAACGTGTTGGTCATTCATTGGCCCGGTTCCTGTCCTAGCTTTAATCACTTTTTCATTGACTCTAACGTGAACAGATACCACACCAATAATTTACCTAATTAAAACATCTAAAAAGGTCAAATACTTTCTGTATATCACCGGTTGCTCAGAAGATGTCCTTTAATTTTTTGTTGAAAAAAGTGTTATTTTGTTTCTAACCGAAAAAAATATACTTGAGTTACTTTTGAATTGTGTTCCAAAATAGTAATAGTACATTGAGCAACAAGAGTGCGAATTGGTGATTTCGGTGAAATAGACATATTTAACACTATACATTTTGCATTTATTTTACTCAAGAAATAGTGGCATTTTATCTCTTTAAAATAAATGGAGAAAAAAGTATAACTCTGCAGAAGTATACATTTTAAGTATCTAAAAACTTAATCCATCTACAGATAAATGACTCAGAGAAGAAAGAAAAATTATAGTTAATGTGACTAGGATTTGTATTACTTCATAATATTTTTTTCTTAATTTAATACTAATTACACTGATTAAAATTAGAATATGTGAAAAAATTAAGGGAAAGTAATTAAATTACCCATTTGGTTTAAAATGAAATAACACTTTTTTTCAACCAAAAATGAAAAAACATTTGATTACGGGAAATCGACGATTCGTGTCACTTTGTAGAAATAAAATATTACCGGATTTTTGTGAAATTTCATGTGTATATAGATTTCAAATCTCATAGTAAAACTGATTAAAATGTCAAAAGAACCAAATAAAAAAAATTAGCAACAAATAACTTTTCTTGTAAAGAAGTTATAACAAAATACTTAGCATATGTATGAATACATTCAATTGTTGTAAGCAAGTTTAAATTATAAGCAAATTTCTCGTATAATATTTATTTTGTAACTTATGACTGTTCAAAAATATTATTTTATTAAAGTAATAATGATATGAAAATATCAAGCGTTTTAATTTTAAACATTTAATAAATTCTTTTTAAAACTAAATCAAAACATTGATAGTATAATTTAATCATTTTATTTTCGTTTTATATTTATATATCTTTCTTAGTTTTTTTTTAACTTTTTTTTCTTCAACTTTTTTGTATATGTGGTTCTCCCCTAGAAATTTTCATAAATCTTTCTTATACAAAAACAAAAAAACTTTTCTGTTGTCAACTTTCTTTACTCGAAAGTTTCATCAAAAGTTTTCTCGGTATTTTCTTTTCGTGATCATTAAAAAGTGCTATTTAAATTCATATTAATTTATAATTTAATATAGCTAACTGTTTAAGATCTTACACTTTTTCTATGCTTGTTAGTTTCGTTATAATATTTAGAAACTTTAAATAAACTTTTATGAAAAAATTTACTAGGAAATTCTGAATTTTAATAAAAAAATTTTCCATTTTAAATTTTTTCTTGAAAAATGAAAATTAATTTTAAAAAAGTGTAAATTAAAAAAAAATGCTGCATTTTTACGAGTTTTTAAATTTATTTTATGAAAATTAATTTTACATCTCTTTGTCTAGTACTCCACATTTTGGAGCACCAATATTCTTATTGCATCCAAACCTTCGATGACATTATAAAAATTCTCAAAATTTAATTAATCCATCATGAATTAACACCATTTTTAAGGGGGTATATCTGTTCCAGAACCTAAAAATAAAAATACAATTTTATTTATTAATATTTGAATTGAATTTAAAATACTACCGTAAAGTAGATATACATACGTTCATTTTAAGTTTTTTTGTAGTTCTTTTACTCCAGTCATACTCCCGTGATCATTTGATGAGCCTTCATCATTCGAGGACTTATCGGGTGATCATAAGAGTATGACTGGAGTAAAAGTATAAGTAATAACTCCAAGAGAGCTTAAAATAAAGATATCTAATGTCTACTTTAAGGAACACGGAGAAAAAAGTAGAGTAAAAATTACCATCCTTATTGTAAAGCAACCACAGACTGTCATTTTGGCCAAAAATTACCATACTTTCTAATAAAATTTACTAGAAAATTTTTACAATATTTCTAGTAAATTTTATTATAAAGTATGGTAATTTTTGGCTACAATGACAGTCTGTGGTTGGTTTAAGATAAAGTCTGGTAATTTTTACAAAAAGTATTGTAACTTTTACTCTATTTTTTTTTCTCTATGTAGTATTTTAAATTCAAGTTAAATATTAATAAAAAAAATTGTATTTTTATTTTCAGGTTCTAATATTGATGTCCCCTTAAAAATATGTTATCTTTTAACTTTCTATCATTTGGATTACCTTATGTGTGTCGATATGAGATGATAATTCTGCTCTCTGAAACAATAAGAAGTTTTACTACTAAAGATAGTTTCACAACTCATTTTTTACTATAATTATAATAATATTAATAAAAATGTTGTATATTTCAGGGGATACATTAAACATACCAGATTCAGTAATGGGAATCACATTCCTCGCAGCAGGAACAAGCGTGCCTGAAGCCGTATCTAGTGTCATCGTTGCTAAGCAAGGTTTGATTAAACAAAATTTAAAAAAAAAATATTCAATTTCAAACTCATCATTGAATTTTCTATTAAAATTGATGTTAAATTATTTACAGGTCATGGTTCGATGGGTATTAGTAATTCAATCGGCTCGAACACGTTCGATATCCTTTTGTGTCTGGGTTTACCATGGTTAATAAAATCCTCATTTGCGCCGACGCTTAAGGGTCAACATTTTATCAGTATAAATTCAGGTGGTCTTGAATACAGTGCGATATCATTATTATCGACACTATTACTACTTTATGTAGCCTTTGCTGCGAATCGCTTTCAGCTTGACCGCAGGGTTGGACGTGCATGTCTTTGCATGTACGCCGTATTTCTCATACTCGCTACTCTCATCGAACTCAACGTATTCTTCATGGTTAATTTACCAACTTGTGAACGATAGGCGGAACTTCACGATTATCATGAAGACCAAATGAATAATTAAATATAATTAATATTAAATTTAACTAAAGAAAAAAAAAAGCAAAATAAAAGCCAAAGCCCTTAAGCGAGCTGATCGTATATGTGGCTACTTCAAAAAACAACTTGTTTCCAGGGCAATGATGATGATTACTCTGCAATAAGAGTGCGTTGCTAAAAAAAAATTTTCCTTTTTTTTAAATCTATCTTAAAAAAGAAGATAGCAACAAAATAACTTCCTCATTTAACGTGGCGATGAATCTCTTCCGTTTTAACAAAATGCACTATCTAATCTAATATAAATAGTTAAAATATCTACTCCTACTAGTGGCGTAACTAGTTTAATAAAAATTAATCTTTTTTCATAAATTGGGTTAGTATTTAAAAGAAGTATTTTTTTTATATTTAAAATTAATTAATAAACTTAGCTATTGAAGATTATAGTTTATAGTTTCCTTTTCTTGATTACAATACGGTATCGGTAATATCAGAATACCAAGTGCATTTTATCTATAAATTCATAAAACAATCATTCAAAGTATAACTGAAAAAATATCTAATATTACAATAATTTTGAAATTCAACATTAAAAAAAAAAGATAATAATTTTAATTGTACTACTATTAATAGTTTGGCAAGGCAACGTTCAATATTTGCCGGGACTATAAATATATATATGTTCACAGTGCTGAATTGACCAATATATTTTTATTACTTTCTGTTTGATAAAATGAATAAAAAGGACGAAGAATGAGCGAGGGCGACAGTATATATATAAATATAAATGTATGTGTGTTAAATTTAGTGTTTGCACGCGTGAAAGGAATAATATGAAAAATGTTTATCGATATTTCCTATCGAGGCAAGAGCTTAACAAAAAAAAAAAAGATAAATAAAAAAAAATAATGGAAAATGTTAATATCATGAGAGGAATGGTTCTATTAAGATGATTTCAAATTCATTATTGTTTACTAATAGTATTAAAAAGTAATTTTACTTTTAAAGTTAATAATTCTATAGTAAAAAATTGAGAAATTACATTTTTCGTATTTACATTTTGTGTTGCAGTAAAGCAGATTTTTGTAGTAAATAATCGATTTTCGAGTCATTTTAATAGAAGCACACATCGTTAATTACTTGATAATAAAATAAATTATTTTAATTATAATAACTTTATATTTTTAAGTCTTTGTACCATTTAATTTTATTAATAAAATAAAATATTATATACTAAAATATTTAATTGCAAAAAAAGAGTAATTAACGATGTTCAATATTCATAACTTTTATTTATTACCGATTAAGGAATATAATGTGTAATGTAACGACAATCTGATGAATCTCATTAACAAAGTTCTTGCGCTTTAACTTTTATACATTGCAAGAGTAGGTATGTATTTTTTTCCTCCGTTTAAATGATTTAAAAAAAAAAGCAACGGTTATGTTAAGTTTATTAGTTTATACATTTTATTAATTTGTTAGCTGCACTCGAAAAACGCTTGTACATCAGATGTTACGACAAATATTGAGCGGCGACCTGTACGGTTGTATTCCTGAATTAGCTGCGCCAACGCTCCCTTGAGAGATACTAGCGCAGTGTTTCTCACACAGCATAAATAGTTCTAGTGAAAAATTCAATGTAAGGTTTCAGTTCAAATTTGCAGAAAAGTTCTCTGTAACCTTGCAAAAATATATCGTCGAAATATATTATTCAAACCTTGCAGAAACCTTACACCTAAATATTTTAAAGAAACCTTACAGAAACCTTTCACCTAAATATTTCAATGAAACTTTGTAGTAATCTTGTAGTGATATTTTGTTGAAAATTTTACGAAAAATTGCAGCAAAGTTTTCTACAACATTTTGTTGAAATATTTTCGCAAGGTTCTTGCAAGGTTTGGTTAAAATGTTTGGGAATAATATTTCTGATAAGGTTACTGTAATAAGTTGAAATTTAACTTCAAAAAATATTTTTTAATATATTTTGTCAAACTTATTTTTGTTATGGACAAAATACATTGTGGGTCCCTATTATGAAAGATTTCCGTAAGTTTTCAAACTTTTACCGAAATCTGGCAGGAACCTTACAGCAACCTTTCATGCAGCATGAGTTACGATTATTTTGAACGTTCCTTTTCCTGCTTATCTCTTGTAAGGCAATTTAAATTGAGCATAGTTTCTAAATTTTTTATAGAAAATTTTATGTAAAAATTAAATAGTTATAAAATTGAATCACCACACTATTACAATGTTTGTAAACATAATCTAAAAATTCTTTTGTTTTAATTATTATATGTATTGTATTAACGTAAAAGGTAGTTCGACATAAGAATCGTGGCAGAAGAGCCAATGTTTGCTCTATAAAAATTTGATGTGCCAGCGTTTTTTGGTGTAATGTTCATCCAACAGTTTCATTTTACTTGATAATCCTACCCTCCTATTACCTGTCCTTTTTACATTTTTATTCATATAAACGCGATATAGAACATTAAGATCTTCTAAATTATTTCTTTTTGCTGTGTTAATATCGTAAAAGTTGTTTGAAAAAATAAATAGAAAAAATAAAGAAACGAAAAACTTGATGCGGCAAGAAAAAAAATTGTAGTTGATCCTTATGTAAAAATGTGTTCATATATTCGCTTTTTGTGATTGGGCTTCGTGATACGATGTAAGCATCAACATTTTGTCATGACATTTTTAATTCAGAGAACCTACAAAAGCAAAAGAAAAAAAAAAGAAAAATCTATGAATCTCACGAGAATTTATTGTATTTAATAAAAAAAATCGAATCTCGCAGCTCCGTAGATTTTTAAATATAAAAAATCATCGAATGTTTTTTTTTTGTTTAGACAATTCAACTAGAGCAATGAAGAATCTCAAAACATGAAATAATAATAATAATAAAAACAATGTAATAACTTTGTACATGTCCAAAAAGAAAAAGTATGTAAAGTAAAGAGAGAAAAAAAAGAAAAACCATTGCAATTGAATTTTTATTTCGTATAAAAGATCATCATTCAATAAAAACAAACGTGACAAGAAACAATAAGATATGTGAATGTGGTATATATCTGGAGAAAAAAAAGGTATAGAATGAAGTTTTTTTTCCAAAAAAAAAAAGACATGAATCTTAGTGACACGTGTCGAATTCAATTTTCATCCCTACGAATAGGCAATAGCGATGTCTATATATATACCCGATCGGAAATGATAACAGGGCGCCGGCTTGGCCCCAACTAGTTGCCAAGAAAGCCTAACAGGGCCCTCTCTAGGCAAACTGTAGTGAAGGATGGCGCTGTGTAACGGGGTGCTAGCGAGGCCCCTGGAAGGCAACGTCTTCTCTGCAGTAAATCTATATCTATATATAGCATAAACTATACAAAGTTAAATTTTGGTAAGGAAAAAAGCAATGTATAGTTTGTGTTGACGCATGCGCATATCATCGTAAAAAGGCTGGGCCCTGCTTGCGCCGTGTGTTACCCCCGTTACAAAATCAGCGTGGGCCACGCCTGGCGGCCTATAGAGGGCCTTGTATGCCATCTTGGCTAGCCACGATATCTTTCCGATCGGGTAAAAGTTGCAATCGAACTTTTCACTGATGCATAAGGGAAAAAGAGAGAGAGAGAGAAACGCCCGAGAGATTCTCGGGGTGTTGGCCGAGAAAAAGTTTTTTGGGGACGTATACAACAACTACCACTTGCAATTTTCAATAGTGACGTAAGATAAAAGTACGGGTTAACATTTTATTCAAAAGCTTTGCGCATACGTACTTTTATCAGTTTGCGGTTTCGGAACCTTCAACCTTAAAATGTCGCAGTTTTATTTTAATTCATTCAAAAAATTTGTTTCTCATATATATTTTAATCATTTAAAAAATTTTTTTTAATTTTATTGAACGTCGCTGCATTTATGCTATCTTTGCGATGCTAATTAGCGACGGAGGTCGTCAGTGTGTTTGTGAAAAAAGCATATGTAACGTACAGTGATGCTACTATCAATCGGTCGCCGAGAGCAGGATTCGAACCCGGGTCCTCGAGATTATGAATCCATCGTTCTACCAAGTGAGCCACTGACGACCTCAACTGTATTTTAAAACATACATTATAATTATTATATATTCTTCAAGTGATGTTTAAATTTAGCTACACAAAATGAAAAAAAAGGAATCAGTTAATATGTTCTTTGAATAACTATATTACAAATTTTAAAAGTGAATTGTTTAATTTTTTAAATAATTTAAAATTTTATTGTTAAAAAATGTACATTTTATTACAACTTTTTCAATTATAAGATCTTTAAATATTAACTATATTGAAATACTAAATTTTTTATAAAGTCTTTATTAACTTTCATAAAGAAATCATTTGAAAAACTGTTTCCAAAACCTTTCAACTTTACTAAATTTTTATTACTTTAAAACGATGTACTTGATTTAGAAAAAAAAAGCATACTGCAACAGTCACATGCATAAGAGGCCTCTCCGTTTCTAAAAATCATTAGTAAAGCTCATTTGGACTTTTGAGTTGAACGTGTGAATCGTTTAAGAAGCGGAAGACGAGGAGGTGAAAAATTTTTGTTTTCTTTTAAATTAAAGTATTTTAGCTTGGCTCATATAGAAAAAAAAAATAAACTACTAAACGAGCGTTAGAAAATTTTTTATGCAGTAAGCTAAAAGCAGAAAATACTTCTGAACGAGTCCTTGATTATTTAAATGCCTACTTCTTTAATTATTTTTCATAAAAGAAGCGCAATTAAAGTTATTTCAAAACCTTTAGGTTCAAAGGGAAATAAAATTTATTTTTTACTTATAATATTTATAAATTTCTTTAAAATTTTAATGAATATAAAAAAAGCCTTTTAAAAGTTTTATTTAAGTAACAACATCACAAAAAAGTGGTGAAATTTCATTTCACTAATATGTGTGAGTAAAATATGAGAGAAAAATTTTAAAAAATTTGCACATTTAAATAAAATTTGTATTAAATCATTTTTATAATAAAAGCGTATCAAAAGACACTGCATTTAAAAAAAATAAATTTATTAAATAAATATAGTTTCGTGTATCAAATTCAAGCGAATTCAATTCAGAGCAAAATGTATACGCACACTCAAAAGCTTAAGGTATTGAACGTGTACTTTTTTTTTTATCAATATCTTTTCCTTTTTTGTTGAGATTAACGAAATAGCGATTCCCGGATTCTTTTGAAAAAAAGAGGGTTACAATTTTTTTCTCTCTCGCACTGTCAAAGTAAAATTGATACTCTTGTCGAGCTTGAGTCGTTTACGTGAATAACAAGAGGAGAAAAAGCCGACTATCAAACTTTCGTGTGTATAGTTGATTTAAAAACAAAAAATTGGTTACTTTTTTTTTATCTTGATATATTTTTATTTTATTTTTTATATGTTTATTAAAAGTGAAGCATACGATATTTTTTATTTTTTCATTTTATCGTTTTATCTCTGAATATAAAAATTTAACAACAAATCGTATACGAGCTATTAAAAATAATGAAATTCAATATTTTATTAATGCACGTGTTGTACAACATGGAAACTCTATCTTTGTGTTATTCATCGAAGAATTTAAATTTATCTTTCTACTAACTTTACTTTCGAATATGACTCAATTGATCAAATCAAGTGACTCATTACATATTCTTTAGCTCACGACTATCCAATTCTACTTTTCTTAACTTTGCTATTCTACAACGCTCCAAATGTTTTCTTAACGGCATTATTACATCAAACGCTTTAATTCAATTCTCTTCTTATTTTCATAAGAATTAAAACTTTGTCATGCAAGATCACAATTACATTTGATGAATAAGTTGTAGATTAAAATGGTCTTGTTTCTGACGAATTGAGATTATTAATTATGTAAAAATTATAGATTATTTGTATGTTAAGTAAATATTGTTAATTCAAATTATATGATTAACATTGTTCGAATATAAAATGTTTTTAATTTCAAATAGAAATATTATGTATTATTGAAAACTTATAATAATGTTGTAAAATCTAATATTACTAGTATATACGATATCACGTCAAATCGGTAATTTAATATTCAATATAATTAAATCAGCATTGTATTTTATACTCGTATTCTATTGTTTATAATAAATTTTCCAGAAGATCTTGCTCAAAAGCATTACCAAAATAAAAAACGAAAATATATAAATTTCTAAAAAAACTAAAATCCATATCTCATCGAAAATTTTCTTTTAATCCATTGTCTTGAAAGCTTTTTAAAAAATTCGTCGTTAAAACTTTCAATACTAAAAAATTCAATGCGCTTCTCGTTTTCAGTCCCCGCGTGGTATACACGTAAAAGAAAAGAAAGGAAAGAGAAAGTATAAGAAGAAGACAGAATCGTCGTTTATTTATTTTCTTGGCAGCCATACCAAGCGTTATTCGAAGCTTGCGCTTGCGAGTTATAATGCAGTAACGAAAAGAGAGACAGAGAGAGAAAAAAGAAGAATCGGTTATTGGGTCTGTAGGTCGGAGGATGAAAGGAAAGAGAAGAGAGAATTTTTCGTCGAAGGGGGCCACGGTAGTCGGAGTTTTTAGTTCTTGTTGGCAAGCATTTTGCCAATACTTTAAAATGTATCGGGCGTATTTTGACGTATTGTATGACAAGAGCCAAAACATTACTATCGTAACTTAATATATAGGTATTCGTTTCGAAGAATAATTTTTCTGACAATGTATTACATATTTATTCGTAAGATGATATTATTTTTAGCTTACTGAGCGAAAAAAATTTGTATTTAGTTAAAAAAAAGTAGCTTTCAAAATGACATCGTTAAACATATTTTGAGATGACAAGAATTCAAACATTATTATTAGGAAATGTTTGTATAAGAGAGGTCGTCAGTGGCTCAATCGGTAGAGCGGTTTACTCGCAACCCGAGGGTCTGAGTTCGACTCCCGCTCTCGGTTAATTTCTACAAGCACCACATGTTCACGTTACATGTGCTTTGTTGACAAACACGCGGAGAAGCCTCCGTCGCTAATTAGCATCGCGATGATAGCATAAATGCAGCGACGATAAAAATAAAAAAATTATTTCATACTTTATTAATGAATTGTTATGAACAATAAGTACTTTACTACTGGAAGAATCGATTTTATTTTTTGCTCAATAATTTTATTAAATCAAAAGAAACTTTTTTAAAATGTTCTAAAAAACTTATCAATATCTAAAATGGTAATTTTTAAATTAATCATTAAGTTTATTAGTTTTAGAAACATCTGATGTTATGTCATATATCAAAATCTTTTTAATTCTGTGTTTTCAATTTCAAATTTATATAAGGCACAGAAATAGGCTTAGACAAAAAAACTAGAATGTATATTATGCATTGTAGTAACCGCTGACATTTTTTGACTTTTTTTAATTAAATTTATTAATAAAATTTTTAATTAATTGAATTTAAAAAAAAGCATAATTGAACTTAGTTTTAGAAAATTTATATAAAATTTTTTAAAGATTTTTCTGAGTAAAAAGGTCAATAAAGTTTAATCACACTAATGATCAATTATTTATTAACAATAAAAATTAGTCAAAGAAAAGATAAGCTTTTTTATTTGTCATTAAATATTTTTCAAGTGCAAATATTACAAATAACCCTTTAAAATATTTTATAAAGTACACAATTAATAAAACAAATTCTAATAATTTCAAGCAAATTCAATGTCAATGTTTTGGCAGCGATTTGTTTTAATATTCTAGTAAATTATAATAAGATACTGACTGAACAAAAAAAATTTGCGCATTGTTCTGACCTTAATCAAAGACAATAAAAGATTATAAATGTCAAAATCAGCTTGTAAGAAAGTTTGACTTGAGAAATTATTGCCAGAAATAAATTTAGCAATACGTTTTATTTGATTTTTCAAAAGGATCATAAAGCCTCTACAAGTCATAATTTAGAGATTTGATTTATTCTTAACATTTTAGTATTCTTTTGTTGGATATTCATATAAATTTTATAAAAGTAAAATTACGTGTTGAAATTAAGTACAAAGATCTAGTAAACTGTAATTATCAAGTATTAAAAAAAAATCTAATTGTCGTCCGATGCAAATCGAACCCACACCACATATAAAAAAAACAATGAAAGACAATAATTACAACGTACCAAAGAACATTAAAAACTCGCATCGTCCCTTTGTTTCTCAATTAAAATGAAAAATAAAAGAGTAGTCGCAAAGATTAAAAAAGAAAACAATATGCATAGACGAGACAAAAGCGCATAATGAAAAAATAAAAAGCTCAGGTGCACCTGTCCGCATGAAAACCGGACCTCTTTTTTTTCTCTTCTCTTACTTACAAAACATTAAAACGTCTAGTATGAAAAAAAAAGAAGAAATATGCAAAAGTGCAAAAATATTGAATAACAATGCTTTAACGTACGGTCGAATAAGAAAGACATAAACAAGGGACAAAGAAGAAAAAAAGGTACTTTTTTGTCGAAAAAAAAGAAGAAAATAAAAAATTATGAATATACTTTTATAGTCATACCGTACACATGCACATATACGTATTATAAAAAGAATAAAAGAGGCACGCGTGGTCGGAAGATAACAAAAGTAAAGCGAAAGAATAAGAGAACGAGGATGCGAGAGGGAGAGAGAGAGAGAGCGACTTGGTTTTTGTAGTATATAAGTTTGGAGAAAACGAGGGAGGTTAAAAGAGAGAAAGAATTCCTGACCGAACGTCAGAGCGTAGAGATCTGCAATGCGGCGTTGCCGACAAGTCCGAAAAAGACTCTATACACTCTCGTGCTGTGTTACGAGAGCTTTAACAACTACTTTTTAATGCACGTTTGTGCTGCCGAGGTTTTTGGCTTCTTGACTTTTTTAATTTTTCATTATTGTTATGACAATTTAAAATTTAAGTTCAATTATATTCTGAATTTGTTTTATTTAACTGAAAATTTTCGTTAATATTTCATTGTTTTTAAACTGTATCAAATAAAACATACCCCAAACCCTAAAAATCCGTGGAAACGCTGAAATTTTAACGCGACCTCATAAAAAATTCGATTTAATTCATCTTAGGTTATTTAACAATTCCATATTGCGCGCAACAGACTTGCTTTTACGCAGATTATGAGCCGTAAAATATACAGCGAGAGTTTAGATTTTAAAATAATGAAACGCGAATTATTAAAAAGACAAATTAACACAATTGCCTGCACTTTTTAGTTTGTTTAAAATAAATTTGTTGATAGCTAAATTGAAATAAAAAAAATTGAATTAATTATAATAAAAAAGAAGCTATAAAAAGAAATAAAAATTAACTTAATAAAAGTAACTAAAAGACACAATTTATATAATTTAAATAAATAATTTTATTATTTTATTAGTTAATTAAAAAAAATGTATTTTTTCTACACAGCTATAATGAGATACAATATTAAATAATGAAATTTGATAATTAATTTTAGTACAGTAAAGAGAGCTTGAATCCTTAATTTATTTAAATTAACGAAAACTAACGAAGTTAATTATAATCATTAAAAATTCTAACGTTCATAATAATACCGATGTACAAAACAATGTGTCCTATAGGGATATTTATCATGTAAAAACGAAGAAATTCATTTTTGTTATTATGCTGCCGCTGGTAAGAAAAAGAGAAACGTATGATTGTTGGATTAACAAAAGACAAACGCCCTCGGGTGCAGGGTATTCAACTTGAAAAAAACTAAAAAGAAGAAGAGAAAAAGCTTCCGACCAAGTCGGTACATTCTGACGGTAAGAAATGCAAACATTTTTTTTTCTTCTAATTTTAAAAGAATACTTTGACCCCATTACCTCATTGGCAGGGGCTTTTAAAAAATTCATTTACAAACTTATTGAAGTTTTCGGTTAAAATTATTTCTAATTAATATATAATTTTTTTTACCTCTCTCTCTGTTTACATAATCAAAATGTCAATACGATCTTCTCGTTTAATTTTAATGTGCATAACGAATATGCAAAAGACTCGAGTTCCTCTCTCTCTTTATTTTACGAAATTAACAATATGAAATTTTGTTCTAGAAATAAAAAATAAAGAAAGAAAGAAATAATTTAAATAAAAATTTAAAAAATTTGCATCATTGTAGCTGACACCGAGTCGAAAAGAGACTCAATTTGCATTCTATAAAATAACATGCATAAATCCAATACAGTATGCACCCAACGCCTGTAAAACTAGGACAATGCGGTAAAACTACGCCCAACCCAAAATCCATTCCTTAAAAAAAAAAAGTTAAAAAAAAATGAAGGAATTCATCAAAATAGTAAAAAAAAGAACGAAACCCTTCTACTTACCATTAAAAACTTATTCATCAATAACTTTTAGCATCCCTGGCTCCCCCTTTAAATTACATTTGCTCACATAATTAACGCTGACCTGAATACCAGAGGCATGAAAACTAGAAAATTGAATTCATTCGGCGAGCGTCTAAGAATGCGATTAATTTAAAGATACTCTTCATACGTGCAATTTAAAAAAGCTAACAATTACAGAAACGCACGATAAAAAAGACGCTATAAATTCAAAAAAATTCACGCGTTTATAAAATATCATTGTGTTTGACGTACAATACATATACACGTACACGAGTAAAAAGCATAGGTCGCTGACGCCAAAAGTAAGTGCGAGTGCTTCTCTCCTCTGCGGCACGTGTGCTCTCGCATACGTGTACGCGAATTGTATTTTATAAAGGAAAGAGAAGAAGCGTTCTATTCTGCAAAGTTTGCCGTGTCACTGGGAAACTTGTGCCTTTAAATTTTAGATTTTTTGTATCGATCATGTTTAATGAAGCGCATAAACTTTATAGTACGGATAATTTATGGATTGTTAATAATAGAAACTTTGGGAAAATCGAGTGATATAATTTGTAAAGTGGATGTTACATAAGTAGCAATACTATTGATTTGGGGAGATTGAAAATTTTATTTTTCGAAACTTTATTTTTGAAATAATGTTAATTTAGGTAAAATGAACTTTTCGTAGTCGGGAAAGAGGTCAAACTTAAAGGAACGAAGGAAAAAATTGGTCTTCCAGATAGACAAGTCGTACAAGTCAGATTTTCCTTTTAATTTATAATTAAGTCCATCAAATAATTAGGATGGAATATTATAAAACTTATCAAATAAATTCTGTTGAAAAAATCGTTACTTTACACACTTTATCGAAAGTATAACCGAATTATTTTTATTCAAAGGCCAATATTTCTGCAATATATTTTAAAATTAACATCAATTAAGCTTTGCATACAGCACGAAAAATTTTAAATTATTTATAAAAATTTAAAATATCGCATTAATTTATTCAGGTGGATGTAACGCTCGATATTTCGAAAGATTGAATAATTGATGATCGTCTGCGTTATTTGCAGATGCGACGTTTGAAGAATTAAAAAAGCTGTTGAATAAACAAATGTGATGTTTATTTGTTTTCTAATCAATAGTATTATTCTAAAACGAGAAAAGTATTTTAGCATAAGATGCTTTATGAATCAGGCTTTTATTTTTATCATAAGTTACAATGGAAGAATTCAATTAAAATCTGTCGATCAAAGTACCTTTTGAGCTTTTTTATATCAACCACAAACTCAAATGATAAAATTCTTCCTTTGTATCCATCTGCAAAATGTCCATACACATCTACATAGTCCAGTCTTCATAAAATTTGTTCCTCTTTTTCGCGTATATCGATAAAAAATAAAGAAGCACGTTATAAACATAGACGTATCTACTGGCGCGTCATATAGTCAGTAGAGTGAGTCCAAGTGCGCTCAGACAGACGCATATACCTACATATATATTCCGGAAAGCTTGAAACCAATACGTTTCATGAAAAGCAAGAGAGCAGACTGTAGATGGGAGAGGAGAAGGGTTATGCAGGAGAGCAGACGGAAAATTAAGCTGCGGGTGTATTTTGAGGCCAGAGAGCAAATTTCAAAGAAACGAGTGGGTTATACGTTTTTAAGTTTTGAATGAGGGAAAGAGAATGAAAAATAGAGATTTTCTCTTTCACTTTTTAACGTTAAGAATAAAGAGCTAAAAAAATTATTTTTTTTTATCTTTTTTTCTATTATTTTATGATATTGAGATTTGGAGTTAGCCAATACAATCGATTTTTTAAAATTCAGAATCATCTTTATTAGTATTAGAAATTAATTAGCAAATTAAACGCAGAAATCATATTATAAAATCCATACCACCAATACCGCACATTTGACTAATTGCCATTTGTAATTTAACATTTATATTCGAACAATCAAATTTTCATCAAAGCGTATACACGTAATTTCCATTTTGCGCGTCAAAAATTACCCTTAAAATTTGTTTACACAAAAAAGTACTTTATTTAAAAGCTCGACAAAAATAAATAAAAAAAAAAACAAAATCGCAAAGTGACTTTGTTTAATTGAAAGCTCGAAATAAACGTTAAGTTTGAAACGTCTTTTTTTTTAAATTCAAAAAAAAGGGACTCCACACGTCTATATATAAACCAATCCAATTCTTTCTGTTTCTTTAGAGCAAAGGTGATGAGCATTTCATTTGAAAGGAGAGAAGCTTCTCTCTTTTCGTCATTGATATAGGGAAAAGCCTCTTCAATGAGATCAGCAGGGAAAAAAAAGCTGAAAGGAAAATAAAATGTATAGAGCTGACGAAGCAAAGAAATTAAATTAAAATCAGTATGAAATATATGATTTCGAGCACAATAACGTATCGATTGAAAGTGAGGAAAATATAAAGCTTATTTTTAATATAAATATGCTTTGAACAATAGATTAAATCGATAAAAATTAAACAAAACGTTTATCAGCTAAAGAAGAAAGAAAATTCTTCGCTGCTAAATAGAAAGGGAAGTTATTTTGGTATAAATAATCTAGAGCCTAAATAAGCAGCAAAAACACTTTGGCAATATAACTTTGACAACGCTGTTATATCTCCGAAAATCAAAAATTAATGGAGCAGAATGTACGTTTATACCACCAAGTAAAGAAAGTAAAGGAAGCTTAAGCTACGGCCGAGCAAAAAAAAAAAAAAAAAAAAAATATGAAAGAAAGCAAAGGAAAAGTATACAGTGGACGTTGAAAAAAAAAGGTAAGAGAGGCGAGTGTGTATAAGGGGAAAAGATAGAAAAAGAGGGAGGGGAGGGGATAGAAAGAAGAGTATAGAAAAATGGGCGAACTAATAGAGCATAAGCGTGAAAAAGAACGAGAAAGAAGGAGAGAGAGAGAGAGAATAAGGTTTCGCACGGGGTTAAAGCAGTAGTAGTAAGTAGGGGATAGAAAAAGAGGGATGAGTTTTAAAGAGCGAGAGGGATAGAAGTGCAGTAGTCGATCCATGCGCTGGATGCGACGGACGCGGCATGCGCCTTTGCCGCAGCAGCAGCAATGGCTCCCCCACTCTTGCGCGCACGCTATACACTATATACACACACTACCCCGCGGGTCACTCGCACTCGTTCTCTCCGTCTTTCTCTTTCTTTCTCCTAGGCTCTCTTGTTCACTCTCACTTTGTTCGATCCTCCTCGCGAGCGGAACCAAGGCTAGCTCTCTTTGGTTAGCTTTGCCTATATAACGTACAGCGAGTCTTCCGTGAGACAGTGCACGTTAGGTTAATCGGCTCGGTGCTGTTAAGCTTGAAAATTTCTATACTCGTTCGATCCATCATTGTTTATTCTTCGTTATTTTTTGTATAATAAAAGAGAATTATAACAAAAAGAAGATATCGTAGTGTTAAATACATCATCCGAGCCAATAAACAATCATTCCTATTTTGCTACGTAACACCAAAGTGTCGACCTTGAAAATCTTAATCCGGGTACTTAATTTTGCTTTTGGACTTTGTGAATTACCTTATAATCGAGCGATAAAAACGTAAAGCATTAACATTAATTTTGTACAAGTCAATGAAAAGCAAAAAAAAAAACAAAGATAAAGTAAACAGTAAAAAAAAATAAAAGAGTTTGGTGAAGTAGAGACCCCCCGAAGAGCATACATACAGGAAACACCTCGGAACCGGAAAACCCTCCAGGAAAGAAAAGAAAGAGAGAGAGAAGATAAAAGAGCTTTAAGAAGTGGAATAAGGATAAAATAATACACAGATACATATAGTGCCATATAGGTATATAGAAGAAGCAACCCCTTCTTCTACTCTTTGACTCTCCCACTTTGTTGCACTCTGTGCTGCAGTGACCTTCTCTCTTTCTCTGTTTATTCTCTATTTTTCTCTCTCTCTCTCTCTCCCCTACCTATACATCCTATTCGTTTCTCCGACATATACTCGTCGCCGTGTGTGCAGCCAGTAGGCACCAGCAGCACAGCAGCACACTCCAACGAGCGTGCGAACAATTTTACTCCCGTTTTTCAAGCAGACTGCAAGTCTCCCCTATATATATCTCTCTCTTTTTCGAGGCTTTAATTCATTCAAGAATATTTCTCCTTCAGATATTAATACACTGCTGCATTTTAGGATTGCTCCATATAGAAGCTTTAATTTAACTTTTTTTTTTCATAAATATACCTAATTCAGTGATATTGCCGATAAAAATCTTTTCCTCAATTTCTCCTTTAATGATAAAAAAATAAGTGATTATGTGTTACGACGGAGGAAGATTATTCGACTGTGCACTATAGCTTAGAGCGTGAAATAAAGGTCGCTGCCACTTGCAGGCTGTGTCGCACTGCAGTCTGACGTGTTTCAGTAGTATAGTGCACACGCTCATTGGGCTCTATAGTAATAGGAGAGCGAACGACCTCGTCGTCGTCGTCGTTGTCGTTGTCGTTTTATCGTTCCAATAATCATCGTCAGCATCGACATCAACATCATCATCATCATCATCATGCAGCAACAGCAGCAGCTGTTCAGTTGTTCTGCAGGTGAAAATAGAGGATCGTCGAGGTCGTCGTTGTCAAGGGAATCTCGAGTACATACAACGAGGATTCACAAGACGTACTGGTTGTGCTGTTAAATAATCATTATTATTATCATTACTATCGAATGACTTATCGTAGTCAGAATGTCGTTGATCGATGCTTGCGGTGTCGATTTTACAGCTATATCTAGATGATATATACATATAAATAAATATCAATTATCGCAGGAATAATAATTTTTGTTTTTTTTTTTTCAAAATTTTCTAGTGTTTAATGAAATGTTCAAAGTAATAGCATATCTATATGGTGTACCCAAGAGAAACAATATATAACGCTGTCAAGATAATGGTTAAAGTTTTATTAAGAAATCATGGATAAGAATCTGAGCCGTTTTATAGGATTGCCTGTTAATCGCTTGAAATTAGTTAGATGATATACCGAAGTGGGTCAGATATCCAATTATCAGGATAAAATTCGGATTTTCATTCGGAATTGAAAAAAAAAGAAGAAATTTCCCAAAAGATATAACTGCTGGACCACGGTTTGAATGATATTTTTCAAACAAAGTACCTGTTTTAACAGTTTTTACGATATTTCAAATTGATAATATGGTAAGAACCAGACCCGTGTGATAAAACGATCAACTCCGATTATCGTATCTTCCAAGTATCGCCGTTAATTTTCGGAGCGATATATGTATTAAAGCAAAAAGAAAATAAAGGTTCGATCGATGAATAACTTAAGAAGGCATTAAATAAAAGAAGACAGAAATCAAGAGCGAGGGGGGATTAAGCCTCTCATTTCGCATAATAATCAGTGCTCTAAAAAAAGTTAAGGATACACGTAGAAAAGCTGCCAGCATCATCTCTCTCTCTCTCTCTCAACTATCAAAAAGTTCTGTTTTCACAGCATTACCTGATTACATGAAAAAAAGTAGCCCTGATTATATATACATACATATATTGTGATACGCTTTTTTTTCAGGCATATCTGCTTAAAGTGATACGAGTCGATACTCTTCAGTATTGGGAGGAAGAAATATTACCTGATCATCAATTCGTTGAATAATTAATACTATAGTTTTAAGGTAACAATCGATAATGATAACCAGATCATTGTCTCATGGTGATTCTACGCGCAAGTTGAAAAATTTAGTTTGATTTTTATTTTTAAATACATTCAGTGCTTCAATACCCAATGTGCTAATGATATTTTAGTTTCGTTCGGTTATTTATAATATGCATGGAGTTATCATTCTAATACGCATGTTTTCGTAAAACTGTGCGTCGATTAGTTTTTTCTCGAAAATAAACTTGATTTTTTTTCGTTCAATGTGGTTTTGACAAGTGTACAGCGAGGGTATCACTTCGGGCGAGTCACTTGTGCATTGTATATAAAAAAAAAAAAGTGAAGTGTATACGGATGTGCATAAGAGTCTTTTGATTATATAAAAAAAAAAAAAAAAATTGGCCCTTGATGTAAGTTGATTCTGAGTGAAAGTTAAGTGATTATTTTGAAAATAAGAGGAAGAAGAAGAAGAGAGAACGAGATTGATTGATAATGTAAATACGAAGCTGGATAACCATTGTGTTCTGCCATTAATATATTAGGTGCGTATAACTCATAGAAAATATGTTTATCTATAAACAAACACCTTTTGTTTATCAACCGTATCGATTTTGTTTGAAAATAGCTCCGACAGTGCCAAATTTAATGCTCTAAATGGAAAAAATTACTTAACGTGAATATCAAAGCCGAGCCATTAATGTAGTCTGAAAATAAATATTTTATTAGCAATTAACACTTGAGAATCATCGAAGATTTAAACTTATTGATCGAAGCTTCATTTTAATTGGACGAATTTTTATTTTATTTGCTTTTTATAGTAATAAGACTCAACGGTTAACTTGTTTAAGGGCTATTTCAATAATATCAACTGAAAAATTCATTAATAACTTTAATATAATTATAAAACTTTACAAAAATATCTTGTAAAAGTTCCTTATTTCATAAATTTTTTATTGCACTACTTTATTAACTCGAGTATTAAAAAAAATGCACTCAATGTTGTTCGGATGATTATTAAAACTGTCAAAGCAATTATAAAAATTGAGAAAACATAATTAACAAAGGACTTTGTTTCCAACAGTTTCTTTGAAAAAAGAAAAAGTAAAAACAGACGAAGGACGAAGGATTTATTTGTAACATCAAAGGCTGTTCGATTCTCCCTGTGTGCACTTTCGTCTCTTCTGCCTGCTGAACGGTGCCTAATGTATCCCTTCTAACTTAAAAAAAAGCTAAAGAAGCAAGCCTCTTTAAACAAAGAAATAATAAAAAAAGAAGAAGAAGAAGAAAACAAAGCCATAAAAGAAATAACCATCGCTAATAATAACAAAACCTAAACAAAACAGAAGAAAAAAAAAGCAAGTACAAGTAATAAGAACCAAAAAAAAAGCAAAATAAATAATAATAAAAAGTAATAAGAAGATATAAAGAAATAAAAAAAAAGAAGAAGAAGAAGAATATAGAAGAAAAAAAGAAGAAGAAGAAGAAGAAGAAAACGAGTGCCTAACAATGTCACGCGCAACAAATCCGAGGAAGAAAGCAAAAGCTCCTCCTCGGAGCTTTGGTGCATGGTTAAGTTTAACCTATCGCGTAGCAACATTGTCAACGAGTTGTCACAGAGAAAGAAGAAGACAAGGAGTTGGCGAGTGATATAAAAGTAGTCGGTGACTACAGCCGACGACGACGAAACCCAACTTCTTCATCTTCCTCTCGTATAACAAGAGGAACAACTAGACGAAATAATAATAATAATAATAATAATAATAATAAAAAAGGTAACAATAATAATAATAAAAGAAGAAAAACAAAGAAGTAGAAGAAGAAGAAGATAAAAAAAGAAGAAATAAAGGAGAAAAAAAAAAATAATAAAGCCGAGATGTCATTAATGCTATGTAATCTTGGTCATGCCGGGGGTGGACCGCCGCCTGGTGCTCGAGAGAGCAGTAGCAACGATAGCAATACCAATGCTGATAATCTTCGGGCCGGTTCAAGCAGAGGCGGAGGCTCGTCTCGTGATCAGCGTGAGCGTGAACGGGAACGTGAACGCGAGCGCGAGAGGGAACGTGAGCGTGAAAGGGAGCGGGAGAGAGAACGTGAACGTGAACGACGAGCAGCATTGGCACTACCAGCTACGACGCAAAGTAGCATGGACGATGATGACTATGCACTGCCTACAATTTATCGGTAAGCATAATATTCTCTCGAGAGAGAGTGAGAGATTAAAACTATATATGCATAAGCTTAGATAGTCTGGTATTGTTGTTTTGTGCCTGGCTGATTCTTTTGTTTTTACCTATACGCTAGTGAGAATACGAATGTAGTATGCAGCTTCAATTAGTGCCCATTGTTTTTCGAGATACGGCTGGTAATTTTATTTCAGGATTTATTTGAGCAATAGAAATTACATTGTACTTTCAAGCATATTTATTAAATATATAATAATCTTTGCTAAATCAACATCATAAGATTTATATTTTTTTTTTTAATAGAAATTTCAATAATTATTTAATTCACAACAATGATATTAATTTTTAATTTTGAAATATTATTCAATGAAATAATGGATGATAAAAGAACTTAAACCCTTTAAGATAGTTACATCGTAACTGCGCTAGTCAAACCGTCTTTATTATAGTTTATGTGCTGATACATATACATTTAACCTATATTACACTATAGCAAAAACATTAGATTTTTTAATTAATTTATTTTTTTTCATATACGTAGAAATACCCGATAGATAATTAAAAAATCAATACATATTTATTAGATCATTTTTTCTTATAAAACAATAATACACGAATAGAATATTTTATCATCAATTATTTAGAAAAACATTAATGTTTGAAAAAATTCAATTCTCCATAAGGCACTATATATGCTATTATCTTTTTTCACAAGTTCTATTGACTTCTTAAAATTAAAGTGAGTCATTATGATATATTTATCCAACCCTGTTTTAACTATCAATAATTCTTACCATCAATTTCTCTTTACGATACAATTCCCTTAACTACCATGACGATGACTTTTATATAGTAACTCGATATAAAAATCTTTGTCACGAAAGTTAAGGGAGTCACGGCAGCTAAGAGCTTAAAAAAAGGATCGAAAAATATTATGAAATTAATGCTGTTCAACATATTTTAGTACAATATATAATTTTGATGATTTTTGACAATTAATACATTTTATTAAATTTCTCTAAAAATTATCTAATTTTTTAGAAACTTATTTATCAAATTATTCTCCACATTATCACTTATTAGAAACAATATAATTTGGTAAGTTGAATTAGCAAAAGATATGTAAAATCAAGCCATGTTAAGTAAAACAATAAAATACAGGAAATAATGCTCATACCACCAATTTGTAATTTTTCGGGAAAATCACCAAATATTCCAACTATTTTATTTTCTCTCGACAAATGTGCATGAAAAAAGAAAATAATCATGTGAACGTATTGCGTTTAAGTCTATAATAGCAAGATCTTAAAAAACACAATTGTTTTGGTACTCGAAAGAAAATAGCTGGTCGTTATAGGTCATTTTAACTTCTCACATATTGCACTATTTACAGGCGCATAAAAGCGCAAAATTTATAGCGCTATTCTTACATTTATAGTAGTTAAAGTCAAATGCAAATAAACCTATAAATTTAAGCAGTCGAGTGTCTGTATATTATCAAAATCAAACTTTGCAGGGTAAATATTTAATGTTTACTATGAACGTATGCTCTTATATATAAGGAAAATTTTAAGATTTTCAAAAAATCAATATTTTAACGTGTTAATACTTATGTCAAGGGGATGTAAAATACCGACATTGCAGTTTTCCAAATTTTTTATTCTTAAATCAAAAGTTTTAAAAATATCTCTACATTATATTCTTCTACTTTAACTAATAAAAAGCATGACACAGAGATATTTCAAAAAGTTTTTGAATAAAACTTAAAAATTTGAGAAACTGCAATGTCGGTAACAATATCTATTACGTCACCTTAAAATTAATTAATACTGATTCATCAAATTTTTTGATAATTTAAAAATTTCTAATACCAAAAATTTCATCAAAAAGTGGTATCATTCTTACCCATCACATTCAGATTATATTATCAAAACAGAAAAATCTGAGCTTTCTTTTCTTTTTTTTAAGCCACATCTCATGTCTAAAAAAGAAATAGCTGCAGTGTCGTGGCTGGGAGTGCGTCTTTCTGAAAGCTTAAGAAAATGCCTTTACTCTAAATGGAACAAACATTTGGATTTGCCATATACTCACCAGGAGAGGCTATGAGCTTCGGGTCACAGATCTTGACGAAACTTTGGGATATATTTTTAGGTACCAAAATATGAGTAAAGCCAGAGTAGTACGGTCTAACGCTTCGAAAAACTGAAATTATAGACGTTTCCAGTCTTATTTGAAGAATAAAATGTAAAAAAAGCTCTTCATTGAAGTGTGAATAATCCAGTCTAGAAATGTCTTTAATAAATCAATAGGGACTAAAATAAAAGTACAGAAAGCAAGCTTTAATTTGCCGTTTTCAGAATTGAAAAATAATAATTAGAACCAGAGATATTTTTGTTCAAAGTTAAGAAGCAAGAAAGTACCAAAAATCATCTAAATTCTAAAGGACAGTGATTTTGTGATTTTTGGTACTTTTTTGCTTCTTAACTTTGAACAAAAATATCTCTGGTTCTAATTATTATTTTTCAATTCTGAAAACGGCAAATTAAAGCTTGCTTTCTGTACTTTTATTTTAGTCCCTATTGATTTATTAAAGACATTTCTAGACTGGATTATTCACACTTCAATGAAGAGCTTTTTTTACATTTTATTCTTCAAATAAGACTGGAAACGTCTATAATTTCAGTTTTTCGAAGCGTTAGACCGTACTACTCTGGCTTTACTCATATTTTGGTACCTAAAAATATATCCCAAAGTTTCGTCAAGATCTGTGACCCGAAGCTCATAGCCTCTCCTGGTCAGATGCTAAAATGTCTTCAAAACATTTTGCTTTTGAGTTGAATAAATGCGCTTTTTATTCAGTTTGCTTTTACTCCCCCCTGTACGAGATTTGTGTAGTAAATCTTTTCTTTTTTGTAGTTCGTATTGCCACGTTTTATAAATAATATTAGGATGCACTGCAAATAATTAAAAGATTCTGCAAATTTTTTCATAAAACGAAATTTTTTAATCTCTCGCTCAAAGAATCTTGATGTCATAATTATGTTTCCTGTTTGCGTTGTGATTAAAGTGCCCGAGTTTATGCAAATTAAAATTTGTTTTAAAAAAATATTTATCTAAACATCGTAATTATGTTTCTCGTTTGCATTGTGATTAAAATAGCCAGGTTTATGCAAAATGAAATTCTTTCAAACAAAATATTTATTTAATAAATCAGACTTTTTTACAGTTTATTCGTTTAATTTTTCAGTACTATTTGCAGCTACAATTTTTCGTTGTAATATTTGCAGACTATTCACAAAAGTAAATTAGGATTACAAAAAGTTTTGTATTTTAAATTTAAAAGCTAAAATATATAATTAATGATATACGTACCTTATATGCACGTAACAGTTTATAGTAAGCCATATGAATAGACGTAAAAGTATGCGTACGCATTGTAAGTTTGGTTTAATGCATGTTTATGACATTAATTGTTCACGCACGCTTGGTATTTCAAATGAAAAGAACTTTTATTACAAGAATTTTTCTTTCCACAAAGGAGCTTATGTTTCTTAGAAAAATATTTTAACCCTTTGCAATGAATCTTTTTTATTTTATTTTATGGAAAGCTGTTAATGCTAAGTACGTATTTTTTTATTTTATAAATAGGGAAAAAGATTAAAAAGGAAATATTAATATTTATTATAATGAATAATGTATTTCTTTTTTATTATATTTTATTGCGTTTTTACTTTATCAATTCTATTCGAAGTAAATTTTTAAATAGTAGAATTTAATTTTTTATGTTTTTGAAAAATATTAATCAAGCAAAAAATACATAAAAAAATGAAAAAATATTTTTTTTAATTTATTATCTTGAATAATTATATTTCAAAAGATGCAAATCTATATTTTTTTAATTTTATTTAACGTCACTGTATTCATGGTATCATTGCGATACTAATTAGCGACGGAGATGGTCAGTGCGTTTGTGAACAAAGCACGTGTAACGTACAGTGGTGCTTGTATCAATCGGCTGCCGAGAGCGGGATTCGAACTCGGAGCCTCGAGATTACGAATCCATCGCTCTACCGATTGAGCCACTGACGATCTATGAAAATTGAATTCTTAAATCAGATTTTAACGAATATAGAATATTCATGATCTATTGGATTGTTTAAATTTATAAAATTTCAATTATTCAATCATTAAAACGAACAATTTCTGAAGTACACGAGAAAACATGAAAACGTAATTCTCGTTCGTATTTCAAAATAATGAAATGTAATTAATAATTAAGCTGAAAAAACTTGCATTATTAATTATTTAATTAATTTCAACAAAAATGTTCAGCCCATATTATTAAAAATTTCAGCAAAAATTTTGAACTCTCGTTAAACCAATTTGTTATCTTAATAAAATCTAAATTAATTTAAAGAGTTATAATTATTCATGTAAAACTTGCTCTCATTGTACGAATTTTAAAAAATTTTAATTAAAATTGAATATTAAAATGTTCAGCTAATGAAATTAAAAGCGAATCAACGAAATCGTATTGCTTTAATAAAATATTTCCCTTAAAAAAATGAATAATATAAATATACATTTGCAGATGTCGGGCACCAATAGCAAGTCTCGATTGCATGGAAGAGTTTAACGGTGTCGGCGGTGCAGACACAAGTGGTCATTACAGCAGTACACCTGGTACAAAAGAACATTTATTAGCGAGCTGCTTGGCTGCTCAATCACAACGCCAGCTTCAACATAATCCATCGCCAGGTATTCGTTACCGCAACTTGGGCAAAAGCGGTCTACGTGTTTCCAATGTTGGATTAGGTACGCTTTATGTCTGTTATAAAGAGAGAAAGAAAAGAACTAAAGCTTTTTTTTATACTGGTTCTTATCTCATAATTTTATTGCTTTCTCAAAAATGACTAGTTTTTTTTTTTATTTTTAATTGTTTAATTATAATATAAATTTATCAGTGAATTCTCAATTCAGCTAATTTAGCTTATAAAATAATAGAAAAAAGTAAATTAGTTTATAAATTAACTAGTTCATAAGTTTATTAGTTTATAAGTTTTAATTAAAGTATCAAAATTCGTTATTTTTCTTGCTAACATAAGGAGATTCGGGCGTAGAAGCTTTTAGAGAAAATCAGTATAAAGAGTATACCAGTACTAAAAAAGAAAGAGAAAAGGCTAATTGCTTTCGCAAATGTTGTTCTAGCCTTATATTTTTCAACGAAGTATTAGAATACATGAGAAATTTAACAATTTTAATCTTTTTTGAGAAAGCAACCTGCTAGAAGTAGTCATCGTTTTTTGGCAATAAATTTTTAATATAAGCTATCCATCGAATGTGCCATACTCTCTGATTTTTATCTGTTTTCAACGTATCCATTCCTTTTGTTACTTTCACTCTGATCCATCGCTACTTTCTTTTTTTAACCCTTTTCCTCGTTAAGTTTTTGTTCCCTTTTCTCTTTTTCAAACGGTTAATACCCTCTTTTCTGCTCTTTCTGTTTTACCCCTTTTTTTTTCCTCTCAGCATACCCAGTTTGTGCGCAAGGTAGTACTTTTTCCTTTTTTCTTTTACCAGAGGATTACTACGAGTTCATTGAGGTTGAATAAATATTTGCTTAGATCATTGAGCTCTTCCCGTTCAGTTGATTGTTTTACGCTGATTAAAAAGAGTAAACAAATCAATTTTTTTATTTTCGGAAACTCAGATTTTTAAAATCAAATTGTTTATTTGCAGGATAAAATTATCACCTCGGATCGAATTGCTTACACTTTGTGCCACTTTTTCAATGTACACTTTCAAAAAGAGACATAAAAATACATAAAATTTAGTAAAGTTTTCAATAAAATTTGCACATGAAATTTAATACTATACTGGAAGTAAATTACATGTAATTTTTGTATTAAATTTATTTTTTTTATTAATTTTTATACGAATCAGCATAAAATTTGTCAATAAGTATTGAGTTTCATGCATTTTATACTATAATATCACTCAAGTGGTAATAATAAATTAAATTTCACGTACAAATTTCGTTGAAATTTAAAGCGCGTTCATTAAATTTCATGTCTTTTTTTAACAGTGCATATCATTCTTTAAACAATCTACAACTTATTCACATCACCATCAATCAAAAAATGTATCTGCTACTGTTGAATTTTCTCACTGTATCCTAGAAAAATATCAAAGTCACTCGTAAAAATATAATCGTAATATGTAGAACAGCGTGTGAAAACCCTTTTTTTTTTATTTTTGCTCTTTCTAACGCCTTTTTTTTGTTTACTGTATAAACGCCTGCTAAATACTTTATACGAAGCGTTTCAGCATGCAGCCAAGTAGTGCTCTATGCCTTTTCCGGTATTGAACCAAGCTAATTACTTAACGTGTATGTATATGTGCTTGCTACCTTTTTTTTTAAAAAAAAAAAACGAAGTTTTTTACTAAACTTATGTATACATTGAAATTTGCCTTTAGTTTTTCAATTATTCATTACATTGTATATTTTTCATTATGCATATAAAAGCGAAGTTGAGCTCGGTAGCTTTAATACCGATGAAAATTAAAAATGAATAATATTAAATAATGAATTATTGAAGAGAATTGATTGTTTTGTAAAAATAACGCACAGAGTGGCCTGAATAAAGTGTTTATTAAAGCGCAAATAAAATAATTTTAACGACTTATTCAAGAATACATTTTTATTATAAAAATTAAGTCAATATATTCCTTACGTTTACAAGAATATACTCGAAACTTAACCCAGAAAAGTAACTTAAAAAAATACTCGAAAAAATGATTCCTCACATTTGATTCTCTCGAATTTTCACTACGAATGGAGAAGTTATGCAATCTGTTTCGCGTTATTTACATCGGCATAGGAAAAAAAAAAAAAATAAAAAGAGAAAACTTATCTCTCAAGCAAGTAGGTTTCGTATATCTGCATATCCTGAACTTAGTTTAAACTATTGCACGTCTAAATGGGTTAATCGTAGTTCTTGCAGCTATGCTCTCTTATATCAGAAAGAGAGAGGGAGAGAGAGCTTTACCTAGAAAATCCAAATGGAATTCATAAAAAACAGAGGCTTATGCATTTTTTTTGTTTGATTTAGCGATTTTAGAAAAGTTTTGAAAAAAGTTAATGTTTTTATGTTTATATGATACTGCTCTTAAGTTCGCTTGTACCACGTTAGATGTATACAGTGATATTTCTTCACACATGGCTATTTTTTATATTTAAAGTATTATAAGTTGACAAATTAACAAATTATTATATGTTTGGTAATTGGATACGACTAATAAAATTATAGTAATTAACATTGCATACCTTTAAAAGCATATTCATTACTTAAGAGAAATCACCAGCCGCGCTACACAACTAATGCACGTAATACGTATTAAAAAAAAAAAGAGGAGAAAGGGTTTTCTTTTGCATTTATTAACTTAAATTAAATTACCATTTCAGCATATCTATTTTTAGGCTGACAGTAATTGGAAAATTCAGCAAGCAGAACATATATATATATACATATACGCGTACACGTATACATTTATAGCTATATATAACGTAACCGACACGCGCACGCTCATTGCCAACCTACTTTTGCGCTACGTAGATTTCCTCTCGGGATTACAAATCTTTGCATCCCTTTGGGATTCTTCTTCAACTCTCGAAAACTCCAGAGAGAGAGAGGGAGAGAGAGAGAGATGCTTTAGTTTACCGCCCTATTAAAATAAGAAAAAAGGAGCACATGATTCATTTTTATTTTTACCTTATTTTTTTTCCCCTTTTTTTCCTTATCCTTTCATGTATGTATCCTTCGGTTATGCAAAGCGATGATGTGTATACACACGCGAGAGAGACAAAAGAGAATAAGAGAAAAGGAGAACTTTTTTTTTTCATCCGAGTCGTGTTTATGTATGCACTTCAGACGCAGAGCCAATTATTGTTGGGGAGACTGTACGCACTGTATAAAGTATAAAGAAGAGGGACACGCGCGCGCGAGCGAGAGTTGCTGCTTTGGGGGATTTATAAAAAAAGATCCATGAAAATGTTAAAAAAAAGTAACGTACATAAGCGCGCTAAGAATTTGCTCTTCGGTACTCATCGCATCACGTATGTCCATCCGTCATCTTTTGGCTCAATCAGTTAAGATCATTAGAATTGATATTGACTGAACGAACGATTATTGTAGTCGTGTCTTTATATTATCGACGTTGTCAACGTAACTCCGTTAGAGAAAGTCAATGGCTGCTGCTTCTTGTGATTATTTTTTTTTGCACCATTTTTTTAATTATTTTATTTGATTTGGAATTTTGCAAAAAGAAATTATTGAACATGATTGAAGTTTCAAAAATTATGAAATAAATCATTTTCAATAATTTTTTCACTTGTTAAAGTACATCCATCCTAAAGAGATAGTTTGAGGAACTGTTTTTTCAAAAATTGTATTTTATCACCACGATCCATACTAATTGTAAAATTTTTAAAATTAAGTAAAAAGAAAACCATAATTTTTCTAAAAAACACTTATCGCTTTTAAGGAGATGTACTGTACCCTATAAATTTTAAGCGAAGATTTATTTTACTAGAATTTCTGTACCTATTGATTTATCATCCTCATCATGATATTATATTTTATCTTTAATTTTTTGCACTGTATATGTATTTTATTTTATCGAAATAATTTAGCTGTGTTTTAAACTTATTTCTTGTACATGTGTACGTTAAACAAAAAATAAATAATAACTAAAAATATTCGAATCAATAAAATTATAAAATCCATCATTTAAAAAAGAAGACAATCAATTTTTATTGTATCTGCAAATAAGGATTGACATATCGAATGAAACATTGAATGAATTGAAATTAGTGAATCAATATATAGCGTAGATACAGCACGAAGCATACACATTATTGTTTTAATTTATCATTCGATAATATAAATGCGCATCGCAATTTAAAATAATAAATAAATAAATAAAAAATTTTCTTTAATTTCATTTAAACAAACAGCATGTAAATTAAACATTAACACCTGAGAGTTTCATTATGATAACAAGGTTGGCACTTTTTTTTAAAAGTTTTTCGTGATTTTATAAAACAATTTACCTTTTTCGACGTGACGAACAATAAACATTCACGTCGAATTCTCGCAACGAACTTAAATTTCAGCTTTTTTCATCAAATTACATGATATTTTATGTTTGCTCTTGTCATCGTTATCTTTTTCTCTTCTGATGATTATTAACGTTTTTAGCGGCACGGAGCAAAGGAATAATCTTTCCTTTTTTTTTTAAAACAAAAATTTTAAAGCAAAGAGTTGAAAACTTGACATTCTTTCTAATTATTACTCGTGCACTGAGGGAAACAGAGAAGACAAAAGAAGACTTAATTAATTAAGGAACATCAAACTTTTTTTTTCTCTTCTCAATCTTTCGCCGAAAGAAAAAGCTTTAATATACTGAAAGACTTTGAAACGGATACGGATAATAAATGTACATTTTAAGTTTCTATATTATTTTAAGTTTCATTTTTAGTGAAATGGCTTGAGACTATTCCAAATGTCTCGATCACTTCTTTCGTCAACTACATATCGTCTAATTTCAACCACTAGACAATGGTTTTTAAAAATCGTTAATATACTCATTTTGTACATACTAAATCTTAAAATTAAATAACACTTGAAATTGAGCTTGAAATATAAACGTTTTTCACGTTTAATAAATTAGATGGACCAAAGATTTAGCATGAATAAAAAAAGAGAACATTTAGCATGTTAGCCATTATTGTCATTAATTGCTGCATTAGTCAATATTTGAACAAAACAAAGTCTAAATTAAAATACAAAAATACATGAAGAAATCAAAATTCCATAAAATATTGTTCACGTATCAATGTCAACAACAAGAAAGCAAAAACACATATTGTGTTATAATTTGCCCGATATACGCGCATCCATACAGTAATCTTACAATTAGCATAAAAAAAAACAAAACCAAAAAAATAAAATAAAAAAAAATATTTTTTTTATTTTTTTTGTTCACCTTTACAGGCACATGGACGATGTTTAACAACGGCATAAGCAATAATGGCGGTTCGACGAGCGAGGAGACAAGCGCAGCCGAGGCTGTAATATCGCTTGCCTACGAGAATGGCATTAATGTTTTTGATTTGAGCGAGGCGCACAGCGGTCCCAAGGCCGAGGTACAGCTTGGTCGTATATTACAAAAACGCAATTGGAGTCGTACCAGCTACGTCGTCACTACCAAAATTTATTGGAATCCTAAGTGAGTACCAGAACAATAATTGTAAATTTACATATTTTGCACATGACGCCTGATGAGAATTGCATTTGCCCGTTGAAACGGAAAGTTTTGAATATATACAATATACGATATTGCGGTTTTAGGGGAGTTTAATTTTCGACAGACGATTTAAACTTTGCTGGGTTAAAGAGCTGTTCTACAAATCTATAATATTTTACGTTAATGATTATAAATATTAACCCTACGTGAACAGAATTATGAACGATTGTTATAACAAATGATAATTGTTAAGTTTAATTGAACATTTCAATTTTTACATTATATTTTTCTTTTTTTCTCTTATTGGCGTTGATATGTGATGCGTTACAAATATTTTACTTGCGACAGTATTATATATTTCAGAGGTCTTGAGTGGCTCAGTCGGTAGAGCGATAGATTCGTAATCTCGAGGTTCCGAGTTCGAATCCCGCTCTCGGCAGAATGATACAAGCACCACTGTATGTTACATGTGCTTTATTCACAAACACACTGATGACCTCCGTCGCTAATTAGCATCGCAGCGATGGCATAAATACAGCGACGTTAAACAAATTAAAAAAAAAAATTCCTCATTCTGTTGCTCAATTTAATACTGCAAAAAAAAATTTTTAATTTTTGTGTTATTATTATGATTAAATTTTATATGATTACATTTTATTTTTTATTTAACGTCGCGGTATTTATGCTATAATTAAAATGCTAATTAGCGACGGAGGTATGGTTAGTGTGCTTGTGAACAAAACACATGTAATGTACGGTGGTGCTTGTGTCAATCGGCCAATTTCTAATTCTATTCAATCTAATCGAATTTATCGTTTCATCGAGTGAGCCACTGATGATCTTTGCATTTCATTATTTAATATATTATACAATCTTTTTTGAAAATATTTATTTTTAACGATGTAAAGTTAACCAGTCAAACGCGTCTATACTAATATGTATTCACTTTTATTTATTTTAGAGTATTAATGTTATTTTTATACATATCACCAGTTCGTAGATATGATTAAACATAAATCTTTACTGCCATATACCGACTATTATTTTTTCGTATATATGTACATGATTTAATGAAATATAATTAAACAATAACATAATAGATAATTAAAATTCGCTTTTTTTAATACAATTGTTTAAATTCAATAAAATCTCGAGAATAATTGAAAGCCATTGAGAAAATAAATGGCGCAAGTTTACAAAATAAGCATTAAAAAGGCTTTCCTTTTTAGTGGAAACAATAGTCAAGTATCAATTTTATAACTCGGCTTTCTATATATCGACAGAATTATTTGTTAGCAGTAGACTCGGGTGTGATAAAGTGTTATTTATTTGTTTGAAGATCCGAGGCAAGAGGACTATCGAGGAAACATATTATTGAAACTGTACAAGCATCTTTGGCTAGGCTTCAACTGGCCTACATTGACATTGTCATGATTCATAAAGTCGATCCTACTTGTCCTATGGAAGGTTCGTATGTATATTTTTCATTTTATTTTGTTTTCAACTTTTATCATTTTTCAATATTTTTTTATTAGGCAAATACAGATAGACATGGATACACTTGGGTCTCACATGAAAGTGCATTTCAAGTGAGACACAAATTTTATTGTTTTAATATTTCCAAATAATTTTAAAATGAAAATTACAGATTGGAAATTCATAACAATATACAATTTTCAATAATAAAATGTTTGATTAATGTCATAAGACAATTTGAATAACATATTTTGAATCTAAATTTAATAAAAATTTTTATTATTTAAAAATATACAAAAATTTTAAGTTCTAAAAAGTTTTATGTTAATTTTACGTTTTTATAAAATTTAAATACAAAAGTTTTTGACGAGAAAAAATTTTAACGAATCGTATAAAATTGTTTTTAGTCTAGATGAGCTATTAATAAATAATTATATATTAATAAAAATAATAAAAACAAAATTAATGTTTCTAGTTATTAAATGCATGAAGAGAGCTTCATTAGTAATTCTGTAATTTGAATAATAATTAATGTCATTTGCAAATCTATACATTGGAATATCGAAATATTGAGAAAACGTCTAATAAAATATCCGATAAAAGCGTTGAAAGTAACAAATATCAGTCGATGAAATAACGTTGTTATAAGTAATCTATAACACATTTATTCGCAATAAAACATCTCACAATGATACAATTTGTATGACTAATAAGTTCCAACAGTATATAGGAAATTCAATTTTTTTTCTCTTTCTCTTTAGAAATTGTTCGTGCAATGAATTATGTGATAAGCAAAGGCTGGGTCATGTACTGGGGTACCTCAAGATGGTCACCAGTCGAAATAATGGAGGCCTACTCGAACTGCCGGCAATTCAATTGCGTTACACCAATTGTCGAACAAGCGGAATATCATCTTTTTTACAGAGATAAACCTGAATTGTACATGCCTGAATTATATAATAAAATTGGTAATGTATTTTATTCTACTGTATTATATTTATTAATTAATTATATAAGATGATATTTAGAAATTGTTAAAATAATTTTTCAGTACGTTAGATAAATAGTATATTACGCACCAAGGGAGGGAAGGGGGACATTCTAACCCGCGCGTATGTTATCGCCCGAGCCGAAGGCGAGGGCGATAAACGCGCGGGTTAAGATGTCCCCCTTCACTCCCGTGGCGCGTATACAATTTTTTACCATAGCCAAGCCGAAAGTTGTCAACTAAAATTACGTATAACGTAAACGTTATGCTATATTGTTCTACTAGATACACTACACGATATCACACTACACGGTAACACTCGTAATGATAATTCATTAATAAAAAAAGAGATTATGAATTATTCTAATTTTTCATCACACACATTTTTAAAGATTCTATGCTTTGTTCTATTATATACACTACACGATAATACACTACACGGTAACACTCGTAATGATAGTTCATTAATAAAAAAAAAATTTATTATTTAATCTGATAGAGTTATTCTTCGATACACTCTGTTTCAATGCACACATTTTTCATCACACACATTTTTAACTAAATAATAATATAATACAATGTATACATATACATTATAATGTATACATTTTGTTGTTTTTGTTTCAAATTTAAGAGATTTTGAAAAAGAAACAGAAAAAGATTTTGATATCTGCCTTTGTTTTGTTCTTACTATGATTTTTGATGATGAGCAAAAAGACTAGGTATATTAGACATTATATGGGGAAAAGAAAGAGACAGAGAGATATAACGTATGCTATACTCTGTCGTTAGCGCCTGCGCAAAACGTTCTTTTTGCTTCCTGCCCCGGCAAGAATGTGAGACTTTCGGTTGAAGTAGTGGGGATGAAAGTAGAAACTTTCGGGTTGGATATGGTAAAATAGTATATTACGCACCAAGGGAGGGAAGGGGGACATTCTAACCCGCGCGTATGTTATCGCCCGAGCCGAAGGCGAGGGCGATAAACGCGCGGGTTCAGATGTCCCCCTTCACTCCCGTGGCGCGTATACAATTTTTTACCATAGCCAAGCCGAAAGTTGTCAACTAAAATTACACGTATAACGTAAACGTTATGCTATATTGTTCTACTAGATACACTAAACGATATCACACTACACGGTAACACTCGTAATGATAATTCATTAATAAAAAAAGATGTTATGAATTATTCTAATTTTTCATCACACACATTTTTAAAGATTCTATGCTTTGTTTTACTATATACACTACACGATAACACACTACACGGTAACACTCGTAATGATAGTTCATTAATAAAAAAAAAATTTATTATTTAATCTGATAGAGTTATTCTTCGATACACTCAGTTTCAATACACACATTTTTCATCACACACATTTTTAACTAAATAATAATATAATACAATGTATACATATACATTATAATGTATACATTTTGTTTTTTTTGTTTCAAATTTAAGAGATTTTGAAAAAGAAACAGAATAAGATTTTGATATCTGCCTTTGTTTTGTTCTTACTATGACTTTTGATGAAGAGCAAAAAGGCTAGGTATATTAGACATTATATGGGGAAAAGAAAGAGACGGAGAGATAAAACGTATGCTATACTCTGTCGTTAGCGCCTGCGCAGGACGTTCTTTTTGCTTCCTGCCCCGGCAAGAATGTGAGACTTTCGGTTGAAGTAGTGGGGATGAAAGTAGAAACTTTCGGGTTGGATATGGTAAAAAAATAATTTCTGAAACAATGTTAAAAAAACATAAAATTTAATGTTGATTTGCATGAAAATTAATCTATTTTACTGTAATTTTAATGTATGATCACATGAAATCTAATTAAAATATTACATAAAATTTCATATAAATCTATTCATTTTTATGCAAATCAGCATTAAATATATCTTAATAAATATTTAATTTCACTTGCAAATTTCACTGAAAACTGCATTTTCAGATATATTTTTTTTAAGAGTGTATATTTTCTTTTGATTTTAAAATTATTTGTTCAATCAAATGTTCAATATATAAAAAAATCATATAAAAAAATAAAATAATATTTTTTCAGGGGTCGGTCTGATGTGCTGGTCGGCAATGTCGATCGGCATGATCCCGACTCGCGGTGATGATAGCGGCATGTCCATTCTATCTAGATCAAGATCTTCCTACAGAGTAAGCCAGTGATATTCATTATGCTCATGCTTTCAAGCGCATTAAAAGAAAAATTCTTAATTGAACGGCTTGCTATAGCAGCTGAATGTTTCTCCTCAATCCCAAACCAATCATTGCATTAAAAAAAAAAAAGTTCAATAAAAGCCAAATGCAGACTTCTAAATAGCAATGTTTTTTCTAGGCTGTTTTTTTTTGCTTTCGTAGTTGAAAAAAAAAAAAAATTAAATAAAATAAAAATAAAATTTTGTTGTCTTAACAACACAACAAAATGTATTATTAATTTTCCTTTTTAGAATAAGTCCTTCAGTTGGACAGAGGACGAGTCTCAATCTTTATATAAAGAGGTTTGTCTAATCTCGTTCTCCAATTATATTGCTTTATGTTTGATGTCTGTAAAAAGAGGCAAAATTTAAATTATTAAAATAATTTCATCTCATATGACGTGCCATGTATTAATGTTATACCCATAGAAATTAGTCTAGTTGTAATTATACCGACACCAGAAAGGTCTTTGTATGACAGATTTTTAGAAAATTCTAAAATATTTAAAATTATTCAAGCAATTATATTATAATTAAACTAGGCATTTTTCTATGAAATTAGTTAAAATAATAATATATTTATCATAATAAATTTGAAAATAATATCACGATGTATCGCTAGGAGCAGTGGCGAGAGAGAAAAAGTTCAGTTGACTCTGACAGTAGAAAGTACTCGGACAAAGTGCGTGACATGTGCACAATGGCCGAGAGGCTTGGTTGCACATTTACGCAGTTAGCAATTGCGTGGTCCCTTAAGAATGAAAGTGTCCAGTGCCTTCTTATCGGTGCGACTAATATTGAACAGCTCTACGAGAGTCTTCAGAGTTTACAGGTGATTTTAGTCTACTTTTTTTTTTTTTAAATATTTATTATTATTATCTGATGGAAAATTAAACATGATCTGGTCAGAATATATCAAATTAATGTTTATTTATAACACTGCATGGCATGAATCTGCACTTATGGCACGCCTATCCATGGCATAAGTAGTCCATTATTGTACCGTGCTTATCGGTCTCGCTATGCTCGGACGATAACCGCACGGCGCGTAAATAGACTACGAATGCCATAGACAGGCGAGGCAGTGGATTTATGTTAGTCAGTGCTATAAAATATCGTATGATACTCGTGATATAAGTGGCTTATCGCACGACGTGAATTATCACGCATGCTTCGCTTGGGCGCTAATACGCGTCGTGTCATAATATACCACTTGTGCCACTAGTATCACAATGTACTATTAGTATATCTGAACAGATTACGGTTAATTTTTTACCAGAGTATAATTTAATTTAATTTCACGAAAGAAATTTGAAAATTCGCCTTAAGCTAATACATTCTTTATTACTTTTTAACAAATTTTTATGAATGTAGGAAAATTTGAAATTTTTATTAATTAGATCTATCAATAGATTAATAAAAGTTTATGTGAAATTATTTGAAATTTAGATACATAATTTGAATAAAAAGAATGTATTTTGTTATAAAAAAATATATTTTCGAATTTACTTTTTTGAAATTGTACTGATATTGCTTTCTAATTTCGATTAATTATTTTTGTAATATAATTTAATTAATTGAATCTACTCACTTTAAAAATATATTGTATTCACACTGAAAAAAATTTTGTTGTAATCGATGAATATTTATTAAAATGGTTGGAAGTAAATATTTATTTAAATCAAATAAATGTTAATTTAACTCAATTGAAGATTTGTTGAATTAAGCGCAACAACATATTTTTTCAAATGAGCATTTTCTTGATTGAAACAAATATTTTACTCCTGATCGTTTCAATAAATATTTGTTAAGTACAACAAAATTCTTTTTCATTGCAATAACCTTTCGCAATGCAAAAAATTTCAAATTAACTCTGAATTTACAAGCGATCAATTAACGGTTAGCAATGATTGGCTGCCCTTTTTTTTTTTATAAAATTGTTTTCAGCAGAAAATTTTATTTGTCATTTCTAGTATTCTTATTGGCTATTGGAAAACCGATAACGAGTTCTCAATTACTTTTCATTTCACTAATTCTCCAATACTCCAAAAGTCCAAAGATAACAAGCTCATTAATCCAATCAAGCATCAAACTAATTATCTCATTTTCCAACCAATCAAATTCTTACTTGTAATCTTTGGTTCGATAAAAGATTCAATTTTTTTTTTCTTTCATTTAATTCCGTTCAATCGTTTATTTTGTTCTTTCAGCTAATACCAAGGCTAACTGTTGCCACGATGACCGAGATTGAAAGGATCCTGTTAAACAAACCGTCCCGGCCACCAATGATATCAACCCTACAGCTTAGATGACAATCGCTTTGCCCTCACGGCAGTCGTGGGGGCTCGCTCGCCGGTAGTCCAAAGAGCGAAACTGCAGCTGGTGCTCCTGGTCAAAGTGCTCAATTAAACGATCCTCAAAGCGATAAGAATAATGATCCAACGCAAAAAGTATCATTCTGCGAAATACAATGATGCGAAGTCGATGACGGGATCTCATCGTCTCGTTCATAATATTTAAAAAAAATTCAAATTTATACATATACATTTATTAATTAATAATAATTTGCACATATACTTTTGCGTCCTGTGCATCCTGCCATATACATATATAAATATATATATATAAATAAAGATAAATTTTATTGTTACGCATACTTTGAGAATCGGTTGCGTGTGTAGATCAACGCTGCGTCAAAAAAAAAAAAAAAAAAAAAACAAATACGAAGGAAGAAAAAAAAAGAAGAAATTATTGATTGACACGCATTTATTACCATTAATATATACGCTTTTCGCCTGCGCCTTTTTGATCCCGTGCGTTTTATTATGCAAAATTGTATAAACACACACATACATGCACAGCAGTCGATCCGGACAATGCGGTGCGAGCACACAACGCGTTTTTCATTGTTTGATAAACGAAAGAGCAGTTGATAAATTTTTGGATATTTTTTTTTATTTTTTACTTAACGTATTGATTTATCAAAATATTATAAATTATTCGATATTTTGTAATAAAGGATCGTTAAATAAAGTACACGCTAATGCTTTTAAAGGTAATTTAAATTTATCGATGAAAGATAATATTTACGGTAATAACATGCGGAAAATTCGTAATACTTTGTTAGACGTCATTATCGCAATAACAGTATTAATTAGTTTTATCTTTTGTTAATTAAATGTTATGCGAAAATTTATATTTCAACACTTAAAAAAATATTATCTTTATACAGTTCGCAATGAATTTAATAACTGCAATTACGTAATGTTAATTTAGTTTCGAAAATTGCTGATTATTATAATATGGTTTAAATTTCTATTTTGAAAAATTAATTTTATTATTACGGTTGTTACACATTGTTGCCATACGAGAATCGAATGATCATAAATTTTTTTCTACATTAAATTAATTCTTGTATTTGGAAATTGTACATTATTAAAGTACGTACTTTATTACCAAATTCATAAATAAATTTGTACAGTATTCACTAATCGATTTATTAAGCAAATGAATAATAATGTAAATGAAATTATTTTTTCTTTGATTATGAACAATAAAATTAATTGCTTTCTTTGTAAAAAAAATTATCATCATTAATGAAATACGAAGGGCAATATTTTATAAAATAAGATAAATTAATAGTCGATGATCTAAATAAAGATATTATTGAATAAAATGCATTTTTCTCAGGGAACTAATTTCTGACTAATAGACATTAAAAAAAAAGAGAATTATATAGCAATAAAATTTTTTCAAGATATAATAAAAAAAAATAAAGCTAGGGTATATTTATTGCTATGTAAAAACGCTGTTATACTAAAGAAAAAAAAATTTTAATCGACAACTTGATGCCAATACTACACTAGTATTAGTTTAGATCCATACGAAAAAAGATAAAAAGAATTTTTGCTACAATTACTCTTATAAATATAACGTAATAATTTTTTACACTGTAGCAATGTAAAACCGAAAATTAATCGACTGCTTTTCCTGTATCAGTGAAAATATCAACGATCAAACCAGGGGTATCGAACAATAATTGTACCGACAAAAGCGCAACGAAATACCGAAGAAAAAAATAATAATAATAATAACAGAATTGTAATTACCGAGGCGAAAATGGACGGAAAAACAAAGTGTTTTAAGCCGAAGGGGGTTACTGCGTAATTGCGGAAACGTTAAACCTGCAGAGAAACGAATCTGCATTTTATTAAGCGACATCTCTCGCTATTTTCCAATTTTTCTGAAAAAATCGTTACTGTATAAATATAATGCGTGCAATTTTTATTTGAAATACTTTTTTTTTCATTTTACCATTGTGTCCTACGGTTGGACACGTGCTTTTTAATGAAAAAAAAATAATAATAATAAATAATATAAATAAAAACTATACATCTATAAATAAATGAATAAATAAATTAAGAGCGATGTGAAATTGTCGAATTTTAATCGTTGGAATAACGACGAGTGCGACGAGGGCAAATCGTCGAGGTGATAAAAAAAATAAAATAAAACAAACGAAAAAAAATAAAATAAAATGAGCGAAGTTTCTCGTTATTTTAACTGGAAATCCGTATCTGTATTAAAATTTACATATAATGAATATGGGACACAATTTTCAGAAGTAACGAAGCGAACGTCTCCAATTTAAGCAAAAAGATACAAAAAAGAATCTTTTCCAATTAATAAAAAAGTAATAAAAAAATAATAAAACAATATTGGTCGAAACGACGAAAAATAAATTTTACGTATTAATGTACCGTACCTAATAAAAAAATGTATCTTGCCTAAAGAATCTTGCTAATCCTTGAAAAAAATAATAATAAAATAAAAAAAACGAAAACTACGCCGATCGACAAAATAAAAATACAGTGTTTAATTACTTGAAAGTATCGGAAAATTTATAATGTAAAATAATAGTAAACTGTAAAAAATAACGACGAGAAATGGAAAAAAAAGTAACGAAAATAAATTTTTTTTTCAAATAGCGCCAAAATCAACAAAGATTATCGACACTTGCGTTTGACGCTGCCTATACGTAAAAATAATGTTCAGAATAGCTCTGTACGAATATTTTATCGCAAAAATGTTAAGAAAATTTCACTGTTACGATTAATCAAATTTTTTGATAATAGGAGAATCCAACGAGCAGTTTATAAATATTCAACTAAAAATTTTTTTCAAAGTTGTAGATTAAATGATCGAATAAAATTTTCTTAATTTCGCTACTGAAAGTCCTATTCAAGCGCACAAAAATCTAACGACGATTATTATTGCGGTCATAAAACAATAATTAAAATAACAATAAAATTCTCATTGATCGTTAACTCTCAAACTGCACACTGGTGCAAATTCGCACCGGTGTGTTTTTCAACCAACTTATATTTTCAGAAAAAATTATTTTGTTAGTAAAAATTATTATAAACAAATTAATTTTTTCCATTAAAATAAAGAATATTAATCGATCCTTCAGAAAATTTCCAAAAACAATTATTAATTCAAACTTTTTGCTTTTTAAACTTTTTTTTTTTTTAAATAACAAAAATAAAAATATAAAAACACAACCAAAGTGTGCAGTTTGAAGGTTAATCAATATTGTTTGTTGACGGGATTCTCTGATGATGAAAGATAAATTGTTTAAAAAATTAATAATCGTATCGTAATTAAAAGTTAGAAAAATCTTCGTTTTGATTTATTAGAAAAGAAAAAATTCTATCTTCCAGTTAAAACTATTACAATACTTAATATAAATATTTATTTTTAGTAAAATATATTCATTAAATTTGTTATAAATAATAAAATCAAAAAAAGATCGGTGAACCATAGGTTTGCGTACTCGATCATATAAAAGTTAATAAATCAGCCAGAAAAAAATAAAGCTATTGAAAAAATGTTATCGGAATGAAATGATGTAAAGTACAGTTTAATTTTTAACTTATAGAAAAATCAGCACTGTTGTACTTAACGTATATATTTTTCTTCTCAAATCTAATTAAACTAATCACAGTCGCTCGTATAGAAAAAAAAAGCTAACGTAGATGTAAAAAAGGAGAATGAGGAAATATCGCGGATTTTAACTTTTAATCTCGTAATGAAAATATGGAGAAGAGAAAATTTAGCTTTGGAATATATTTATGAAAAATAGTTAAAAAATGTAAAATTTAATAAATTATCTAGAATCATCTTTTACTATTTGAGAAAGATTAGTTATAATCCAATAATTATGATTTGTAAATTTTTATATTTTTTAAAGTTATGTTCATGACATATTTTGGATTTTTAAAGTTTAATATAATACTTATTTTATGTGTAATAATATGAAATATTAATTTTGGAAGTGACTTTACTGTTTTTTTTTCCTTCTGAACTAGTCGATATGATAGAATCTTTTGATCCTCACAAACAGGTATAGAAAAAAACAATCTTCAATTGATCATAATTTGACGTTTCAGAGGACTTAATACCCACTTCCCAATTCGGGATTCAAAGATTTTTTCGAACAGATAACAATATATTATCATTTTTCCTTAAAAATTTTGCAAATAAATTCTAAAGAGTTCGGGCGTTAAAGAAATTTTTAATCAAGTCACGAGATTGATCAGCTCTCGAGCTCTTTAGAATTCGTTTGCTAATTGTTAACAAACAACGATAATGTAGTTTTATCTGTTTGAAAAATCTTTGAGTCCTGAAGAGGAAAAGAAGTATTAAGACTTCCTAGACTTCGAATGAAAACAAGATAAATCAAAGATTGTTTTTCGTTGCACATTCGTGATGATCAGTAGATTCTACCGTATCAACTAATGGAATATTAAGTTCTTAGAAATATATTTCGTAATTATTTCATTTTATTACTTTATTTAATTTGAAATTATTTTCATAGACTCTCTAAACACTTTTGCAAAAGTAATAAATATAAAGTTTTAAATGAACAACAAAAAAGATCATTAATTAGTGCAGATTAAAATTGAGCTTTATAAATTAACTTTTACTCATGTTAAATAAATCAAAGTGGAAGTTTATTGCAACAAAGTTTTCATTTCAGAATTGGAGTAAATTTTTACTCTACTCTTCTTAAATTCAAATTTAACTAGATTAATGTGAAAATTTGCTCTAAATTAGAGTGAATTTTTACTTTGACTTGTTTAACATGTCGTACATGATATTAGAAATTCTATAATTTCTTCGACTTCAAAAAATTCTATAAATCGAATAAAATCTAATAAATTAAAATAATAGCGGAATAATCTAGTTAACTAAAAAATTAAAATTACATAAAAAAAATAGGCAAACGCAGCGGCAAGTCGGTCATAATCTTTTTTTAAAAAAAAGAAAAAAAAAGAAAAACGGATACATCGTGAATGAAAAAAAAATTGTTAATAAACAAGAGGAATTTTTTTCTCTAATAATCAACTTTTATATAGCATAAAGTATAAGTAAAATAATAAAAATAAATAAATAAATTCGCGACTGATTCATTAATACATACATGCTTGCGATATCCGATCCTACTACAATAAATACAAAAGTAAGTCGAAAATGTAAATTTTAAGAAAGCGATTATAAAATTTAAAAAAAAAAAAAGAAACGTTACATTAACTCGCGCTTGAAAGAAAAAAAATAAAATATCGTCTTCGAAATAAAACTTTTATTGCCAGTGCACTTGTCATATTTTTTAAATTATTTTCTTTATTTTTTTTGTAATTTTAATAAGAAACTCCAATTTAAAAACGTTATCTATATAGGTCGAGGAGATATTGATGGAAGCATTAAAGTGACATTGCAGAAATATAAAAGTCGACCGGTGCAAATTAACTCGTGCGACCTTCTTAAAGCGCAGATTTGCGCGGCTTTATTATGGCTAAGATCTTATCCAGGCAAATATTTTTCTAAGCATTTGTAATTTGCAAATTGATTAATTTTTCCTCTATGAAATTAATTACTAAAAAATGATTTTTATATTTTCTAAGCTTGTAAAGATTTTTATATTCTAAAACATGTAGAAATTTATTTACTTAAAGATTATTAAAAGACAAAATAAAGAAAAATTGATTATTTAAAATCATGAAATATTTACCTGAAACAATATTGTTACTATTAAAAAAAGCGATTGAAATTGATTAAATTTGATTAATTTTTATAATTTTACATTTATAACAAAATGTAAACCGTTTCAAATTTATCTGTTCAAATCATTATTAAAAATTTGAAATTACAAAAATCAATCGATATTAATCAATTTCAATAGGAGCATCTTCAGTAAAATGTAATTGCGATTCTTTTACAATGTAAAATTAAAAGCCGATCAAAAAAAATAATTTTTCATATTTTTCATAATAGAATGATATTATAAAATTATGAAAGAAAACGCGCGATGCACCATAAGCGATTAATAATAATAATTAGAAGTATATTAGCAATTACAATTATAATAAAGGAAAAAAAAAAAGAGAATAATGAAGATAAAGAGGTGGCGATATACGATTCTACGCAGGTTCGTAGTAGTTTATAATCTTGATCGCTGAAAAGCTTTCAGCCTTATTAGATTTTTACGCGTATATAAAGAAATAAAAAAACAAAGAAAAAAATAATAAACAATTATGAAAATTTAAAAAAATTAACATCGAAGCACACTCCTAATGCGCATAATTTATCCGAATACTATACTGGCGAAAATGCGAACGTTTTACGAATTTTTCGTTTTACTTTTGTTTTTTCAATAAATATGAAAAAAAAAGTTTGTACTCGTCAATTTCGAAATTCTCAAGAGGAAAAAATCGATAGCTTTTGGGATCGACGTTTTTGTAATGGTAATTGTAGGCAAAGCGATGAATATACATATATATAAACTTTTTCCACTTTTTTTCTTCTATAAGAAATTTTCGATAACTTTTTCATGAATTAATAAACAATTAAAAAGAAAACTAACAATTAACGAAGTGAATAAAAAAAAAATAAATAAAATAAAATAGCAACAAAGAGTAAACAATAAATGACGGCAAAAGCATTGTTTATACTAGAGTGTAGAATTCGTTGTAGAAAATTACGATTAAAGTAAAAAAAAAAAAAACAATAAATAAGTATAACTTATACCTAATAAATAACCAAATAATAAAAATAATAATATACAGTTGAGCAAGGGGGTGGTCTGGATTAAAATCGCATAAAAAGAAAAATGAGTAATAAATAATAATAATACTACTAATAAATAAAGAAAAAATTCAATTGTTAATCAATTTTTTTAACGTCAAACGTTGATAAAATGTAAAGAGAAAAAAAAAGCAAAGCAAAATAAAAAATAAAAAAATTTTTATGGCTCTATAGTTAATCGTCGTTGTTCCGTGCATCGATTATCGTTCCTCTCTAGAGAATTTCGAATTTGTCGATTAGCGTAACAATAAATTTAGTTTAATAGGCCTCGCCGATTATCACATGCATTAAATTCATAGATTCGTAAAAGAGAACAAAAGAAAATAGACAATTTGTAATGCGCACGAGTCTATTATTAAAAAACTAAATAAATAATAAAAGAAAGAATCGTCGTGATATACGAAAAACCAAAAAAAAAAAAAATGTATGGATAAACAAATATGACGAGACACAGGCGTATCTAGTCTACGAATATCTCTAGGTGATCTAGTATACGTACGAGAATTAAAGGAAATAAAAAAGTATAAATAAACGGCTATTTCAAATATGAAATCGTTCTTATCAGCGGTTTTAATTGCTTTTCGTCTTAATAAAAAAAAAAAGATTTTACATTTAGAAAATGCGCTTGTCTTAAAGTTTCTCGACCTACACTGGATTATCGTAATTCGTCTTCTTAAGTCATAAAAATTATATTATTCGGAATTTAGATTTTCCTTAACAAAGGCATTTTACTTCGTATCTTCAAAAATGGATCGTGTGCTAGATCAACATTAGAAATCTTCAATAAACATTATAAACTACTTATGTTTTATCATCGACGTTTTATTTAAGATTTTTTGGAAATAGGACAAATTGCAATAGTGTAATTTGAAAAAAATGTCATTTTATTGTATAATTCAGTGCGAGACGTGGAATTTTGAGACACATGAGTATAACGCCGACAAGAAGTAAGCAGCGTAGAAACTTTTTCATTTAAATAAGAAAATAAAAATAAATCAAACTTCGTACGAATTATTTAAAAAAAACTAATAATACTAGTTGCTCGTTATATTGAAAAAAAAATGTAAAAAAATGCGACGAAAGTTATAACATCATAAGTGTGTGGTAAAAAACAAACTCTTTGCTACTGCGTCAAAAAAAAAAAAAAAATAACAAAATAAAACAAAAAAGAAAAATTATCGAAGCCGACTTAAACATAGCGAAAACACAAGCGAAAGGAAAAAAAAAATTAATGAGAGGACAGATTATGCCAATATAAAGTTACTTTTTTTACTGACATATTGTACATCTGAATCTTCCTTCCTAATTCCTAATATCGTAATCGAGCGAACAAATCCGTTCATTGTAAAAAAAAAAAAAAATAAATAAAATGCGAGACGAAACAAATAAAAAAAAAATAAAAACAAAGAGAGAAGTCAAAAGCGAAACAAAAGCAAGAAAAAAAAAATAAAGAATATTTCGCAAAAAGAGCACGAGCTATGAGATATTTCATAAAGTTTTGTAGGAACATAAATCAATTGATAATTAGTGCTATTAATAAATAATTAACATAAAGTAAAGAAAAAAAAAACGTTCCTGAGATTGTTGACAACAAAGAAAAAAACTAAAGTAACTAAACAGACACGATTCCGAATAGTCGAATTGCCAAACGAGAATAAGAAGGATTTTACAAATTATTAAAGATAAATAAAAAAAAAATTCATTAAAAGTAGTTCGTGATCTTTTCAGCGCTCTCTTCGAAAAAAAAAATTGTTTTTACATTGTTACACGAAGGCGTAGAGCAAAAAAAAAACTAAGCGCCTTTTTATTATTAATAAAAGCTTTGAAGGATGGCGGAGAGAAAAAAAAATAACAATAAGTAAAAAAAAAAAAGTGAAAAAAAAAAAATAAAACATTTGAATCGATTTTATTAATTCACTCTCTCACAAAACACACACACCAATGCAAGTCTTTTTTCGGGGGACCAAAGGTTAATTGCAATTTCTGGTTCCATAATGATTTGCTAATAACGAAAAAAATAAATAAATAATGATAATATTTGAAAGCAATGGTGATACAAGAGGAGATAAAGATAAAGGAGAAAAAAAAAAAACGAAAATACAATGCTGCTTTAAATAAAATTAATTTATTAGCACGATAAAAAGTACTTCAAACTTAATTCACGCTCACTCATGTCATTACAATTATATAATAATATTTATTGTACATAAAAAAAATCACGCTTTTCTTGAGTAAAAAAAAAACGATGAAGAAGTTATCTCATTATCTCAAATTTACAACATTTATATATATATATTTTATACACATCATTACTGGATATATAGATTCGCGCACACTTTATTTTTTTTTATTTTATCACAATTGTATAAATATCCACGTACTTTTTATTTTCTTTTTACTCTTAATCGCATGCTTTTACAATTAAAAAAAAATTCATTTACCTTTTTTTTACATAATAATATAATAAGATTCTGCGGTCGATTGGAAAATTTAAATGATGCTTTGATTAGGATGTATTTTGATGATCCAATAATCGATACTTAGATAAGATGGCACTTTGATTTCAATATCATCCTTAGATAGAAAAATTAAATTTCTCTTTTTATTTATCGCACGGCTACTCGTTAATTTTGTTTAAATTATTCGATTACATGTATATACAAAATACCTTCATGTAACACTTGAGATTTGACACATAGTCCTAATCGTCGATCTTATAAATTGAGTAAATACTTTAATTATCGGTCACGCACACGCACACGCATATATATATTTTTTTTAATCAATACTTAGTACATTACTATCTCTACAATCAACACGATTTACATATCTAGTTTTATTGGCGAAAAAGAAAAAGTATCTATTTATTAAATACTGTACATATTTTAAAATTAAAGTGGACGATTATATTACACATGGATTCTTCTACATACGCACTCTTTATAACGACGATATTTCTATCTACATTGTTAATCTGCATTCAGAATCTATCATACGTTACTTTTCTTTCAACTTACTTATTCTAGATTTTAAAATCATTTCAAAACTAAACTGTCAATATTTTATAGAATTTGACATATGACAATTTTTAACGTTTCAATGATGATCAACGCTTAATCATAAAATTTGGTTTTATAAATTTTTATAAACTTATAGTAATGTAATGCAATTTACATATTTTGTTAATTTCACTAAAATTCAGCACGAACTAATCGACTATACAAGCTTAATTAATTAAAATTTCTATCAAGCACTTATTCTCTTTTGTACTAACTTTCAAAGAGTTTCTTTTTATTTTTACGTTTCTTATCGTTTCATCGACTGAATTTTCATACAATCAGCACATCGGCGGATTAACGTAAAAGAAAACGTTGAGCTCCATCATAACAGCAACGATGAGAAAAACCGTGTACATCATTAAACAGGCGATGCCAACGCGCTTGTCGAGCACGAAGCCACAGAGTGCCGTGACAACGTAAAAACCAATGACACAGAGGATTATGGAAAGATTGCTGTAAACCAAGGCGCCGGATTGTATGGTAACGTCTTTGCCGGTCATCAACGATCTTATTGTCCAAGGTAAGCCCAAGCATAGGAGAATGTCCAGAGTGTTGGCACCTATCGTGTTACTCATTGCCATGTCACCGTGCCCTGAAATAATACGGAAGAGTTTTTAGTTCGGAAAATTTGATTGAATATAATTTGAAATATTTTACTACATGATTTATTTAAGGTTTGAGCATTAAGGTGATGTAACAGGGTTATATGATTCATACGTAGTTCCTGGGTTTTTTTACTTTTATTAATATTAAAAAAATTATTCAAATTTCTCTGCCACGCTTTTATTGGTTAAAACTGTAAAATCGATATTTTACAGTCCCATGTTGATTTAATACATTTCTATTTCAAAACAGGTGCCAATGTTTTTCATCGCTTTAGAATATGATTATTTAAAACTAAACAAGATTAGAAAAGCTGGTGGAAAAAAACTTATAAACTATTTTGTAACATAATAATTCTATTAATAACGATGATTTCATTGATCTATTCTTTATATTCAATAAATTATGGCAAATATTGAATTTAAAGACGCCATTGGCAAGATATCATTGAAAATAAATAATAGTTCGACGATTACGTTTAGACAAAGGTATACAATTTTGCCATCATGTTCGTAAATTTTGTAAAGAATAATTTAAAAATTTCATCATCGCCAAAAAAACATGAATACACCTGTAAAATTTCACTAAAATTAAAAAAAAACACGTGTTACACATATAAACGCAATATAATCATAACGAAACACTAGCGAAGTTTTCTTCAATCGTGTCAATGTGTTGGTACGCGCAGTGCTAATATTTGCTTGTCTTAATTTCACGGATCGCATTAGCTTATCAAAAAAACGCGTTTAGAACGTACATTGTAAAGGAAACTTTGTCAATATTAATTTCAACATTTATTTTTTAAAGTTGGAAAATAAGTTTAAATGAGCGAGATAAACTTGAGTTTATTTTTATTTCCCGATAATCCAATTTTAAATAATTTCCGTCGTAAATTTAAAATGCCAATTTGTACAATATTTAACGTTCTTTTAAGTATTCTTTTGAAGAAACCTTATTTAGAATTAGTTGTAAGAAAATTTTTTTCCTGATTTTATTCAGAATTGGTCTTTGGTTTTGGCCAAAAACTTATCATTTCATAAATGAAGTATATCTTCACCCGTTACGAAATATGCTATTTTTTATATCACAATTCAGTTAAAATTATTACGTGAATTGAATGAAGTAGTACAGAGCGATTAAAACTCTTTAAATACATTTTTTCTATATTATTAGAAACAATAAAACTTTGAACTAAATACGTAGAATTAGGCGAGCTTAAAACCAAAGTCATATAGATTAGATAAAGTTCAACATTAAAGACAGTGACATTAGCATTGCAAATTTTCTTCAATAAACGAAAAAGCAAAATATCCGATTGCCAAATCCAAATTAATTTGTAAATATGTTTTTCAAGTATGATCTTCTTCACGTATTCGATAAAACTATCGAGCACGCATGTGTCCCAGTGCAAAAGAATTGGCCAGAAATAGAAATCGTAAATTATATTTCATCGATATTTCATTGTACTTACAATCTTATCATAATTAATAATTATCATTTTATCGAAAACACGATCTTGAAATAATCGATACACGTCGCTTGATATGCTCATGATTAGTTGTTTATAAAATTAAAAAAATTATAATTAAACGCATATACCAACCTTGCCGTGATAATATAATAATTGACACCATCTCTGGCAAATTGCCACCTGCTGACAAAAATGTTATTCCCATAACCGAATCTGGAATCCCGACAGTATCGCCAACAACGGTCGTCATCCATGATACTAAATATGACGAAATTGCAATCCAAATTACGCACATTATGAAGGTCAGTGGGTAAAATTTACGGAGACGTTTGTAACGACTGTCTGGCACTGTGATAAATAGGATGAACTTTAATGGCCACGTAAACACGAACCAAAGCTCTTTGAAAAAGCCACCGTCTTTTGGCCAGACGAATATCGTATCTAAAATATTTGATAATTGATTTGTTATATGATTTCCTTTATTTTCTATTATGTATTTATTTCATTGATATTATACAATTCTCAATTACGTTGTCAGTAGGCATAAATATCAAATATCAGTATCATATGGATTGCCTCGATACGTCACAAAAGACGTCAATGATTGGTAAATGACGTTGCCAATATAAATTTAAACTTTCGTAGCCAGATAATTTAGCCAGCGAATTTAAACCACGACATTGGCTTTGTTATTTTGACGATAACTAAGTTTTTAATGTTTCAAATAGTACAAATTGATCAAATTAAACTGATTAAGATCAGAAACTTATTGATCCACCGTAATCTTATACTCTCAAATTAAATAATCAATCGTTCAAGATTGTCATTTAAATGTATATTTAGAAACTTGTATCGAATATTTATGGATTATTTCCTTATTATAAAATTTTCATGGACATTTATTATTAAAATAGTGAGATAAGAAGTATACATCTCTTACCTGGTTCGGTATAAACTTCGAACATCGGTGTAGGATTAACTCCAGCCTCTCCATTGGATTGAGCTTTCATTTTACTAATGCTATTTCTATATTCGGTTACCAGTTCGCCATGAAAGTGAGGCTTGTAAGTTCCGAATGGCATTGTGTAATTTTCATGTTTTACTACTTCTTCATAAATTATAAATAAAAAATTAATCAATTGACAAATAAATTTTGTACGAATCGTTAGATACACGTTTTAATCAGATTTTTACCTGCTTTGGTATCATTATCATTTGGTTTGACTTCGAAATTACAAAAAATTCGCTTGAATACAAGAACTATACTATCATTAACGAATAACAAGGTGAAATAGCTTGCAAATAGAAAGAGCAATATTGCAGCTTCGTAACACGTAACAACACCATCCCACATTATAAGGACTAGAACGCCGACTGAGAGACAGTAAATTATACAATCTCGTAATAGGATATTCCATTTTAATTGTATTACCTGAAATTTATTGAATATTTGTTAATTCTATTGCCAATGACTCTTTAAAGTCATGAATACAATAATTTAATTATTCTTGTCCTTTTGAGTGATTTAATTAACTTTTTGAAATTAATATTCATAAAACTAAATAGTAATCATTTTTCTTATAACTTCATAAATTTTCTTTAAATAAATTCGAAAAATGAATGGTTAATTTTAAACAGTAGCTACAAATAAAAAAATTGAAATAAAAAGATGTTTTACCAGTATATTGAACATTTTTTGTAATAACCTTTTTTTTTAAATAATTTTTCAAATGCTTGTCAAAGATAGGATTACGTATTCTAAAAAGTTAATTAATATGTATGAGTCTTGTCACAATTACGTAAACCATTAATGTCAATGTACTGTTACAAATCGATGTAGTTTTTATTTTGCTCTTACTAAGAATCCAATCGGAAATTAAAAATCTAATTAAATATACACGGAAGAAACACTACGGTTGGAAAATCCAGATCTCGAGCTAAATACTTTGACTATCATAGCTTATAAATTGTTTTTTTTCCGTGTAAAATAATAAAAATAAACAAACCTTAGCGGCAAACAAAGCACCAACAGCTGGTGTAGCGACAACATTAAACACAGCACCGCCAACCACAGCACCGATTCCTAAATCCGATTCGGTCAGAAATGTTCCAACAACATTGACGAACAATTCAGGAAAGCAGCTAGCCGTCGCCAAAAAAGTTGCACCAGCAACATCGGCACTTATTTTCAAATCGGCACAAATGCAATCCAGTGCAGGCAATAAATAGTCATTGCACACATATGCGGTCAACAAAAAACAATAAAGTCCAAAGAACACGTGAAATAGAACAGCTCCATTTTTGCGTTGTTCGTAGCTGAAAAATATCTCTGGAAAATCCTCGATCGAATGTGCCGAACATTCTTCTGATTCAGATGTTGCTAATATCGACAGTGATATGTTTGTATTGTTGGCTGGCAATGCGACTTCATTATCGTTGACATTTCCTATGAATTTTATTTTTCTTTCAATAAGATACTTTATTTTATTTATGCTAAAGCATTTTATTTGATAATTTTAAGAAGATGATAAGAGACAATGATGATAATGGGGAAGGTAATGTTTGATAATGTGCAAGGTAAATTTAAAGTATCAAGAGAATAATCTAGAATGCATTGCAGGTCAATGGAATGCTGAGAAAATTAACAATACTTGATTATTTTTGGAAATAATTTAGTTGTCTTTTATTTTTAGTAGATTTTTGTGTTAGTGATGATAAAATGAGTAATACTATTTATAGACTGACTTTTTGAACGTTAATCTTCAAAAATCAAAATTTTGTTTTATTAAGATTATTTTACTGTATAAATATTAATATCTGAGTTAAAATTTTTAGATTGACTTTTAAGTATATTACACACATTATCAATAAAATTTAGAGAATAATCATTACTACAATTTCATATTTACAAATTGTATATTTAAATATATTAAATTCAGCACTAAATTTGGTCTTTAAAATTATCTTGTTTGAGCAAATATTTTTGTCACTTTACTTAATTGCAGATTCAATTTGCGGATTAAAATTTGTAGATAAAAAAAAAAATTTGTTGTCATTAGGTTCTCGGTCATGAACGCATCAGACGTATAAATGTTTGTTTAAGTGTAACATCATTTTTTTTTATTTTTCCAAGATATTGCAGGAATTTTATCGAATTGATTAAATTTCAACATTATGAATGAAACGGAATTACCTCAGGAATAAAGTGCATACTGAAGTCTATGAAGTATAATGAAAATATAAATTTAATAACAATCAATGTATTATAGGATTAAAGTCAATGACAATGAATTTTTTAAGATAAATTCATTGGAATCACATTGTGAAAAGAAAAAGTGACAGTATGCCATTAGATTCTAATCTGTATTTATTTTAAACAATCAAAATACAAAACGATATTTCAAATTTTCATATGAATAAATCAAAGGTCGCCTCATATATTTTGAAATCATGTACAAAAATTCATCGAATTCGTTTGAAACATTTCGCGATAGAATCTAAATGAAAGAAAACAAAAATCCAGCATAAATTAAACTTTTTTCTCCAACTAAAACATAATCGCTTGACATAAATTATAATCAATAGTCATATCCAGGTTGCAAAGCAAAAAAAAAAGAGAGAAAAATAAACTAAACGTCTCATTGATGATGTCGCATTAATCTATGATGTTTTCTAGCCATGGTGTTTTTGAGATGAATAATATTCATATTAAATGTAAATGATATTCAGCATCGGTGATTCATAGAATAAAGCATATATGTGAAAAATTCAAATGAGACAAACAAAGAATATCCAAAGGTTACTATTTCATGAACTAGATAAATAAATACGATCACTATGATAAAATTCAATTATAACGCGATTTAATTCTCCTTCTTTTTTTCTTATTATAATATTAATTTTTTGCTTTGGACTGAGGAATTTTTTCGTTCACGCTCTAATTAATTTCTCCTTCGTGGATGTATACGCGTTTTAAGTATTTGAAATTGAATTTATTATGATTAACTTTATTAGAATTGATCGTTTATAGTTTTGCTAATGTAGTTATTTGTTTATGTTACTATATTATAGTAATTTATCAAAATAAATAAAGCCTCATATTGCCACATATATTTTAATTCATAATGTTGAATTTATGAAAATAAAAATCAATTTTCATTAATTTAAGAAATTATCTCTGTTTGGTTTTGCTAAAATTAAAAATAATCGGTTGAAAAATCGAGCAAAGTGAAACTTAAGTAATTTGAATTGTTAATTTGGAAAAATGTAAATATTGGGCACTGAACGATTTTTTTATTTAATTTGACGCATTCTGGAAGGTGATAAACCAAAGTATTCTTTACAAAAATATAATTTGTTACTAAAAAATATATTTTCATTTAAATAATATGTTAAATAATATGTATAAATAATATGTAGAAATAATATTTATTTTTTTTAATTTTATTTAACGTCGCTGTATTTATGCTAATTAGCGACGGAAGTTCACAGTGTGTTTATGAACAAAGCACATGTAACGTACAGTGGTGCTTGTATAAAAATCGGCCGAGAGCAGGATTCGAACTCGAGTCCTCGAGATTATGAATCTATAGCTCTACCGACTGAGCCACTGACGACCTCCATCTCTGTAATATAGTTATTTGATACAAATTTTATTTTATTTAACAAATTAAAGTTACTGACTTTTCATACAAAGTATAGTATTTAATTAGGCTTAAAAACTTAATTATATTTACAAAGAATACATAGAATAATGAAAATAATAAATTTTCAATTTAAATTCGAATTACATTTAAAAATCATAATCATAATTAGTGGACATGAGAAAATAATCGATCAAAAGCAACTAGTAAAAGACACATATTTAAAAAAAAAAATTTGTAAATAATAATTAATAAAAATATTAATAATGTTTAATAATTTAAAGATTCTAATGACTGTCTTAACGATATGAACGTTTTCAAATTGCAATAACAATTAACTTTCTACGTCTCGGACAAATTTGCAAAATTAACAAAGAAATTGTAATTATTTATACAAACTGGTATTTTCACAATGCCGTATATTTACTTTTCTATTAAGTTAACGATACACGCCATTAGTAGTTCAGTAAATACAACTTTAATATCGTTTAATTGACGAGTTGCTAATTAATTTTAGCTAATTTGATAATTTCGATCGATTTATTTTTAAAACTAAACAAAACAGAAACAATTAAATTATTGATCATTTCAATAAATAAAAGGATATTTTTGTATAACCTTTAGAAACATATTTATATTTTTTATTTTTCCTTGAAACAAATTGATTATTTAATATTATTTATTTAATTTTCCTCAACTATTTATATTATTTTGTTGGTAATTACGATGATAAATAAAAATTTTCATTATCCCTTGAAAAAAAAAGAAACGATTTCTATTGTAAACTACAATCACCTTCAATGAACATGATTTCATCAATAAATAAACAGATAAGACTGAGAAAAAAATGCTTCTTGTTGTTATCATTTTAAAAGAAGCAAAATATAAAGCTTTTTTTTTGTAAAAAAAAACCTTATTAATCGCGTTAACTATGTACATTTTTCTTAAATTCAATTGATGACTGATAAAAATTGATAACATCATTTCTCATTTAGTTGAAAAATTTCATTATCGGAACACATAAAATTTATAAACATTGTTACGAAAAAGAAAAAATACCAATTAAGGCGTTTTTAAAATAAAATAATATTTACAAAATGTTTGTCAGGCTAATTTATGAATTGTTAAATCATTCGAAATTTTACTGCTCAATAATTTAATATTTTTTTTTTTTACATTTCAAATTCAATGTCTATTTCAAGGATAGGAAAATCGTGTAAGAATAGAAAATTTTTTTTCGAAGAATCCAAGCACAAAGAATTCAAACGCGCTTCTCACTTTCTATAGAACAACAAAGAAAACACGAAAACTTAACGTGATGAGCGCGATAAAAATGTAATTAATTCTGAAAAACAAAAGCGACCGTAATATCTCACCGTTCTGAATGTCCAAGGTATGCGCCTCTGTTGAATTTCTAATGAAAATCACAGTTAAAAAAAATCCTAATAAAACACTAGTGCTCAGCTTCCTACAGGGAGCAATAAAACCCGGGCCCATTCTGTCCTCAGCATATGGAATCCTCTCTGGACTCCCACTCCCGTAAAAAGAAAATATTCAAATAAATTTAAGTCGTTCACCATACACTTTCACGAATCGTAAAAAAGAACCATCGAAAATAATTTCACGATAAATATAAAAAAGAAAAAAAAAAAATTAATACGATAACTGCGGCACGTCTCGCGACGAGTCCGCGGCGTAACTAAACTGTTTCTCAACCCTACCCCTTTTTTCCAAGCATATATGAATCTTTCGCAAGTACGAAAGTCCCCTACTACTTCACTATATACATTATACACCTGTCTTTTTAACTCAACGTGTTCTCCTTTATTATTTTTTTTTTTCTCTTCGTATTTTATCTATTCTAATGCTCGATCGGCCGTCTTTGTTTTTTCGACGACGGCTACGCTTCGAGTGACTTGTGACGATTACATCGTTATCGAGAGATGTCTTCTCTCTGACACTTATTGATTATTGAGTAAGGAAAAATAAAAGAAAAAAAACGTACGGTAGCTGAATTAGATAAGCTAATGGACGTAGTAGTAACTTTTTAAAAAAAAGAATGCGTGTATACAAGCGTGAATGTATAAGTTATATCTCATTTATAAGGCGATTTTAGAATGGCCATTAAGAAAGCGCGCTTTCCGTATTTCAATTCCGAAGGTTGAGACGAAGAAAATCCAGGCGTTCGAGAAAAGTTTAGTCATTTCTGTTTATGTGGCTGATATTAAAAGAAGCACGTGCTCATAAAAACCGGTATGTATATGCATTCATTCATGAATGAAAAATCTGGGTTGGGAATTTTCTTTTTTTTTTATCTCCCAGTTAAATTATCTGTTGCGCTGTTTATGCTGATTTTTGTTGTTGTACCACTTATGATTAATACCATTTTTTTATTGATTAATATGTATTAGCCGATGAAATTTAAAACCGATAGATATTTAGATTGAATTTATTAATTTCTTGGCGCAATAACAAACGCGCGGTGGATTATTGATTTGATATTTTAATTAATCAAATGGAATGTTGATATTCTAATAAGATGTTGTTGTGCTGTCTGACTATAGAATGTACTTTTCTACTATTTTGAAGAATAATGTTTTACTTTTAAAAAATTTTGAGCTCAGAATTGAGGAACGTGCCAATTTTATTTAACCTTTTTGTATTTCATTTGTTTAATTATCATAATAGAAGGTCGATTGATGTGATCTGACTCGAGGGGCGCGAGTTCGAATCCTCGCCAGGTCGAATTTCAATGGAAGCTTTGTAGGCAATAAATATATACATTGTTTTTCCGGATTTTCGATGGTTGGGATCGAAGTTGTGAGCCAATCTGTATATTTGCTAAATAAAATATACAAAAAAAAACTAGATGAATGGGCTTATAGCCCGTAGAAATCTAAAATAAATATATGAAATTACAAAAATTAATAAAATAGCTGATGGAATTTGGTTCGAATCAATTAAATTTTTCATCGTTTATTTTATATTTAAACATCATAATCAGTGATCGATGGCGATGAATTAAAAATTACGTACAATTAATTTTATCTCAAAATTTATTTTTTTTTAAACATTTCATATTTTTTGCGTGTATTACATTTTTTTTTTACATATTACATAATTTCTCGGCAATTATATTTAGAAGTCGCATTCTTCTATATTTAAGTTATGCAAAAATAACCGAAATTTTTTATTCCCATTAAAAATTTCACACAAAGTATCGATGTGAAATGTGTTCGACCAATGAAATTTACGTAAATATTTACGTGATTCTAAAATGAGAATCGATATGACGATTACATAAATATCTAATCATCGTTCCTGTACAGACTAGGCAAACGTTAAATTGAAAAATACAAATTTTCACTGATCGTACATCAAATTGATGTTTTATTGATGTCTTTGACATCACCAATAACATTTATACTTAAAAATAGAAAAACGTTTTTCAAAAATAATTATTCATAAAAATACCAAGTCCGAAAATGAAAAGATTTATTGAAAATATTATTTAACTAAAAATTTGGAATTATATATATATATGTTTGATTTGTTTTTCCTGAAGTTTGCAATTACAATATCTACTTCAACTTGTAATAGAATGACAAAATTATAAAAATATTTGGATATCTATAAATTAAATATAATACATTCATGACATTTAAATAAATTTCCATTCTTTTAATCCAACATACATAAACACACATTAAAAAATAATATTTATCCGATCAAGTTGATAATGTCAATAAAGCTAATTATTAATTTATACACACAATTATATTGATTATATAAGAGCGTACTCATGCAAATCGGTCATTGGCATTCTTTATTAAGTTATGAAAAAATAATTTTTATAAAAATATATTATTATAAAATACACATTTTATAACAGTTTTGAAATATTTTTAATTCAGTTGAAAATCATTGCTTTCTTTAAAAAAAAACGTTCAACCAATTTAAAACTAATTATTGTAATATTTTTTAAAATTTTATTTAGCGTCGCTGTATTTATGCTATAATAACGATGCTAATTAGCGACGGAGGTTTTCAATGTGTTTGCGAACAAAGCATATGTTTCGTATACAGTGATGCTTGTATCAATCGATTGCCGCGAGCGGGATTCGAACTCGAGTCCTCGAGATTATGAATCCATTGCTCTGCCGACTGAGCCACTCAAACCTCTATTTTTATATTTATATATGCGACTTTATGTGAACGTGTGTCTATATGAGAGAATATTTTGTTTCAGCAATACTTTCCGAAGTCATAAAAATTTTTCATATAATTTTGAACGCATCTTAGATGATTAAATTCCCGATTTCATTGAATATAATTTACTGTACTTTCGTTACTTTTTTAACGTTGAAAAAAATTTTCATTTAGGAAACAAATTTACTTTGAATAAAAGAGCGCCTTATGCATCGAAAATAAATACGTACTGTTTACAAGTAGCCGATTTAATTTGAGTTATGCATATAATTACAGTCATACAAATAATTTTAGAAAATTCTTTAATTTCTAATGTTTGTCATAAAAATTGTCCGGTTTAATTTTCAAACGAATCCATTAATTAGTTATAAAGAATTTTGGATTTCTGAAAAGATATAACCTAAAAATATCAAGATATTTCTCTAATGCCAAATCCTAGAAATTTCTGTAATTAGTTAATGGATTTGTTTCAAAATTTTTCTTCTTAATTTCTATGACACATATTACAAGCTCATACATTTCTTTTCCCAAAATATTGTTCTGATTATGATCTTCAACACGTTTATTTACAAGTTGGTGATGCAGGAATCTTACTGACCACTGCATTATGCTTTCAAAATTCTAATCTTATATTAAAAAATGATCATCCAGAAAGTCATCATTTTCCCATAGGAAATAATTTATGTGAAAAACTGTAAATAATAGTAAATAATTGTAAATAACTGTTAAAAAATGTAGGAATTGAGACATAAATAATAGTTATTTACAGTTATTTACTATTATTTATTATTAATTACTATTATTTACAGTTATTTACAGTTATTAACTGTTATTAACTGTTATTTACAGTTATTTACAATTATTTACAATTATTTACAGTTTTTTATAATTATTTACGATTATTCATAATTATTTACAGTTATTCATAATTATTTACAGTTATTTACATTTTCAAAAATTTTTCAATTAGTGAATAATTTAATGTTATTAATAATTATTTACAATTTTTTATAGTTATTTACAGTTATTTACAGTTTTTTACAGTTAATTACAGTTATTTATAATTATTTACAACTATTTACAATTTTCCATAGTTTTTTACAATTATTTACAGTTATTCACATTTTAAAAAATTTTCGCCTATATATAAAATTATTGAATGAATTCGTGATAATTTTCGAAAATGTAAATAACTGCAAATAATTGTAAAAAACTATAAATAATCGTAAATAACTGTAAATAATTGTGAAAAAAGTGAATAAATGTAAATAACTGTAAATAAATATAAATAACTGCAAATAAGTGTAAATAACAGTTAATAAGTGTAAATAAAAGTTAATAACTGTAAATAAGTGTAAATAACAGTAAATAATTTTAAATAATTGTAAATAACTATTATTTATGTCTCAATTCCCACATTTTTTAACACTTTTCTACAGTTATTTACATTTATTTACATTTATTTACATTTATTTACAGTTATTAACAGTTATTTACAATTATATCCAAAAATTTTTTCCATATGGGTTTTCAATAAGGCTTTTCCACCTGTGGTACAATTAAATCACTTAAAGCCAATTAACGTAAAAAAAAATTGTCATTAGGTTATAAACAAACACTAAAATCTCATCGCCAAGGAAAAATTAAACTTGTTATCATTACTAACAACACACTCTCACTAAAATGAGCTCCTTTAATAATTTTACTTTTATTTTTAATTGAATATTTGAAAGGAGTCCTAGAAGTAGTCTTCTATCACCGTTCGTAAGTGCGGTTTGTAAAAATCACATTTTAACATACTTTTTTTTATGAATTAAATCTTATTTGTAGCAGAAAATAAAAATTAAATAGTATGCTATGTTAGCTAAAACTGGAGTGCATCACTAATACACTAGCAGTTACGTCGAACTTGAATCAGCTTGTGGAAAATACTTGAGAGTGTGCTCATTATCGATCACAGATCCTGGACATTTGAATTTATTAAAGGAAAAAATTTTTAGCGAGATGAAAAAAAATGTAAATAATAAGATCATAAGTAACATAAATAGAAAATTGCATTAGAAGCAAAAAAAATTAGAAGCCCAAAATGAGAATCGAAAATTAGAAAATCGAATTTCAGTAGTTTTATTGAAGAAATAACATATGCTATTTCATGTTAACATCAGTACTTCCCACTCAGTCGGTTTTTTTTGCCATCTTCGCTTGGATTAGACGATACAACCGATAAATCTTAAAGGAAATAATTTATTTTCTTAACTTCACAATATAGTACAATTGATCAGCGATGATGATAAAATTGTGATTAAAATGTAAACGCGTAGTTAATATTTATTATAATTTGTTTTCTAAGCAAAGCATCAAATTTTTTTTTCTATGTTCCTCATAAAACTGCTTATATTTATAATATGTACTCAATAAATTAATAATTAAAATTAGTATATGACCTGTATAAACTTTAATTAAATAAAATTTTTTATACACTGGTCAAAGATTATTTCATATCTTACGGGAAGATAATCATACTGATACAATAAAACGTAATGAAGTTTTTTCAATATCTATAAAAAAGAATTGCAATTTAAGATTAAATTTAGCTTTATTGGGAAAACGCAATGAAAAAAAGTATAAAATCTATCGAAACCTCGTTATCTTGATCACTATTGCTCATTGTACTTCTTGTTAATTAGCTATAATTCAAGAGAAAACTTGTACTTTGATTTAAGAGAATTTTTATAACATCATATTTCTTTGTAAAGTAGTTTCCGTGGAGATGCACCTTATCTTATACGTTTGATACCATTGGAAGTATAAAGTTTTTTCTTATATTTTAACGAAATTGTTAATGATTTGTATTTATTTAATAGTGAATTTCAATTTAAAAAAATTCATTTTTTAAATAAAAAAAATGATCTTTTATTTCGATTATCCCATTAATGACCCTTGAACATAAATATTACGTGAATTATAAAATGTTTAACTTTAAAACAGCAACTGTATTACAATGCATGCGCATATACAACTATTGATTTTGTTTATCCGTTATAAAATATTTGTTGTTTTAGAGTTAATTTCTTATTTAATCACTTGCATGTAATTTTTATTAGATCAAATAAAATTTATGAAAAAAATCTATAGCACGAAGTTTTCATACAGTAAGGAAATTTTTATTATGATCTAATAAGACATGAACTATTACGCGTGTAAGTAATGACTTCATTATTCTTTTGGCAGTATATTGAAATTTAATTTCCAAGAGCTTTTTAGCCAAGTTTTCGTAGAATACATAGTAAAACTAATCGCTTTTTTCTAAATAAATTTTTTTTTTATAATTTATCAAATTTTACATCGCGATTATTATTATATGAGTAATAATTGTTATTATTAATAAATACACGTGCAGAATGTTGAAATGCAACTTTAATCTATAACAATACTATTAGTTCATAATTTTGAGATAAGATATATAGTTGTATTACTATTAAAAATAGCATTTAAGTTAGAAATTATTCATTTTATTCGAGTAATACACAATATAGCAATATATAATTTTTTTCGCAACAGAAAATTTTTTGGTTTTTAGTCGTGTCATTGAAACTTTAAAAAAAAATAGTAAATTTAAGTTTTTTTTTTAAAAAATACGAGACGATTTTTCGTGTGCAAACGATAACGTTGTGCATAATGTACCAAGTGGCAATTGCTTAATTAATTGGTAAGTTTTTTTTTGTTTTTAAATAAAATTCTTGTACCAATTTTGATTTTATTTATCGAACCTCGTGCGTTTTTAATAAAAATATCAAAATTTAAACTTTTTAGAACTGAACTTTTTGTTCATTTGCGTTAATTTTTAAGTCTATTTCGCAACACTAATTTCTTCTTATCTTTGAGTTTTTTCAACTTTTATCAAGTTTTCAATAACTTATAACACCATTGCGAAATCAAAGACTATTCACTTTGATCTGATTCATATATTTACTTAAGAAATTTTAAGTTACTTTTGCACAACTTGAAAAAAAAAGAAAGTATAAAGCTTTTGACACATACTTTTTTTATTTTATTTTATTTAACGTCATTGTATTTATGCCATCATTACGATGCTAATTAGCAGCGGAGGTCTTTTCAGTGTATTTGTGAACGAAGCACATGTAACGTACAGTGGTGCTTGTATCAATCGGCCGCCGAGAGCGGGATTCGAACTCGAGCCACTGAAAACCTCAATTATTGATGTACTTAAGTTGTGAAATAATTATAAAAGATTAACTCCTATTTTCGTAAAAATAAATTTTATAAAAATAAATGAAGATTTAAAAATTTTCTGAAAGTCAAAGATAATTATAAAGATGAATTCAATACTGAAAATAGAAAGGTCCATCTCCGTGCGTGTATAATCTAAGATAGTGATTGTGTTCAAGATCATCAAAAGTTTATAATTTATGATTGAGTAATGTAATAATTCGTTATAAAAAATACAATGCCCTTTCTCATTAATGCGCTTCCTCGACTTTCCCCTAGATTGTTAAACTTTCGATTAATCAAATTCGTTTGAAGTGAAATTTTAAATTTATATCAGTTTTAGGTTAATTAATTATTTTTATATTACATTTATAACACTGTTAAAGTTTGACGAAAAATTTATAATTTATTCTCATAAGTACGTAATATATTTATTTTTAATACAAAAGACTTTAATTTTTTCCAATCACATTGTGATATTGATACGAAAACCCTCGGCGGCAATTATTAAATTATTCAGAATATGCGAAACGAAACGTGATGAAGAACATGCAGGGCTAGCGTAAGGGGACAATATTTTCTAGACAGTTACTTCCCTAAGAGTAAAAATTTAGTATTATTAGGAAAAAATATAGAAATAATATGGATAAGAATGCACATGGACATTCAAATGAAGTAATATTTTTTTCAATTTAAAAAAGATAGTTAAGTAAAAGTTATAACAAAAATTAATTTTAAATTCAATTTTGTAAAAATCTATTACAATTTTTGAAAAAAACAAGTATTAAAAATTTTTTTTAAGCTTTAAAAAGTGTATTCACTGAGAAATTGCAAACTATATGTATGCAACACTATTATATTCTATCAAAATTAAATTTTGTCAATAACTTCAAAACGAAGACAGAATCAACAGTTTTTTTTATATTTTATTTAACGTCGCTATATTTATGCTATAATTTTGACACTAATTAGCGACGGAGGTGCTCAGTGTGTTTTTGAAAAAAGCACATGTATCGTATACAGTGGTGCTTGTATAAATTAGCCGAGAGCGGGATTCGAACTCGGATCCCCGAGATTGTGAATCCATCGCTCTACCGACTGAGCCACTGAATACCTCTATGAGATAAAAGATTTTTTCCATAACTTTCGGAAAGGAATTTTTTCCAACTCAAAATATTAAAACAAACAATAAATAAATATTTGCTTAAATTTGCTTGAAATCTTAAAAGTTTGACTGTCTAATCATTGTTTTTTTTTACAAAACACCATTATGCATCAACTCTTTCAATAACTATAATTTCATAAATGGCTCAACAAAATACAAAAATAAATTGAAAAAACAAGTCTGCTCATATTTAAAACAAAAACTACTTTTTCCTTATGAAAATTTTTCATTTCAAGGCCCAACATCCGATAGACATAACAAGACTATACGTCACAAGTTCATTGTAACTTTTGGATTTCCCCGTGTCCTTATCTCTTTGAAGCATGCATTTCATCATAAATCAAATATCTTCTTGATGCTTCAACGATATAACCTTTCTCTTTGCAAGATTTTCCTTATAGATGATTAAACGTCATTTAAAGCAATTAGATTAACTAATACTTTGAATTAAATATTTCCTAATAAGATTAATCGCGCGTATAATCTACCTTTTTATATATTAATCCATTTTTTAACTACTTTACAAGAAAACATGTGCAGATGTTAGATACGATATATGTTGCACACGTGATTTTTTGCAAGTGATTTCCTCGTACTCACGTGATAACTTTAATCGTACGACTACGATTTTAAACAAATTATTAACTAAAATATATATTAATTTACAGAAGTCATGAGCTTATATAATGTGTACGTCAAAAGTATGCATAAAGCATCGCAGAGAGGATATACTCTGAGTTTAGGAAAATCAATAAAATAAATAGTTTCGTTTAATTTTTTGACGCACAAAGTCATTTTTTTATGCTGATTTTATTATTTCTTATTATTTTTTTACAAATAACAAACGTACTCGTACATAATTACAAACACTCCGCTAAGTGTTTTCATTTCCTGCGTTTCGCAACGTATGCGGCTTTAAAGGTAAATTGAAAAGTTATTTAATTTTTCTTAGTGCGACATTCCTGTTGTAATCTTTTTTTTTTTTAAATTTGCATAAAAATCGGTTCACACGTGGAAGGGTACAAGAGATCCACGATGGAAAGTTGATTGGATATTGAAATTTCATTATTTTTTTCTTGGATTTCAATATATATTACAAAGTTGTTAATTTTGAATTATGTGTTTACGTTGGTCAGGACCATAATTCATTAGCTTATTTAAAATATATTCATAGCCTCTATTATCATGATTGTAATCTATTTTTTTTACAGTACAAAGAACGAAAATTTTTTTTTCCACGTAAACAGCCTACGTATTTTTTTTATGTAAAACTCTAACGGATTTAGTCAAAGTAATTACTTTACTACGTTAAAATAGACATTAAATTTTGCTTTAGTTAACATTAAAATTTTAATTGAAATTTTATAAATTCGATTAATAGATTTATTTATTAACTAAAGAGTAAAAATCGTTAAACACTTCATTAATTAGATTGTAAACATAATGTACGATTACGTTGATAAAATTCAATATTATCGTTGCACAATATATCGTTCGAATATTCTTTTCTATAATTCATGGTATCAGTTGTCATGTTATTCATTAATGTAATATTTACAAATTTCAAATTTTCTGTATATATAATTTGAAAATATTAATTGAAATTGCACTCGTTTTCATACTTTAATTGCATAATTATATTTTTTAGTATAAAAAGTCCCATAACTATTTGTCATTTCATTACAATATTATGTGCATTGATTAGCAAAATTGTGCATCAATATTTATAAACACGCTTATTGGCTTGACATTAATTTAAATATATGCTGTTGTAAAAAAGCAATTACTAATGAATAATCGCAATAAAATTTTGTTTATAATAATAAAAGAATGTTATTTTCTAAGTAAATCAATACCAACAACTTGGTAGTTGAGCTTTATTAACAGTCCACATTTCAGGCTTTTCAAACAGTATTTTTTTTTCAAAACTGTAATTTTATATCAATATTATAATTTTTTTTATTATCCAGGGAGTAAAGTCGGATATCGCTCCCGAAGATAGAAATTGCACATTTCCGAGAAGGAGAAATGCATACAGTGCTTTATTCCTGCCTCAACTGAGACCAATTTATACATTAACTTAAAGAAAGCAAGCTCAATCGAAAAAAATAGAATTTTCTTCAGATTTTTTGCTCTGATAGTTAAGACTCTTTTTTAATCATTTTTATCAATTTGTTTAATAAATCGTTATTAATTTTAGTAATTGATTAGATTTTATAAGTTTCTAATTCAGAAGGCAGTAAAGTGATATTTTATAGCACTCTAAATTTAGACGTAAGAAATCTTACTTTTGGCCGGCTTTTGGAATTAATAAAATGGTCATTACTGTTGAGATAAGAAAACTTTAATTTTCTAATTAATTGTAAAAAACATAAATCTACATTTTCAATAATTCTTATTATGGGACTTTATCCAATATTATTTACTATTTGGGATTTACAAATGCGATATCATTATTTTCCATTAAAATTGCAATAGGAAATTATGCTCACAAGAAAATCTCAATTGTACAATACTAAGACAATATTTTCTGCGAATGATAAGCATTTTTACAAATAGCACTATACATGATTGTATATATTTAATTTTTAACAATTCTTTGCATCAAAATTGTTTAAAAGATTATGTCATTAAGTCAAGATTTAATGACGTAATTAAGAAAGATTATTTCACTACAATAGACAAATTACAAAATATTAAATTATCAAATAATAAAGATTACTTTTCTTTAATTATTTTAATGAACGGAGACTTATTGGAACTCAAATTTTATAAACTGTTAAAAAAATATCAAACATTACAAATAATTATTTTCTTAATAAATTCGATATTTATATGAACATAACAATACTATGATGTAATTTTTTATACATTATTAAAAAAGCTAAATTTATCTATATAAAGATTGAATAAAAAAACTAATTATTTTAATAAATAATATTTTGTAGTGCAATACAATGCATTATCTGTCATACGATGGACAATACATTTACTGGAAAACATGTAAAGGAGGTTCGTTGACAGATTAATATAAAAAGAAATTAATCCATAATTAATCGTTAGAAATTTGCCTAAACATTATACATGTCTTATTTATCTACATCTTTTTTAACAGTCTTAGTTTTTCCATAGAAACTGTCTAAAAATAAACCAAGGAATACAAGAACGGTAGCTAACCACTGTCTAGGCAATAATGAATTACCAAAAAATACAACTGATGCTAATACGGTAAAACATTTTCTAGTGGTTGTGGCTATTGAACATGTCAAGGGACCAAATTCAGAAACAGTCAAGAATATGAAATACTGGCCTAATGCTCCACATATGGATAGCGTTGTGATATGCTGAATTGCAGATGGATGTCTTTGTAAAAATTTAAGGAAGCCCAGTAATTCACCAGTACATAAAATTACAGCACCACTGTATAATACAGACCAAACGTTCATATTGTACATCATGTGGCCAGATTTTGTTTTGTGCTCGGCCCTCATTTTGTCTTGCACTGCACTGATGAGACCATCCATTATTAAAGAAAGCAGCAATAACATTTGACCAAAACCTTCTCCTTCAATCTGTTTTGTTGGGACTTTATCTTTGTACATGAATAGTATTACTCCAGTGACGATCATGGTTATGAAACAATATTTCTTGAATGGGTATGACTGAAAGAAATTCAAATTTTATTATAAGAATCTTGCTTTTTATTAATATGTTTTATAAATGGTTTATTTATTAACAATTTAAAGTAATTGTAATTAAAACTTTGTCTAACAAGTAGTTCTATATTTGTTATCCTAAAGTTTTATAAGGCATTTAATTTCAGTTATAGTATATTTGAATATGACATGATTTTTACGGATGTAGATGAATAACAAATGATATAATAAATAGAATAATTTTATGGAGTAATTAACTTATTAAAAGTTATACAGATCAATTAATATTTGATAGCTATAAGAATATAAGCATAATTACCTTTCCACCTAACAAAACACCAAGAATCATAACGGGAATAGGTTTACCAGCTTTGCCAACGACTTGAGTCGGATAATTAACAAATTGCAATGCCATGTTACTGCAGACCATAGCCAAAAGATATGTCAATGCACATGTGGCATAATAAGAAGTCTTAGTTGTATCCTCTCCTTGTTTCATCACAGTCATAAGCAATACTTTAGCGAAAACACAATTTACAACACATTGTACGAAGACCAATGCAAACATGTACATAAACTTTTCTGTTGTGGTTCCATCAATATATTGGCCACGAGTAACTTTCTCTTGAAGTATAGCATAATAAGAATAACAAACAAATATACCGGCGGCACAAAATATTAATTTTCCTGTTCTGTGGTGTATCATTTTTAATTTTTTTAAATTAATTGATCATTAATTTAACGAGAAAACTTTTTTAACTTAATAACTATAATATATGTGTTACAACAGCTGCTGACATCATACACAGATCAGAAAGGAAGATAAGTTATTTGAGAACTCTATATTTTGTAAACGTTTCAACCGTATGTTTACAGTGCAGCCGCTATTAGTATCCACGTTGTCACATGTGAATGGACAAACTTGGAGCACGATTCAGCAGAACACCAAGATAAGGTAAATGAAAACAAAAATCTTTACAACGCTCGAGACGCCGTCTTACGGTGGAACTTTTACGAGAAATCTGGGTTAAAAAAAATAGTTTTTTATGAGTCTACATATGAGCGATTAGTCAATGGCGCTTGGTTATAACGTAAAAGGTGTGTCCAAAACTCCTCGCGTCGCATTGTTGTATTTTTTGACTATTCATTTGTGAATTATTTTTAAGTTGATGATGCTAAGCTAAATTTTTAACCAAGTAAAAATAATTATTGAAATTTTGGAGATAAACGTGAGTAAAAAGTTAAAATAAAAGGTTTTGAGAAACAGGTTGTTTTTCATTACTTAATGCTTGTGTACAAACAGTGATTGGGTGTTGCCAGTATGACACATATCTAAATTCTTAGATCAACAAGTTAAATTAAATAAATATATAAATCAAGTTTTGATAACCATATATCTTTCTTTATTAACAAAATAAATTCACTCATAAAAAAACGTTAATTTAAAGATATTGTGTGTAATAAATTACCTTGTAACACTAAAGAAAATTTATCATATTATTTTATACTTAGCAATTAATTTCAATACATTTTCATAATTTAGTAATTTTTATTTATTATTATTTAAAATTATCAATAATAATTTATATTCATATGCTTTTTTTGTAGATAAATTGTCGCAAACATGAATTATGGAAAAAAGTCACCCAGTATGGGTACACCATCAGTGTATTCGCACGTTACTACACGTAGCAGTGCAAATCTTAGATCATCCAGATCTGTTCGAAGTGTAAAGATACCATGGTACCAAAAACGATTGTTAACGAATGCTTTTGTACTTGATATTCAAAGAGGAGCTATGGTTACAGCTATATTTGCATTGGTGAGTTGTATGAAACAAAATATTTTTGTAGAAGTAACAAGATATAATAAGGGGTATTTTATTTTTTCAGTTTTTAGCTATATTTACAATATGCACAGCAATTTTTGATATTTATTGTCTGTCGCAAGCTGCACCAGGTTCCATTCATTATGGTTATTATATAATATCCTATGAATTTGTTTATATAGGAAATATGCATGGTAAGATATGAAAATATTTTATAAAATTGTTTTTCTAATACGGAAAATTCTTTACACTTAAATTAATTTTCATTTTCAGTTCGTAATACTCTTATTGTATTTGCATTGTTTTCAATGCTTGGAGGAATAGTAATATTTGCAACATCGTGTATGTTAATCACAGCTCTAAGAAAAGAATATGAGAAAAAAATGGTTCCATGGTTGTACAGTTTTGCTATATTTGCTATGTTCAGGATTATTGCTTTCTTATTCTTCAGTATTGTGAACGATTTAATTTTCACTTATAACATAATGATGTGCCTTTTCTGGATTGTATTCTCAGCACTATCCGTTTATGGTTGGGTGGTTGTTTATTCTCTGTACATTGAATTAAGCGATTTGACTAGATTGGAAGATTTAGCACATCTCAGGGTAAGCTTTTAACAAATTTTAATAAAATTATGAATCTAATTTCTCAAAATTTCTTATTTTATTATTTTTTTTTAATATAAGATTAATTAAATATTACTGTACAATTTGTAGATTGGAACTATGCAATCTCTTAATGCATCAACAACTCATTCAATCGCTGGATCAAGACCTACAACACCACATAGTACAGTTTCCACAATGCCAGTATAAATTGAAATTCAACCTGCAGTATATCTTTGATATATGAATATTTATTAATTGTGCTGAAAAAATGTTCAAAGTTAACAATTTGTACAAAAGGTCTGAAATCAAATAGTAGTTATAGGCTTCTAGTTTGCTTTAAAAAGTGACACTTTGCTGCTTATTGTAATTGAAGACTGGTAAAGTTTATGACAACAGTGCCTCAAATTACTACCAATCATGTGAATGATGTAAACACTCCGTCCATTGATATTTATAATGTTGTGATTAAGAACTTATTGTTAATTATATCGTACTACCAAAAAACACGCATAATATTTTGAAAATTTTTAATTTTAAAATAATTTTCAAGATAACATAATTCAAAAGATTGATTTTTAACTATGACACTTTTACTTTCATGTTTGTAATGAATTTTTTTAACATTGTGTTTACAGTACGATATTCAATATCTAGCTTTTAATTTTAAATTGAAAAAATTCTTCTATGTATTTTTAATACTTTGTTTTAACAATATAAATATGAGTTTTATGTTTTTTTTTAGAGTATTCGTAATTTTAAGACATGTTTACCAGCTATACAAGAATGAATCTCGTTTAATATTAAAAAATTAATATGTTAACGAGAAATTACTTGAATCACAGCGATACCTAATGTTAAAAATTTATTTTGTTAAAAAATGTAATTACTAAGAATACTATTATAATAGTATTTCGCGAACTTATTCCGTCCATTGAAGGTATTATAATATCTTTAAATTGCGTTTGCATTTTTTAATTTGTAAATGTTTATTTCTCACTTTTGTGAAATAATTTTGAATCTCGATGTTCTTTATAAAATTACATCAATCAATTTTTTTAATCAAATTTATATAATTTATATGTATTTCAATTTTTATATAAATATACAAAATATATATATTCAAATGAAAATATGATTTCCATTAAATTTATTTAAACTTAACCTTTTAATTTTACAAAATTATTTATTATTTATAAACGTTTTAATTTTTTAAGTATTAAAAAGTGTGTCAGAATTTCGCTTTTATAATATTATTTGCAAAATGCTTTATCACCAAAAATTATTTTTAAAAACCAAAGTCAAAGATTCTAATTCTTAATGAATTTGAAGTTAAGTGGTATGAAAGTATATTATATAATTCAATTAAAATTCGAAATAATTAAATTATTAACAAATATGTAATTTGTAATATATTTTTTATCTTTATTTTTGATAGTTGATAAATTTCAAACGAAATAGTATGTCGCAACATAACTATAATTTCAAGCGAATTTGTTAAAAACTTTTCATGCAATTTTGGTGTTTTACATAAAACAAAAACGTGGTAACTTAACATTTGTAGCAACGTTAATCTTTATTTTATTTTTAAAAATTTTTGCTATATTCAACTCCAAAGCTGTAGAATAATGAATCGTTTAAATTTAGCTAATTTCATATTTTTAATAAAAAAGAACATTTTCCGTAGTTCCAATAATATTCGTAATTCTGAATAGTAATATTTCAAAAATTAAAGAGTACTATTAAATAAATAATTGGCCACATTAGAATTTTTATTGGTCATACAGGAAACTAAAACAACAAAATTATAGCTCTTATGAAAGTTTTAATGTATGATTCACGAATAAGTTACATTTCACAAAATTTAACATTCAAAATCGACTTTAAACATCGTGATTAATCAGACAAATGTCTTCTAAAAATAAATATTAAATAATTTAATTGATAATCAACGTTACATTAATATTTATTTAAATTTAATACTCATAATTTCTTACCTCATTTTACAACGACCAACAATATTTCGATGATCAAATTCACAGGATTTAAACATTTAATTTACATGCGACTGGCAAAATTATCTACTCAAATTCAATAGGTATTACACAACAATTGCAATATTATTTTTGTTCACATATGAAACCTGTTACATTTGTATTAAATTTATAATCCGGCAATCTTTATGATTTCATGTTTATACTTGCCACCTGTTAAACAATTTCATAATCTGCAGTATCTGTAATGGAAATTAATCACATAAATCATTTATGGCAAATTTTTAAAATTACATAAAAATTAAATAAATTTATTGAAAGATATATATTATTGGATTTCGAAAAATTATTTTTGTTTAAATATAAAATTTAATATTACTATTTTTTTTAAAATTACTATTTATGTTAAGTTAAGTGTTAAGTTGTACTGATCTACTTAAAAGTTATTGTTGCTTTACATGAAATTATATTTATTATTTCGAAACAACTGACAATTCATAATCATCACTAGCATTAAAGTAATAATTGATATCATAAATCCTTTTTTTGTAACATGCGAATATATTCATTATTATAATTACTTATTCAATCATTTCACTTGGAGCTTCTCCTCGACGGTCTGTGCACGATCATTCTCGGCGAATTAAACCTGGTCGACAAAGACTTGCACGATTTATGCTCTCTTCTCAAAGCGGCCCGTCTCGCTTGGATACTCAAATTTTCGGCACTGGTCACGGTCTCCAACGACACACGTGCCATCGTATCGTAATCGTCTTTGAATTCCCTCAGCTCCGTACTAACCGGCGTCGTCGTTATATTAATCGCCGTCAAATTGTTCGGCAGTCCTTGGACTGTTACTTGCAGCGGGTGATCTGGATGCACGACTTCGTATATCGACGTGCAGATCAGCAGTATTGTTTTGCCCAATAAGTTTAAGAACGACGCGCTTAGTGCTATTACGAACTGTACGATGAAACTTACGGTACCGGTTATCATGTACATTACTATTGCCAGGCACATTTTGGTGATTTTGATGATTAAACTTTCATTGGGAAATGTTTTTTTTTTTACTTTTTGTTTGGGTGCAAAGTCTACTTAATTGGAATTTTGAAAGTTTGAAGGTTAAGCACTGGATGAATCTGGGTAGAGTTCATCCAGTGTGAAGTTAGATTTGAACTTTGATGATTAAACGTGTTGTACTGGGCAAGTTTTTGGTGATTAATTGAATGATATTTTGATTTAAAATTGCACTAATAAACATATTTGTGAAAGAAATAAGCCAAAATTCATAGTTAATCAATAAAAGTTTTAATTTACAATCCCTTTAAGAATAGTAAATCAATTGAGCGACCATGATGCTGCGATTTATAATCATCTTTTGAATCCAAATATTTTACATATAGTGGTTACATACTCAGATCGGTAGTATTCATATTAAGGCTATGGTAAGGACACTTATTAATTATGATGATAAAAAAATTTTTCTTTATTTTGTGCATTCTCAAATAAATGTAAAAGCGATTGCTATTTTCATGTTTAGAGAGCGAGATTTAGCGTTAACTAAATCCATGTACTTTTTCAATTATTAAGTTATGTTAATTTGACAATAAAAATTTCCTCTTTACTTTGTAATTGTGAAAAAAAAATAATGAGTCCAGAAATAAAATCAATTTTTCATCAAATCGTTTTTTTTTTATTTATTTAGCGTCGCTGTATTTTAGCTATCATTGTAATGCTAATTAGCGACGGAGCTCCCCAGTGAACAAAGCACTTTTAATGTACAGTGGTGCTTGTATAAATCGGCCGAGAGCGGGATTCGAACTCGAGACCTCGAGATTACAAATCCGTCACTGTACCGAACGAGCCACTGACGACCTCTCAAGATAAATCTTTATTATTACATTACTTTTACAAAATAGTATTATCTGCTGATTTTTACTTCATACATTTAACAATGACTTTAGAATTACTCATTTATGTTGTAAAAGGTGATTCCACGTTATTACTGTCCTATCCTTATATGTATATGATACAGAATGGACTAATTTATGTATTTTTTTTTTCAATTATTAAAACTCACATAGCCTCCTTGTCACAGTAATTAGACATTAATCTTTACTAACTACTTATTTTATTAATAACATAAAAAGCAGCCTAGCTAAAATTATATTTTTAGAAGATCACGAAATATGCGTTTCGCAGCAACCAACAGGTTAAGCACAGCAAAAATAAAATTAACGACTGGTGAAGCACGTAAAGCCTATAAAAGAATAAAAATTTTTATTTCTATATAATAATTATAATATAGAACAAATTACATAAAATTTAATTTACTTGTTTTGTTTAGTTCTGCTCTCTTCTAATGTGCTAAGATTCTCTTTGAACAAATAAGTTCGAATGCCTTTTACGTAATTGGATAAATATTCTTCCCAGTCGAAATTTTCCATATTGAATTGAAAGAGTTTTTTGTCCTCTGAATCTAATCGAGACCACAAAGATTTCACGTTGTCGTTTTTAAAGCACCATTCGTGGAAAGTAAAATGTCTCGTTACCGTTGTAAATTTATGTTGGATCTGACATATTTTTTTTAATCTATAAATAATATCATGTATTCATTTAAGAAACATTGGATATTATGAATTTTATATTGACAGGATTGAACTTTATAATCAAGCAGAATCCTTTACATTTGAAGAAACATTTTTCTAGCCTGAAGACAATAGAACTACTTATAAATTTTTTTTAAAGTTAAGAGTAATAACGTATCTGCACTTTTGATTTAAGATTTTATTTTTGTCAGAGTGAAAGAAAAATTAAACATCAATAAATTGGACTTACTTTGCTTTCTTTCCTAAAATTATTGCCATGGAATCAAATAGAATAGAGGGCATCCATTCGAAGAATATAAAGTATAAAGAATAGATGAATTTATATTTAGTCATTAGGAAGAAGCTGTACCAAAATATCGCGTTTGACGGGTACATATGCTGGTATTTTTCTGCAGTATTTAAGAAAGTACCCCATGTAATTGGCGATTCCTCGGTTGACGTAAAGTTATATATCAACATATCCTCGTCTCTCCTGAAATAAATGCAGCACAATTGTCTTGATTTTTGCTAAATGTTATAAATTTAATTAGCTCTATTCAATACTTTTATAAAATTTAAATTAAAGTTACTATTAACAAAGTTACTTCTGAGTCTGCATCGCCACATCCCAAGCGCTAGCGATCAAAGCATTAATTGTCATATCCACTGGTATTAAGTTAGTTATTAAATTAGGATTGCAATGTACAACGTGTTTCACTCCACTTGATCCACCGGCTATGACCATAGTCGGTCCATAATAATTGTCAATCCATCCAGATACTGGTTCACGAGCCGTTGATATTACTGCAAGTCGAAAATTATTTATGAAAAATTGATTATTGGTAGCAGTGTTTGGATGAAAAACTTTCATAAGCTTATAAGTACATATACTACTCGAAATACATGATTCGCGGATTTTGATTTTGGCGTACGATTTCTCGGATTTCGGTGAATGAACAACCGATTATTTAGAATTAATCATGTCATCGTATGCAGATTTTGAATATGTATACTTACTATTGCACTTTACATTAAAATATTATGAAAAGATTTTTTTTAATTAGATCGAATTATTTGTAAAGAGTGGCTTAATTAAAAATAATGCGCTGTTACTTTTTTGTGTCGGGTGAGCGAGTTTCTTTGTCGTTTGTGAAGCTACAATATTTTTTCCGGTTATAATATAATTGAAAATCCTAGCGCATAACTACTTATTAGGAATGACCCCACGAATCAAAATTACAGTGCTTACGAGATCTAAATTTGTTTCAGTGTTGTTACATAATTTTGTATCCGTGTATTAAATTTATTTATCAGTATGAAATATCTCACCGATTCCAGGTCTGAAAATTCCTATTGGTAAACTTTTGCTTTTGGTTCTTATCAAATCTTCAGCCAGAGCTTTGGTAAAGGTGTAAGTGTTTGGCCAAGAACCGAGTAAGCTAAGAATTTTAAAATATCTATTTAGTGAAAAAATCATGCTATATTATTAAACTAGCGTTTACAATTAATTGTTAATGAATAAATGAATTTCAATGATCCACATAAAAACTCACTTTGGTGTTACATTTTCTATTGCGTCATCGGTCGTGTTTTTTACAAGATCGATTAGTTCTTCAGGTTTTATTGCGTAATCATAAAACTTCTCTTCTATGTTTGAAGTGAAACAATTTGAATACGCTGTGGAAACGTGAATGAAAGACTGAAAAATAAAACAAATACATATATATGTGAGTGTGTGCACTATTAAAAAAAATTAAATTTTGCTTCCAGTATATTTATGAAATTTCTATTTTTACTTTAAATTTCATGCAAATTTACATTGAAATTACGGTAAGATTATTAATTTTCATGCAATTTTGCATTAAAATTACGGTAAAATTATTAATTTTCATGTACACGCTTGAAGCAAGCTTCCAGTTTTGCATTAAATTTGCATTAAATTTCATGTTTTTTTTTTTTAACAGTGTGGGCTTTCTTTTCTTTTCGCTAAATTCTGTTTGTATATACCTTTAATTTTTTCATATTTTTGCATAATTCAAGTATGCTCGCAGTGCCTTGAACGTTTATAGCTGTAGCTTGCTTTAATTTCTCGTTGAAGCGCACAGTTGCTGCCACGTGGAAGACAATCGTTGTCTATAATTAAAAATATCATTTGCGTTATTGACGTTTTTCAAATAATTAAAATTCAAAATTCAATAGATCAATCCTTTATTTGGAAAATTTAATGATGTAGTGAAATTAATAAATTTGCAATTTCCATAACCAGTACGTAGAACTTACGTCATTTGTTAATAAATTAATGTCAGAAGTATTGAGTCCAAGATCTGGTAAACTGCAATCGCCATTAATACCAATAATATTTTTTCCAAGTTTTGTCATTTCAGGTCTTGCAGTATCGAATATCTAAAATTTTTAATAAACTATAAGCTTACGTTCTACAATTTGTAAAAGAATTTTTTAATTGAATGTTTTCTTGTTTATGTTTTCTTATGAATGTTTTCTAAACTTACAACATCATTTAGTAAATCTTTTATCCTCTCGTCGGCGTTTTTTTCTTTTTTTGAACGTACGAGTAAATAAATTCTCGCAACGTCTGGACAACATCTTAGAAGTTTTTCAAGCAAAACTTTGCCGAGAAATCCAGTCCCTCCTGTATATAGATTTTAATAGATCATGTAACTTTATTTTTTGTAAAAAATAAATAATTTAATTGTTTTCATTATTTTAATTTTTTTTTCTCAAATTGAAAATATGATAAAGTTATTTAAAAATAAGAGGCAGCAGTTTGCGTATAATATTGACAATACATGATTAAAAAATAAAAATATAAAAATACCCTGGTAGAAAATGACTTTTTTTACCATTTTATGGCCATTGCTTTGAAATGAAGAACTGAAAATGGGCATTTATTATGGCCATTATTTTAACCAATATGAAACGTTTTTTTTCACCTATATACCACTAAGATGTTACACGCATTTACGAAGATTAAAATGTGAATTTTAGAAACAGAAAAAATATTCATAATCAAATTTCTATAATTATTTGTGTTTATTTTTTCATTTTTTTTGTATTCATTAAACATATTTTATAATTTAAACGCGAATGAAAAGATGTATTGGATTTATAGGTTAAAATATTTCTAGGTATTTAAAATGCCTACTTTATCGACGACATATTTCTATATTCTGCAGATTCGGCAAAATTTGACTATTTATTAGCCAATATTGATATGACAAAATATTACTATCAATAATGTCCATATATTGTATTATTCGCCATTTTTTATGTCCGCATTTCTACCAGGGTAACTGATGATTTTTTCGTAATAATTAATCGAATAAGAAATATTTTTCTTAGTACAGTCTTCTTAGTACAATCATCCTTTCATATAAATGAAATATATAATTTTTATAATAATTTACCTGTAACAAAGATAGTTTGTCCGCTATAAAATTTTTGAAGAGTTGTTAGTCCGTTTTTATTATTTAAATTATTATTTACACATTCTTGTCCAATAACTGTTGTATTGTTCGACGCATTGCCATTGAAGTCTCGCAATAATTTTTTATCTGAACTCTGTTTTGTACAATCAATATCCAATAACATCTTAATAAAAACAATTTACTTTCGTGTGAAAAAAAAATCGTCAACACTATAAATGACACCTTTTTCCAATGAATTTTTTAATACAAATAAAAACTAGCAATTAACTTTATAGCACATTAGAAAACAAGCAAAAATTTTCTTCTGTTGTCCAATTATCGACTGATTTAATGTCTGTCATAAAATTACGTCAAATTAAATGTACTCTTAAGAAATGAAATTTTTTTTATCAAGTGCAGGTCTTACGCGCGATGAGTCAAATGGATTGTCGCAGAGATCGATTATCCTTTATATATTAATGTCCCCCATTTTCGCACAGCACTAGAAAAACATTAAGAAAAAAGAGTTGATGATTTTATAATTATGTGACTAACAATGATATTAATCTAGTGTATAGCTAGAGTTACCATTTTATTATGCAAAATTTAGATGAATCGAGGATTCCAGTATTTTACAGGTTTCTTCTTTTTTCAATCATGCTTTAATATTAATTTTCCTTGTATGTTGATATTTTCCCATGAACCAAGATTAATATTATCAATAAATTTATAGAATCAATGTTTTCGAAATTTTATTTCCGATATCAAGACAAGATAATAAAAGAATAAATTTGACATAACGTAATAATGTTATACAGTTCATGAAGAAACAACATAAAAAACTTGAACATGTGACTTCATCCAAAAGATAAGCGCCACAAGTACTTGACGGAATAACTTTTTTATTAATACATTAAATGGCTAATAGTGAACACTAAATACATTTTTATAGTTCTGCAACTGATTTTAATTATAGTTGACTTTTTTTAGTTTAGCGTATCGCGATTGAACACCAGTTTTTTCATAAAGATGGACAGATATATTTTTTTATTAAAGATTTGAATGACAACTTTTCAGCTATTTTTTATAGAAGTTCTCTAAAATAATAATAATTATTATTATGATAAAAAAATTCAAATAGCATTGTTTTATTTCATAACATTAAAAAAAATGAAGAATATTTCAAAATTGGAAAAAAATCCGAAATCTTAATTTTCAAGGGTTAATCTCCTAGTTAGATAGCACGACATTTTTGTTAAAAAATTTGGTAGTTTATTTTTATAATATAATAACATGGTAGAATATTTGCATCCAACACAGAAACGCTGAGACCCAAAAGATGTTTCAGATTGAAGATAGTTTTGGTTGAAGGTTGAGATGGGTCGAGATTGACCGCAACCAAGGGCCAGATTTTCTCTCCGCTCTTCACTCTGTATACGCTTTTTAGAGCAGGTCCTTTGATAGTTAGTTCAGCGAGGATGTCTCCCTTTGAAATTGATTCAGCGATAGCTCTGATGACAATGACAAGGTCTTTATCTTGTTCTAATTGGTTTGTAGTATAAAGGATATTCTTCTTATTGAGTTATGCGGTAAGGAATCGGGACCCGGCTACTGTCTTGGATAAGACCATAACAGATTTAGAAGTGTTTTTGACGTATTTGACGATTTTTGCGTGAATCAAGGGCCAAAGGTCTTTTCGTAGAATGCAGATTATGGAAGGATTGCGTTGATTTTTAGAAAATTCTTCAGATGCAAAAGACGACTTGGATATAGAAGAGGGAGAGACGCTACGTTTGCGTTAAGGTTTGGGAGAGTTATGATGGGTGGGTTTTCTGGTATTTTGGGTAGTGGAAGAGTGATCAGTAGTATAAGCAGGGATATTGATGAAAGTAATAGCGAAAATGTTGATGGCAATCGGAGTAGTCTCCATGTTACAGCATGCAACTTTCACAGAGTTGCTCTAAGTGTGTTTTGACACAGTTTGGCAGCTTATTTGAGTTACTCTAAGAAGAGCGAGTTAAGATCTGGAAAGATTAGCTCTGACATTTTAAATTCGAAGGAGACTCGATAATCTAGAGGAATTCACAATAGCGCAAGTCGTGAAAAAGTCTGTGAAAGGGAAGAACGAGTTTATCCAAGAATAAGAGTTTTAAATTGGTGATGTCAAGTTAGGGTTGATGTGCATATTGTATAGTGTATATAATGTTTAAATAGTTTGGTTGCTTATGAGAGCCCTTAGAGGGGCTGTTATACTTGTACTTAAGAGTGCTCACTGCGACGATCGGAACGCCACCGCTATTGAAAACGTATTTTAGTTAATTGTCATCTTTTGAGACATTTTAAATTTGATAAAAATGTTTTCCCACGTACAATAAATTCTTAATTTTATTTACAAAGAAAACTCAGTATTAAATGAAAATAAATAAAGCTGTAGTTTGTAGAGAAAATTAAAAATTAGTTCATATAATCGCCACATCGTGTTTAAATTTTCTCTATAAGTTATTCCTTCATTGTTATTAATTAATTCATAAAACTTAATTTAAAATAATCTTTAATGCTTATTATACATGGAAAAACTCAATAATAATTATACTTATTTAAGTACATTAACAGGTAAATATGTTGAAAACAAATTTTTCGTCGCACTGTAGTCAACTACAAGTTGAGCGAAAAGCAATGAGCACTCTTAAATGCTCAGCAACTCGAGCAAGACAAAAGGCTCATGAGCCAACCAAGCTCGTGCTTTTATAGTTGCAAAGCTTCTCTACATCTTCAAGAAATTGCGATTTTGAGATTAGCAGAACATAAAAAAATATACCAAGCAGTATTCGTCAAAGAGATATTATAAACAAACTTGCAGTATGCTTCACTTTCCCAATGACTGATAATCTGCGGAGATGACGAGTTTTTCAGACTCTGCGCATAAAGGAGGAGGAGTTGTGGCGTGATAATACTTCAACTTATTGCGCACAGTTACTACTGCTCGCATTGAGCTGAGTTAGTTGTTTGGGTTGAGCACAACTGCAGGATAGGACTACCTTAAGATGGGAGGGTATACGTCGCATTTTATACCTGAATCTTTTTGCCAGTGTTTTCTTTTACCTTATTGAAAACTATTTTCTTGCATTTGGCTTGAAGATTTTAGAAAATACATTAGAAGACTAAAATACAACGGGTTTTCCATAATACCTTACGCCTCTCAAGATCTGACCCTTAGTAAAATGTTAGTTGCGTTAGGACTTTCTAAAGGAAAACATCTTTGAAATAATTTTTCTGTTTTTAATATTTTATCAGTTTATCGAAATGGTACGCTATTTAAATTTTTTATTCCAATAATTTTGAACTAAGATTTAAATAATAATTTTTTTTCTTTAAATAATTATGAAAATAATTAGATACATAAATATTTTTTCTAACATTAATCGCTTGATTGGCATGACGCATTTTTATGCGTCAACAATGCCTGTGTCGAATTGGAAAGAAATGCAAAAATGCGTCAAAATATATTTGATTTTATTTTGATTGAAAAATGCTTTTTTTCTTTTGGAAGTGACTTATAAGGTTCGCAAAGTTCTTAATAAATGACCTCCAATGTAAATATCTTTTCACTGAAATTTTTTTTTTTTCATTTTAAAAGGAATCGATGGTTTTAAATTAGTTCAAAATTATCAAACTAATATTTCTTTAAAATTATACAAGAAATAAAATAGTATATTATGCACCTAGGGAGGTAAAATAAAGGACAGGCCATAGCACGGTGAATTGACACCCAAGGCGAAGCCGAGGGTGGCAAACTCGAGCTATGGGTTGTCCATTTTACCTTCCGTGGTGCATATACGATTTTTTTCAACAGTGAGGCTAAAATTAGCACTTTTCGTTTTCCGTGCCGGGAGCAAAAGTGATATTTTTAGCCCACTGTTGAAAAAAAACATGATTTTATAATTAATAAAAAAAATCATAAATTCAATATTGTGTTTTTGTTTATTAAATAGTTGCAACGGTTTCTAATTTTAAGCACCGTCCAAGGAAATCTAGAAATACTTCGTAAATTTTTTGAAGAAAAATCTGGACATTGTTTAGATCTTTTTCCTTATAGTTGTGTTGATGAATATGGATCTAACCTTCTTTCTCTTCTTTACAAAGCTGGAGCATTTACAAATCATCAATTTCGTGAAAGTTTATTGCATGTTGCAATTGCTACAAAAAATATTGAAACTGTAAAATTATTAATAGAAGTTGGTTTCAATGTTAATTCTTATAACAATAGACGTGAATCAGCCCTTCATTTTGCTGTATCTAGCGGGTGTAACGAAATAGTTGAATTGCTGGTTGAAAAAAATGCTAATGTAAATGATCGACGTTGCGGTATAAGGTATGTTGTTTTTTATATCTAAAAGAAAATAATAGAAAAGTATATTTTAGGCAAGTTAAGTTCTCGTATAGTATTGTGTTCCTTAAAAAATCTTAAATACTACACCTGAGGTTTATTTATATATCAGCTCTTGAAAGTATTTTGAATACATAAAGAATATTTAAAATAACAAATATAAAAAATATTTAATATAGCAAAGAATATATAAAGAAATATAATATTTCGGAATATTCAACATAAATAATAAAAAATAGATAATGAGAAATAATACAATATGCTTAGTTTAATTTATCGTGTGAAATATTGTTAGAATAAACAGTTTGTTTATTTTGACAGTAATGCAAGATTCTGGTGAATAAATTCTAAAAATTTATCATTGTGCTTGTATACTTATCAATAATTTGTTAAATTACTTATATGTAATAGTTTATTGTGTAACGAGTGAGGTTTAGTTGACTATTGCGCACGAGCGAAGCGAGTAATAAGCTACTTAACCAGCACATATGAGGAAAAAGAGATTTGTGAAACCTTAGCTTAACAACTTTTTGGTAGAAAATAATCAATAAATCTTATACTCTTTATTAACAATAAATTGTGTTCACTATATTAATTATCAGTAATCATTAATTAAAATCTAAAGTTGAAAAATCCTTTTTTACCTTAAATTACGAAACACTTACTTTATAGTAATTTTGAATAAGAATTTTTTGAAAAATATTTAGATGAAAATATTATTTTTAATTATGTCAAAATAGATTTGTAAACACTTCCTTTATAAGTTTTACAAATAAATATAGAAGCCAATTATTGTAAAGTTTAAAACAGTCATACCTAATATTTATTCGAAAAATAATTTATCTATATAATAAATGGAAAATTAATGATAATTTAGTTTTATCGATTCAATAATAAAATTTTTATAATTACAGTGTTTTAAACTATGCTGCTAGGGCTCTCAATGAGTCGCTCACAATATTTTTATTGGATCACGGTGCAGATGTGAATTGTCAAAATGTTTTGGATTCAAGTGCATTACATTACGGTGTAAAATTTCATAATCCAACAATCACTGCTATGATGCTAGCTAAAGGTGCTTATGTAAATAAACGCGATGATAACGGTTTGACTCCATTGCACATTGCTCTAAAAGAAGGTAATTTATCAGTAGTTAAATTACTCTTAGACAATGATGCTGATATTTCTAGCAAAGCTTTAATCGGTCATATACCGCTAACAATGGCAACTAGTAGGCCCAATCCTAATAGTTATGAAATTGTCAAGTTATTATTGGAAAGAGGAGCGAAATGCTGTGATAATCGATTTAATATTTTACCGCCATTAGGCAGCGCTTTGATTAATTGCGATCGTCGCACAGTTAAGTTATTATTAGATAATGGAGCTAATATAAGAATAAAGAATCCAAAAAAATTTACAGCATTACATTATGCCGCTATGAATCAACATGTTGATGTTATTGAATTTATTCTTGATTATGGTTTTAATATTAATGTTAGAAGTAAACACAATAGTACACCATTACATATTGCAATAAAACGAGGATATTATGAAGGATGTGAGCTTCTCCTTTCAAGAGGTGCTGAAGTTAATTGCATAGATGATGGTGGCAAATCACCATTATATTTAGCTGTAACGTCTATGAGATATATATCAATTAATCTTCTTTTAGAATATGGAGCTGAAGTATGTTCTATGAATCCATCGTATACTATTATGGATGTTGCTAAAAGAACAAATATGACCGTAAGAAATATTTTGATAGAACATGTAGCTAAATTAGTATCTTCAAATACTGGGGTTAGTAGGATAGAACTTGAAGTTATTGAAAAAAACATTGAAATGAAATCTCATTATGAAAAATGTATTAAAAAATGTATAGAAGAGTTGGAAAAAATGAAAATTCAGAAAATTTATGAAAATGTATATTTATTTAATATGTTAATGGAGAGAGATATGATATCTGGATATGCAAGAAATGAAGAGTTGATTGAAGCATTTAATAGTGCAGAAAATCAACTCAAGCGTAATTTTCCAATTTATTATTCGTTGTTGAAAAAAAATTTTTATAGGGAAATAAAAAAGCAAAGATTGATAAAAGGAGCAGCAAAAGCTCTAAACGAAATTTTCAATTTTTATGATCCGTTTCATTTTGCTAATTTTAAAATTCTCAGTTATTTGAGTGAAGAAGATATAACTAAAATTAATGAAATTGAATGAAAGCAATATAGGGAAACTGGGATAAAATGGCATTTTTTTTGGAAATCGTTTGGTAGAAAATAGATAAATTAATATTCATTTTATTAAATACCAGATTTGTTTTTAGTTTACATCTGGATTCAAGCGAGATTCCCTAAAAACTCCGTTATGCCATTTTGCTCCAGTAAATAATGTACATATCTCTGTAAATTGTACTGTAAAAAATTTTTTTATAAAATAAAAAAAATATTAATTTAAAAATTTTTCCCACATATGTTTATGTGATTAGAAATATATAGATTTATAATTTTATTTTTAATAAGTCCAATTATTTTCAAGATGCCGTCTTTTAATACCATAATCATTCTTCGTTAAGCATTATTGTCTAAGATGTATTAATTTAATTCATAATATTCCAAAATACATAAAAAAATGATTTAAAATTTATCGGTGATTCTTTTTCGATAACCGGTTATAATTTTTTTATTTTACAAATCCGAATCTCATATTCCAAAATACATGATAAAATGATTTAAATTTTATTGGTGATTTTTTTATTGAAGATCGATTATAATTTTTTCATTCGAAAAATCCAAATTTTATATTACATTTTTTTCAAGTACAACGGTAATTTAAAATTTTTTAAAGTTTGATGTTCGATACAACCAAAAAGATAAAATATAATACTTCTATAATTTCTCGGAAGATAGGCCTGGCAAGTGTGATTAACGCTTTAATGGTAACCACGGATCTCATGCTTTGGTGAAATCAAATCTCTTTTCTAGTTTTATTTTTTATTTAATTATACTGTTTAAACAAACAAACAGATTAGCAAAAAAGTGATTTGTCTTCATACTAGAATAGTTAATGTAATATCCTGAATTGTCTCAAATTTTTTTAAGCACTATAAAGCACTTTTTAAAGCATTAGACGCCAGTGACCCGATGTTACCATTTAAAGATGCCAAAAATGATGTTATCTTTTAAGGGTTAAGACTATGATATTACTATCTTCTATACTTGCCAGGAGAAGCACAAATCTCTGGATCACAAATTAAAATAAGTATACGAACAAGAATGGGATTTTTCGTACATAAAATTATGAAGAAATCGGTAACTTTATTTAATTTTTAACACTTTTAAAAAATACATACATTTTATTTTTGTACATTAAAAAAGATGTCGACACAAAGTTCAAATTGTTCAAAAATTATGAAGAAATAGAATTGAAATAAAGTTTAGAATATAGTGACAAATTCATTTTCTATCAAAATATTTTAATATCAGCATTTTACCTATTTTTAGTAGAAATTTTCTAAAATAATAATAATTGTTACCCTAAAAAAAATGAAAGAACATTGCTTTATTGGATAACTTTATAAAAAATTAATAATTTAAAAAGTAGAAAAATATCCAAGATTTTAATTTTTTCATTGCTTTGTTATTTTTTGCAATAGGTTAAAAAGGCTGTTTTTTGTTTTTGCAATATTTTAAATTGCGTGATTAAAAATGTTCACCGCAACGCATTTGTGAGTGGTGAACAAGGTAACAATATAACAGAGAAAAGTTAGAGAAGAAAAATTACCGAAAAAAAAATCATTGAGAAAAGGTATAATAAGTTATTCAATAATTAGTATATTTTTAGAAACATTTATTAAAATTAACTATGTAAGCGCTTTGAAAATTCTGATAAAAAGTCTTTTACAATACTTGAATATGAATGTTTTTTTTTACAATACTAAAATATAATTAAAACAAAAGCACCACGGATACTTAGTTGAAGAAAAAATTACAAATTCAATTATTAATAATTAATGAATTGTTCTTTTTCTTGTTAAACACACTCATGATGTTATCATTATAACCGTATAATCATAAAAAAAACAAAAATTATGAAACGTACACTAACGTTAAAACGTTAAATTTATAGCTTATAGAAAAGCGCCTAAACTGTTTTTTTAATAAAAAAAAATATTTACAACTACACAGTTTCGGCGTCAACATGAATTTTCAACAATGACTTTAAAATAGTCACTTTTTTTATTTTGGACATCACTTCGTACTCTCGTTTTTTTTAAATTTAATTTAACGTCGTTGTATTTATGCTATCATTGCGATGCTAATTAGCGACGGAAGTCATCAGTATGTCTGTGAACAAAGCATATGTAACGTACAGTGGTGCCTGTATCAATCGGCCGAAAGCGGGATTCGAACTCAGAACTTCGAGATTACGAATCCATCGCTCTACCGACTGAGCTACTAACGACCTGAATTCAGATGTATTTTAATATTATAAAAGATATAAATTATATATATATGTATTTAAAAAAAAAACTTTTGCCAGATTTGAGCAATATTTGACAATTTATAACGATTCTTAATAATATAAATGTCCATTAAAAATTTTAAAAATAGGAAAATCTACTAGGTAAAATACATTTATTTCTCTTTTATTATAAATTTTGGACCAGATTTATGATTATATAAAAAAATCGCTTGCATTAGTATATATACAAAGATTTCATAATTTTACATTGAAAATAAACCATTTATTTAACCAAAATGAATCATACTTTCAATATATGACATTTTTATTTTATTTTCTTACACGAGATAAATTTATATTTCAAAATATAAAGATGTAACATGCAAATAATTTGTAAATAAAGAAAAAAAATCAAGAACTTTTTTACCTTCAATTTTTGCATATCTTTACATGAATACTATTCTATCCTAACTATTCAAAAAATTGAGTTTTCCAAACATATTTTTTTAATCAAGATTTGAATCACAACTTTACAGCTATTTTTAATAGAAATTTTCTAGAATAAAAATAATTATTATGATCAAAAAAATTTAAACAACCTTGTTTGATTTCATAACTTTATAAAAAATTAAGAATATTTCAAAATTGGAAAAAATCCGAAATCTTAATTTTCATAGTTAGATAACACGACATTTTTGTTAAAAAATGAGGAAGTTTTTTTTATGCTATAATAACATAGGGTAGAATATTTGCATCCAACACAGAAACGCTGAGACCCATAAGATGTTTCAGATTAAAGATAGTTTTGGTTGAAGGTTGAGACGGGTCGAGGTGGACCGCAACCAAGCTCCAGATTTTCTCTCCTCTCTTCACTCTGTATCCGCTTTTTACAGCAGATACTTTGATAGTTAGTTCAGCGAAGATGTCTTCCTCTGAAATCTATGCAGCGATTAGCTCTTATAACAACGACAATAGAGGAGGAGGAGTTGTGGCGTGATAGTACTTCAACTTATTGCGCACAGTTACTACTGCTCGCATTGAACTGAGTTAATTGTTTGGGTTGAGCACAACTGCAGGATAGGACTACCTTAAGATGGGAGAGTATACGTCGCATTTTATACCTGAATCTTTTTGCCAGTGTTTTCTTTTACCTTAATGAAAACTATTTTCTTGCATTTGGCTTGAAGGTTTTAGAAAATACATTAGAAGACTAAAATACATACGGGTTTTCCATATTGCCTTTCCCCCTCTCAAGGTCTAGCCCTTAGAAAAATGTTAGTTGCGTTAGGACTTTCTAAAGGAAAACATCGTTGAAATAATTTTTCTGTTTTCAATATTTTATCAGTTTATCGAAATGGTACGTTATTTTTATTTTTTATTCCAATAATTTTGAACTAAGATTTAAATAATGATTTTTTTTCTTTCAATAATTATGAAAATTATTAGATACATAAATATTTTTTCTAACATTAATGGCTTGATTGGCATGACGCATTTTTATGGGTCAACAATACCTGTGCCGAATTGGCAAGAAATGCAAAATTGCGTCAAAATATATTCGGTTTTATATTGATTAAAAAATTCTCTTTTTCTTTTGGAAGTGACTTATAAGGTTTGCAAAGTTCTTAATTAGTGACCACCAATCCAAATATCTTTTCACTAAAATTTTTTTTTTTTCATTTTAAAAGGAATCGATGGTTTTAAATTAGTTCAAAATTATCAAACTAATATTTCTTTAAAATTATACAAGAAATAAAAAAACATGATTTTATAATTAATAAAAAAAATCGTAAATTTAATATTGTTTTTTTCTATTAAATAATTGAAACGGTTTCTAATTTTAAACACCGACCAAGGAAATCTAGAAATACTTACATACTGTGCATAATTAAACTTAAAATGATCAAATAAATACTTAAATTAAATTCTTCTATTTAGACATCCCTCTAAATTTTATCGTCAGGTTGCCATTTATAAAATGACAGAAAAGTGTACAATGTCTCACAATTGTAGCGATGGTCATAGTAATTTTTATAGAAAAATTCTATTTGTTTAACAAATATTGGATAGTGACAAATGGATGTTTTTTAAAGTTATGAAATAGAATGATTAATATATTCTGAACATCTTTTCACTGAAATTTTTATTTTTTTCCATTTTTAAAGGAATTGATGTTTTGTCAACCGTCGAGCCAGTTTATAACCTTAAACCAGTTTTTAATTTTAAACACCATCCAAGGAAATGTAGAAATACTCCGTAAATTTTTGGGAGTAAAATCGAAAAATCGTTTAGACTTTATTCCTGGTAATTATGCTGATTTTAATAGACCTGACGTAGTCGGAGTTCTTGAAAAAGCTGGAGCATTTATAGATAGTCGATTTCGTGAAAGTTTACTGCATGTTGCAATTGCTACAAAAAATATTGAAACTGTAAAATTATTAATAGAAGTTGGTTTCAAAGTCAATGATTCTTATAACAATAGACATGAATCGGCCCTCCATGTAGCTGTATCTAGCGGGTGTAACGAAATAGTTGAATTGCTGGTTGAAAAAAATGCTAATGTCAATGATGAACGTTGCGGTAAAAGGTATGTTGTTTTTTAAAAGAAAATAATAAAAAAGTATATTTTAGGCAAGTTAAGTTCTCGTATAGTATTGTGTTCATTAAAAAATCATAAATAAAATTACGTTTATTTACATATCAGCTTTTGAAAGTATTTTAAATACATAAAGAATATTTAAAATAACAAATATAAAATAGTACATTACGCAACGAGTGCGATGATCACTTTACGCATTAGTTTCGTATATTATTTAATATAACAAATAATATTAATTAAAATATAATACTTCGGAATATTTAAAATAAATAATAAAAAATAGATAGTGACAAGTAATACAATATTCTTAGTGATTCAACGTGTGAAATATTGTTAGAATAAAAAGTTTCTTTATTTTGAAAGTAATGCAAGATTCTGGTGAATAAATTCTAAAAATTTATCATTGTGCTTGTATACTTATCAATAATTTGTTAAATTACTTATATGTAAAAGAGATTTGTGAGACCTTAGCTTAACAACTTGTTGTAAATTATCAGTAATTATTAATTAAAATAAGTTTTACAAATAAATATAGAAGCAAATTATAGTAAAGTTTAAAACAGTCATACCTAATATTTATTAAAAAATTAATTTATCTATATGATAAATGTAAAACTAATGATAATTTAGTTTTATCGATTCAATAATAAAATTTTTATAATTACAGTATTTTAAAGTATGCTGCTAGGGCCCTCAATGAGTCGCTCACAATATTTTTATTGGATCACGGTGCAGATGTGAATTGTGAAGATTTTGATGATTCAAGTGCATTACATTACGGTGTAAAATTTAATAATCCAACAATCGCGGCTATGATGATAGCTAAAGGTGCTTATGTAAATAAACGTGATGGTAACGGTTGGACTCCATTGCTCATTGCTGTAATAGAAGGTAATTTATCAATAATTGAATTACTATTAGAAAATGGTGCTGATATTTATATCAAAGATCTATACGGGCATACACCGTTTACAATGGCATTTATTAAGCGCAATAGTTATAAAGTTCTCAAATTATTATTGGAAAAAGGAGAAAAATGCTGTGACAAATCATATATATTGACCGCACCATTACATGGAGCTGTAAAGTATGGAATCTCTGCATTAATTAAACTTTTTTTAAAATATGGAGCTAAAGTATGTGTTAATATTATGGATGTTGCTAGAAAACAAGATGTAACAATAAAAAATATTTTGATGGAACATGTAGCTAAATTAGAATCTTCAAATACTCGGGTTAATAAGATGGAACTTGAAGCTATTCAAAAAGACTTTGAAATGAAATCTCATTATGAAAAATGTATAGCAGAGTTGGAAAAAATGAAAATTCAGAAATTTTATGAAGATGCATGTTTATTTAATATTTTAATGGAGAGAGATATGGTATCTAGATATGCGAGAAATGAAGAGTTGATTGAAACATTTGATAGTGCAGAAAATCAACTCAAATATGATTTTCCAATTTACTATTCGTTGGTGAAAAATAATTTTTATAGGGAAATAAAAAAGCAAAGACTGATAAAAGGAGCAGCAAAAGCTTTAAACGAAATTTTCAATTTTCATGATCCATTTCATTTTGCTAATTTTAAAATCCTCAGTTATTTGAGTGAGGAAGATATAACTAAAATTAATGAAATTGAATGAAAGCAATATAGGGAAACTGAGATAAAATGGCATTCTTTTTTGGAAATCGTTTGGTAGAAAATAGATAAATTAATATTCATTTTATTAAATACAAGATTTGTTTTTAGTTTACATCTGGATAACTGAAAATTAAGCGAAATTCCCTAAAAAACCCGCTATGCCGTTTTTCTCCAATTTCCCTTAATTACTTGTAAATAATATACATATCACTGTAAATCTTTATTTTTTATTCAACTAAATAAACAAATCAGTAAAAAAGTGACTCGCCTCTATACTAGAATAGTTAATGTAATATCCTGAATTTTCTCAGATTTTTTAAGCACTCTAAAGCACTTTTTAAAGCATCAGACATGAGTGACCCGATGTTACCATTTAAAGATGCCGCAAATGATGTTATCTTTTAAAAGTTAAAGCTATGATACTTACCAGAAGAAGCCCAGATCTCCGGATCACAAATTTTGCTCAAACTTGGTTTTTGGGTGTTAAAATACAGAGAAAACCAGAATTGTAGATCCTAATGCTCAATATCTCCCTATTTTTCAAGTAATTAAAGAAAATCACTGGAAAAGTTATTAGATTTTCAAAAGTTCATAATTCTTCAGCTGATAGCTAGAAACTTAAAACTTTTTTTAAATGAAAGTTGAGCTTAAATTCTTTCGAAATACCACTTTAAGTATATAAAAATATTATTTCTTCCCAGAGTTGTAAAGTAATGAAAATTTGACCAGACTTTTTCAGTGATTTTCTTCAATTGTCTAGGGAAATATTTAACGTTAGGATCTAAAATTATGATTTTCTTCATATTTTAATACCTAAAAACTTATCCCAAAATTTCAGGAAAATCTGTGTTTAGGAGGCTTAGGCCTCTCTTATGGTTAGTTTTATATCGACTGTTCAACGTGGAAGTTATTTCGCCACCTTCAGTTCTATTGCAATTACACTATTTTTATATTTTTTTTTATAATTGAATGATTTCTGAAACCGACATAAAAACTGTATTATAAATAAATGATAAATAAAGAAATATTTTAAAAATTCTTAAAAAAAATTGTAGGTACTATCATTTGGATATTGAATGCAATAAAAATTAGACTAACTATCATTAATTTCATTATAAATGACACCTTTTTTAAATAAATATTTTAATACAAATAAAAACTAGTAATTAAATTTATAGCACATTAGATATACTTTTAATGTACTGTTAAGTTATTAGAATACTTTTAAAAAAATAAACACCCATTTTATTTTTATATATTAAAGAAAAAGTCAACAAAAAGTTCAAATCGTTCAAAAGTTATGAAGATTTAGAGTTGAAATAAAGTTTTTAGTATAGTGCCAAATTCATTTTCTATCAAAAGATTTTAATGTCAACATTTCACCTATTTTTAGTAGAAATTTTCTAAAATAATAATAATTATTGGTAAAAAAAACTGAAAGAACATTGCTTTATTATAACTTTATAAAAAATGAATAATATTTAAAAAGTAATAAAATATCCAAGATTTTAATTTTTTCATTGCTTTGTTATTTTTTGCAACAGACTAACAAAAGCTGTTTTTTTATTTTGCAATATTTCAGATTGCGTGATTAAAAATATTTATCGCAACGCATTTGTGCGCGATGAACAAGCTAACAATATAATAGGGAAAAGAGACATTACTGAACTTAGAGAAGAAACATTACTGAAAAAAACATTATCGAGACAAGGTATTATAATAAGTTGTTCAACAATTGGAATATTTTTAGAAACATTTATTAAAATTAACTATATAAGCGCTTTGAAAATTCTAATAAAACGTCTTTTACAATACTTGAATAAGAATGTTTTTTTTTTACAATACTAAAATATAATTAAGACAAAAGCACCACGGATACATAGTCAAACAAAAAATTACAAATTCGATTATTAATGATTGGTATAAAAATCTTTTACAAATAACTTATTTACATTTTGTCGAGGAGTTTAACTTAGAAAGCACGACATTTTTGTTAAAAAATGAGGTAGTTTTTTTTATAATATAATAACATGGTAGAATATTTGCATCCAACCTAAATTGTTCTTTTTCTTGTTAAACACACTCACGATGTTATTATTATAACCGTATAATCATAAAAAACAAAAATTATAAAACGTATACACTAACGTTAAAACGTTAAATATATTCCTTATAGAAAAACGCCTAAACTGTTTTTTAATAAAAAAAAATATTTACAACTACGCAGTTTCGGCGTCAACATAAATTTTCAACGAATGACTTTAAAATAGTCACTTTTTTTCATTTTGGACATCACTTTGTACTTCATCATTTGAATGCCGTAAAAAGCGTCTTCCATAAAAACCAAAATCCAAAAGATGCTATCAATACTTTGACAACTTGGTGCATCCAGTAAAGTCTAAAAAAAATATTAAAATTAAGATGATGTAATTGGGTAATGATAATGATTATGATGATGTAATTGATGTAATGTAACTTATATATAATTACCGGCATTGCAATTTCCAGGATTTTTTACATTTATTAAAAAATTTTTTTAAATATCTTTATGTCATGCTTTTTATTAATTAACGCAGAAGAGTATAATGTAGAGATACTTTTTAAATTTTTAGATTAAAATACAAAAATTTGGTGAACTGAAATGTCGGTATTTTATATTCACTTTGAGTATTAGATTGAACAATCGTTATTTATAATTATCTAATCTATTTAGTTTCAAGTTTTTTTTTTTTTCAATTTAATACAAAAGTTTAATTAATTACCTTCGCCACCTTGTTTTGCTGTTTTCTAAAGTTTTAATATCATCTTTGAACAAATAAACTCGAATACCTTTAAGGTAATTACTAAAATAAGATTCCCAGTCAAAATTTTGCATACTGAAGTAAAACATTTGTTTATCACGAGGATCTAATCGATGCCACATGTCTCTAACATTATTGTTTGCAAAGGCCCATTCACGTGTGCTGAAGTATGATAGGACATTGCCAAATTTATTGATTTTTTCATACATTTTCAAAAATCTGGAATACGTAAATATTAATGATTAGATTTCCCTTTATAATCTCAATTGCTTATAATTAATCAATCAAAATAAATTCGATTGCTCGTGACGAATAATAATTTTTGGAAAGGTAATTTAATGTTTCGGAAGCAATAAAACTCCTGTCTTTAGGGCCAAAAATAAAATAAGTCAAGAGATAAGTCCTAGAGATTCTGAATCCATCGCTCTACCGACTGAGCCACTGACGACCTCAAGTATAAAAGATTTTGTCGGACGTTTAACTTCTTACTCTTTCTATCGTTCAACTCCTTTATAATGTTTTTACTAATTTTTGAAAGTTAGACCTTGTATTTTATTTTTCTAATACATTTTAATTTCACTAATGCATTTAACTATTGATATATTTGTTTTTTTTTGTCCTGAAAAGGGGAATTTCATTGTTCCCAAAATGTGAAAATTTTTCTTAAAATAAAGATCTTTCACTGAAACTTGCTCACATGGATTATAAAATTGCCTTTCCAAAAATCAATTGCTTAATTGATAATGAAAAATATCAGTGCATCAAATTGTATTACCTTGGTTTCTGTCCCAGACAAACTGTTAAAGTATCCATAACAACTGCAGGTACCATATGGAGAAAGACGACGTACAAAGTATTTACGATTTTGTTCCTATTCATATTGAACGACATATACCAAATTGCATTGCTTAGTGGATATGTGTTGGCATATTTTGTGTTTGTTAGACGAAACTCCTCCCACGTAAATGGTGCGTCTGCTGTTGATACGAAATTGTAAATCAACATATCTTCATCTCTCCTAAAATATAAATGTAATATTAGTAATTTTGTGCACATTTTTATACATCATTGTTCAATTTGGAATAAATACCTGGCAGTTTGCATAGCTACATCCCAAGCTGTGGCGATCAACGCATTAACTGTGAGATCAACTGGTACGATATTGGCATTAACTTTTGGATCACAATTTAATGTACGTAGCACACCAGTTGCTACTCCTGCTACAATACCTGTTGGTCCATAAAAATTATCAATCCATCCTGGGAATGGTTCATGAGCTGTTGAGATCACTGCAAATATTTTTAGAGTATTTTAATCATTTGATGTTTAAAATTTTTTTTTGAAAATTAGAGATAAACAAAAAAAGTTTTTCAAAATCTAATAATTTGTTTTTCAAATTCCGCCTAAAGTTATTTAGTTTTTAAATGTTATTTAAATAGAGACGCTATAGAAGGTCGTCAGTAGCTCAGTCGCTAGAGCAATGGATTCATAATCTCGAGGACTCGAGTTCGAATCCTGCTCTCGGCGGCTGATTGATACAAACACCACTGTATACGGTACATGTGCTTTGTTCACAAACACACTGAAAACCTCCGTCGCTAATTAGCATCATAATGATAGCATAAATGCAGCAAAGTTAAATAAAATTAAAAAAAATTAATAATATGTTATCTTTCCTAAAAAACGGATTTTTTTAAAAATAAACCTAAATTTTATACTTTTACTTACCAATTCCTGGCCTGAAAATTCCCATTGGCAAACTTTTGTTTCTAGTTCTGACAAGATCCTCCGCTAGTGCTTTTGTAAATGCATAAGTATTAGGCCATGGTGCAATTATCCTGCAAATTTATATAAAACATTAATCATACAACACAATCATAAAGAAAATTTTTAACAGATAATAAAAAACTATATCTTACCGAGGACTAAGCTCGTTTAAAGTATCATCTGGTAAGCAGTTAACGAGGCTCAAAAGCTCATCGCTTTTGAGTGAATAATCATAGAACTTTTCGTTGATCTCTCGCGATATACAATTTGAGTATGCCGTGGATACGTGAACGAAAGCCTGTGTGCAAAAATTCAATAATAAAAATGTATTTCTTAATAAATTTGAAATTATTGTAAACATGTTTTGCTGTTGGAGATGTTTCAAAGGTGTTTTGCTTAATCTTGACAAATGACAGAAAGTATTTTGAAATTAATTTTTTTGAGAAAGTGAAATCTGATGATTCAGTATAGATTGAAGGGCTTATTGCGATAGTTTCTATTTTTATTTGCTTATATTTTACCAATATAATCAAAATTTTATTGTGCAAAAAATTTTTTAAGGATCAATAGATGAATAAATCATTCTACAAATATTTAATCATCATAAAGTTTTAATAAATTTTAAAAATGTCAACTTCAAGTGACTTTTTTCAAATATATAGAGAATAAGTAATCGACTTTGTGTAATAAAAATTAACACGTAATAGGAAAGAACATTTGTCAATTAAAATTAGATATTCGCAACAAATATTTATTTTGTGAGATATCTTAAAATCTGTTTATAACTTTGATAGTTAAACGTGCCATTTCCCTATTACGATGAAGATTTTTAAAAACGTTATCATACTATTCCGAACACATGTTTATAAGTCTTTGATAAGAATTTGCGTATAGAAATTCTGATGCATTTGAATATTATAAAAAATATAAATTATTCTTTACTACAGTACGTATTAAAAAAAAAGAACTTTTACCCGATTTTAACATTATTTGACAATAAACGATTCTCAATGAAATAAATGAACATTAAAAATTAAAAATAATGAGATTGTTAGTGGCTCAGTCGGCAGAGCGATGGATTCATAATCTCGAGTACTCGAGTTCGAATATCGCTCTCGGCTGATTTTATACAAGCATCACTGTATACGGTACATATGCTTTGTTCACAAACACATTGAAAATCTCCGTTGCTAATTAGTATCATAATGACAGCATAAATACAGCAACGTTAAATAAAATTTAAAAAAAAAATCATTATGTCATTTTTATTTGATTTTTTTACACAAGATAAATTTATATTTCAAAATACAGAGATGTAACATGCAAATAATTTGTAAATAAAGAAGAAAAAAATCAATAACTTTTTTACCTTCAATTTTTGCATATCTTTACATAAATCAATGACATCAGCGGTGCTTTGAACATTGATGGCTGTGGCAAGTTTGAGCTTTTCATCGAAGCGTACTGTAGCAGCTACGTGAAAGACTATTGAAACCTGCAATTTTTTTCAATAAATTATGTTAAATCAATATTATGTACTTTTATTTATTTTTCATATAGATATTTAAATTGGAATGATGGAAATTTTTCTTTTCTATGTATGACATTTGAAACATAGTAAAAAATCTAAAATACAGTAACAAATTGTGTACATTGAGAAAAATATACAGCTAATACGTCTTGATGATGCGGCTATTTTAGCTGTTATGGTGCAGCAATATCTTTATAGCTATTCCCGTTCCGGTAATTCTTACTGTACACATAAAAATATTTTATTTAAGACAGTTGATGTGTCTAAATGTGTATGATAAAAACTTTCTTAATATGCAAACTCATTTAGCTATAAAGCGACTACCACTTTCAGATAATTGAAATAGTCGTACCATTTAAGTATATTGACTTTACATATATTTTTATATAAGTTTAATTAATAATTTAATAGAATAAGATTGAAAAAATCTTGAAACTTGTTAAATCTCCTGATAAAATACAAGTTAATCAGTATAGAGTCGTTAAAATTAATTTTATTAAATAAAAAATCATAATTCGTGTATCAATTTTCAAAGAAATGCTGCATTAAATATTTTCAAAACTTGACTTAACGTTTTCCATCTCTTTAAGACAAATCATCAATAGATTCGAAATGGGAACAAAATATTTAAAAAATAATAGACTTGTTATGCTCTATATTTCGGCAAAAAATAAGAAATAAATAAAAAATTAAATAAAAATCTTCTAAGAATTGAACCATGAAAAAATTGTCTTGCATTTTAGTTCAAAGGAATAAAATATCTAAGAACTTTTAAAAAAAAATTATTACAAAGCTTATTACACAAATATTCAGCCGTGTGGTAATAATTATTGTATACGTATAGACAATAAAATTTAGTATTTATGCAGCGTTAGCAATCTCGGCACGTTTGTATATTCGACGGGGTACACACGCGTCGCTCTTTGTATGTATAAGGGGTTAACGTGCACACACGCGCACAGGCCAGTTGTGAAAATTTTTGAGAATTTCATTAAGCAAACGGCATTTATTTCTTTAATATATCGATTAATTTTTAATTTATACGAATTATTGTTTGGCTTTTATTTAATGGTTTGATTATTCTGATGCACAACTTTTGCGCCTAATTTTGTCATTAAATTAAAGGAACAATAATGATTATGCATAAATTATGCATGAAAAATCGTATTGAAAAATTAAAATAAAAGCATTAAATTTTGAACCCATCCAAACGGCAAAAGAAAAAGAAAAATAATTTTCTCGGAACGATAGCCGAATTATAAAACGATAATAAAGATTTATCACTAATCACATGTGTTTTCCGGTGCGGGCACAAGGATTTTAATATATATATATATAAAAGGAAAAGACGTTACTTAATAATTGCATCACACTTACGTCGCGCATCAGCAAATCTCTGTCAGACGTAGAAAGTCCGAGGCCTTGGACACTGCAATCACCAGCAACGGCCACGACTTTGTGATGAAATTTTGGTATTTCCTCTTTTAGGCGTTGGTATAACTAATATTTAAAAAAAAAAAAGGTGTATTAGCGTAAGATGATCGATTTCAATTAAAGAATCTTAGAAATTACGTACGTGTGATTTTAATTTCTTGTTTTCTAAAAAATTTTTAATTTCTTTGCTTGAGAAAAGTTCTAGCTTCTCTTGTTTTTGACAAATCTCATTCAAATTTAAAAATTACACATAATTTATTTAACACATAATTTACTTTTATTAATCTAAAATATTAATTTTATTTTTAATTTTAATTAAAAATATTTTTTTTATTAATGTTTATATTCTAATGATATATCTTGTTCTATTTTTATTCGTTCATTGATGTTTATAATTTTATATGAATCTAGTACGAATCTCATTATATAATATCTGTGCGCGATTTGAATGGAATTTCGAGAAAGTTATTTACATGAGATTTACATTCAGAAAAGATTATTCAAAGTTTAGTTTTAAGAGTATTCAAAAAATTATAATTTTGTTTTTTTTTCGATATATTTAGATCGTTTTTTTATTTGCAGAATACTTATGCTGATTACTAAATAAATATGTTATTTTAAGACACGTTCTTTTTAAATGTACCATTTTGTCAAATTTTTTTTTATATTTTGTATAGATTATTCTCATTTGAGACATAATTAATGAGTTTTAAGATGCTTTGTTCACGAACACACTGACAACCTCCGTCGCTAATTAGCATGAAAATAATAGCTGAAATACATCAAAGTTAAATAAAATTAAAAAAAAAAACTATTTTTTACACTAATTTCACATAAATAAAGAACTGATTTTCATTTTGAAAACAAGTTTTTTTTATAAAAGTGTGATTTATACTCAAAACAAATTAAAACCAAAATTTGTCGTTGAAACGTTAAAATTAAAATTTAAAATCCATACAACGTACACGATGTTTTGATTAATTTTAAAATATTCATTGACAGAAGCAGAATTATTTTTGAAGAATGAACCATTCATGGACATCGACTTAATGGACGATGCAAGCGACAAAGTAATTAGCGAGTTCTCAGTCCTTTTATTCAAAAGGTACATATTATGCTTGAAGATTTTTTATGTCAAGTATGGCTCGTGCGATACGCAAAAAGCAAATGACATCACGTTACGCGCGTAAAAATCATTGATGTTCAACTTGTGTTTGCTCTTTAAAGTACCAGCATCATATACATAAATCATGTAAATTGTACAGGATAACTTTGAAATGCAGATTTTTAATTTCAACACTTTTTTTTGCAATATTTGATTAATCAAAAAAAATAATTATTTTTTTCATAAAAAGATAAAATTAAAGTTCGAGAAATCAAGTACCGTCGTGTTGATTCCAATTTTTTTTAGTGATATAATTTTCAATTTTTTCTAATAATAGACATTTAAATTTTTTGTTTAATTGTATACTATATGTATAATTTAAAATATATTAGTTTTACGGGCCGATGAGTGTCTCAGTCGGTAGAGCGTTGGATTCGTAATCTCGAGGTTCTGAGTTCGAATCCCGCTCTCAGCGGCCGATTGATGCAAGCACCAGTGTACGTTACATGTGCTTCGTTCACAAACACACTTACAAGCTCCGTCGCTGATTAGCATAGCAAAAATAGCATAACATAAATATAGCAACGTTAAAAAAAATTAATCGCGATTTGCCAAGTTCGGCCAATTATCTCAATCATAGGGCATATTTTCTACATTTAGTACGTTTCATATTTTTTATGATTTAATAACTATTTCATTTTGAACACTCGTTCTCGAAAAAGAGTATAACTCCGTAACATTATGTGTAATTATTCCGATAATTTAATAGCAATGTTAATTACGCTTTGTTTTTTTTTATATTTTAAGTACTTACTGGATCTTTGAACATTTCTTCCATTCTATCCTCGACGCTTTTTTGCTTTTTCGGACGTACGAGCAGATAAATGCGTGTCAAATCTGAGCATGTCCTCAACAATTTTTCCACTAAAATTTTTCCCAGAAAGCCAGTTCCTCCTGCAAATACAAATTTTTTCTCATAAACAAATAAATAACGAATTATTAATAACAAATAAAAAAAAATAGATAAAAAACTAAATAAATACCTGTAATAAAAATGCATTGATGTGCGTAAAATTCTTGCAACGGAGTTCTCTTTGTAATTATTTGTCCGTTCACGTCGAGAGTTTCTGTAAACTCGTTGTTATTAGTTTCGTTGGCAATCGGCTGCCCCGTATAAACACATTCTCCCTAAACATAAAGAAAAAAAAATAAGAGAATTAGATCTGCGTTTAAATGAATGAAAGAAAAAAAAAAATTAAAAATCATATATTTTTAACGTATTTAGAAAGGCAAGAGACAATTATGATATTTTGTAGGTAAAAAACTGAGGCACAGTATTAAAGAAAATCCAGGACAGTGTACTATTGACTTTATGATTGTGGAATATCTTAAGAGATCTATAAAACGTATTGTAATCATTTTTTTTCTTTTTTCCTTTTAGTTGATTCATTCTAGGCATATTGTATCTGTCGAACACATCAATAGCGTAAGTATTGTTTGATTATATGTTATGTATTGAAAGTTAAACTTTTTTTTTTAATTGAATGGCCTAATTTATTTCATGATAATGACGAAAGTTGCAAATGTTGAAATTCGTGTTTATTTGATAGTTTAAATAATATGTAAAATGCAATTTAATTTTAGAATTTATTATTTTTTTAAATTTACTATTGAAGTAAGTAATATTTTGAATTATGCACTTTACACTTTAAAATAAAATTTAAAAAGAGAGCATTTTTCAATTTTGTAATTAATTTTTTTATAGATTTATATAATTATTATTAACAATTAATACACAGTCCGTAACACCAATCTGGTCAGACTAGCCTTATTCCATTTAATTTATAAACTCAAGCTCATACACACGCATAACTTTCACTCTCTCAGTCTGCTGCTGAAAAAAAAAACTTTTACAATATTGTAATCCAGTGTAAATTATAACGATCACGGCAATGCAATATTTAAACGATGAACATAATTACTTCGCGTTTCGGTATAGCATAATCGAACGTTAAAAAAAAAAAAGGAGAAAGAAAAATCGAATCTTGGACGTTTTCAAGGCAAACGAAAATGCAATCTTCGCTGCGGTCATGCATGGATCAGCGTATAAACACTTCCTGAAAGTTTGCTGGTTAGTGCTATTACGCGTATGCATTGCATGCATTTGTATACATGCACAGAATCATGACATCGATGCATCTTTTTTTTTTTTCGAGTTCGTTGAACTTTATATGTGTTTGTTATCATATAATGTAATAAAGTTCGTTTTGTACGGTATGGAAAACCAGTTGAATCGAACGAAATATCTTGGTCTTGATGTCAAGGACGTCAAGTTATTTCTTTATATGTCGTATTTTTTTTAAGTTTTTTTGTTTGTTTGTTTGGATAATAGCAAGGAAGAGATTTTAGAATTTTATACGATCGAATTGTTCCTGTGATTTGTCATTTGGTCTGGGTAACTGTTACTAGATTAGTTTTTCGCGGAAAATTTAATTGCATTCGCATTTTTATTCTTCTATCATATTATACTAAATTAAAAACGAGTAACGCGCTACAAATTTTCTATTTTTTTTATTATATTTTTTTTTATTTATAAATAAATTTATTGGGGCTGTATATTGTAATTACCAATTAAAAATCTTATCAGACAATGAATAAAAAAAAATATTCAATTTTGAATAAAAATAATTAATGAAATTGAGCAATAAATTTTAATTATGGAACTCTATTCGCCAAGCAAACAATGAAAGAGCTGAAAATGAAAATAAAAATATTTCGTTATGTTACATCATGAAAGTAAAAAGAATTGGCCATGAATATTTAAATACGTTAGATTCTTCGAGAAAGTATTTTAAATATTTCAATTCTAGAAGTTTGAGATTTAAAAAAAAAAACAAGTTTATCGTATGCATCTCTCTATCCTACAAAGTCATAACGGATTCATCTGAATACTCTCACTGTGTTTACTCATTATTTTTGCTTTTATTATGAGCACCTTTCTCTAGCTCTTTCATCATTACCGAATTCGAAAAAAGTGAGTTTTCTTTTAGATTTCGGTGTTTTTATACACTAAATCTATTTTAATCTACTTTAATCTCTAGATTTAAAAAGATGATAAAAAATATATAATGAAAATTTTTTAAATTTCATCTTAAATGAACTAATTAAAAAAGGTTCTTAAATGAAAAATTAAATCAATAAACATTTGTCATACTTTATAAAAACAAGTCGAGCAAAAAGATTTTCTTGTAAGTTATTTAGCATCAATTTCTCTTTCCATCGAAGTGATTTCATTTTTTTTAAAAATACAATAAATATTAGCTTAAGACATGACGCGCCTCGTCTTGTTCGTGTCCCTCAACTTTCAATGTATTGTCGGTAAATATTTAGGTTAAAAGAACGTGCTAAAATCATTTTTTTTGTTTAAATAAATTGTTCAAGGTTTTATTTAATTCGACAATTTTTACAGATTGTACTGTAGTGCGTTATTAAACTTTTGTGAATATTTTTACAGATGCAATTTCTTTTAATGGATAAAAATGAAAAAAAAAATATCGATTATTTTAACCGCAGAAAAGAAATTAAATTTCGTAACCGTGTTCAAAATATTTATCGAAAAAAAAAATTTTTTCAATTAAAATTTTAAACCTCCCATGTATGTATTGCCCTAATTCGAACAACAATATCATTGAGAGCCTTTCTTTTAAAGTTTCACAATACTCTTGAATTATAAAATTTATTATTGTAACGTTCAATATTACCCAAGCTTTCCTTACTTTTCTGATAAGATCATCAGGCATCACTGTATAGATATATGTATTTTGTAAGATATTATAATTAAAGCACTGCTTAATCAAGCTTATCTAACAATACGCGAAACAGTTAATATCCACGCGTCACTTTGCACCTCGCGCATAACAGCTTAACGAGAAGACTACAAGTTTAAACGTTTAAAAAATTTTAAACCTTCGACTATCTTCCTTTTTTTTTTTATTACATAGGATGTTTTTTTTTTTATGTAATCTTTCTAGTTTATGTATTTCGTCTCTCCTTTTTTACCGATTTCGTTGTGAGACATCCCGTATCTTTGCACCTAATGTTAATGCCGTGTCAAAACCAAGATTTTTTTCTTATATATCCATAAAATAGCTTACTTCATCTTTTGACACGCGTGTGCTTACTCTTTATTTTTTTGTTTCTCAAAATTTAATTTTACCCATTTTTACGCTGTTAAATTTGTCCTTCGAATTATCTTTTTATTTTTGCGCGATGGGATTTTATGTGGTATTGCAAATATATATATATATATTTTTTTTTGTTTTGAATGATTGAATGGTTTTTGTTTGCGCACGACACTTTTTTTTCTTTTATTCTTTCAAAAGCTCGTCCTTCTACCTTTTCATCAAACGCGGTTCTTTAACTTTTGTGAATACGTTTTATGGTCACGGGAGTTTATTTGCAGTACAATGTAATGCGCATATTTATGGTAATGAGTTTTACCTTAAGTTTTTCCATACTTTTGTACTCGATCTTTTTTTTTGTAAGAGATAAATTTTAAAGGTTCTTTGACATGGCCTTTCTTTGAGACTGCGCAAATTGAATTATAAATAGAAACAACAATCAATATTAATACAATATTTTGACACTTTAAATTTATGTGAATGTAAAATTGATTATTTTGATTTTTAATTCTTCATTGTAAAATATCTATGTTTGACTATTCCAAAAAAATGATAATTACATTATTCAAGCACATTTAAGACTATAATACATTTTTTTTACATAAGATGCAATATAACTTATCACATAATGTATTATGTCTATAATATAATCTTTTTTTTTGTATATATATATTTTTTTTTCTTTTGGGAAGTATGAATTGCGCGCACAGAAATTCGCAACTATTTTCACTTTATGTAATCCTCGTGCCTCGCGCTTATATACCAAGCGCGAACAAGTTTGTCTAGATTTCTCTCTTCTCTTTCGTGGATCATCACTGATGATTTAATTTTTTTTTTTTTTTTTTTTTGAGAAATCATCCGAAAGTTTTGCCAGATTTTTTAGGAAAAGATTATTTTTTTCTTCAGGAAATATCACGAAAAACGAGCACCAAAGTTTCGATAACTCGGTCTGTTTGCTTTTCTATTTTAATGTTGAAAACAATGTAAAAGTTGCTGGTATCGATCATTTTTATGCAACTGTATATTTACTAATCTTATTAAGACGTAACACCGGATCATATAATGGATAAGAAATTTTTTTCTTCAAATTTTGTAATAATATAATTGGATTCTTGTTAACATAACAGTTTAATCTAATCTCATTAATTTACGAAAGTAACAATTGAGCTTAATTATGAACTTTTGATACTGATACTATTGATTGATAATCGTTAAATTAAAAATCATTAGAAATATCTAAAAATTTATTTATTTTATTTACTTGTATTGCTAAGGATGATTTAGCTGTTTATGTTAATTATACGTAATAAATAATAATAGCTGTTAGAATGCACTTTTTGTAAAATCATTCATCAATTTAAAATACGTTCAATACCTGACATACTTAACACGCTAAAGTAAACAAATTTTACAAACAAAACAAATTGATTTCCCTTCATAATATACAAAGCAATTTAAATCACTATCAATTCGAAATGCAGCAACTTTATAAATAAAATCACAATTATTTGATATTTATTTTTAATAAAAACTCAAAAACAAACCATCATCCAAAAATATCGGTTCAAATGTATCATTCGTAAGCTTACGAATTTTCTAAATACCGCGATAATTTACTACATCCACGACAAAATCACTCGGTAAAAATAACGAAAACATTGTGTACACGTTACAATTTTAACACACGTTTAATAAAGTTTCCTTTTGTAAACAACTCACATTTCTGTGCAGATCGATCTCCAGCAGCATTTTGGAAGTGGCCTCTATAAGCGACTTCTTCTTTAATTGGACTTTCCTATGTATATCTGTAAGATATCACTAAAATAGTAAGATCTTATTGAGTTTTCAAAAAAATTCCAATTTTCTTGAACTCTGCTTGAGTACTCGATACAACAGTTTCACAGCAGCTTCATTCTTGATCTCCGAAAAAATAAAGATTTAACGAATAGTAAAAGTTACGATAAAAATCTCCAGGCGGTTTATTTATACAAATTATAGAATTAAAGTTCAACATACAAGCGCGCACATTCGAAAGTTCGTATCTCCTGTATTTATTGAATTAAAAGAAAAAAAAAAAATAAAGATTTGTTTTCTCTATCGGAATTCTGTATATACGTATACAAGTAATTGTTATGTGCTTATAGATGAAACTCTCGGCGAGGACTGAGCCTAAACTAAGGCTTACTTGCTGTTGTCTATCACATACACACGCTCACTCTCTTCTCGTTGAAATTTTTACTTGGCTGTATAGCACTGCCTTTCTGATTATAAAAGTCGCCGTGAGCGTTATTATACTTTTTTTTGACGTGCCTCGGTACCTTTGCAACACTTTATAAACCAAAAATCTTAAGCTTCGGTACTATACATCGCTCTTTTTATTCCTCTTTTTTTTGTCTTCTCTCGTTAGTTCAATTATATCAATCAATTGACGTGCGAATTTTCTTCTCGCGATTAATTTTTTTTTTTTTCCTTTCTATTATCTTACGCGTTTTTAATATTGACACGTTTCGAGGGTAAACAATGCTGTTTATCGGGAATAATTGACATTTTTGAGAAATTTTTTCTATCGTCTTTTTTATAATACATCCGACACTTTTGAACTTAATTGATTATGCGTTTAACGTGATCTTATGTAGTTCAATTTTAATGCTCGATTGTCTTTGCGATTGACGGCGCGCTAAACACATTTAACTCTTGTTGTCAAAGAGTGCTGATGCACATAAAAAATTGTTATTTTTTTTTATTTATTTTTATTTGTCCTCTTCTTTTCAATTGAACCAACGTGTTTATAAAAGACTTTTTTTGTAATATTTGCGCAATATTATTTTGATCATACGATGAGAATTAGTTATTATTTTCGAGAAGGGGAGAGGGAGAGCGGAAAAGAATTTTAATGCCAAGATTTATTTCAAATTCTTTTAATATACAATACCATCGTGAACAAAACTTTGAAAAAGAACATTATTTCTGGTTCTACTGATCGCACAGTAAAAATCAAAAAAGTTAATTAGAGTATATGAAAAATACTAACTTTTTGAGGGGTTTAAAATTTTTTTCAAACAATTTTTGTGAATGATGAATTTCAGATTTTTCAAAATTACTGCACTTATTATTACACTAATAATCATTTGAAAAAAAATACAAATTATTGAAGAAATTTTATAAAAAGTGAAAAACTTTAATATATATACTTTAGTTTATTTTTTTTATTTTTATTGTACGTAAAGTAGAGCCATAGATAATGCTCAAAGAAGCGCTATTTTTCAAAATTTTGTTCACGAATTTATGGATGGTACTGTATTTTATTGCAAAAATTAAATTTATTCTTACAAATATTACGACAGAATATTTAAATAAAAAATTAACTTTTTATTTGAAAACGTAATTTTCTTATCGATAAATTTTAGATGATTTTGGAAATTATTAAATGCTAAAAAAATCTCAAATTTTTACAAAAGTTCCATATTAAAAACAATGTATTTACTATGCCATGCAATTTTAATGCATGTGATGATATTAAAAAAATGTTTGCTGCACGTGCGTTTTACATCCACGTGTGTATTATTATCACTGCTATATTTTTGTCTGCATATATATTTTTTTTTTGTTTGAAATTCCTTATGATTTACAAAAAATATTTAATCGTTCAAAAACCTAAACAATATTTCCAATTGGAATAATTGAGTTTACCGAGAAGTAATTTAGTTGCGATATAATTATTGCATTATATTTTTGAAAAAATTCATGGCATGATATTCTTCTTTGAGCATCAATCGAAAAGAAATCTTTAATAAAACATAACCATTAGTTAAGAATTTGTTATAGCGACGGTAATTAATAATTAATATCGTTTTTATCGCTGTTTACGAGTTGTGACAGAAAATATTATATTTCGTTCGATTTATTATTGGTTATTATGGAAATTTTATCGATATTCTCTTCAAAGGCTTTGCTAATGAGTTAATTTCGTTTTACACAAATTTGGCTTTCTTATCGAATTATAGACGGGAAAAATTTTCCATTTAATACTAAAATTCTACTGTAATTAGGGAATGTTTAAGGATTATAAAAATATTCCGTGCATTAAGCGTGTCCGTAGTGTTCATAAATTTTCTGTATACAACGTCAAAAAGCTTTTTTGAATAAAAATTTGCAACATTCGAAACGTGTTTATTTAATTTTATTTATAAAAAATTAACATCTTCTTTTATTTATTGCATGCTTGATCAATGTAAAATTTGTTTTAAAATTCAAATTTACAAAATACATAATCAACGTAAACTAATACTCTTAACACTAAAAAAAATTATGAATCCAAAGTCTAGCCTGCACTTTACTCTAATGCATTCGTTCATTCATTTGAATTGTCATTTGGGTTAATCCCGGGGTCATAAGTTTTTCTTGCGTACGTAAAATATCAAATATTGACACTCGTGTATACAGGGGTATGATTTTTCATTTTAAATTATCATACGCCTATTGGTTTTCGAAGAAAAAAAAAAAAATGAAAGAATCTGTGAATTCACGTATTATGTTAAACGCACGGCATGCCGTCATAAAGCAAACATGTAACGTCTAAATTAAAGAAATATCATTAACGAACGTGTTAAAAGTCCATTTGGTTTTTGAATTATTTAAATTTTTCCTGTGTCCTTAAAGGAATTTTCGTGTGGGTATTTATCGCAAAGAACGTCAATTTGACGATTAAAATTTTATTTGTCTTGTGTTTTAATATTAAAAATTTTTTCGTTCGCTGATCGGTGCTCGGTTACTCATTGAATTTTAATTGTTTAACTGATAATTACTCTTTATCTATTAAAAAATTTTTTGTTATTAATTTTTTACTTTAAAATACCTTGCGAGAATTATAACAAAATTGTCGATAATTTATTGTTAAATTCAATTTGCAAAAACTTTTTTTTAAAAATGTTTCTTAAAATTGAAAAGAATATTTTCTGGAAAAAAAATACAACGAAGATAAACGAAAATTCTTGAATCTACCATTGTCCTATAAAAATTCCACATACCAGGATATTTACTATTTCGGCATACATCCGAAAAAAAAAACATGTTCGATTACAAAACCAGCAGAGAATAAACCCGATTACATATTAAAAAATAATCATCGAATGACCTTAACACCACATTTCTCTCAATATTTTTCAAATCCTGCAATAATAGTTTCTCTCGAAAAATCCTGTTTTTTCTTTCTTTTCTTCTATGTGTACGTATGTATATGTATATGATATTGCCTATAAGCAACTACTTTGACATGATATTAAAAGTGAAATCACAGCAAAGTTTAGTGTGCGTATGCGCAATGACACGATAGCATATGACACGGCGTCGTCGAAAAAAAATTGGCTCTTGGTACTATAAAATATCGGCTATAACCATGTGTTGTGGTGGTATGATGTTATTAATATTCAATACATAAAGGATCTTGCACGATATGTAACCTTGGACTGTTGTATGTATTTCCACATAGCGTATAACCATACGATTTGTCAAATAAATAATAATGATGAATTTAATGAAATTTTTCATTTTAATTACGCTCTTGTTATATAATGGCATATTGATTTTTTAATTAGTTTTTTTGGTAATCGTTAAATATTGAAAGTCGAACTTTTGGATTTATGAGTATAAATATAATTTTGTTGATTTACTTATTGGAAAAGGTTAAAAACAGAGCTACAATTACTTTAATCATTTAATTAAATGCAACGTGCTGCACGTGTAGCTAATTTTATACTTTAATTCGTGTAACCTTTTTTTATTAATAACCGTTTAATTTTAAATACTTAAGTTTTTTTTTATATGCATAAGTATAGCTTGTACTGATACACTTATTGGAAAATCTCAAGAAAAAAGTTGTAATTCATTTAATTTATTTAATTAAATGTAATGTGCAGCACGTGTAGCTAATTTTATGTTTTAATTGGTATAACGTGCAACTGAAAATTCATAAGTTTGATATGTAATTTAAAACTATTCACGCATATTGAATTTACTGTATAATAATTTGAGATATTTTACGAAAATATTAAAATTATTTTGGAAAATGTTAAATTTTTTTCTTCTTTTTAATATTCCTACGAAAAATAGTTCTGTAATTTTGTTAAATAATTAATAAGTCAACATTATAAAATAACAATAACATGTAATTAGATAACTTGTGAAGTAATTAATGATTCGAATTATTAATTAAGTCATTTTAATAAATAGTTTGAAAGTAATAACTTTCCAAATATATTTGAAGTTTGATACATCTAATTCCAGAAAAAAATTTTTTGATTAAAAATTAATTTAAATGCTGTTATAATGTGACATTCAATCCTCATTATTTTTTTTTGGAAATATAAAATATGAAATCTCAGTAGTTTAGACAAGTAATGTAATAGCGACCGAAGATTCGTGGATTAAACTCACAGTATTTGGATAATCAAATCACCTAAAGTTTATATTTCATTAATTTCTGCATCTTTAGCCATGATAATTTGTCACGTGATATATTATCTAATTTTATTACATGATTTTGTTACATGAAAAAATCACTTAATACAATAATATGATTATTTTCAATTGATAATTATTTATTTCTATAACGTGATATTAAAATAAGTTATTTTATTGATTGTTTAATGGTCTGCGTCAAAAACAATTTAAAAAAAAAGATAAGTTGGAAAACATAAGAAAGGTATTTTTTAAATTTTATTTAACGTCGCTGTTTTTATCATCATTACGATGCTAATTAGCGACGGAGATTTTCAATTTATTTTTGAATAAAGCACATGTAACCTACAGAGGTGCTTGATGTATCAATTGGCCGCGAGCGGGATTCGAACTCGGGACCTCGAGATTACGAATCCATTGCTCTACTTTTTTTTTTGTTTAAATTGTTTTTATTGAGATGAATACATTATGACATGTAGAGGTACATATTTGTTACAAAAAAACAACCAAGAAAAAAACTGTGTATACATGAGTGAACGCAAAGTACATTATGAGTCATTTTGCCTATGTAATAGGGCTCGCAGACTAAATAAGATTGTTGTTAAGGTATTAAGTGATTTGGGTGTTCTTAAGAAAAAAATAGTCTTAAAATAGACTAATTATATCATTGACTTACTATCGTATGTTCAAATCTGGAAAAATCCATTATAGGAAAAAAAAACCAGAATATCGGTGATTTGGGATACACTCTCTGGGGAGTGTTTACAAAAAATATAGAGGATGGGTCGTTTATTTACAATATATACAATATATACAAAGTATTTACAGTAGAGAAAGCCCAAGAGCTAATACATATAATAGTTTCGTTGGTTACAGAATTGTAAGATATTATTCGCTTTTAATACAAAACTATAATATAAGTTATAATTTAAGCAGTATTTTGTAATTAATATACCGGTTCCTCCATCTTGGAATGAGTTTGGCCTGTCTGTTTGAATAAGGTCATAATCTTGAAAAGACATATGATGTTTGTTATTAATTTTTGTTTCATTCGGTAAAGTAATGTTAGGTTTATGTGTTTCAAAAAACTTGAGTAAACTATATCTTTTAACATTTAGTTATTAACGAGTTAACATTAATTGAAATTATTGAGAGAATCTTAATTATTTCTCCCATGATAGATTAAGTTTTTCAAAAATAAAATTTATCTTACAATTTTGTTCAGCGATTTGCGCTTGAATATTGTTGTGTAGTACCGCTAGCATATTCGTCAACTCGTTTTTAAAATTACCAAAGAGATTCTCTACCGTGTTGATGATACTGATCTGTTGGGTGGCGCCCTCACTGGGAGCAACGGCTGATGTTCTCTGCGCTCGATGTGTTGGGGATATATGTGCAGCTGATTTCCTTGAAGTAATATTTGCATATGAAGTATTGAGTTGTCTTGTTTCTGTTCTGGTGCAGTTAGCTTCAGCTATGGTCGCTTTCTTTTTATTTTTCGTCTCTTGTATAAATTTTTGAGCAAATTTTAGGAATGGGCACCCTCTGTAGTTGGCTGTGTGGCCCAGTTGTTCACAGTTAACACAGTAAGGTGGCGTACTGTTGTCTTCTTTCTTACGTTCACATTTACCGAAGCCATGGTTCTCTTTACATTTGACGCACCGGTAACCTAAGTTGCAGTTCAGACTTGAGTGCCCCACCCGTTGGCACATATGACACTGATAAATGGATTTTTTTCTAAACACCTCCCATCTTACTTTAATATTTAAAATGTTTTTAACATTAGTTAAATTTTTACGATACTACAGTTGTCTAGTTGTATAAGTAGGTGAGACTTTTGGGGACACGCTTCACTCACCTTGAGTTTTTCACATTTTTTTATGACAATATTTGGAAGATTTAAGCTGTTAATCTCCTCTTTGACTTCTTGTGGCGTGAAGATGTCATTAATACCTTTCAGCACAATAAGTTTATTTTTCTCGTAGCGAGGTGTGAAGGTAAAATAAGGTATCTGTAGCGACTTCAGTTGAGTTTTAACCTTGTTAAAACATTCTGTATTGGCGGTGATGATTGTTTGTTCCTTGTCGTGGAAATCTTTGAGGTAAAAATGTTTTTTATCGACTGATTGTGATAAAGCATTTATTAACGATTTAGCAGATTCATGATAGGTGTAGATGGGGGGTGGTTTAACATTCCTTACAGTATGCGCGTTGCCCGTGTCGACGGCTCCAGCGTCGGCCATGTTGGCAGATTCACTATCCTTGTTTAACATGTTAAATGGATTATGAAGCTTTGTTTCATTTGTGTTTGTAGCACTTGGTATTTGAGATCTTGGTAGTTTGTTGCACTTCCTAGGAAATACCCAATCATTTTCGTTTTCTTTATTGATTTCGCTTTGGAGATCCGTGTTGAGTGTTTCAGTAATGGACTCGGCTATATCTTCTATTGAGCCAGCGTTGGAAGCCGTTGACACCAGATTATCTTGGTTGTAGCCATTTTGTTTCTGCAATACTTCATCTGCGTTAAATTTGTAGCGTGCGCTACTTGATTTAAAATTCGGTTTTATTCGACATTGTTTAGGAGTTCCAAATTCTTTTATGGCCATTTTATATTGTTTATCAATAATATTAGTGATTGGTGTATCTTCTTTAAATACCTTCGATGAGAGAGCGTCACTTTGTTCTTTCGCATCAGAGTGCTGTGATAGTTTACGTTTAGCGCTCAACGCAGGTTCGACCTGACTTGTCGTAGCCATTTTGAATTTTAGGTTAAGGACGCACTTATAATTTTGATGTTAATAAAACACCTCACTATCGAGCAAAAAGGCCATAGCCATTGCTTACGAACGACAATAATATAATTATTCACACTCTCAACAATTTAAGTTCACCGAGAATATTGTTATTGCGATAATTGAGCGAATTTTACTGGGAGACACAGAGAGCGATGTGCACCCGTTCGTTCCTCAAGTCGCTCCCAATCCATTGCTCTACCGACTGAGCCACTGAAGACCTCATATCTTTAACTTTAAAATCTAGATATGCATATACATAGATATTTATAATAAAAACAACTTTTCTCTGAATTGTAAAAACATAAAAATAAAAATTTTTTCGATAGTCATATTATTTGTGTTCTTTTAATTTTTATGTTTTACAAAAATTGGTTTTGATAAACTAAAACCAAATAAAATTTTTTTTCAATATTTTAATTCATACATAAATATAAACTGATAATTAAACCAAGTATACTTCAAAATCAATTTCTTTTCTAAACAAAAATAAAACAATTCAATCAATCAGCCCCAAAAGTATCATTAAACTTTCTTATTTGAAATCACAATAAAAATTACGTGCACCGAGATAATAAGACCCACTGCTAGAAAACGTTAAAAAGTGCAGGGCGATGAAAAAGTGCAATTCAATACACTACTGTTTAAAATTGTATAATGTAATCATTTTACATAACGCCCGTTTCCATTCTAAAAATATAATATCAATCGAGCGTATTCCCCATAAAACCACTTTAAAAAGAAAAAAAGAAAAAAAAAAACGAAATGCTACTCAAACTACCTAATTTTCAGGCGTTCGAACGTAACGCATTACTTAAAGACGTAATAATTTAACTATAATTCAAAAGTAATCAAACACGCATATACGTATAGACGTATGCGTGTATGTAGGTTTGTATACACGTGGGTTTCTGTGTACAAACTAACGACTCGAGAATCAAAGAAAAATAAAAAAAAAAAGATCAGGCCATGTTCAGCGAGCAAGCGGCTGCAGAGAGCAAAGAAATTTGAATATATACACATTTTTTATTACATAAGAATATCATTGGGTAGTCCGTAGTTATACAATTGTGTCTAGAGAACAGGAATAGGATAATGTAATGGCTGTTGTAAAGGCCCGTGCAAGAGAGAAAGATGAAAGAAGGCAGCAAAAAATGCCTTCAGGGAACTTTCATGGACATTTGGAGTCATTTCACAACGTGAAAGTTTAAAGATCTCTTTTCTCTTTCTCCTCATTTTTTTTCTTCGTTTTATCTTTCTTCATATACGTATAATGTGCTATCCTCTCCTTTGGGACGAGCGCTGAGCTTGTAAGCAATGGTCTTTGAAATAAGGTTTGTAGTAAGGAAGTCATCAAACGCCGCGTGTCTTATTACAATAAAACCGCCTTCTATCGGCACTTTTTACTCCAGCGTTACGTCATTTTTTTTTTAGGCGAGATTTAAATAATGTTTATACTATTACGAGGATACATCATAGGAGCGATCATCAATTATGCATGGAGAAAAAAAAGTTTTATTTTAATGTTATCTTTAAATGAATGATTACGAACAATTTTTTCTAATGTTTATGAGAGATGCTATTAATGTATTGGAATAATATCATTTTTTTTAAATTAAACTGTCAAATATAAGTATTTTAATTTCCGGCAACAATTAATAATTTTTCATAAGATCGTTCGACAAATTAATACATCAACTCTGTAATGTATTAGCTTGCAAGTGAAAAACTCATAAAGAATGACATTTCTTCCAAACAAAAAGTCCCAAAGGTGTGATTTTAATTTAAGATATACGTAAGACATCCAGCCACCATAAAAGTTAATGATTGAGAGGTTTAAAAATAGACGGTTTTCGAAATATTTAAATTAATGTTTAATTTCATCGATTTTCAAAATTATTCGTTTTTAAATCACGACCCGATTAAAAAAAAAAAACTTTATCTATAAAAATTGTATATCCACGCGCGAATGTGATCCTCTTACATCAGATTACGTTTTTCTTTTTCTTAAGAAACACATCGATCTTTGTACTATTAAGAAACGAGTAATGTCATTTGCTTCCTTTTTCGAAAGATAAAATGAACATTGACATTAAAGTCGTTAAATCGAAATAATTAGATGAATAACTCGGGTTTGCATTAACGTTTTTACACCGCTACCGCGCATAAAAATACAATTTCATTTCACGTATACATATATATGTATACACGCTTGACTAAACGTTTTTTCTCATTTCTTTGTTATTATTTTAGTCCGATTTTTATGCATTCCAAATTAAAAAATCGGGTCACTGTAATTTTCCCGGAATTCATACTTGCGGTTATACTTTCCGCGAATATCACAATTATCCTATATCTCAATTTAGTCGTCAAATTATTGTTTCAGTTCGACGGATTGCACATATCCATTTATTTACAATATTAATAAAAAAAAAAGCAATTATGCACCGCGTATATTACTCATGTTTAATCTATCTTTTTGTAATTGAGCCCGTATCTTTATAAGTCTTATTTAAGAGGATTTTTATGTGTATTATCAGTTTCTTACTTATCGACAGCGATTATCATATTCTTATTTAAGCCATGCGAGTATTAGTGAGAAAGAGATTAGAAATGCACAATTTTTTTTCTGGGAAGAAGATACTTTATTTACAATACAAATGCTTCGATGATTGTTCGATGAGTATGCGAGAACAATTAAAATTTTATTTACAAAATGCTCGAGTATAATCAGTTGACATTATGTAAACTAATAAATACATTATAATATGATATAATAAAAAAACAATCGTTGCCCCTACTTTTAGTATAATATATATGTTTTCATTAAGTATAATATATGAAGGTACTAAAAATAATGTATGAATTACGGATGATTGTAGAATAACGGAAAATGAAATGAGATGGATTTTACAAAAAATTAAAATCTACAAGATATAAAATATTTTCAGTTCGCTACAATTATATGGACGGCGTACAAATAATTTTTTCAGTGTTATGTTCAAAGCTATTTTCGCATCGAAATTTTTTCTCTCTACGCATAAAAAAAGTTAAAAACAATTACAATGACAACAAATACAAAACAGCTGATTGTATCGCTGGGAAATCAATTGAAAATTTTTTAACGTATTCTGAAATCAATTTTAAGTCAATAAATTTTTGACAACAAATTAGCATAGTAATAATATGACCTAACGTACAACTTTTCTATAACTAATATAACAATTTTGATGTTTCATTTATTTATCACTATTACGCAAATCTAATGTTAAGAATCGCACTAGATTTTGTAAATTTTGCATAAAATATCATGTATACGTAAATTCACTAGTAAAAATTTAAATTTCATTCTTAACAGAAATAAATTTAAAATACCAATACGTTTCTAACAATTCATTGATCGATAAAAACCGATCTTTCAATGAAATTAAATTTTTTTTATCATCGTCCTATTGCTTAAAATTTAGCTGCTGCATTATCGTCGTATGGTAAAACTTTCATCGACTGCAGCATAGCCAGTGTTTGAGCTTATAAAGAGAACGGTAGAAATAAGAGAATAGAGACCCCAGAATACAAGACCCACAAATGCGTATTTCAGAGCTCTGTGAAGCATGACCAATCTGAAACATAAGTATTTTTTATAATGTTAAATTTTATTTAAATATTATGTAGAATAAAGTATTTATATATAATAATTCAATAATGTTTTAATTGTACTAATCAAGTGATAAAAGTGAAATGAAGAATTATTTTTTATAGTTTTGAATCCTTTGACCGACGGCTGATAAAGAAGATAACGCATTTTTTTATCGACATTCTTGTTTGCTAAATAAACTTAAATATAAAATTTGTACGTACCTTGCCATTCGTTTTCTCGCAACTGGCAAAGTATCCATATCATCTTTGAAAATATAAAGCCTCAGTCCTTGCACGCATTTGGCCATCCAATCATCCCAATCGAATTTCCTCATTGAAAAGTAGAACGTATCTTGATCTTTTTCGCTCAATTTATCCCAAAGCCCACTCATATTGTCATTTTTAAAGGTCCATTTGTGCATGCCGAAGTAGCTTGTTACAGTGCAGAATTTGTGAATTTTTTTGTAAATCTTAAGCATTCTAAAATAAATTAACATTTTAACATAACAATAAAAATAAATGAGCTTTTTTTAAAATAAAATATTTATTTACCTTGTTTCTTTTCCCACAATGAACAAGCCCACGTCCATAAAGAATGCTGGTATAATGTGAAACAAGACTGTGAGCAAATAGTACAGGTAATAATTTTTTGTCGTCGTCATGCTGTAGCACCAAACGCTGCGCACAGTGGGTAGCTTTTTGCCATGCTTAAACGCTAGATTCATGTAGTCTCCCCATTTGAAACTTTCTGTCCAATTTGCATGGTAGTTGTAGATTGGTGGATCTGCGCTTTCGTTTCTAAAAGATTGATTGTTGTTATCAATAATTTTATTAAAATGTAATATGTATTTTTGATATTTGAATGGATTTAATGTTTCGATGAAGTTTTCCAAATTTTTGGTTCATAACAAGATTTTTAAAATGTTTCTACGTTATAATTTGCCATTTTAACTGAAAAAAGTATGATATAGAGATACTTTAAAAAAATTTTGAATATACATAAAAAATCCGGAAAACTGTAATGTCGGTAACTATGAATGAATCATATACCCTATTACATCACCTTAAAATACTATACAATTTTAAACATCTAATGTAAAAAAATTATACGATCTTTCTTAAATTTAATTTTTCTGAAAAAGCTCTTTTATCAACGTTTAAAAGGATCGGTCATTTTCAAATTTTAAGGGGATGTGAAATACCGACATTACAGTTTTCCAAGTTATTGGTTCTTAATCAAAGATTTTTAAAAATATCTTTATATTACAGTCTTCCATTTCTACTAATAAAGAGCCTAATATAGAGATATTTCTGAAAATTTTTGAATAAAGATAAAATATTTGGAAAACTGTGATGTCGGTAACTATGTAGAAATCATATACCCTATTACATCCCCTTAACAATAAATAATCAAAATTAAAATGTTTATCGTTCAAATAAAAATATTGAAAAACTAAGCGTACTTATTGTTCGCAACATCCCAAGCAGTGGCGATAAGTGCGTTAACTGTGTAATCAGCCGGAACTAACTCGACGGTAAGATTAACATCTGCATTCATGACCCTAAGTAAACCTGCTCCACCTCCGACAATAGCACCAGTTGGTCCATACACATTGTCTATCCATCCGACAAGAGGCTCACGATACGAAGATACGACTGGACACATAAAAAGAATAAATTATTAAATTTAAGCTTACATTATGTATTAGCGAAGCTTTAGGAACATGTATGTTCCTAAAGTTTACGCTGATACACGCAACAAAAATTAAGGAAATAAAAGATCTATGTGAATGTCGTGGAAATTTACCAATTTTTACACGTATATAGGTTTTACATACCGGTAAATTTCCAAGCCATTAGTAAAAATCTTTCGTTTCCTTGATTTTTAATATAAAAAAAAATTCACGTTTTTATTAGAGCTATCAAACTAAAGAGATATAAAAAGAAGTGAAGTAACAGTATTATGATCTTTACTGATGATGTGGAAATTTATTGGTATGTAAACTCTATAAATTCATATTGAGTTTTTTTTTCATCCTTTTACTGTAGTTCGAGCTCCATTGTCAAATAATTATTTTTTTTATTCATATTTAAGGTCGCTATATTTATGCTATTTTGTAATGCTAATCAACGACGGAGCTCGTAAGTGTGTTTGTGAAGAAAGCACATGTAACGTGCAGTGGTGCTTCTATCAACCGGCCGCCGAGAGCGGGATTCGAACTCAGAACCGCGAGATTACGAATACAAAGCTCTACCGACTGAGTCACTCACCGGCTCATTTCAAATAATTATATCCGCTAGTTTAATTTTAAAAGAAATAATAATTAGTTATGAACTAACAAAAATTTTAGAATTATATTAACACTAATTCAGCGTTGGAAAAAAGATCGGAAATTCATGTATTATAAATCTTTCATCAAAGAAAATTTTTTTTATATTTATAACTTTTTTTTTTCTATCAACGTCGCTGTATTTATGCTATCATTATGATGCTAATTAGCGACGGAGATCATCAATGTGTTAGTGAACAAAGCATATATAAAGTATACAGTGATGCTTGTATCAACCGGCCGCCGAGAGCGGGATTCGAACTCGAGTCCTCGAGAATACGAATCCAACGCTCTACCGAGTGAGCCACTGACGATCTTTGTTTCAAAATATTTAGAATTCAAACAATCAAGTTAAATGAAATAACATGGACTTTTATGAGAAGCAGTAAACTTTTCGTTTTATTTTCTTAAAAAATAAAAGTTGAAAAAAAAAACAGAAATATAACTAGATTAGGGACCAACTTTAAAAAAATTGGTCCCTTTGGTATAAATCACTTATGAAAAATTAAAAAAAAAACAAATAAAAAGTTGAGTTTCAAGACAGCGAAAATGAAAGTGCAATAAAGAGGAATCGCTTTTCTCACTTTGCCCCTGCAAGTATAATTACATAGTACGTATGTCTACTGAAGCATAATGATACTATACTTTAACATATAATTAATATTAGTATCAGCGTACAAGTTTTTTTTTAGATCGTCAATTATTTTTCAACGGAAATGAAAGATTTTCATAAAAGTATTTGAAAAGATTAATTTGCATATTAATTTGACATTTTATGTTCTGAATAAGGAAAACTTATACCTGTATTCTAACTGATTGGATAATGACTTCCGAATTATAATAATACAATAATTCTAATTCTAATGTGAAATTTGTCTTTGTCAGATCTTTTGATTTGAATATTGAAATTTTTGTAGTAAATCGATTATTTTTTATTTTTCAAATTTATGCTTTTATACGTATTTTAATTTCAACAAAAAAAAACTTAATTTTATTATTAAATACGGATATATTTTATATAATTTATTATAATTTTAGATAATTGCACATTTTTTGACGTTCAAGTGAAATTATAAATTATTACATACGATAATGATAAAATATCTTTGTACTGCAATATCGGATCATAATACTTAAAATAAAAAATTATTTTGAAATTCAAACTAAATAACAAATTTGAAGAAATCACACATAAACATTAGGCCGAAAGTTCAAACTAGTACAAGTATTCAAGTATTTTTAAAAGTTTTTAATGATTAAATAAAAGTTAATTTAAATGAATATAAGAAAAAAGTTTACCTATAGCAGGTCTGAAAATTCCAGTTGGTAAATCCTTGCCATACTGCTGTACCACTTGTTCCGCGATGCATTTTGTAAAGGCGTATGTATTCGGAAAGTCACCCAGTAACGTTGGCGTAATTGCATCGAGTTTTTTGTCGTCTAAACTTTGCACCAGTTTTATGGCATTGTCAGCTAGATTATGTCATGAGTAATATCAATCATTAGATCATTTATTTATGTGAAGAATGGTGTTGATTATTTTTTAAAGATAATAATTATTTTCACCTGTTAGAGGTGGATCATAAAATTGCTCATCGATATCCCTTCTTACGCAGTTACTATATGCTGTTGATACGTGGATTACTACCTGAAATATGCATTGGTATAAATTAGTAGCGGAAATGAGAGCATTAAATTTACAGAATACGGATTTTCAAAAATTATGAAGCATCTGTTTTGAATAATTTTTTTTTTAATTTTATTTAACGTCGCTGTATTTATGCTGTCATTACGATACTAATTAGCGACGGAACTTTTTTAGTGAGCAAAGCACGTGTAATGTAAAGTGGTGCTTGTGACAATCGGCCGTCGAGTGCAGGATTCGAACTCGAGTCTCCGAGATTATGAATCCATCGCTCTACCGACTAAGCTACTGACGATCTCTAATTTTTTACATAATTTATATATACTCTATAAGTATAAAATTAATAAGATTATATACATTATAAATATAAAATTAGTGAAAATTAAATCTTTCATAGTCAAACTAAAAAAAAATCGAATAAAAACACGCGTTCCATATATATATCTCAATAAATAACATACTTTTTTTTTTATTTAACGTCGCTATATTTATGCTATCATTGTGATGCTAATTAGCGACGGAGCTAGTCAGTGTGTTTGTGAACTGCAGCACATGTAACGTACAGTGGTGCTTGTATCAATCGGCTACCGAGAGCGGGAATCGAACTCGGAACCTCGAGATTACAAATCTAACGCTCTACCGACTGAGCCACTGACGAACTCCATAATAACATACATTACATTATAATGAAAATCTGAGCTCTAAAAGTTCAGTACCCTCTTTTCGTAAGCATAAACGTAATAGATAAATATTATAAAAGATATCCATAAATTCATAAAAAGATCATATAACTTTCAACTTTTTTTTTCTAAACAACAAAACCAAACTTATACCTGCTAAATATTAATGCTCCTTTTATGATCATTGTTCCTACAATATCTATATTGTAATGAAGAATATTTAGTAAATGAAAACGAAAGTAGAAAGTATAATGTAAGTACCGCCGTGTAACATGGCCATCTGAAAACCTACACCAAAGAGCAGTACTTTGAAAAGGAAAATGAAAGTAGAAAGTGAGAGTTATTTTTTTTTTTATGTACAAATCACTTGAAAGTGAAAAGATGAATATACTTTTCGTACAATTACTAATAATTCATATGTAAATAAATAGCTTTGCTTTGTTAAATGCAAATTGAGAATTTATTTTGTTTCAGAGCCGTACTGAAGAAATACTAAAAATTTTAAAAACATTATTTAACGATTAATAATTAAATTTCCAAATATTAATTTTTTTGTAAAAATAATATACCTATCACAGCAAGTTCTTATATAAGAATGTAAAGCTACATTCTAATATCTAATTATGATACTCCAAAGTCAAAGCCTTGTAGAATAACCTTCACATTAAATTAGTTTCTTAATATTAAAGGTCATTCATACCTTTCAATTTTTTTTTTTATAAACCGGTCATTCGATATAATCGTTTTGATAAGTTTAAGGTTTAGAAGTATTTTTAGAAGTGAAGAAAATCCTATAATAAATTTCTTTTTAGAAAACAGGAAGTGAGGTAAGCATAATTAAACTTTAATAAAGGGAGTCATTACCATTCCAAATTTGTTTATTTTGACCATTTTGTTTTGGTAGACCAAAAAGATCATAAAATTGCACATCATGATGAAATTAATAAAACTCACCTTCAAATTATGAATCCGTCTGCAGAGATCCATCATTTCTTTAGTTCCACTGACATTGATAGCAACGGCTTGTTTTATTCTTTCGTCAAATCTCACGGTCGCTGCAACGTTAAACACAATTGAAATTTCACGGGCTATAAGTTCCTTGTCGGCTGCGGAAAGCCCTAAGCCGGGCAGTGAACAATCGCCAGCTAAGGCCACAACTTTGTGACGAAATTTCGGTACTTCCTTTTTCAATCGGTCGAATAACTAAAAATCATGTTACGAATTTTTATGTTAAAGAGTTTTTTCTTTAAGTTGCATTTATATTTTGAATCATAATATCTATGCGCGGAAAAAATTAATTATAATAATTTAGTAAAAAGCGGTAGCCTAATTATTTGGAAATACACGTACCATATCATTGAATATTGCTTCAAGTCTATGATTAGCATCTTGACCTTTTTTCGGTCTTATAATGATGTAAATTGTGGATAATTCCGAACAGCTTCTCAAGAGTTTTTCAATCAGGAGTTTTCCCAAAAATCCAGTTCCACCTGAAATTGATGTAGAATATTTTTATATCACTAATCAATCCTTGAATCGATCAAATATTTTAAAATTAATTAAATTTAACCTACCGCTTATGAGGATATTTTGTCCAGCATAAAATTTCTGTATGGAGGTTTGATTGGAATCAAAAGTCTCTAAATTAGTTGTTATTACGGTCATTTTGTCCTGAAAAATAAAATACATTGCTTGAATCATTGCGTATTCGTGTAAGCCATTTTTATTATGACTTTTTTTCAATAAACGCTCGACAGTTGACAGCGTAAATTCTACACTTCAAATCCATATTTTAGACGTCATTTGAAAAGTTATTTTTTTGTTTTATTGTTTAGTATTTACATAATTAAATAAGTTGAATATTATATTATACGTTCAATAATGTATAGTTGCTATAGAAATAATTAGATCTGTATTTCCATTCTTTTTACGTAAAATTAATAAATTATTAATATAGTAAAATAATTTTTATTTCCAAGTTATTAAATTTGATACCTTACATTTATTATAATACATACGCTTTGAATCTAGTAAATATGTATAGTCATTATGATCTTTAGTATTGTTATGATCGTTAATTAGTTACATTAAGTTTAATATGGAACTTTTTAATTACATTTATGAAATTTTTCCTATACAAATATTTTACGTACATGGGTATATTCACTAATATAGATTATGTTAATTTTAATGTTATTAGAATTATCTTAGATATACGTTATAGGCTAAGTATAAATTTTAAAAACATTTAAATTTGATGATCTTTTTTATTAATCCTTTAGCTGTGGTAACGAATATATTCACATGGTATCTTACATTAAAAAAAATTAAATAAGATTTATGTTAAAAAATAATCCTTAACTCGTGTTATAATAATTTTTAACTGCAAATTTAAATATCCTCGAAATTATACTTTAGATACTTTTTTTGAAATATTGATTGAAAAGCAATACGGAAACGAGTGGAAAAGTTTTTCCGCATATTTATTTATAATGTACAGGTATGCCGCAAGTTTTGTTCACGCACATTATGACATCATAATAAACAGTCACCTTTACTGCGGTCTCAGAAAAATTTAATCACATCAAAAAGTTAATTACTTTACGTTTTACTATTTATTTTATAAATATTGTATACGAACTTAGAAAGAAATATTTTTCTTCGTTTGCGTTTTCAAGTTATAATTAATAAAAATTGAAAGCAATGAATTCCTAAAATACTTATAGTATTACAATTTTTACTTAAAAATATTCATAATACTGCAATTTTAACTTCTTTAGTTTCTAAAAATAATCAGGAAACAAAAAAATATATGTGATCAAGTAAATTGATGAAAAATCAGTTTAAAGCTTTTTTTTATTTTATTTAACGTCGCTGTATTTCAGCTATAATTGTAATGCTAATTAGCGACGGAGATGGTCAGCATGTTTGTGAACTTCAGCACATGTGACGTACAGTGGTGCTTGTATAAAAATCAGCCGAGAGCTGGATACGAACTCGGGACCTCGAGATTACGAATCCATTGCTCTACCGACTGAGCCACTGACGACCTCTCTTTCATGTACTTGAGATTTTATTAAAATATCTTATAAAAGTTATAATAAATTATTGCAAAACAATACTGCTAAAATTTCTCTATAAATCTCCAATGTTCATTAAAAAAAAACAACTGATTTTCTTACAATTAAAATTAAATGGTACCCTTGACATTCACAACAAATTAAATAATCATACGCAATGCTTATCCAACTTACGCAATAATTCTAGTATTCAGCATAAATATCAGCAATCTATAATCGATAATTGCATATTCTCACGTGTTTAACCATTATCAGATCATCATACAAGTCGTTATCCTTCCAATCTTGTAAAGAAAAAAATTTTAATTCAAGATTTATGTTTGTTTCAAATAAATACTCGAAATTAAAAAAAAAAAATCCCTTACGTTTTGAATTAATAAATTTTTTTAGTACGTTAGCACGGCATATCAGAAAAAAATAATTTCGTTCAAATTGGTAAATCATCAGATTCTTGGAATCAGTTAATAATTTGCGATTAAAAAAACCACTAAGGGTAATTATTGTAAAATTACTGATGGTATTTAAATTTTTAACGATTTTCTATTACGTCAGAATTTCAAAACCAGTTAAATAAGAAGTAACATAATAATTTATCGATTGTCATTTGACGCTTCTGCAAAATTGAATAATTGGAATAAGAAATTATGAATCTTTTTTTTATGATGCAAAATTTTTGATATGTTGATTTAATGAATAGGAATAATGAATTATGAAAATTTTTTAATCGTTAGCAATAAATCATTTGATTGTTAAATCTTTTTTAATTTTTTAATTATGATTCAATTAATTTAATAATATTGTAAAATAATAAAATTTTTGTATATGAAATCTAATTTAAAACGTAAAATAATATATTATACATTGTATAATTATATGTAATTAAAAATTCAATTCAAGAAGTCTAAATTAAATAAATTTATTATATTCGAAATATTACATAAAATATAAAAATTTTTAATTTTGAATTATTTAAATTTCCTTATAAAACAAAATTATAAACGTAACAAAATTTGTTTTTAATTTATCAAAAATGGAGTTTTTCGTTATTTTTGAAATATAAAATAATATTTTTTAAATTTCAAACTAAGATTTTTGTGAAAAAAATTTTTATTACAGTCGCTAAAAAGTCAAAATTTTATGCAATATTTTATGATCATTAAATTTCTATACAACTGCAAAGTAACATCGCATTACAAGTTGTTTTGAAGTAATCCTTGACATACTGTACTACACAATATTAATAATACGCTTAAAAAAAAAATCTGTCCCAAAAAGAAGCAATCATTTTTCATATTAAGTAACTTCCTTTCTAATCGCTCAGAATAATATCTCCTTAAAAAGTTTTCCCTTTTTTTGTATCACTAAACAAATACACGCAACGTTCATTAAAAAAAAAAAAAATTAACAAGAATAATATTATTAAACCGAAATAAATTATTTAAACGAAACAAAAAATTAATAATAATAAATCAGAGCTGCTTTTAATTCATGCAAACAGTATAAAAGTTGATAGACTTACCGAGATATTCCTTACAACGATGTTATTATTTTCTCTTTTACAATAAAATTATGCTATCTGGATCTATCACGCACAGCTTCAGAATCAACTCTGAACGATTCGATGAACTTCTAAACACCTTAGACTAGCACCCACAGAGCACCGAAAGTGAAAGCTCCCCACTTAAAACAAAGTACCTTACGCGCTGTTATTATATATATATTCTTCACGTTTACGCACGCACGCTCAACTTTTTACGTATTTATTATTTAAACGTATATACTTTTTTTAAATATTGTTTTCCTGCACCATGAGAGCTTATATTAGAATATCAGGACCAGTTGTCATTTGGCTCACGATGCACGAAATGAAACGTTTGTACGCTACATACGACGCTTATAAGTGATGCGAAGCTGTTTTTTTTTTTTTAAATCAAAAAAAAAAGAAGGGAAGAGGACCCCTCTACTTGAGGCAAGGTTTTTTTTTTTTTAACTTAACCAACTACGCGCTGGATGTACATTGACATTGTAGTTTTGTACATCTCCCACTTTTGTAATCATGCATCGGTCTTTATTTTTTAATCAAAGGAGGTGGATCGAATGGTATGGGTATATCGTATGATAAATAATCGTGCCGGTTTAGTTGTAGGTTTAAACTTGTGTTTGTGAAGAAGTGACTCATTTTTTTTTTTTGAAAAAATACATGATTTTGCGTTATGGAAAGTTGAGCAATACATGAAGTTGTTTGAACTTTTTGGGAATTACGTCAAATAGTCTTTATCATGGTTGTCTTGATGTTTCTTTTAATTTACGTCTTATATATAGTGAAAATTTGAAGTTTTGGAAATGAGCGGACGTGTTAATGTATGAAAAATGCTATCGTTACGTGATTTTTAAAATGGATAACTTAACTCAAGATTAAGAAGAAACAAATTTTGAACTTTTGATAAATTTAACATGTTTTTTTTCATGTATTGTTACACGTATATATTGTAAATTTAGATTTTTTTTAAACAGTATAATATGATTTTTACAGTCGATGTTTCAATTTTGTAAATAAAAATAAATATATTATTTGTGAATGAATTTGAAATGACATGAAATACAAATTATAAATTAATTAAAGAACGTCAAATAAATGGTTTTTTTAAATATTGTTTAATATCACTGAATTTGTGCTGTCGTTGCGATTGAATATTTTCGATACATACGTGAATAAAGTACATGTAACGTACAGTAGTGCTTATATCAATCGGACAAGACTAATATTTGATTTTGGACCATCGAGTTATGATTCCGTCCCTTTACTGAGTGAACCAATAAAGAGCTCTGTGAATAATTATATTTTGTGATATTTTATATTTTCAGTTTAAATTTTCAAAATGAATTTTCATTATACAAACGATATAAAAAATGAAAGAAACTAAATTTTTATTCAGATTTAGAGGGCTGTTGTGGACTTTCAGGTGATGGATTGTTGTCTTATATTATTAGTACATAATAAGGTAAATCGTTAAACTACTTAATTTCTAAAATATTTTTAGATGAGATTAATGCACGAATTATGAATTTATCAATGTTGCCTTATTGCTTTTTAACTATTGTCATATATTGGAAATAGTTACGAAACAAACTACTCGATTTACGATTATTAAAATTAATCAATATTTTATGTACATCAAATTGACGTACATTCAATGGCGCACTAAAACATCGTCAAGTTATGAATTGCACAATATACACGTGTCAAACATATAAACTGACGGCCAATTTCTTGTTTGTATTTTTACAACTACACGGTAAACGTGATATTTTTCACGTGGAATTTAAATATTTTATTCTTATTAAGTAAATATTTCAAATTCAGTTGATTTCTACATTCGTTTATCTTAACGGAATTTCGTTGTCCGCAAGACCATGAACATGCGTGATGTGTTACTTGGGACATTCGAATTCTATAAATAGATATCAACAACTAATAAAATATAAACAAGTAAAATACAGATAATGAATAAAGAAATTGATTTTATGAATATTTGCATTTTTTTTCATCTACAACAAAAATCGAATTTGTATATATGATTGATTTAAAAATTTCAACATCTTAATTTACTTTTTGGTGTAAATAAACCAAGATATGATATGCAATATTTTAAATATAATTTAACATAAGATTATTATTTTCCTTTTCATTTTTATTTTTCTAAATTACTGGATGTTATTTTTTGAATTTATATGTTTTCAAATGACATTAACTTTTTACTAATATCAGAATCTTTTCGTTGTGAATGATATAATGTTTAATCATTGTAAATCCCATGAAAGGTTCAATAAACTCGAATACCTAATAGATTTCATCACAGCATCTAGTTACAGAAAATAAAAATCCGTAAAAGAGGAAGAAACAAGGTCAAAGTCGAATATTTACTGTGGTGATTTGCATTTTCGTATCGATATATACCTTAATGTAAGATATTCAAACTTCCTTCTACAACGTATTTAGCCTAAAGCTGTAGAACGTAACTGCTTGCAAAATTTTCTTTAAATTATAATTTTTCGATAAAAATAATTCTATATTCTTATTTATTATATTAGATATTGATTTATATAAAATTTTCAAAATTTACTATTATTACTTTTGTTTATACAGAATATTAATTTTAATAATTATATTCATAAATAAGATTTATAAAATAAAAATGTTTTTATACATTTTTATTAAATAGTTGCTTTCATATATTTAATAAAATACGTAATAAATAATTAAAATTTAGTTCTGGATTGAAATGTATTAAATATATCATATCTTAATTAAAGTTGAATGAAACAAAGTCTTTATTTTATGTTTAGTATTATGAAAGTTATTGATGTTGGTGCACTAGATGATTTCCAAGCATTCAGTGTATACAAAGAAATGCATAAGATTAAATTAAGAATTAATTTTATGTTTGATGTAGATTGAAAATTCAATTTGCTATGTTTTTTTTAACACTATAATATTTTCAAAAACATTTTTGATTGAGTTATCGCGAATGTTTCTCACCGGCCAACTAATTAGAATTTCATTTTGATAATTTTCTTGTTCAATGTCAGACTGAAAATATATTAAAATTTTGCAATAAGATCTTATCCTAAAAATAGTTTTTGATTTTGTCCTTATTTTGAAGGTCAAAGTTTATCTTACAGTGTTATAAAAAATTTATCTCTTTTTTTTCAATATTTATATATTTTTACATACACGCACAAAATTAATTTTTCTTATAAGACAGAACGTGCCGATTTTTTTTTTATTTTTCACGAATTTCAGATATATTATACTATTTTTTCGTATTCAAAAGATCGAACACGTGCCTTTTTTCGAAAAATTATCCTCTTTCACTATTAATTTCCTGCATAATTCATTAGTATATTACTAGTATTGTCAATAACCTTTTAAATAAGCCCCCAGCAAAATTTCTCGATTTATTAGATCTAAAGACGTAATGATTTTGAGTTTTTAAAATATTCAAAAATTTGATACTCAAACTCGTTTTTTTTTTAGATTTTTCATGATAACTTGGGTGGATAAATTTTTATCTCTTAAATACGTAAGGATTCAAAACTAGGTCAAATTTTTTACATTAAAAAAAACACGTATTGAAAAATTAAAAATTTAAGAATTTAAGACACGTGTATGGTAACGAGCATTATTTTATATTATTATTTATGATGAAAATACGCCTTAGAAAGCTCTGAAATCAATGATAATTATTATTTTTTTTATATCTAAAGCATGCTATTTACATTTGCACACAAATTTTTATTCTTATCAATTATATATTAATTTTCATTTTACCTTTGAAAAAAATTTCTTAAATCAAAATCATATTTATAAAATTATTAAAATAATCTTTCATCATAATAGAGTAGATAATAAGTACCAAAATATTCCATAATCATTATATATACTACTCAATTTTCATAATGATTTTGACGAACGAAAAGTTTATTCATAACAGTAATTCTTTTTAGAAAGTATTATATATCCAAAGCACAGTATCTACAACTTTTGTTCAGATTTTTTAAAATATTTATTAATCGCCATATTTCTTTATTTTTAGTACAGTTTTTATGTAGGTTACAAAAATCATTCTATTATATAAAAAAATAATTGAAATAGTGTAATTAAAATAGAACTGAAGATGGCAAAAAATAATATTTTTATATACTTACACTACTATTTCAAAAGGAGTTAAGCTAAGCTTTGATTTAAATAAAGTTTTAAGTTTCTAGCTATTAGCTAAAGAATAAAAACATTTGAAAATCCAGTAACTTTTTCAGTAATTTTTTTCATTTACTTATAACTAGAGAAATATTGAGCATTAGGATCTACAATTCTGGTTTTCTCTATATATTAACACCTAAAAACCAAATTTGAGCAAAATTTGTGATCCGGGCATCTGAGCTTCTCCTGGTAAGTATAAAAGATAATAGTATCAAAGCTTTAATCCTTAAAAGGTAACGTCATTTTCGACACCGTCAAATGGTAATATCTGGTCACTCGTGTCTGACACTTTAAAAAGTACTTTAGAATACTTAGAAAGATCTGAAAAAATTCAGGCCAGTAAGTGACTTGAGGTTACCATTTAAGGGTTAAACAAACTTGCCAGGTCTATCTTCCGAGATATTATAATTAAGGTGATATAATTTCTTATCTTTTTGATTGTATCGAACATTTTGCTTTAAACATTTTTAAATAGTCATTTTACTTGAAAAAATTGTACTATAAAATTCGGATTTTCTGAATGAAAAAATTATAATCGATTGTCAATAAAGAATCGTTAATAAATTTTATAGCACTGCGTGAGCTAAATTCGCGTTTTCTACACCATTTAGCGGGAGCTAAATACAACTTTTTTGAACTGTGTAAAAAAGTACTACCGTCAGAAATTTCGCACTTTATTATACTGTTCAAAAAAGTAATATCGAAATCACGCATCACAATCACTCTTTGTATATATATTAATACGTAGAAATGTCTTTTCACACATGATAATACGTAGAAAATCAATCAAAAAATATAAATACTTTAATAAAGAATTGAAAACATCAAGAAAATCAAAACTATAGTTTATAAATTACTGTTGTGCCGTGAGTTGTCGAAACAAAACATCTGTGAGCGGCGCGCATGCGTGTACAGTGTATACGGCCTAAGAATGAGAAAGAAAGAGATAACTGTACGAACAATAAACTAGATGTTTTGCTTTGTCTGACCTGTGTATACATAAATCTAAATAATCGGCAAGTTCTCTTTTTATCATATTGTATTTAATTAATAAAATATCACTGACATCAATACTTATTTGTTATAATTTCATAATCTAAGAATATTTTTGATATCGTTTTTGCTTTTTTTTGTTTGCGATGGGTCTATCATTGATAATAAATAGTTTTACTTTTTTTCGATTTATCATTCGTGGTGCGCATAGTTTTGCTGATATATAGAATTCGTTTTTATTTACGAATTATCATTCGTGGTGTGCATAGTTTTGCTGATATATAGAATTCGTTTTTATTTACGAATTATCATTCGTGGTGTGCATAGTTTTGCTGATATTTAGAATTCGTTTTTATTTACGAATTATCATTCGTGGTGTGTATAGTTTTTGATAATATTGATTTTCTGGGGTATTAATTACGTGTGGCGAATTTATCTCACACGTGCTATAAAATAATATACGATACGTGTGCTCGAAGTGGTCCTCTTACACGACGTGCATAGCACCCTCGCTGCGCTCGGGCGCTAACTGCACGCCGTGTAAAAAAGGACCACTTAGAGCACGTGTATCGTAATGTACTATTAAATCATTTCGTTATGTATTTTGGAATATTATGAATTAAATTAATACATCTTTTTTACGTACAATTTACAGTGATATGTATATTATTTACAAGTAATTAAGGGAAACTGAGGCCAAACGGCATAGTGAAATTTTTACAGGATATCCGGATTTTTCAGCTGCTACTAGTGCCATCTATATAACAACCATATAATTTCTTTAAAGATATCCCTAATATCATTTTCTACATGATTGGTATGTCAACAATAGCTCCGTGTTGACTTTAACGGAGGTTAAAAATTTTTTAATAATGATCATAAAATGGTAAAAAAATGTTTCCAGTTTCTACCAGGGTTCCATATATTTTTAATAACATTTTTGAAAAATATTTTTTTGACTAACTCGTTTAATTTTTAGCTATCTACATATAAACTAAAAACAAATCTTGTATTTAATAATATGAATATTAATTTATCTATATTCTACTAAACGAGTTCCAAAGAGTATACCTTTTTATCCCAGTTTCCCTATATTGCTTTCATTCAATTTCATTAATTTTAGTTATATCTCCTTCACTCAAATAACTGAGAATTTTTAAATTAGCAAAATGAAATGGATCATGAAAATTGAAAATTTCGTTTAAAACTTTTGCTGCTCCTTTTATCAGTCTTTGCTTATTTATTTCCTTATAAAAATTTTTTTTCAACAACGAATAAGAAATTGGAAAATCATGGTTGAGTTGATTTTCTGCATTATCAAATGCTTCAATTAAATCTTCATTTTTTGCATATCCAGATACCATATTTCTGTCCAAAATATTAAATAAACATACATCTTCATAAATTTTCTGAATTTTCATTTTTTCCAACTCTTTTATACATTTTGTAATAGCTTCAAGTTCCATCGATGGATTCATTGAACACGCTTCAACTCCATATTCTAAAAGGAGTTTAATTAACGTAGATCTTCCAATCATTACAGCTAAAAATAAGGCATTGGCTAACGACTTTAACAAAGAAATTGGATCAACACTGCATTTTGCTCCTCTTTCCAATAATAGTTTAACAATTTCATAACCATCACGATGAGAATTAAAAATTGCCATTACTAACGGTGTATAACCGATTTCATCTCCCCTAGAAACATCAGCACCATTGTCTATTAGTAATTCAATTATTGATAAATTACTTTCTTGTGCAGCAATGTGCAATGGAGTCGAACCGCTATTATCACGTTTATTTACATCAGCACCTTTAGCTATCATCATGGCAGCGATTCTTGGATTATGAAATTTCACACCATAATGTAATGCATTTGAATCATTAACATTTTGACAATTCACATCTGCACCGTGATCCAATAAAAATATTGTGATCGACTCATTGAGGGTTTTAGCAGCATAGGTCAATACACTGTAATTATAAAAATTTTTTTATTAAATCGATAAAACTATTTTATTATTAGTTTTATATTTATCATGCACATAGATTAATTTTTAAATAAATATTAGATATGACTGTTTTAAACTTAACAATAATTTGCTTCTGTATTTATTTGTAAAACTTATAAAGGAAATATTCGGAAACATATTTTGACATAGTTAAAAATACTTTTTATATCTAGATATTTTTCAAAAAATTTTCATTCAAAATTACTATAACGTAAATTTTTCAAAATTCAGAGAGAAAAAAAGAATTTTTTGACTTTAGATTTTAATTAATAATTACTGAAAATTAATATAATGTACACAATTTATTGCTATGAAAGAGTGAAGGATTTATTGATCATTTGCTACGAAAATTTGAAACTATTAAAAGTGGTTATTTAGCTGAGATTTCACAAATCTCAGTTATATACATATATACGTAATTTAACAGGTGATTGACAAGTATACAAGCCCAAAGATAAATTTTTAGAATTTATTCACCAGAATCTTGTATAGCTGTTAAAATAAATAAATTGTTTATTCTAGCAATATTTCAAACGTTAAATTAAACTAACGATATTGTATTACTTCTCACTATCTATTTTTCATTATTTTCTTCAAATATTCCGAGATATATACGGTTTTATTACATAGCATTTGCTATATTAAATATCTTTTATTTTTGTGATTATAAATATTCTATATGTATTCAAAATAGCACATAGTATATAATGAAATAGTATATATATTTTGAAATATTTAAAAAAAATAGATAATAAGAAGAAATACCATATCCTTTGTGTAATTTAATATGTAAAATATTGTTAGAATAAACAGTTATAAAAAAAGTTTATAAAAAAAAATTTTTAATATTTTGTTCAAAAGTATGGTATAATATAATTTTAAAAAATACAAACAATAAGCATTTTGATTTGTATAATAAAAACTGGGACAATATAAAAGATTTAAAAAGTTATTTGAACAATGAACAATTTTATTTTTATGAAACTTATGATTTTTATAGTTTTAAAAAAAAATAAAATACAAAAGTACTTGACAATTGTTTAATTGATTTCAGAACTTTCGTTAGTCAGAGCTTAGACCAATTAAATAAAAAGTATTACTTAATTAATTTCAATTCTTTCAATAGCTAATATATTAATAAACGTAAGGTGCAGGATTTAAGATTTTTTAATGAACACAATATTATACGATACGTTAACTTGCCTCAAATATACTTTTTTATTATTTTCATTTATATTATTTCATTTTAGATATAAAAAACAACATACCTTGTACCGCAACGTCGATCATTGACATTAGCATTTTTTTCAACCAGCAATTCAACAATTTCGTTACACTCGGTCAATACAGCAAAATGAAGGGCTGATTCATCTCTGTTGTTATAAGAATTAACATTGACACCAACTTCTATTAATACTTTTACAGTTTCAATATTCTTCGTAATAATTGCAACATGCAGTAAACTTTCACGAAATCGACTAGCTATAAATGCTCCAGCTTTTTCAAGAAGTTTGACTACGTCAGGTCTATTAAAATCAGCATAATTACAAGGAATAACGTCTAAACGATTTTTCGAGTTTACTCCCAAAAATTTACGGAGTATTTCTACATTTCCTTGGATGGTGTTTAAAATTAAAAACTGCTCTAGGGTTATCAACTGGTTCGACTGTTTTAAAATGGAAAAAAATAAAAATTTCAGTGAAAAGATGTTCAGAATATATTAATCATTCTATTTCATAACTTAAAAAAAATTCATTTGTCGCTATCCAAAATTTGTTTTACACAAAAATTCCATTAAGATATACATAGATATCTGTACATGGACTGGTAGAATACAGAAAATATTTACAAACTAAATACTCATATACTAAAAAAACGTTTTAATATTACAATGCAAAATTTTTAGAATTTTCAAAAATTTAAAAGTAATAGTATATTATAACAGAAAAATTTTCTTTGTGTGGAAATACTGAATCTAATTTAAAAAAATTATTTTAATTCAAAATGAAAAAAAATGCATTAAAGTATATTTGGTTTGATTTTGATTAAAAATGGTTTTATTTTTCTCATGGAAGTTTAAAGGTCGCTAATTAAGAACTTCCAAACTTTATGATTCACTTCCAAAAAAAGCATTTTTCAATAAAAATAAAACCCAATATATTTTGATGCATTTTTTGCATTTCTTGCCCATTTGGAACAGGCACTGTTGACGCATTTAATATTAGAAAATATGTATCTAATCATTTTCATAATTGTTTATAGAAAAAATGAAAACATTATTTAAATAAAATCAAATTATTTAAATTATTTAGTTCAAAATTATTGCAATAAGAAATGGAAATAACGTACCATTTTGATAAAATAATAAAATATAAAAAACTTGAGAATTATTTCAACGATGTTTTCCTTTATGAAGTCCAAACGCAACTAACATTTTTCTTAGGCTTCAACCTGGAGAGTGGAAAAGGCTTTATGAAAAAGCCGTAGGTATTTTAGCTCTCCAATGTATTTTCTAAAATCTTCAAGCTAAACGTAAGAAAATAATTTTCAATAAGATAAAAGGAAATACTGACAAAAAGATTCAGGTATAAAATTTAACATGAACCCTCGCACGCATCTTAAGATAGTTCTATCCTGCAGTCGTGCTCAACGCAAACGATCAACTCAACGTAATGCGAATAGTAGTACTTTGCGCAAAAAGTTGAGTACTATCACGCTAAAATTCCTCCACCTTTGTGTGCAGAGTCTGAAAAATTCGTTAACCGCGCAGATTCGTATAATTTGGCCAGCACGCTCACGAAAAGTAAACGGGTCATTCGGGAAGTGAAACAAACCACCTTTTTAACGAATTTGGTATATTTTTTTACTGCATATGAATCAACGTAATTTTATCTTCAATAATAGCAATTTCCCAAAAAAAAAATTAGAAAAATTTACTTTGCAATCGCATAAAATTTGCGTTACCGACAGGCTCTGCTTATGAATCACTTGTTAAAAAATCAAACTTCGAAGCTTGATATCTCGAAATTGAATATATATAGCAATTTTTAGAAAAATCTAGGAAAGCGTCAAAATGTATGTAACTACCTTACGATTAATTACTTTCTTGAATCATTTAAAAATGAAAGCTTTCATTATTATTCTACAAGTTTATTTTTAGTAAACTTCGTGTAAATATTAACATTTGTTAAAATTTAGTGGAAAATATTTTATTTCATTTATATCAATAGATTGTACGTATTCTTTTACAGATTTAAAAATAACATCAATAAGACCTAAATCGTATTCAATTTCTGTTTTCAAAAATCTACAAAGTACTTCTGCATCGTCTTGTTCTACGATACATGTACTTTGTTCACAAACACACTGAAAATCTCTGTCGCTAATTATCATCATAATAACAGTAATAAATACAGCAACGTTACATAAAATTCTTTATGCCTTCAAATACCCAAATAGCTCAATATTCATCCTTTTGAGACGTTTATTTTCAAAATGTGAGGAATTTTCTTATTTTTCAATTTTATTATTTTTATTATTATTATTATTATTATTATTATTATTATTATTATTATTCAATCTTACTTTTGTAATAAAACTCGTTTTTTTAGATTTTTCATGATAACTTGGGTGGATAAATTTTTATCTCTTAAATACGTAAAGATTCAAAAGTGGGTTAAATTTTTACATTCAAAAAAAACGTATCGAAAAATTAAAAATTTGCTTAAGAATTAAAGTTGCATAAGAATTACACGTGTACAGTAACGAATACATTATTTTATATAAAGAAAAATAAAAAATTGTTTATAATAAAAATATGTCTTAGAAAGCTCTAAAATCAATAATAATTGGTCAAGTTTTTTTTATATCTAAAGCATGTGATTTAGAAAATTTGCACACGAATTTTCATTCTTGTCAATAATATAGTAACTTTCATACTACTTTTGAAAAAATTTCTTTGATCGAAATTCTTTAAATAATCTTTTACCATGATAGAGTGGATTATAAGTATCAAAATATTCCGTAATTATTACATATACTACTCAATGTTCATAATAAATTTGAATGATGAAGAACAAAATTTTATTCATAACTATAATGTTCTACAGAAAGTTTTGAAATCAATGATAGTCCAATTTTTATTGTATTCAATATTCAAAGCATAGTACCTGTAACTTTTATTCAGAATTTATTAAATATTACTTTATTCGCCATATTTATTTATTTTTAATACACTTTTTACATGGGTTACGTAAATCATTCAATTATATAAAAAATTAATAAAATTAGTATAATTACAATAGATGACTTCGACGTTAAACAATCGATGTAAAACTGACCAAGAGAGGCCCAAATCTTCCAATCACGAATTTTTCTGAAACTTCGGGATAAGTTTTTTGGTGTCAAAATATGAAAAAACCAGAATTTTATATCCTGATGCTAAATATTTCCCTAAGCAATTAAAGAAAATCAGTCAAAAAGTATGTCCCGTTTTGATTACTCTACAACTTACGGAAAAAATAATATTTTTGTATACTTACACTACTATTTCAAAAGGAGTTAAGCTCAGCTTTGATTTTAAAAAACTTTTAAGTTTCTAGCTATTAGCTAAAGAATAAAAACGTTTGAAAATCCAGTAACTTTTTCAGTAATTTTTTTCATTTACTTACAACTAGAGAATTATTGAGCATTAGGATCTACAATTCTGGTTTTCTCTATTATTCAACGTCTAAAAACCAAATTTGAGCAAAATTTGTGATCCGGACATCTGAGCTTCTCCCTGTAAGTATAAAAAATAATAAAATCTTAGCTTTAATCCTTAAAAGGTAACGTCATTTTCGACACCGTCAAATGGTAATATCTGGTCACTCGTGTCTGACACTTTAAAAAGTACTTTAGAACGCTTAGAAAAATCAGAAAAAATTCAAGACATCACATTAATTATTCTAGTATAGAGACAAATTTCTCTATTATTTATTTTAGTTATATCTTCCTCACTCAAATAACTGAGAATTTTTAAATTAGCAAAATGAAATGGATCATGAAAATTGAAAATTTCGTTTAAAACTTTTGCTGCTCCTTTTATCAGTCTTTGCTTATTTATTTCCTTATAAAAATTTTTTTTCAACAACGAATAAGAAATTGGAAAATCATGTTTGAGTTGATTTTCTGCACTATCAAATGCTTCAATTAAATCTTCATTTTTTGCATATCCAGATACCATATTTCTGTCCAAAATATTAAATAAACATACATCTTCATAAATTTTCTGAATTTTCATTTTTTCCAACTCTTCTATAAATTTTTTAAGATGAGATTTAAAGTCTTTTTCAATAGCTTCAAGTTCCATCGATGGATTCATTGAACACGCTTCAACTCCATATTCTAAAAGGAGTTTAATTAACGTAGATCTTCCAATCATTACAGCTAAAAATAAGGCATTGGCTAACGACTTTAACAAAGAAATTGGATCAACACTGCATTTTGCTCCTCTTTCCAATAATAATTTAACAATTCCATAACCATTACGATCGGAATTAAAAATTGCCATTATTAACGGTGTATAACCAAATAAATCTTCGCTAGAAACATCAGCACCATTGTCTATTAGTAATTCAATTATTGATAAATTACTTTCTTGTGCAGCAATGTACAATGGAGTTGAACCGCTATTATCACGTTTATTTACATCAGCACCTTTAGCTATCATCATGGCAGCGATTGTTGGATTATGAAATTTTACACCATAATGTAATGCATTTGAATTATCAACATTTTGACAATTCACATCTGCACCGTGATCCAATAAAAATATTGTGAGCGACTCATTGAGGGTTTTAGCAGCATAGTTCAATACACTGTAATTATAAAAATTTTATTATTAAATTGATAAAACTATTTTATTATTAGTTTTATATTTATCATGCAAATAGATTAATTTTTAAATAAATATTAGATATGACTGTTTTAAATTTAACAATAATTTGTTTCTGTGTTTATTAGTAAATCTTATAAAGGAAGTGTTGAAGATTTCGGGATCCTATTTGGATATAATTAAAAATACTTCTTTTATCTAAAGATTTTTCAAAACATTCTTATTCAAAATTACTATAATGTAACTTTTTCGAAATTTAAGGTTAAAAAAGAATTTGACTTTAGATTTTAATTAATCATTACTGAAAATTAATATAATGAACACAATTTATTACTATGAAAGAGTGAAGGATTTATTGATTATTTGCTACGAAAATTTGAAACTATTAAAAGTGGTTATTTAGCTGAGGTTTCACAAATCTCAGTTATATACATATATACGTAATTTAACAGGTTATTGACAAGTATACAAGCACAATGATAAATTTTTAGAATTTATTCACCAGAATCTTGTATAGCTCCTAAAATAAATAAATTGTTTATTCTAGCAATATTTCAAACGTTAAATTAAACTAACGATATTGTATTACTTCCCACTATCTATTTTTCCTTATTTTTTTCAAATATTCCTAAATATATACTGTTTTATTACATATTATTTGCTATATTAAATATATTTTATTTTTGTTATTATAAACATTCTATATGTATTCAAAATAGCAAATAGTATATAATGAAATAGTATATATATTTTGAGATATTTAAAAAAAATAGATAATAAGAAGAAATACCATATTGTTCGTGTAATTTAATATGTAAAATATTGTTAGAATAAATAGTTTGTTTGTAAAAAAAATTTTTAATATTTTGTTCAAAAGTATGGTATGATATAATTTTAAAAAATACAAACAATAAGCATTTTGATTTGTACAATAAGAACTGGGACAATATAAAAGATTTAAAAAGTTATTTGAACAATGAACAATTTTATTTTTATGAAACTTATGATTTTTATAGTTTTAAAAAATAAATAAAATACAAAAGTACTTGACAGTTGTTTAATTGATTTCAGAACTTTCGTTAGTCAGAGCTTAGATCAATTAAATAAAAAGTATTATACTTAATTAATTTCAATTCTTTCAATAGCTGATATATTAATAAACGTAAGGTGTAGTATTTAAGATTTTTTAATGAACACAATATTATACGATACGTTAACTTGCCTAAAATATACTTTTTTATTATTTTCATTTATATTATTTTATTTCAGATATAAAAAACAACATACCTTGTACCGCAACGTCGATCATTGACATTAGCATTTTTTTCAACCAGCAATTCAACAATTTCGTTACACTCGGTCAATACAGCAAAATGAAGGGCTGATTCATCTCTGTTGTTATAAGAATTAACATTGACACCAACTTCTATTAATACTTTTACAGTTTCAATATTTTTTGTAGCAATTGCAACATGCAGTAAACTTTCACGAAATCGACTATCTATAAATGCTCCAGCTTTTTCAAGAACTCCGACTACGTCAGGTCTATTAAAATCAGCATAATTACAAGGAATAACGTCTAAACGATTTTTCGAGTTTACTCCCAAAAATTTACGGAGTATTTCTACATTTCCTTGGATGGTGTTTAAAATTAAAAACTGCTTTAACGTTATCAACTGGTTCGACTGTTGATAAACCATTAATTCCTTTTAAAATGGAAAAAAATGAAAATTTCAGTGAAAAGATGTTCAGAATATATTAATTATTCTATTTCATAACTTTAAAAAACATTCATTTGTCACTATCTAAAATTTGTTTTACACAAAAATTCCATTAAGATATACATAGATATCTGTACATCCCTGGTAGAAATGTGAGCATTAAAAATGGTGTGTATAAAAATTTGAGGTTATTAGTAATAAAAATGCCAAATAAATGGCCAATAAATGTTAAAAAAAGCGTTTTCATTTCTATTGGCCAAAAAATGGTAAAAAAAACGTTTCAATTTCCACCAGGGATGGACTGGTAGAATACAGAAAATATTTACAAACTAAATACTTATATACTAAAAAAACGTTTCAATATTACAAAGCAAAATATTTAGAATTTTCAAAATTTTTTTTATTCAAAATGCAAAAAATGCATTAAAGTATATTTGGTTTTATTTTGATTAATAATGGTTTTTTTTTCTCTTGGAAGTTTGGAGGTCGCTAATTAAGAACTTCTAAACTTTATGATTCACTTCCAAAAAAAGCATTTTTCAATGAAAATAAAACCGAATATATTTTGATGCATTTTTTGCATTTCTTGCAAATTTGGCACAGACACTGTTAACGCATAAAAATGCGTCCACAATGCCAGTTGAGCCATTAATATTAGAAAATATGCATCTAATGATTTTCATAATTATTTATAGAAAAAATGAAATAATTATTTAAATCAAATCAAATTATTTAAATTATTTAGTTCAAAATTATTGCAATAAGAAATGGAAATAACGTACCATTTTGATAAAATAATAAAATATAAAAAACTTGAGAATTATTTCAACGATGTTTTCCTTTATGAAGTCCCAACGCAACTAACATTTTTCTAAGGCTGCAACCTTGAGAGTGGAAAAGGCATTATGGAAAAGCCGTAGGTATTTTAGCTCTCCAATGTATTTTCTAAAATCTTCAAGCTAAATGTATGAAAATAATCTTTAATAAGATAAAAGAAAATACCGAAATAAAGATTCAGGTAGAAAATGTGACATGAACCCTCGCACGCATCTTGAGATAGTTCTATCCTGCAGTCGTGCTCAACGCAAAAGATCAACTTAACGTAATGCGAGTAGTAGTACTTTGCGCAAAAAGTTGAGTACTATCACGCTAAAACTTCTCCACCTTTGTGCGCAGAGCCTGAAAAACTCGTTAACCGCACAGATTCGTATAATTTGGCCAGCACGCTTACGAAAATAAACGGCTCATTCGGAAAGTGAAACAAACCACCTCTTTAACGAATTGGGTATATTTTTTTATTGCATATAAATCATCGTAATTTTATCTTCAATAATAGCAATTTCCCAAAAAAAAATTAGAAAAATTTACTTTGCAATCGCATAAAATTTGCGTTACCGACAGGCTCTGCTTATGATTCACTTGTTAAAAAATCAAACTTCGAAGCTTGATATCTCGAAATTGAATATACAGAGCAATTTTTAGAAAAATCTAAGAAACCGTCAAAATGTATATAACTAGTTTAATTTTAGTAAACTTCGTGTAAATATTAACATTTGTTAAAATTTAGTGGAAAATATTTTATTTATATCAATAGATTGTACGTATTCTTTTACAGATTTAATAATAACATCAATAAGACCTTAATTCGTATTCAATTTCTGTTTTCAAAAGTCTACAAAGTACTCCTACGTTGTCTTGTTCTACGATACATGTACTTTGTTCACAAACACACTGAAAATCTCCGTCGCTAATTATCATCTTAATAATAGTAATAATAAATACAGCAACGTTACATAAAATAACGATAAATTCATTCATAATTTTTTTATCAATTATTAATTTTTAATTTTTTTTCTCTCTTATTACAATAATAATAAAATATCAATGTAGAAAAATTGAATTAATTCAAAGTCAGTGATTTATTTTATAAAGGAATATCCTGTATGCCTTTAAATACCTATTTACAAAATTTGCACACGAATTTTCATTAATAATATAGTAATTTTCATACTACTTTTGAAAAAATTTCATAAATCAAAATTCTATTTATAAAATAATCAAATAATCTTTTACTATAATAGAGAGATTATAAGTATCAAAATATTTCGTAATTATTACATATACTACTCAATGTTCATAATAATTTTGAATGATGAAGAACAAAAGTTTATTCATAACTATAATACTCTTCAGAAAGTTCTGAAATTAATGATGGTCCAATTTTTATTGTATTCAATATTCAAAGCATAGTACCTGTAACTTTTATTCAGAATTTTTTAAATATTACTTTATTCGCCATATTTATTTATTTTTAATACACTTTTTACGTAGGTTACGAAAATCATTCAATTATATAAAAAAATAATAAAATTAGTGTAATTACAATAGATGACTTCTACGTTAAACAATCGATGTAAAACTGACCAAGAAACCTTCCGATCACAAATTTTTCTGAAACCTTGGGATAAGTTTTTAGGTCTCAAAATATGAAAAAAACCATAATTTTATATCTTAATGTTGAACATTTTCTAGGCAATTATAGAAAATCGCTTAAAAAGTCTTTTGGATTTAAGCTCAGCTTTCATTTAAAAAAAGTTTTAAGTTTCTAGCTATTAGCTAAAGAATTATAAATCTAATAACTTTTTCAGTAATTTCCTTCAATTACTTATAACTGGGAAAGTATTGAGAATTAGGATCTGCAATTCTGGTTTTCTCTATACTTTAACACCTAAAAACCAAGTTTGGGCAAAATTTGTGATATGGACACCTAAGCTTTTCCTTGTAAGTATAAAAAATAGTAATATCATAGCTTTAATCCTTAAAAAGTAACGTCATTTTTGATACCTTTAAATGGTAACGTCAGGTCACTCGTATCTAATGCTTTAAAAATTACTTAAAAGAATCTGAAAAAATTTAGGATATCACATAATTATTCTAGTATAAAGACAAATCACTTTATTGTTGATTTGTTAATTTGTTAAACAATATAATTAAATAAAAAATTAAAAAGTGACGAATGTACTATACGAAAATCGATTTAACCGAGCCTTGAGTGACCCAAAGTTACCATTTAAGAGTTATCCTCCGAGAAATTTTAAGTGACCCCAACGGAAAGAAAAACTGGAAGTAACTGTTATAAACTGTTCAGTTTGAGACAGGAATACCAGTTAGCACCAGTTATTCCCACTTATTCAGAGATTCGATTTCCACTAGGTGAGGTATTATAATTTTTTGTTTTCGATTGTATCGAACATTTTGCTTTAAATATTTTTAAATTACCATTCCATTTGGAAAAGTTGTACTGTAGTACAACTTTTATATATGTAAAATTCGGATTTTTCGATTGAAAAAATTATAATCGACTGTCAATGAAGAATCACCAATAAATTTTAAATTATTTTACCATGTATTTTAGAATATGAAATTCGGATTTGTTGAATGAAAAAATTAGAATCAGTTATCAGTAGAGAATCACCAATAAATTTCAAATCATTTATATACTTTGGAATATTATGAATTAAATCAATACATCTTAGACAATAATGCTTAGCGAAGAACGATTGTGATATCAAAGGCGAGCGGTATCAAACCTTTTTGAAAATAGACTTATTAAAAATAAAAATATAAATCTATATGTTTCTAATTATATAAACTTATTGAGGAAAAAATTTTTAAATCAATATTTTTATATTTATTTTATAAAAAAATTTTTTATTTACAATTTACAGTAGTATTTACATTATTTACAAGTAATTAGGGGTAACTGGGGCATGGTATAGCAGAGTTTCGTCTGCTACTAGCAGACAAGAGATCGGAATTATATGGTTGTTATATAACAACCATATAATTTCTTTGAAGATGTCCCTATTATCATTTTCTGCATGATTGATATGTCAAGAATAGCTTCATTTTTACTTTAACGGAGGATAAAACTTTTTCAATAATGGTTATAAAATGGTAAAAAAATCTTCCCAATTTTTACCAGGGTCCCGTAAATTTTTAATAACATTTTTTGTCAATGTTTTTTTATTAACGTGTTTAATTTTTAGTTATCTAGATGTAAACTAAAAAGAAATCTTGTATTTAATAATATGAATATTAATATACTTATAAAATAAATAAATATACTTATTAAAAACAAAAATATAAATCTATACATTTCTAATCACATAAACATATAGAGGAAAAAATTTTTAAATCAATATTTATCTTTTTATTTAAAAAAAAATTTTTTTACATACAATTTACAGTGATGTGTACATTATTTACAGGTAATTTTGAAACTGGGGCAAATCGGCATAGCGGAATTTTTATGGGATAACCTATTTCTCGGCTGCTACTAGTGTCATCTATATAACAACCATATAATATCTTTAAAGATATCCCCATCATCATTTTGCTACATGATTGATATGGCAACAATAGCCTCATGTTGCCTTTAACGGAAGTTAAAAATTTTTTAATATTGGTCATAAAATAATTAAAAAGTTTTACAATTACTACTAGGGTTCTGTAAATTTTTAATAACATTTTTTGTCAATGTGTGAACTAACTTGCTAAATTTTCAGTTATCTTGATGTAAACTAAAAACAAATCTTATATTTAATAATACGAATATTAATTTATCTATTTTCTACTATACAATTTCCAAAAAGTATGCCTTTTTATCCCAGTTTCCCTATATTGCTTTCATTCAATGTCATTAATTCTAATTATATCTTCCATACTCAAATAATTGAGAATTTTCAAATTAGCAAAATGAAATGGATCATGAAAATAAAAAATTTCGTTTAAAACTTTTGCTGCTCCTTTTATCAATCTTTGCTTTTTTATTTCCCTATAAAAATAACTTTTCAACGACGAATAGTAAATTGGAAAATCATGTTTGAGGTGATTTTCTGCACTGTCAAACGCTTCAATTAAATCTTCATTTCTTGCATATCCAGATAACATTTCTCTCTCCATTAAAATATTAAATAAACACACATCTTCATAAATTTTCTGAATTTTCATTTTTTCCAACTCTTCTATGCATTTTTCATAATAATATTTCATATCACAGCTATACCTAAAAGCTTCAAGTGCCATCTTATTAACCAGAGTATTTGAATATACTGATTTAGCTAGATGTTCTATCAAAATATTTTGTAAATCACATCTGCTAGTAACATACAAAATATTGATTCTATTTGGATTCATTGAACACACTTCAGCTCCATATTCTAAAAGAAGTTTAACTAATGTAGATTTTCCAGACATTACAGCTAAATGCAATGGTGATATCCTACTGTTATCCATGCAATTAACTTTAGCACCTCTAGAAAGGAGAAGCTTACATCCTTCATAATATCCTCGTTTGCTTGCAATATGTAATGGTGTAGTATTGTCTCTACTTCTAACATTAGGATCAATACCATAATCAAGAATGTATTCCATAACATCAACATGTCTATTCATAGCGGCATAATGTAACGCTGTATATTTTCTGAAATTCTTTATTCTTATATTAGATCCATAATCTAATAATAACTTAACTGTACGACAGTCGCAATTAATCAAAGCATTGCCCAATGGCGGTAACAAATACAATCCATCACCACAGTACATGTTTGCTCCTCTTTCCAATAATAACTTAACAATTTCATAACTATTAGGATTGGGCTTACTAGTTGCTATTGTTAACGGTAAATCACCGATTAAATCTTTGCTAGAAATATTAGCACCATTGTCCAATAGTAATTCAATTACTGATAAATTACCTTCTTTTATAGCGATGTGCAATGGAGTCGAACCTTTGTAATCACGTTTATTTACATCAGCACCTTTAGCTAGCATCATATCAGCAACTGTTGGGTTATGAAATTTCACACCGTAATGTAATGCACTTGAATCAAAAACATTTTGACAATTCACATCTGCACCGTGAATTAATAAAAATATTGTGAGCGACTCATTGAGGGTTTTAGCAGCATAGTTCAATACACTGTAATTATAAAAATTTTATTATTAAATTGATAAAACTATTTTATTATTAGTTTTATATTTATCATGCAAATAGATTAATTTTTAAATAAATATTAGATATGACTGTTTTAAACTTAAGAATTATTTGCTTCTATATTTATTTGTAAAACTTATAAAGGAAATATTCGCAAACATATTTTGACATAGTTTAAAATACTTTTTTTTCATCTAAATATTTTTCAACAAATTCTTATTCAAAATTACTATAACGTAAATTTTTCAAAATTCAGGGTGAAAAAAAGAATTTTTTGACTTCAAATTTTAATTAATAATTACTGAAAATTAATATAATGAATACAATTTATTGATAATTTTCTACCAAAATTTGCAACTGTTACTAGTACATTATGCAACTAGAGAGTAAGGTTACATGTTCCTCCCAAGGGAGAAATAGACTTTACTCTCGTGTTGATTATTTTACTTTATTTCTACCTTAACCGTGGCCACTTTATTAATTTCAGAAAGGCGGGCCCGATTAAAGAAATTAAAATATAAGTTAATTTAAGAATCACATATTGTTGGAAATTATGAATATAAATTCTCATAATAAATATTTGTTGAGAAAAAATTTGCTTTTTTTTCCAATATTTTAAATTTATTGATAAATAGTATTTTTTTTTAATTTTATTAAATATTTGATTACTTGTTACAAATTTTAAGAAAAATTATTCAATTTCACAAAATTTTTATTAATTGGAATAAAATACATTATTCAATATTTAATTCTAATATTTTAGAAGTCAGTTATATCTTACTTCCGGACCGCTTTACGAGTTAATAAAAAAGGCCATTATTGTTGGGGTAGGAATAAAAGTTGTTAAACTAAGGTTTCACAAATTTGCTTTTATATATAAGTAATTTAATAAATTATTGACAAGTATACAAGGACAAAGATAAATTTTTAGAATTTATTTACCTGAACTTGCATTACTGCTAAAATAAACAAACTGTTTATTCTAGCAATATTTTAAACGTTAAATTAAACTAACAATATTAAATTACTTCTCACTATCTATTATTCATTATTTTTTTCAAATATTCCGAAACATATACTGTTTTATTACATATTATTTGCTATATTAAATATTTTTTATATTTGTTATTTTAAATATTCTTTATATATTCAAAATAGCACATAGCATATAATAAATTAGTATATATATATATATTTCGGAATATTTAAAGAATAATAATAAATAGATAATCAAAAGTAAAACAAATTCGTTTGTGTAATACCATGTAAAATATTGTTAGAATAAACAATTAATTTATTTTAAAAAAATTTTTTAATGTTTTGTACAAAAGTATGGTATGATGTCTTATTTAAAAAAATACAAATAATAAACATTTTGATTTTTATAATAAAAACTGGGACAATATAATAGATTTAAGAAGCTATTTAAACAATGAACAATTTTATTTATATACAATTATTTTGATAGTGTTAAAAAATGAATAAAATACAATACTTGACAATTGTTTAATTGATTTCAGAACTTTCGTTAGTCAGACCAATTAAATAAAAAGTACGTATTTGACGATTACTTAATTTCAATACTTTTAAGCGTTCATATATAAATAAACGTAAGATGTAGTATTTAAAATTTTTTAATGAACACAATAAAATATGAGAACTAAACTAGCCTAAAATATATTTATTATTTTGTTTTAGATATAAAAACAACATACCTTACACCGCAACGTTGATCATTGACATTAGCATTTTTTTCAACCAGCAATTCAACTATTTCGTTACACCCGCTAGCTGCAGCCAAATGAAGTGCTGATTCATTTTTACAGTTATAAGAATTGACATTGTAACCAGCTTCTATTAAAAATTTTACAGTCTCAATATTTTTCATAGCAATTGCATCATGCAATAAACTTTCACAAGATTGATTATCCATGAATGCTTCAGCTTTGTTAAGAAAAGAGAGAACGTTAGTTCTATAAAAAATCAGCACGGTAAGGTCTCAACGATTTTCCGATTTTACTTCAAAAAATTTACGAAGTATTTCTAGATTTCCTTGGATGGTGTTTATAATTAAAACCGATTCAACTATTAACAAAAACACAATGTTAAATTTATGTATCTAATAATATTCATAATTATTTAATGAAAAAATTAAATCATTTAAATCTTAGTTCAAAATTATTCAAATTTAAAAAAAAATGAAAATAACGTACCTTTTTATTAAAATAATAAAATATAAAAAACTTGAGAATTATTTCAACGATGTTTTCGTTTATGAAGTTCAAACACAACTAACATATTTCTAAGGCTACTACCTTGAGAGGGGGAAAGGCATTATGGAACAGCCATAGGTATTTTAGCCCTCCAATGTATTTTCTAAAACCTTCACGGTAAAGTCGAGAATTAATATGGACTATTTATTGGGTTGGCCATTTTCTTAACATGGTCAATAATCGGACATTTACCTTAGTTTTCATTGAGACAAAAGAAAATATTGACAAAAAGATTCAGGTATAAAATGTGACGTTAATCTACCCTCGCACGCATCTTAAGGTAGTTCTATCCTGCAGTCGTGCTCAACGCAAACAACTCATTCAGTCCAATGCAAACAGTATAGTAACTTTGCACAATAAGTTGAGCGCTATCACGTCAAAACTCCGCCTCCTCGTCCTTTTTGCGCAGAGCCTAAGAAACTCGTCATCCGCGCAGATTCATGTAACTTGGCCAGCACGTGTATGAAAAGTAAACGGGTCATTCAGAAAGTGAAGCAAACAATAATATTTAACAAATACTGCTTCGTATATTTTTTACGTTCTTCTAACCTCAAAATCGCAACTTCTTTTCTCTTTTTCAAATATTAATTTTTTATGTTGTTTTCAAATATTATTTTTTCCTCTTGTTATAATAGTAATAAAATATCAATGTCAAAAATTTGAACTAATTTAAAATCAGCGATTTATTTTAAAAAGGAAAATTCTTTATCATTGACAGAAAAGATATCTCTCAGCAAGTGGATGACTCCAATTTGATGTGATCATTTAGATGGAAAACTAAATCTATTAGGTGCAAGTAGCTAGATGTTTGAATCGAAATTAAATTTCTTGCTGCAAAGATATTGTTACCTTCAAGTGGATTTCCACTAGGACGAAAAACAATTTATTTCCGCTAGACTCAAGTGGATTTTTCTGTCAGTGTATATTTCTAAAATATGAAAAATTTTCTTATTTTTCAATTTTATTGATTTATTTATGAAAAAACAAAATAAGGAAATAGAAAAATAACCGCGGGCAGTTTGCAAAGTACCAATGAATGAAATACGAAGATTATAAAATATTCGATTAAATTTTTTGGATAATATCATTAACATATCCCATTTATGAGAATTTCAGATTGAAAACAATAACAAAGCTGTTAACGGATTCTAAAAAGGAAACACAGGTACCGTTCTCCAATCGAATGTTTTAAACTGAAAAATTGAAGTCAATGTCATCATTTTTTGAACTTTCAAAACAAATTATGTTTGTTTTCCTTATATTCAATCTAAGTGAAACATCGTAGATTCACACATAAAGTCAAAAACATCTTATAAGTCATTTACTTATAAAAAAAACAATTCCAACATAATCTTATGAAATCTTTAGATTTGTCAAATCATTGTGATGTATCAATAAATTTGAAAATAACAGTCGTTCCCTTGAAAAAAAATAAAAGTTGAGCGCAATTCCGGAAAATCCTATCTTTTTCACTTTAGCTACTTTAATAATTTATCAAAAAGCCGACAAGTGAGATGATATCGTATGATTGAACTTTAATCTCATCAACATGCTCAAATAAAAAAGTTAATGAAGCAAACGATATGGAACAATACGATAGGGAAACATTTAGTATCCACTTGCATTTAAAAGAAATTCTTCTAATTTTACGTCTTAATAGCGATCAACTTTAATTATGCATAAAATTTATTTTCTTCGGATCCACTAACCTCAAGTGGGTAAGCACTTGGTTGAAATAAATAAACTGCAAGTAGATAATACATTTGATTAAAATACATTTTCTACTTTAAAGAAATATAAATATTGATTTTAAAATAGATTTTAAAAAAGAGCACTCAAGTAGAATGCTCTTTTAGCTTCTAGAAATCTCTTTTCTCTGTGTGATTTATTTATATATATTGTGCTTTTCTTTCTTTGGCTACATAAAAATTAATTTTTTGAAAAAAAAAATTCATCTTATCAAATCTTGAAAAAAATATGCAATGGAAAAGTTACTTAATCTACGTAAGAGAAAACAGGTATTTTAATCTAAACATTTTTTTCAATACGCAAACAAGATGCACGCACATTGATCGAAACGAAGAATCTAGAGAATCCGGAATCATCTGCTTAACGATTATCGGAATCCATAATAATGGAAAAAATAATCGATACGGAAATATTACATAAAACAAACAAAAAATTAATGTTCTCTGAATTCAATAGTATTTTTTTCACGTTTTTCTAAAATTTATGCACTATGAGAAAGAATGACTCACAGCCTGAGATTATTCATTAACTGTTAATGAATACTGGACTTGGATACTACAAAATACGTCATTCTCGATAGTTTAATTTTTGCGGACTTGAATATTTTATTAGGATTCGATTATTTTTTTCAAATCAATAATAATGAAGAATTATGATTTTTCTGGAAAAGAATGAAAAAACTTATGGTATAATGTGAAATTAAATACCTGCAAATACATAATTCATCGAAAAATGTTTGAAAGAAATTCATACTAATACACTTTTTTAAATAAAATTTTAATGCTAGCACTGTTTTTATAGACGTTCTATTAATATTTTACCGATTGATGTATAGATTTCCATTTCCATAAATCAGAGAACACAATATGTTATTATTACTTCCTGTTTGAATTCTAAAATACAAAAAGGATCTATTAATATTCATATGCATAACTAAAATATGCACAAGTGTTGCATTTAATCCAATGAAATACTTAAAATACTGAAAATAGTACTTATAAAAAAATAAGTGAAAAGGAAAATTTTATAGATTTACGAATAATTCGCGTGAATAGACCGCGATCGTCAAACATAAAAAAAGTAAACAACAAAAAATCAAAACCACAACATTGGGAAAGTATAAGTCATTCAAGCAAGAATTTTTTATATTGAAATAATCTTCAAAAGATATGTGGAAAAATACGGAAATTAAAAAGAATTTTGGTTTAAATTTGAATAACTAATGAGCAGCTAGAATCTAAAAAATTTAACGTTTCCAAATCAACAAATAAAAATAAATTTAAAAAAATTTTTGTTATTGTTTACTTATTTATTGCATCATTAAATCTCTGCTACTAATCGATCTAGTATCAAAACCATTCATTGGCAATATATTGATTACCTTTTAAATAATGTTTATAATGTCAATCTTTTAGAAGATTAAAAGTATAAAGTCACTTATGTAAAATTTAGTACGCAAATCACACATTTCGAATTTTCTATCCGATGAGTTGTTCAGACGTAGTCCTGCATTCTATTAATTCTAAATCTTTATTTAAACGATATTTGACTTTTACAATGTCACTGAAAATGATTAAACTTGATTATATAACAAATTAAAATTATTTATCCATAATCATTTTTAAAAGTACTAAATATTATTGTATATTTAAAATGTATTATACATTATAAATTAAAAATGTAATAGACGAATATGAATTATAAATATATGAATGTAATGAAATTTTTGTAAAGTTAATTTCAAGACGCAAAATAATTTAATGTATAACATTGATTAAAAAAAAATTTATTTAAAATGATTAAAATAATAAAAAATTTTATTCTATAAGTATTATAATTATTAATATACTGAATAAAAAATATAAATTTTAACATCTTAGAATGATTAAATATAAAATATTACATATTTTGGTAAATTTTTCCATAAACTCCCCTTATTGCTTATGCAAAATCCGTAAATATATTCAAAATACACAAGCTTAAACATTCTTAGGAAAAAAATATGTATCATAAAAAGCGTATTCTAAAATGAAGAACAGTTTTATATTCTTAATAATTGACGTCAAAACTGAGTATGAATGAATTCACACCTTTTATATTATTTTTATTAATTTAACAAAATATATTATTTGTTTTAATTTAGCCTGACCAGACCTAAGTGCTATCTACTTTTGGGTTTATGTTAAAGACTTTTTTCATGATTGAATGTTAAGTTAAAAAATTACATCCAACTTTTTTAACATTCAACAATAAAAAAAGTTTCTAGAATATCACTTCGACTACCACTTTATTAAAGATGTTGACCTAGGACGTTTTACAATGGTTACGTATGTGTTTTTTTTTCAAATTGAATAAATCAACGATTTTGTTTTCTTTTTTATTTTACCATCATAGGATCTTAAATTACAATACAATCGCGTTGTCGAAAAAAAGAGGAAAATTTCTACGCTCATAAAATTAACTAAAAAATACAGCTGTATTTTATAATATGTAATCTATGTCAAAACTGCAATTTAAATGATCGTAAGTGGTCGTTCTTCTCAAGACTTCGTGTTATCGTTATATAACTTTATACTCATTCGTTAAACAAAAAAATCTTTTATTACCGATCAACAAATTTTTTTGCGTACGAATTTAAATACAATGTCAATCGTATATTTACAGTGTTTATAAATCAAACAACAGGCTGCTTGATAATAATGACATACAAATTTTTTTCTGAGCTTAAAAAAAACCCATTATTTAATTAATAAGTGCTTGTGAAAGTATTCATTATAATGAGATTATAGAATAGAAAACAGTATGTTTCGATTTATTTTTTAGGTACTCCAGTACGTATGTGTTGTTCAAGATATTTTTTTAATCATCGTTACATAATTCTTATATATTGTAAACCAGCGAACAATACGATCGCTCGTAAAAACTACCTGTCGAAGAAATTCAGCTTCTTTTTCATTTAATTTTTTACCGAAAGCTAACTTTAAATGGGCAATTAATGTCTCGAATAAATCTGTATTACAGTTAACTTTTTAAAATCAGATTCATTTAGCATTTTATTTTATTGCAAAGTGTTCTAGAAAAAATTAATTTTAAGATTATAAAAAATAAAAATTAATTTTATCCAATATCTAAGTTATCTATTAACAACAACCGCAACGGCATAGTGAATCGTATGTTTCTTCGATCGGCTTTTACGAATCGTTTAGTACTGTTGTCCTGTTCTTTCTCTCCCGTGAATTACTTTCGCTTTTTAAACTAAAAGGTTATGTAAAAAAATAAACTCTGAATAGGTATATAAGAGCGCGTACCGTAAAAGTCACGAACATGAAGAAATTTTTTAAACGCCGGAGAAATCGTCACGAGACGTTTAATGGAAAACTATTTTAAATTACGCCTTGCTGGTGTAGCAAGTGTCAATGGACTTAAATGACAAACATCAGTTTTTTTTAACTTTTATTTTTTGTTTTGAAAAATAATTTTATGGTCTTTAAATGTGATTGAAATTTCTGGTTATGTGATCGAGATAATGTTTAGTTTGGTAAAATAAAAATAATTTTGAAATTTTTAAGAGTTGATAAGCATTTTAAGGAGGCTTCAGCGACTTTTAATAAAATGATAAAATAAGTAAAAAGATGTTAAAAAAAGTATGAGTTACAAGCTTTTCAAAACAGTTTTCAAAATATTAGGCTAACAACCAAATTAAAGAGAAAAAAATTACAGAAGTTCAAAAATTTAACATGGCCTCTTATGGAATAAACAGCATTTATGCTTACAACTTCGTAATAAAATAATCAATTTTTATGAACCAAAAACTAAATTGTAGATTTTTTTGTTACGGATTCAAATCCATAAAAAATAAGTCATGTTAACAATAAAATAAAGTTATTAAAAAAGTTAATTAAAATTGATGCGATTATAAAGCTATCAGGCATGAATCGTAAATATTTGTCGTCAAATAATTAAATGTAATAAAAATTACAAATATATTTTTTTATTTTATTTAACGTCGCTGTATTAATGCTATCATTTGGATATGCTAATTAGCGACGGATGTCTGTCAGTGTATTTGTGAAAAAAGCACATATAAAGTACAGCGGTGCTTGTATCAATCGGCCGAGAGCGGGATTCGAACTCGAGACCTCGAGATTACGAATCCATCGCTCTACCGACTGAACCACTGACGACCTCGTTGTTATGATTTTAGAGTAGCATGTGCTCCTATAATTAATCAAAATAGATTTTCCCTCGGTTCAAATCAGGATTGAGTTTTATTGCTAGCGGAGTGGAGTGACAGAAAAGACAGATTTAACAAAATTATTTGAATCACTAGTAAAATTTTTCGTAATTAAAACGGCTGAGTGAAATGCTTTTTTGCATGCTAGTGATCAAAATGATTTTTTTCACTACATTAGAAAAAAAAATTATTATTTGTTTATTTCACAATAATTTCATTAAGCTAATAAAAGAATAACACCAATGAAGTATATTTTTTATAATTTTTTCATCTCTTTTAATAAAAAATAATAATTTTTTTCTTTTTATTCAAATTGAAAAGAAATTTATAGAAAAATATATATTAGCAAGCTAAATGTAATGCTGTTTTAACGTTATTTTAATATTGCCGAGTATCAAAGGAATTAGATTCGCATGCGATGAGACAAAATGTCCTTGACAATATCTCATTAGTTATACTGTAAATCTTTTAATACTGATCAGTTTGGCACGTGACGCGCGAGTTTAATCATATCTATTACATCCATAGATTTTTAATATCGTGACTAAAGTATCATTCGTAACCAATGTTTATTGAATAATTGTTGAAAAATTCATTACTGATCAACAGTTATTTTTTCTAATTTGCTAGATAAAATGAGATTTACAAGATGAATAGTGTTGATATACTTACTTTAAAAAACGAAAGTTTCTAATTTTTTATTTAGGATCGCATTATGGTGTAAGACGTAAATACAAAAAAAAAATTTTTTTATATCGATGAAGCAAACGTATACATATATCGTATCAGAATTGCTTTAAACAATGATTAATATAAATACGAATATTCAAGATCATCATTATTTTTAATAATAGTTTGTTAATAAATTGACTAACATTTAAGACTTATGATTTAAAATTTATGAGCTCGCTAATGGCTCAGTCGGTAGAGCAATGGATTCATGAACTAGATGTTCCGAGTTCGAATCCCTTTCTCGACTAATTTTTATGCAAGCACCACTGTATGTTATGTGTGCTTTGTTCACAAACACACTGAAAAACTTCCGTCGCTAATTAGCATCGCAATGATAGCATAAATACAACGACGTAAAAAAAAAAAATAAAAAAAAAAAATTTTCGACATGATACATTGAACTTTTGCTTGAATATTCTTGACGTAACAAAGTTTTTTTTTGTTTGTACAAAAAAATTTTTGTTTATACAAAAAATTTTCTTACACCACAATGTGATCCTAAATAAAAAAATAGATACTTTCATTTTTTAAAGTAAGTATATAACAATAGTCATCTTGTAAATCTCATTTTATCTGGTAAATTAGAAGAAATAATTGTTGCTCAGTAATGAATTCTTCAACAATCATTGGACACAAATGATGCTTTAGTGACGATAAAAAAATTGAATTAGTTTAATAACCTTAGTATCGTCATGTACAACGTACAATTAGAAATAAGCTGCGCGTATTCACTTGCTCAGTTTTTTTTTCATTTTCTTTTTATAGATAGAATAGAATGAGTAAAGCCAATGTTTTATTTATAAATACAAAACCGAGAAAAAAATGTGAATTATTACATGATCACTTTGTTTAATTTTATTACATTAGTAATTTATAAACGCGATGCATTTAGAAAGTCAATTCTGTTTCTTCCAGAAATTAATTTAAATAAATGACGAGTGCATTGTTTGAATCACAATGCATTTCTTATGAATTTGCTCGATCATATAATAATTTGTTTTGATATTTTTTTAAACAAAAATATCACCAAGGATACCTTTTTAAAGCTTAATATTACTCTTTCACATATATATAGACACACACCATGTACAAGGTAAAAAATAACAAATAAAATTTGAAAACAATTTTTGTAAAAAATCGTTTGGTTTAATATAAATAATCCATATACAAAAAAAGAACACTAAATTCTACGTCACACATTGCGTATACAACATACCCCTAATTTGTTGAACATTTCATTTTTCTTTTACTTAATATTCATGAAGACAAAATAATATATATTTATAACAATGTACAGTGATTTTTTGCATTATTAAACAATTGTAACAGTTTTCCCGATCAACTTAAAATTCGTCGATCCTTTATTCTTTTTTTTTTACATTTGTTTTTCAAATGCTTTTTTTTAAAAAAGAAAAAAATACTTTAGCAGTATACGTACGTAATATATCGATATATTATACAGCTTTCTACGTCTCTCCTCGACGTAGCGCCGTACATCCTTAGATTACAAACAATATAAATATACAATGCGCATCCTCCGTGAAAAAAACGGAGGTAAAAATATTATTTCTACAAATTTAAAGATTACAACAACTTTTTTTAAAAGCCAGCAAAATTTTGATTTTTGCTTGTGATGTTTTTCTTCATTTTCTTCTTCATCCTTTTTATCTTCTTCTTTTCTTTTGGTTTTAAAGAAACAAAACCGACACGTTGAGATTGTTAGTCCCACAGATCAGTATTAGATGATCGCAAATTAAAGCGATAACAGTCGTTGATTGATTAATTTATACTCGCGCTGGCGTTAAGATTATGCAACTCCTACCAAATAATTGACGACAATTTACTCAGAATTATCCAACAGAATCTTATAAACACGTAAGCCAAGAGACCCTTAACTGCTTGATGAAGCCAGTACATCCTGAAAATAATTTCAAAGATTTACATTTTAAATTCGGTGCGTCAATAGTTTTGAATTATGTTGTTGTTTCAACTGAATCATGATGATTAGTGGACTGCTAAAAAAGATATGAAATTTAATGCAGTTTCGACCATCGAACTAATATTGAAGTATATAAATAAATGTAATGCTAGTTTATATGAAAATTAATACATTTTACTGTGATTCTCTGCAAAATTACATGAATTTTCATGTGCAAATTTCATTTAAAATTTAAGCACACGCATTAAATTTAATGTCTTTTTTAACAGTGTGTAATTTTGAATGAAAATAGGTATTAAACGTGAAAATAACTATATTTAAATCTTTACATAACTTTTTCATGCAAATTATCGAATTTTCAAGTTGATTTTTATTCACTAAATAATTAATAAATTTCTGGAATGATTTTTAATATTATTCAATTTATTAATGAGTAAATAAGAGAGAGAATGTCAAAATTATTTTTTGCCAAGTCACGAAATCAAACACATGATGCAGAAAACGCACTTTATTTTTGTAATGCGTATACTCTTTTTAGAATAATGCATGCAAAAAAGTTGAATATCATTTATGACCCGTTCGCATACGTCACTATCTTGAAATTTCAAGCACTCGGTGCGTCATCACTCGAACGTCTTCTTTATTATTGTAATTCATTATAATTTACATTTGCGAAATACAAAACTATAATTATTTTAACAAATATTTTAATTTGATTGATTAGACGTGTTTGATGATTTAAAAAATTGAATCACTTTGAGAAGAATCATATCAAACAAAATAAAATCAAATTAAAAAATGTTTTAATGAAGTTAAAATTAAATGAAACTAGAAAGTTATAGCAAAAATGATTTTTTGTAATTAAAAAACGTACCTTTGCCACTTGACTCTCGCGCATGGTAATGTTTCGAGCGGATCCTTCATAAGATAAAGTCTAATACCTCTCATGTAATTTTGGAAATAAGTATCCCATGAAACTTCTCTCATGTCCATGAAGAACAAGCTTTTATCTCTGTTATTCAATTTACTAACGAGCTGATGAACCCGTTCGTTCGTAAAGTACCATTCTTTCGTCGTGAAGTAATTGAGCACCTCCATGAATCTGTGGATTTTCTTGTAAACCTTTAGCATCCTAGAAAAATAAAGTAAAATAATTTCGAAGTTAGAAAACAATCGAACGAGAATTTTTCCCTCTTTATTTTGTTATTTAGATTTCGTAACATTGAAAATTATTCTCTTCTCTTACCTTGGCTCTTTTCCAACGCAGACGGTTACCGTGTCGACGAGCAAGGCTGGCAGTAGATGCAAGAAGTAAATGTAAAACAAATGTAAAAGTTTGCTCTTTGTATTTCTAAAACTGTAATACCATACTGCGCGTGTTGTTGGCATGGATAAACCATATTTAGCCGACATATCTTTGAGATTATCCCATGTTATTGGATTGTCTAACGATACGTAATTGTAGATTGGTATTTCGTTGCTGTTTTTGTTGTTTCTGAAAATATTTTATTATTTCTGTATTAATTTTATATCAAAAAGTATGTTAACTGATGTGCCAATCAACACTTGATTATGAATGGAATTGAAAATTTGATATATCAAAATATTTGTATGCTTAAAAAGAGAATTAAAAAAATTTGGATCTGGAACTTCCTTTTTACTTCGAAATAATTTTTTTTCGTAAATTTATTTTTGAAAACTGCATCAGTTTTGTGCAAAGCTCGTTTTTTTTAAAGTTACTTTCTTGAATTTTAAGGTTTCTTAAAATAAATTTAAAAAACATTAAAATTTTTAAATTCATTTTAAATGGCTCTGCAATTTTTGAATTAATAATCTTATAAGATTTTTACTAAAATTAAAACGAATAAAGATGAATTCACGAGTGTGAGAGAATAAAAGAAAATCATAGATTACTTTTATACACTTCTCATTATAATTTCTTAACATTACACGTAATTTCTCGTGACTACACGCGCTTCAATTTTGATACGATTATACCGTTGTAACTAGCTTAAACAACTATTTTTACTACATTACAAAAGTCTAAATATAATTCTTTGTTATTTATTTCTGTCAACTATCCTACATACTAATGCTCCAATTGCTCAAGATATTATTTAGAAATCCTGCATTGTGAAAAACTTGATGCCTTCATAATCTACATATTTTCTCAATAAAGAAACCCGTTTTTGCCAAACATGATCCGCTAATAGATGACATTTAACATTAAAAAAAAAGCAAAACTGGGTATTTACTAACTTTTTAATATTAGCGACATCCCATGCACTGCCGATTAGAGCGTTGATTGTCATGTCGCCAGGCACAACGTTTGCCTTGATTGAACCATCGCAATGAAGCGAACGCACGAGACCTGCACCCGCACCAGCTGCTACTCCTGTTGGCCCGTACATATTGTCAATCCAACCACGGACTGGCTCTTGATATGTTGAGATTACTGTAGTAAAAACATTTTTTTTATATTAAAAAATTTATTTTTATTAGATACAGTGTTTGTAGAATTTAATTATCATTAAAGTAACAGTTTACAACTAAGAAACAAGTGTTGTATCATAAAGGAAATTGATGATAAGAAATTATGGAATATTAAAAGAGGGTTAGATAAATATCTTATAATGATTCGCTTAAATTTTTACAAATTTACAAATCTTGTAAAAAAATATATAGTTTTTAGAATTTTATGCCTTTAATACAGTAAGTTATGGAGAATTATATTTTTTCAAAATATATTTATCCTTTTCTAAGTAATTAATGATAAAATACTTAAGTGTTGTCTGATTTTTAAACTATCTATTGGATATGTATAAAAATACGAAAAAAAAAAATTAATATCGAAATCCATTTCTGCTATACAGCACAAACTATAATGCAGTAATGCATGTTGAAAGTACAATGCATACATGTAAATCTTGTGATCGTTCAACAAACAAATTACTTTTTATTTTATTTAACGTCGCTGTATTTATGCTATATCATAGCGATGGCTAATTAGCGACGGAGATGGTCAGTGTGTTTGTGAACAAAGCACATGTAACGTACAGTGGTGCTTGTATAAAAATCAGCCGAGAGCGGGATTCGAACTCGAGTCCTCGAGATTACGAATCCATCGCTCTACCGACTAAGCCACTGAAGACCTCCGAATCACTTTTCGAAATTGAAAACAAAATATATGATTTCGATTTTTTTCGTGTAAAATCTTAATTCACTTTCCATTAGTACTATTATTGCATTCAATTTTTTATGGTACAATTCTGACTTCGCTCAATTTTTAAAATATGCTTGACACTTTTATTTAAAAAAAAAATTTATCGTATAATTATTTTATTGTTCGATAATTATTGCAAATTAAACACGAATATTACTTTATCATTTTCATCCACAATTTAATTAAATGACTACTATTTCTTAAGCAAATTGAGGCAAAAATTATAAAAACAATTGTTTTAAACATTATTTTTAAAACAAATTATAATATTATTATAATTTATATTTAAACCAACAAGGTTATTAGGTCAATATAACAAAATATTTCCTATTTTTGTGGATCTTTTGACATAAAATTTAAAATAATCATAGAAACTGGATTTTTTTCTTTCTCTCTCAAAAAAAAAAAGAATATTTATTAGCTTATTCAAATGTGTACGTTGATGCGCGACTTCGGCATGTAACTCAATTAACATAGACGATATAATTAACGTTTCTTTTTCTGTCATTTAGGATGATTCAATGGGCATAAAACTTGTACGTTACGATACGAACCAATGGCAGGTCTGAATATTCCAACTGGCATATCTGCAGCTTCTTTGCGGACAATATCTTCGGCAACTGCTTTTGTAAACGTGTAAGTGTTCGGCCATCTACCCAGGAGTCTAAAAATTTTTTAACAATTTTTAATAAACAGACATAAGACATGAAGAAATATATCTTTTAGTAACTTTTTTGAAAAAGTAAAAATTTACTTGATGAACATTGAGAAAAAAAATACTGGTTAGTAAAATTACGTCACAAATGTTACATTTTCACAAGTAAAAATTTTTCTCAAACTTGATGTCTTTGAGCTTTTAATTTCAAAACTACCGGTTTTTTTATTGCAGTTAGATTTCTCTTTTTCGCGCAATTAATTATTTCATTAAATATGATTAATGTACTTGTTTAATATACTTGAAGAGGATAATAATCAAGCTGTCGAAATATCTTCATTATTATGAACATTATCAACACTTAGCTCAAGCTCACTATTACCTCATTCATTGTTCTCAACAATATGATTAATATATGCATGAAAACCAGTTGAGACAACTTTTTGACGAATATACCTGTTATTTACAAATGATTCATGCAAATATAAACCAACAGGTTTTAATATACATAACTTTAATTGTTTTATCTAATGACAATTAAAATTTGACTTGAAAATTGGGAAACGAAAGAAATGATAAAAAATAATATTTACGGTCTCGTAATGTCGTCGACGAGTTTATCGTCCATGTTCTCCACGAGGGAAATAAGCTTGTGTCCATCGATCGGTGGATCGTAGAATTTTTCCTCAATTGTGTTTTGAACGCAATTGGCGTACGCCGTCGATACGTGGATGCAGGACTGAAAAGTATAAATTTAATGTTAGACCTAAAATAATTTAAATTTTATTGTATTATTGAATACTTTGTTTAAAAGAATTTACTGTATTCAAATTATAATTATTAAAGTTTGATATTTTTAAAATATATTACATCTGAGTCAACAAAAAAAGTAATAAATTTATAAGCTTTTTTTATCAAATTTGTTACGTTTCTTACTTCAAAACTAAATTTGCAATACGTACTTTAAGCTTTGGCATTTCCTTGCAAAGATTAAGAATATCCTTAGGACTCTGGACATTAATAGCTACGGCAAGTTTGAGCTTTTCATCGAACCTTACAGTCGCAGCGACATGAAAAACAATAGAAACCTCACGTATAAGGATTGCTTTTTCAGAAGCGGAAATTCCTAATCCTGGCAGGCTGCAATCACCGGAAATCGCTACTATTTGATGACGGAACTTTGGCTGTTCTTCTCTTAATTTTGCAAACAACTGAAAATCAAATTTATCATTTCAGATTTATTTTTATATATTCATTTATTCTTAATTAATATTTAAGATATTAAAATTATATTTTATAATGTCACACAAAGATAAATTTTAGTATAATCAAAAATTCTTTTTATAGACAAATTTTAGTACAAGCAAAAGCTACGTTTTGATAATTTAAAATTTAATGAGGAATCTGAAATTCCAAAATAATTACGTTATTTTGACTTTGAAGGTCGCGCTAAAGATTTTGACACTTTTCAAGGACGATGTATAAATTCGCTATGAATAACATTAAATAGCACTAAAAAGTTCTCGAATATGAATTGCAAAAAAAATTTCGCAAGGTTAGAGTTCAATATTCATTTCATGTTTAACAATAACAATAATAAAAAAATAGTAAATAATAACAATGGAGAAAAAAGTTATGCAATTTATTCGTCAAAATTCAATAAAAAATTTATAAAATTTTTATGCATAATATGCGCTATCATATTTTACATAATTTAGCACTGACAAACAAGACTTTTTAATAGTTTCTAGTTTTTTTTTCCTTCTAGAATTTAACATACTCTGGTATCAATCGAACGTACGAGAATTTAAAAAAAAAAAAAACAAATAAAACGTGATTTTAAAAGCTAAGTATAACTATTTGATATAAATTTATCATAAATGTTTTTATTTATATCATATTTATTCATAATCAACTTCTCCCTGTTCCTTCTAACCCTTCATCACCTTTAACCCAAAGCGACAAGTTTGAAACAGGACAATCTTCAAAGTGTAATGTAGAATGGCATCTCATGCATAAGATAGTTATAAACCCAGAAGCAAAAAAGAATAAAAACTTACAGGATCGTCAAAAAGTTCCTCGGCACGTTGATGCACGTCCTTGCCTTTCTTAGGTCTAACAAGTAAGTAGATGAAAGCAATCTTCGGACACGTACGTAATAGTTTCTCGATTAAAAGTTTGCCCATGAAGCCAGTACCCCCGGTCACGAAAATACTTTGACCGGTATAGAATTCTTGTAAGGGTGTCAAGTCAGCTGTACTTGCTTCGGCGGATATTTGCGGCTGTTGTTGTTGTTGCTGCTGCTGCTGCTGAGTTAACTTGGTCGCACATTCTGTGGGCGTCTCGGCACGTGGCGAATTGCCGTTTTCCGCTACCACAACCTCCTGACCACCTGATTCCATTAGCACTTCGACCATTTTTTTTGATGATTTTTAATTTTTATCCTAGAAATAATTATTTTATTAAATTTTTAGAAATATAAAAATTTTTATTAAAATTAATCTTTTAATATTATAAGTTTCAAAATCATAATTAAATTATTAATTGATCATTTTTTTGACATAATAAATTTCAATATTTTGAAAAACAAAGCATGAATGCAGTTGATAAGCACAGATCTAATTTACTATAACACTTTCATTATAATGTTAGTTGTTAGGTAATTTTAAATCGTTGTAACTTGTTTTAAAAAAAAAATTGAAATGGTTGACATAATATTACAAGGCGATTACAAAAACGTTGATATGATCGAGCAAAGTAGTAGCAAAAATGTTATTCATGGATTAATAAATATAAGAATGATCAAAATTATTGGGTTAGAAGAAGTAAAATTCGTTACGAAAAGATCTATTTTCATCATATATTTTAACTTACAAAAAATTTTATAGTGAACTACTACTATGAGCTGCTGTTTATTTCAGCTTAATATATAGTAGAAGCAAATTGTTACGCTTATGTAGCAGTAACTGAACTCGCTCTGTGGTAGCAAATCAGTCCTATCCTTGTAACAACAAAATACGTCTGTACAATAGAGAGCGTTTGATACTATTGACTGAGGTGGCTGGTTCCACTGCGAAACTTGTAAAACGCCACTACTATCGATAGGTAACATATTGCTCCTATGGATAGGAGCAAAATGCTACTTGTAGATTGTAGTGGAATTTAATAATGTTTCGCGTAGTGGAATAGCAACAATATATGAGTAACGAAACACATCAACGCTTGGAAGTGATTCGTTATCACGATTCATTAATCCACCACTGTTTTTCTTTCCGTGCAACAATAAAATTATTTAAGCATAAATATTGAATTTTTAATTTTCTATCATCAAATTATAGTTTAATTTTATTGCACTATTTAATGAGACGTTACATCATGAAGCATAATGTGACATAAGAGTTGCAAGGTGAATTTTTCAAACTAGTTGAACATTTTTCAATGAAATTTTTTTTATAATCCGGTACCAGCAGAAAGTGAGTTCGCATTTGCATATCTAGTGACGAACCTCAAATAAATGCTATTAGACGCGAGAAATTTATAATTCAAATCGCAAATTCCAAAATACCCTTTGAGGGTTGCATAAACCTAAGAAATTGATTTTTTTAAAATTTTTTGTTATTCTCTCAAATTTTTCATTTACTAATAAATCAAATTATTCCTATATCGACAGTAAATGTGAGTTCGAAAGTAAGATATTTTTCTATTTGAAATTAACGAGTATTAAAGTGTCAATACAACTATAGTCTGCTATAGTAGATAATAATAAAATTGAATTAATGAAAATAAAAACAAAATTTCTATAAAATAAAATATATGACGTATTAAATGTATTTTCAAATTCTTTAATCTCGATTTCACGAATAATATTTATTTTAACGTTATTTTCTTTGTAAAGTATATTGTCTTTTTTGAAAATGTTATATAAGTTGAGAATATTTATTATAGTTTTAAGTTAACTTTGAAATGATTGACTGTGACGAATGAGTTGAAGCATTGAATATGCAGAATTTAACATGAGAAATTAATAAATCTTTTAACAATACAATTTTTTTTATATCTTTAAAAAAATTAAATATTTATAATTCAAATTTTGTCTTCGAGAAAATCCAGCAAGGATAAAAAGTTAAAATCTTTAGCGATATTTTTCACAAACATATTGTTATAAAAAATAAAAGTTATTTCATTTTTATTCAAACAATGTTTAAAGTATTTTTACCTTATCACTTGTCTTTAAGCGCAGAGTAATTGTGCTGCAGAGAATTTGTAATAATTTGAATTTTAATCAGGTAAATAAATATTGCAGTTTACGAAAAATATCAAAAGAGGGGATGTTAAAGAAACTACTAAAGAGAAGAGCTGATGATCCTTTCGTCAACTAAATAGATAAATCACAAATAAAAATTTTAGCCATTGAGATCAGTAAGTTGCGAGACTAAATAATTTAAAGAAACAACATAAGAGTCTCATCATGTATTAATGAATACTAATTGATAATAAAAGTACATTTTTTTAGCCCTATAAAAAAATTGTAATTATTGTAGCTACACCTTAATATTTGCGTAAGATAAAAATCTATTAACTTTTATACAGTAGAATTCCATTAAAGATCAATAGATAATTAATAATACATAGACTTATTTAAATGAAAACCATGCAAAGAATCAGCAAAAAAGAAAAACATACAAAGGAATACCTATGCACATAAGAAAATGTGAGATGCTTTGTAAGTGAAAATGTGAAAATAACTTTATTAAGATTAATTAATGGCAGTCAGTATAAGAACATGCAAGCATTGAAATTTCCTTTGTTTAATGCCTCGTGGATTGAGTTGCATTTAAGTGAAAACATATGTATATTTGTATAAGATGCAATTTTATTTTATTAGATAATTTTATTATATTTAAACCGATAACATTAAAAAATGTAAAAAATCACTCGTCTTAAAAAATGGTTATATCACATAATATCTGATTTGTATTTAAAGTAATATCCGAATTCTTGAATTAATGAGAACTTTTACTTTTTCTTGATGTCCGATTTAATAATTAATATTGACATCAACCTTGAAATCAAAACAATTTTATAAATTCAAGGTTACTCAAATATTTTAAAACAAATCCTTATGTAATTATAAAAATAATAATGTAATTGCATACGCATACAAAATTAAATACTCCTAATAAGTTAGAACATGCCATAACAATATCTTTTTCGAAAATAACTATTAAAAGAAAAATGTGCGAGAAATTTCTAAACGCCGATTATATGGTCCAAATTAATATTCATCTGATGTCGAAAGAACTTGTCTATCTCAAACAAACGTGAAGTATACATTACGAAGAAATGGAAGGTGTTATATGCAAATGTGCAAAGGAATCTTTGCACGTGCGTAAATCTGAAACTGCCTCGAAGAAAGCTGATTGCGACGTAAGTATAAGTGCATTTATGCAAATTTATGTCGATGCAACTAATATAATGGATATTATATAATTTAATTGATGAGAATTTATGTTTATTGACTCCGTTTATATACTTATTGAATTTTTATCAAATTAATAAAATCCACTTTTGATAAAATTGATAATAATCGATAACTTTTTTCAGAAACTTTTCTAATAAAAAAAAATTTTTTTCTAAATATATTTAAAAAATCAAAATTTAATGAACACAATTGAACCTTTTAACACTCTAGAGAATATATGCAATACAAATTAACATTTAACAATGTAAACAATTTAAGGTCAAATATTTCTTAATCCAAAATTTCAAAAATAGGTCACGTTTAGAAAATTTAGCAGGGATCTATAAATTAATCAATCGACATGACAAACGTGAATAAACTGATTAAACCTCGCTTTTATTGGCCATTTAACAAGACTTTTTCAAATACAAAATTACTTCAAACAATTTTTATTACGTTATTTCTAAATATAAAATTAGAAAAAAAGTCGCAGCACACAAAAAGTCAAAATAGCAGAATTTTAAATAAAATATTTCAAAATGTTATGGTTTTTGATATTTCAAAAAGTTGAAGTGTTAATTAAGCATAAAACTTGATTCTCGTTTAAAAAAATATAAGATTTTGTATTCTTATTGTGTATTCTTATTTTTAATTTTTTTTTTCAAAAAATTTTTTAGTATCTTGATATATTTTACTTGGTAATGGAAAAACGTCACGCATACCAGACGTGAGACGACGCGGCAAGTGAAAGTTGATCGTGAACTTGAAACAGTTCATTCTTCGAAAAAACAAATGGAGAATTTTTTGGAATGCTTGACTAAGCTCCTAAAATGACTTATTATCGTGTTTTCGTGAAAATTCATATTTACATTAATTTTAAAAGAAACATTAGGAGGTTAATCAAGGAGTATCCGAAAATTTTGACGTACACGTGAGAGCGTGCAGCGTGGAATTTTATTTGATGAGTAGAATATTTATACTGAGTAATCATTAAGGATTCCTTAGTGATAATTAAAAATTATTTAGAGCACGTAATTTCTCCTCATTTTAACATTCGATTTGCCGCATGTAATACGAAAGTTAGACTTCTAACTTCAATGATTTTTAAAACTTTACTCAAAACTTAACTTAAAAAAAACTCATCAACAATATAAACATATTCATAAAAAAAAACATAGCTTGAACAAATTCTGCAGAAAACCGCAAAACTAATGTGCATAATTTGCAAAATTAAAGAGAAAATCCTAAAGACAAACGCGAAGTAAAAAAAGGTATGACGAAGCTACGTATCTGTTAATAAAAAAAGTAATATTATTGACGCCATACGAGCAGGCTGTTTCCGATTATTTAAAAAGAGGAGAAATCTTTCTAAAATGCAACAGTTTCTCTTTACGCTGTATAGGCAAAAGTATGCAAGTGTAAATGTAGCTTGGATTACGTGCTGAAATAGACGTAGTAAGAGCACCGTTAAGATGTGCTTATAATGAGAATTTTGTTTCATATGTTTGTACGGAACAAACGTACTTTCGTTCTTCTCCAAATGACGTTTTAACGCGTCTTAGTTTTTGACGTTTCGAGAATCTTTGAGAGTTGATCGTTACTTCTGTAAACCAATTTTTTTTCTTGGTACGGTGAATGTATTGGATTAGGGAAAAATATCGGATGTTTTCAAAGGTAGAAAAGTGTATACACAGGAAGTCATTAATATTTATGATGTATGAAAACCCTTGACCGAGTAACTCAATGGTTTTTGGTCGAAAAAATTCAGAATCTCAATAATATATTGATTGAATTATCGCAGAGGAAATTTTTTGGCCAATATATCAAATGTATATTATGCATATATTAAACGTATATTATTACTGCGTTTTATAATTTTTTTTTTAATTTGTTTTTTTCTGTACTTGATTAGATGTACCTTTACATGATATGAAATGATGTAATATGAATTTATAAAGATTCCAATCGTTGTTTTGTTCTGTTTTATTTTAGAGACTTTTTGACACTTTCTTATACATGAACCAATAATTCTGAAGGTAATCATTAGGAATGATTAAATTATTACGACATAAAAATTTTTCGTGCTAACCCACAATCCTATTGTCATTAGAGTTGTGAAATTTCGCCTAACAATTCACCAGCCAAACGACATAAATAAATTCCCCGAAGTCATAAGAAAAATTAAGTGCTAAATTTTGTAAGAAACTACGTTTATGTTTCCGATACTTTCGGTTTTGTTGGTCGTCTCAAACTTAACGACTCTAAGTGCAAGTGTAATCATTTGCATTCGTAGTTTTGAAAAAAAAAAGTATAGTTGAACAGAATACTCAAGAATTGGAAAATATTTGCCAATTAAGAATCGTCGAACTAATATGTGATTTCTTTGAAAATTTGCAAGTTTAATATTTGACTAAAGAAAATCTTGGTAATGTCATGAAGTCGTGTATAAGAGTGTTAATAGATGCAATAATAAAATGAGTGGTTACTGAACACGGAAAAAATTTGCTCATGAAAATCATCTTGTAAATATAGGTGATCGTGGAATGCCTTGACATTCGAGATACTTACATTTACATTTTTTTGAAATATTAATCATTATTTAAAAATAATATGTGCCAATTGAATTTTACAACGTCATATAGTAAAAATATGATACATTAATATTTAAAAAAATCTAAATAAAGATGAACTGAATGAATTTTTCTGCGCATTCATTTGTTCTTGTTATATACTCATCAATCTTTACCTAGTAACATAGTAAAAAATTGTCAATATAACATATAATCACGTGCCGTAATTGCTCTACTGTGAAACTGGTAAAGCAGACATCATAATTCACAAACCCTTACATTTATACTATTCAATAAATTTTTCTGCATTCAAGTTTCGTATGAGAAGTTTTTAATTTTTTTAAATATTAATTAGTTATGCAGAAATTATTGAATTATTAATTTTTTATAAAAAAAATGATATATCCTGGAAAGATAATTATCCCTATGTAACTGGGGAAAATTTGAACAATAATCAAAATTATCGACGTCTCATAATTTTTATGAGAAAATTCTCTTAATGTATAATTTGCAAAAATGAAATCAGTCTTCGATGGAGAATTCTAAGAAACTGAAAATTTTACATCTTTTTTTTGCAAAAATTGGTGTAAAATGAAAAAAAAATTCTCGTTTTCTTAACAATTTGATGAATGATATAATTCACTTTGATGTGAATAAAATTAAAAAATTTTGTAATTATTAATCACACTTTAATATCGCCGAGATACATTGATAAACACTACTTTTGCAACGTTTACTCAAAATAATATTTCTTCTTTTTACATTTATACGAACATAAGATTGTTTATCTCTTTATTATTTACTCTACATCTTCCATTTCGTGCACGTTTCGCTTACTATTTTCAGTGCACATACACCGGCTATTGACAAAATCTGAAAACTTTGGCGCATATATACGTAATGTGAACCGCAAGAAATTATATAATAAAAAAATAAATGACATTTTCAAGTGGAATATTCGCAGTAAGTTTTCATTTTTAGAAGAAAGATATATTATATAAAATGTACGGAAGTTATTGACACTTTGTCGCAACTTATGCAAAATAAATCCAGAAAGGTCGGAGATCGCATAGCATTTTTCTTTCTTTTTCTTGATGAATTTTCTCGAAAATGAAAAATTTATTCTTCTTAACAATATTCATGAAAAATAACAAACAATTACAGAATTATCATTGCGCAAATTTATAAAAAAAATCGCGATCAATATTTTCTTTAATCACTAAAGTGCATAATAACGTTATTAGGATATGTAACGTAATAATAATTGATTGAAAATTCTTTTTTACTCTGTTTTTCGAAATACACGTTTACAAACTATATCATACGAGGTAGGTAGAACGATCTCTTATGCAACAGGTTGGCTATTCAGGAAGAAACTAGTGAATATGTGTCGCGTAACCTGTTTTTTGGCACGTATTTACCTCGATACACGTATACATACATAACTTGCACTATTTTTTTTTTTTTTGCATATTATTACACTTTGATCAACTTTCATAATCTTACGTTTATTTGAATTTTCGGAGATAATGATGCGGTTGATAGATTGTTATTTATTGGTGTTTAAAATGTGATAAAATCATACTTATTTTATTGAAGTGGATTTTAACAAATTTTTACAAGTTGAAGAATGGAATAATCGTACTTAATATTGATTAAATATTAATTGACAATTTATTAATTATTGTCAGATTGTTCACTGATTTTTCATGGAAGTTCTAAAACTATTTCACTTAATTTTAACTATATGATTGCTAAAGAATGATTAATATTTAACGAGAGATTAACGAGAGATTTGTTTTGCAAAAAAATAGAGTCTATAATTTGCAATACTTTTTTTTACTTGTCTTATCTACAATACAAATTAAAACTTGAGAAGTTTTTTTCTTGACATGATATCAAATCACTTTACTGACAAAACAGTTTATAAATTTTTTATAAAATATTCTTTGAAAAAATTCCGCGCACCAAATTATATGCTACTCCGAGTCTTAAAACAATTATAAACAGTACCAAAATTTCAATTAAACATTTGAAAAAACGTTTTGATAAACCAATGATTAATTTCATCATTAAATTCTTATTAATAATATAAAAAAAAAATTTCCATAACAAATGTCACCAAAAAGTGATTTCGATCTCATTAAATCTCAATAAAAACTTCTAGAAATACAAATAGCTGCAATCTCGAAAAAGAAACCGGTTGATGATCAAAAAAAGACGGAAGATTATCTCTCGAATGAATAACTAAGCATCTTCTAGAAGAAAGTGCTACGTCGAACGAAAAGAAAAAAAAAAATCAAATAAACGGTACGTGTTATGTATTGCGCTAATAATTGAAGTTAACCCACATATTTCAGGTCATTGACCACAACAAATAAACACCATTGTGGTTATTTTTTTTTTTTCTTTGGCATAGGAGAAAACTTTTCTTTATTCTCGAAAGAGCGATTATAACGGTTAAGGTGAAAGAAGATTGAACTATGGATGAGAAAGGATGCTGTATGATTTATAAGTGAATTGAATCGTTGTCTGGTGCTTTAGAGCCGGTGCCGTTCAAGCGTAGAGAGAAACAAACGTTTTGATGGAAAATTTAGGTTACAGATTGTATTTTGAATTTTAGGGTACTGAATGTTAACAAAATATATTTTTTTAAACTAATGTTCTTAATTTTGAATATGAAGATAATAATTTGAAATTTCTCAAAGGTCTTCTTTTTTTATAATTTACAATTTTGTTAAAAAAAAATATATCGGCAAATAAATTTAAATTTTGAATTAAACAATTTCGTTACAGTACGACTATTTGAAAATAAAATTCTTGGTACAATTTTTATTTGTTATATTTAGTAGCTTTATTCAATTTTATAGTACATTATTAATATTCATAACAAATCATCCAATATTTTTATTATTATTTAAGTTATTACCCAGAAGAGTTAATTCAAAATACATGAATTTAAATGATAAAAGCACACTTTACTTTTAAAGTATCTATTGGTTGCATTAAAAAATTTTTTATTCTACAATACAACCAATATATGTAGATCTATCCAAGACAAAAAGAAAATTATCTTGCCCATATCAGCCCGAGATCAATAAGCGGGAAATCCCTTTTCATTGAGTATTCCTTTTACGCTCAATCTTTGATGTGCGACACGTATATAAAAAAAAAAGCAAAGATGCACTTCTTCATCCACGTGACGTTGAATTCCATTTAAATATTAAACTCTTTGTGCATTCAATCATGCATCCCATATTTTATTATCTTTATGGTCTCTTTATAAGCAAGCCAATTTTTTTTATTTGTTTTTCTTTTGTATTATTTTAATATTTATGTAGATTTTAATAGTAAAAAATTTTAAAATGGGTTGATATTATTTAGTAGAAAATTGAGCACTTTAACAAAATCATATGCGTTAGCTTGAAAAAAAATATAAGAAGAAAATGAAGAAGAGCCTATCCCAGCTTATTTGCTAATGTGTCATGTTTCAAGGTGGCCAAGAACCATACGCTTTACGGGCACACTTGAGATCTACGTCTGTTTGCTTTGTGACGATTGCGCAAAATGATTTTTTAAATTTCTCGAAGATGAGATACGAGTTTCTCCATATTTTTTTGTTTATAGAAATTTTTGGAAAACGTGACAAGAATTGTATTATTTTAAAATTTTTTATGAAGAAGAAATATTTCATTTACTAAAATATGTTTTTAAAATATTTTGTTTAAAATTTAAGAAGTAAATTTGAGGAAGTGGCTTTAGTAATTTTTCATAAAACTGATGTTTTCTTGAGTTCATAGTTCAGTTTTTTTGTTAATACAAGAAAATAAAAGATGTATCAAAAGTTTCTGGAAATCGCAGTAGTTAAAACAATGTAAAAAGGCATTTTTATGCATTGCAATACTTTTCTTTAAAACCTTAACGTAAATCGTAAATTTTTCAAAGTCTTGTAATTCTTATGGATTGAAATTTTATGTGAATGTGATTCGACAAAATAAATAATAAAAATTAAATAGCAATTCTTCGTAAAACTACTATTTTTTTGTAAGATCAACGAGTAGCTAAGAAGTTATTGATATAAGCTAATTTTTTTCTATGATGTCATATCAAAGGCAATGCAGAACTGCGGTTATTTTAGGTGCATTTTTCATTATTCAACAAGTCTGCATTTTCTCAGAATATCAAATAAAATTAATAAGTAATATTTTCTTTTTTGTTTTAAAAGAAAATTTGCATGTTAATTTGATGAATATTTTTAAACAAATAAATTACAAGATTCAAGGATCAATTATTATAAAACAATGTACACATCATTAAAAATAAATCATAAATCTTTAAGAACCTTTGCATTTTTCTAATAATAATATGTCGTTTAAAATAAAGATGATCTCAACATAATGTTTCTCAATCTCAATCTTTATCAATATTAATTTAAAAGTTTAAAATTTGAGCAATAAATAAATCACGTTTTAATTAAGTATGGTTTAATTTATATTACAAATTGTAAATGATTCCTTAATTAATTTAAATTATTAATTAACTGAAATTTTTTTCTTGTTTGTAATCATAAAAAATCATTATCCAAAAATTCAATCCACGGAAATTAATTTTATTGGCTGAATAGCATCAATCTAAAATTTGTAACTTGAAGACAATCAAATATTCATCTTATAGCAAAAATTATCTGATTTATATTAATAAATAATTCCTATCTCTCTTAACTTAACATATCTCTCGTTCCTTTATCAATTGTTGATTCATGTACATCTTAACAAAATAAGAAATAAAAAAAAAAGAGAGAGAAGCTCCTTATACACTATAAGAGAACTGATCAATAATGCAACTGGTGTTTGCGCGCATTGCTCAATGTGCGCGTTCTTCGCTTTGCTCGGGAGCTTAAAGTTGTACGTGTTTTTATGCCTGTAAGTGTAAGAAGAAGAAAAAAAAAATGAGAACCGAGGCTTTTGTCAATTCGACAAAATGTTTTCTTATTCTCTCTGATACACGCTGGTTTTCGAGAATCTTATACCGATTCTCTTTTTTTTCTTACTTATGTGAATGACTTTTGAAAAAAAAAAAATGGGTAAAGAGTTATTAAAGTGTAAGGTTTTTCTTTCAAAATTCTCGAGTCAAGGTTTCTTCTTTTTTTTTTATTTTTTGAGCTAAAATTAGTTTACATACTTTTCGGCTAGACTCTTTCATCACGCGGTACTTTTTGGGCGTTTGTTTAGAAAAGTTACAATTATGAAATTTAATTTGTCATGGGTGTTTGGTTAGGATGAAGGATTGTCGCCTCGAGTAAACTATTCTGAGGCTAATGGACGACCTTTAACGTTAATAAAATTAAATTTTTTAAAAATTATGTTTAACAATATTACTTTTTCTTTCAATTATTATTTTGAAGTTTGATAAAACACGTGTTATTGATAAACTTTAGTGACAAAAAATTACCTTCTTTTGTTCAAGTTCATCGTAATTATAATTTTCTTATTACGAACAGCGCGAAACTTCGAGCAATTTAAAAACCTTGAGAGATATACGTACATTTTAGATTATATGTAAACAGAACCGTGAAAATTTTTGTTTATAATTTGAGCTGAAAAATTTTTCGAATAATTTGATTATTTTTTCGCTTTTGTTTTAAAATAATTATTGCTCAAGGTTTAAAAATTTTTCGTGTGTATGTGTGTTGGGTGATGATTCATTTTCAGGATAGAAATTTTTTAATTGCTTTCATTTCTATCAAATGATTTCACATATTTTTGAAAAATTTTCTAATTATCAGAGAGAATGATATTTCTAATCTGAAATGGAAATTTACTGTTCTTGATTTTTTTCAATTTCTACGTGTGTATACCCAGAATAAAAAAATAAAATTTTAAACTGCTGTGCTAAGAAAAGAATAATACAACGCGTTTATTTTTCTCTTCTTTTTTTTATCAATCATACAAAAATATCAAGCGAATTTAATTAAAATGAATCGTTGCCAAGTTATAGCACGCACATATAACAGTCTTGAATAACCCGATGACACGTTTAGCTTCTGCGATGATAGAAGAATGAAACAATCGTTTTCGATTATGCGTATGTGTATGTGTACACGAAGGTAAAATTGTATGTACACATTGATACATAGTCACGGGTACAAGCAGCCGAAAAATTGATTAGTCTCTCTCTTTCTCTCTCTCATTGAATATCAATACGTGTGGCGATTTACAAAGCGTCGATATACATAATACACAATAACAAATGTGCTTCAAATCATTAAATTATTACTTTTAAAGTTTATATATACTTTTGATGAATTTTATGTGTCAATATTTTGGGCGATTTTCAATGGGCTGAAATATTTACCTATTTTTAATTTTGATTAATTTGTTTGATGTTACTTTTTAAATAATTTTTAAAAGTGTGCTTTTTTTGTATTTTTAAAGAATTATTTTGTAATGTTTATGTAACGAGTTACGTTTTTCTTTGTTTACTTTTTCATTGGCTAAGTTTTTCTTTTTATTTTAATAATAGATTTTATATAATAAATTATAAAATATATTTATCAATGATTCACAAGTAATTCTTTTTTTTCATGTGGAAAAAATGTTTACTTACGCAATACTTCGCGATACACTTTACATAATAAATTATAGAAATGTTTTTCACACTTTTAAGAACTGTACAATATTCAAGGATTTTAAGATTTTTCAAATAGGGATAAAAAGAAAAAAATAACGAAAATCCAAACTTATATTCATTATTGACGAAAAAATTTTTCCTATGAATTTTCAAAAGACTACGTTTATTGAGTAATAAAACCAATAAATACCTATGCACGTAATTTAATTGATTCTTAAGTACCGATGACTTTGAGTAAAACGGGTTTTTATCAAAATTTGACGTCGCAACTGTTATAGAAAACGATATTACTATTGCAGAATGCAGAATGTTTGAAAAGCATCGTTCTATAGAATTTGTTGTTTTTTTAATGCAATTTAAATGAAACTAATTTAATTCGTCGCCAATTATTACAAATAAGTCAAGCTTATCTAAATTATCCATAAAATTTGATTGCATTGACGATAAAAAATTCAAAATTACTGCACCCAATTTCGTAATAAATAAACTTCATTAATCCACCACCAATACTAAACAACGAATGATCAATTGTTGATTTTAAAAATTTTTACAAAACAAAAATCAAAGAAATAAATAAAATGCTAAAAATTTCTTACGTACAACTAAAAAGTGTACGCGTGTCTGTCTTGTATGCTTCAATTTCACTAACCTTATTCTTAAACAAAACGTGCACAGCTCAAGAACACTTTCTCTTGCTATTCTTTATTCCTCTTTTATTTTCTTCTTCTGTACGTCGTTATTAATGTTGAAAAACATTAATGAATCTTACAAAAGTTTAAGTAATTTGTAAATTATGTTTCTCCAAAAAAATTTCTTTTATTATCCTCTTTCACAATAATTTTTCACAAAAATAGCTGAGTCTCGTCCTTTTTTCTCTCTCAAAAAAAAGCAATAAAAATTTGGTACCGATGCACTTGTGCCCGCGCGCGCTTTTTTTTATTCGAAAAGACTCGTTTTACGTCTTGAAAAAGACTCACGGGCGGTTCGTATACCAGCCCAGCGTTGTGTATATGGTTTAACTGTTTACAGCTGACGAAGACTGTTGGACGAAGGTACACCTCTCTTTACACAACCACTCACCTTCCCCCCCGTTTATAAAAGTGCGAGCAGAAACGTTTAAAGCGCACTCGAGCACTGACTTATATGTATAGCTATTCTATGTACAATACATCGGATTTTTTTTTTTTTGACAGACTAGTTTTTTTTTGTCTCTTTCTTGATTTTTTTCTAAAATCAACAAATTTTAAAATGCTGTTCTCGTTCGGACCTACTATGTATTGTTGTAGACTTATTTTATTGTTTAGTATGTAGTGTACCTTTAATAGTGGCGCCTTTGGGTACAATGAAATTTTCAAAATAGTGGGGATTTTGTCTGTAGTATACGACTTGGTTGTAGGATCACACGAAATTTATACGAATTATTATTGACGTTGATCGAACAAGAGGCGAATTGACTTTGATAAAAGTGGATTTTAAAACTGCGACTCGGTTCACGCTTTAAAGGGAAACTAGATCTAAAGGTGGGGGTGCGTAATTGTTTTTTAGAACTTTTTTTCCAGAATTTGGGGGAATTTTCAGGTAGTCGTTTATCTCTTTCTTTTTTGGTTACGTTTATTTGTTTTTTTTTTTTTCGTCAAATGCGTAAGGAAAAACTGAAATTATGATTCATTTTGTTGATTAATTATGCACGTGACTTTTTTATATACATTGTAGCGGGTGATTAGCAACGTTATGAAATTTAAACGTGTTACTTCGTGTCAAGTTTTTGAATATTATGTAATTTAACAAATTGTAGTTGGTAAATCAAATTTTTAAAAAAAATTTATGTGATTTGTTAACATGCATAATGAAATTAATTTATCATATTACATAAGATGTATGATTAACATTATTAAAAACTATATAGATTTTTAATATAACAAAATTTTATGTATTTGAATTTTTATGTTTAACTATTGTTACTCAAAGTATATAACAATCTAAACTCTAATATTTATAATTTTTCACTATTCCTATAGATAACTTACATTTTTCATTCAAGAACCAATCTCAGTTAAATATGAAATCAAAAATATTTTCCGAAAATCAAAAAATGTCCTTCTGACAAAATTTGATACACAGATTGCAATCTCTTTTCAATTCTAAAAAATTTCCAAAAGAATAAATTACGGTTTGTACGATTTCTTGAACAATTTTATAATTTACAAAAAATCATTTAAGATTCAAAAAATTTTTTCAAATTTTTTCCATATATCCTTCGGAAGATTTCGAAAGAAATTTAAAAAAAAAGGAAAAAAAAACTATAAAGAAAAAAAAACTGCACTATCCAATGAACGAATGTAAACATTATAGTCATAATGACTGGCCGTGAAGTTCTGATGGAAAAATTAAAAATTCACGTCCGATGAGCAATTAAGCAAACGAAAAACAGTGTCATCTAGAAAATACGAAAATATTAAAATTCAATTTTCTTTATTTCAACTTGCGTCATTTGTTTTATTCCGCAATTAGGCATTTTGTTAATAATATAATAAATTCATATCTTTGTATTGCTAATGTGAAATAAAGAAAACACTTTGGTTTTCCAAATAATACTAAAAGAAACATTGTTTATCCATCTTAAGGAGTTAGGTTTTTAAACATTTAAAATTTGACAAAAATTTTCATTTTTTTATCTCTAATTATTTAAGTAAAGACTCCTTAACGTGAAAACGTTCCATTGAACACAATAAAATTTAAAAAAAAGTGCAGGAGTTGCTTTACACAGAAGAGTATCTACTGTTAACTCGAATGTGAGCACGTTTCTGCAATTAAGATAAGATTAACAGAGCATAATAAAAATTAATTAGAGTAACGTTTATTAAAGATAAATATTATGAAAAAAAAGTAATGCAATACATCGGTAGATCATCTTAAAAGGAACTGCTAAATACATAAGGATTTTAATATAGGAAATTTATTCTTTGAAAATTTAGTCTATAGATTGTTATTTATATTAAATAATACTGTTACAGATTAATCAAAAATTGAATAATAAATTTCTTTGTAAATAGTTATTCATCCAAATACGTAAGAATGAATGAAATAAAATTTGATCATGTTTTAACATTAATTTATTACAACTAAATTTTTTGTCAAGTGTAGCTTAAATCAGATGTTTCTTGAAGTTTATAATTAATAAGAGTTCTAATTATTTGCAGGAATTATTGATAAACATTAAATATAAAATAATGTAGATAGGATACCGGAATCAGAACGATTAAGCAACTCTTAATAAGATCATCAATTTGAGCCTTGATGGAATATTAGGATTTTTTGTTAATTGATTAAGCTCACATTGGAAAATTTTTATTAAAAACAGCTACTGTAGTATATATTCAAATGTATTATACAAAAAATTTATTCTCATCCTGAATATTTAAAAATTACTCTTTAATGCAAACTAAATTCTAAAATTTTATAAAATTTTCAAGTTTTTTTTGTTAGTTGATTAGGTAACAACATTCAAAATTGATTCGAGAATAATTTAGATAAAATAGACATTTAAGAGTCAATCTTCATTTATTAATTAGCATAACTGATTAATAAATCTTGAGCATGCGGTTTGCATCATGGAACTTTTCAAAATTTACAACAATTTTAAATAATTTTGCATTTTCTATGCATTATAATATATGAATCAAAATGTGCACTCAAAATTACCATTATAATTATTATCCGAGGAATTTATTTTCTCTTATATTTAGTCATACAGATTTTACTCCACATTACATTGCCGCCTTTAAGAAGCGCAGCACACCTGAAAACCTGCTATCGAAAAATAACGCATTCCAAAATTTTCCACAAAAACTAATGTATATCATCGCGGGATATCTTCAAAACGTGTTATTAATCAAGGGACCTGAGATGCGTTAGTCTTCCTGGGACAATTTATATGTACTGATCTTCGTCGCAAGTATATTTTCGCCTGAGAATCAAAACGTGCTACTCTTTATCCGAGGCAATGATACATAAATGATAAGATTTTAGTTTTAAAGTATTTTTAAATTTTTTCCATGTACAACGAAATAGATAATAAACCAATTATTTAATTAAGTTATAAATTATTCTTTGAAACAGAAATTAAGATCATTGCATTATATTGAATAACTTTACAAAATAACTATATTAGAAAATTTCAAGTAATATTGAATGAAATCTTTTATTTTCTAATTTATGAACTCGATTTCATCCTTATACCGACGTCACTGTTATATTTTCGGAAAATTTCAATCTAGAAAAGTAGAGTAATAAACGGCAAAACAATAAACAAAAAAATGTGGAAATTTATATAAATATATCATGATTAATGACGCGCCAGAGTACTGATAATGAAATAGTGAAAATCATTTAAAAATTTATGTGAACTAATGAGAATTTCTTAATGACAAGTCGTTACACGTATTGATTTGTGGATACATTATTAAGTTTCGAGCCCAAAAGTGCATTGTAATATATTGTATATAGTAAATAATATGCAGACGGTGATGCGTACATTTTTTCTCCCAATTTTTATATTGCAATAACTGTAATTTAAATGTCAACAAAAAATTTGAAACGTTCTCAAAAATTATTATGTATTTTTTTTGTTTTACATCCTTAGATATCCATGAAAATAGTTTGTTATGATTTGACCCTTAAAGTGACGTTATTTTAAAAATATGAAAACAAATAAAATTTTGTATAAACAGGTGCACATGACCTCAAGATATTCCCAATCAAAGGACGTATCGTTATATGTGAGTCATAGATGTAGGCCTCATAGCGGTAATCTATAAAGGTTTAATGGCGATTCACTAATTTACATTATATATGAATCATTTTTAATGCACGTGCTCGTTAAATACACGTGTTATCTTAATATTCGAATGAATTATAAAGTTTAATAGTTTTAGGTTTTGTTGATAAATGAAAAATTCAAAACAAATTATAAAGGCTGGTTATAGTTTTAATTTCGCATTATTATGGTATATTGATTAAAAAAATATGGTTTTTTTATTGTAAATTTTAGAAAAGTCATAAACGTGAAATACAAATTTTGAAAATAGTTAATATTTTTATATTTTCATGTAATTGAAAAATTATTAAATATTACAAAGTTGTGAAATTTGATGACTTTATCAACTATATTAACTTAAGAGGTCGTCAGTGGCTCAGTCGGTAGAGCGATGGATTCATAATCTCGAGGTCTCGAGTTCGAATCCCGCTTGCGACAACCGATTGATACAAGCATCACTGTATATGGTACATGTGCTTTGTTCACAAGCACATTGGCGATCTCCGTCGCTAATTAGCATCGTGATTATAGCATAAATACAGCAACGTTAAATAAAATTTAAAAAAAACTAAATTTATTTAAAAAATAAATTATAGGAAAAAATTATTTTTTTATTTTTTTTTTTCATTTTAAATTACCATTTAGTAATGTAACTGTATCTTCTAATTACAAAAATAGATAATAATATAATTAAATATACATAATATGATTTAAAAAAAAGTTCGATTCAAACTTTAAATTACATTTTTTAGTTTACAAAACGATCATAATTGAATAGGGGAAAAATTAGAATCTAAATGATTTGGAAAAACTTTACTCCCTAGTTGCATAATAATTATTATAGCATACACAAAAGTATAACATTAATTATTTAACTTACCTTTTTTTACTTTCATTTCTTAATTTATAATAAAAAAAGTAATAAGATTAAACATTATTAAAAACTACATATCTATTATTATCGTTACAAATAATCAAAAAGAATTTTAATTCCATTTTACATCACACTTTGATCGTGTAAGGGAAAAAAAAATCAAACGTTGAATAATGTTTTATATAAACTTTATTTGATATCATAATTAGTTTTACACGCACGTATCAGGCGAATATCTAACAGCTAAAATTATTAAGAAGACTTGTTTTTCAATCGGCGGACTATTTTATTTTATTTTAAAAGACTCTTATAAGAATAACTTCTTACTGTTTTTGTTTTTGTCAACTAAAATTGATATGGCAGTTATGACTAATAATAATTAATGTGTGCAAGCATATTTTCTTTTTGCTTCGTTTTGAACAGTTTGAATCTTTATAAAAAACAAAAAGAATTACATTAAAAACTATACATAATACATGTATGCGTATAACAGGTCCCTTTTGTTAATAATATTTTCTTTAATTTTAAAATTCGAGCATCGAGAGCTGTTTGAGATAAAAGATTTATTAAAAGCTCAAAGAGCCGAAATAGAAAATATAATCGGTTTAACATTTTCTAGAAATGCGCTTTTACGTGTCTTTGTTTTAATTCTAACACGTTATTAATTTTGAGAACGTTAGATTATCGACGTTTCTTGCAGGAAGTAAAAGTATTAGCGATACAATCAAGATATATATAAAGCACGGCTATTTTTACTTAATTGTATGCTAATTTCGTTGCAATTTAAATACTTATAGAGTCATTCACCTAACAACATTGTTTTGATTAACCTTTTTTAAAAATAAACTTTATAACTCGCTATAGTTTCTATAAGACAAATTAAAATTTTTTAAGTTTTTTTTTATACAACGTTTTATTGCTATAGTTATTGCTACAAATTTTATCGCTTTTTTACCTTACAACTCAAGGAACATCTACAAACGAACATATTAAATGATAAATAAAAGCTTATTTACAGAAAATTAAAAATATTTTTTCTTAAATTAGACATTTATTTTTCTAATTCTTAGCTTTAATTCTTTTTAATTTTTTTTATTATTGCTTCCTGCAAAAAACTTCTAATCAAATATTCCTAAGATTTCATCGATTGTATAGAGCTTTTCACTTACAGAAAGGTCACTTTAAGAGGAAAGGCACATGCGCGTCCGTTCTTTCGAAAAATTATCTTTTTTTTTTCTTTAATTTTAAATATTTAAATAATCAAAAGAAATAAGAACGCATCATGTACACAGCAAGAATAGAGAAGTATACAAGTGAAAATCTTAACGCTTGAACGAATAATCACATCGACGATAATCGCCTTGAAGGCTTCACGTTAATTAACATTGACTTGAGGTGCGAAAAAAGGCCTCGCACAGACACGCAATTGAAAGTTATAAGAGAGAGAGAGAGAGATGTTCCTCTCTTTTGCGCGTTAATTTTTTATATAGTGACCATTTCATTACATATATTATCAAATTTATTCACCTTTTAGTTATTCCTTCGGCTCTTGCTAAAATATTCGCTTATTTTTTGTTTTATAGTGATTGCTGCCGGTGACGGAATTTGAAATTTTGCATTGATTGATTTTTGAAAATTAGTTATTGGGGAAAACATGTGTTTAAAATAAAATTAGTCAAAGGTGTTCAGAAATAAAATTTTCTTTTTAAATCTTTAGAAACGTAACTTTTGCGAAACATTTTTGGTGGTTTGATTACCTAAAAATAAAAAACAAGTTTGAAAACTGCTAAGTTTTTCTAGAAATAGTTGCAGCTTAAAAACTGGAAAATTTTTTTATATTTTAAAAGTATGATGTATAAAACAAATATATTTGAGAAATAACATCTTTATGAACTAATTATTTCAAGAACCATCAGTGCAAAGTTTCGCAAGTCAACCCTAAAAGCAATCGTAAAATAAAGTTCATAAGCGTTGCCAACAAGAAAGTTTCTTTCAAGGCAAAATGCACAAAATACTGTAATGTTTCTTATTTAGATCGACAAAAGTAGGTTTGTACAATTACATTTATTTCTTATACAGTCCTATTACTGTTTACAGAACATTATTATTATTTTATTTTTAAAGAATTAATTGTTTTTTATTTTCATATGTACAAGAAGAAGATAAAATCGGATAAAAGTGCAATTTTGAGATAATGGATAATAATATTATGTAAAATTTGAATCTATATTTTATGTAAAAGTTGATAAATATAAAATTTCATTTTCTTTTTTAAATCCATAAATATTTTATTAGCTTTATTATTAAATAATTTCAAAAATACTATTAATATCATTTTAAACTTTGTCATTCACTGTACCTTTTTTTCAAAATTTATTCGTCTGTCATTTTCAGAAAAGAGCAAGTTTATCCGAAATCATCAACTTTTCCGATTCGGTCTTAACAACAATTGTCCTTAATATTTAAAATGCAATTTGTGGATCGCCAACTACGTTGAAAAATACGTAATATTTAAATGAACAATGCAGACTTAACCAATTTCTATTATCTCTCTCATTTCAGATAAATTTTTAGAACTCCTTCCTGATTCGATATAACATCAGTAAACAATGAAAATTCGCAGTTAAGACCGAATTCACTCGATACACTTTTTTTTTTTAAATTCATCTTGGCTTTAATTGATCATCGTCGTATCTATCCCGGAAGCTCGTGGTCAAAATATTATTCTGAATTAATAAAGTTTATGCTTAATGTAAATACATCGCTCATCAAGCGGGCACATGGTGTGAATGAAGTGGTGGTACAAATTGCGACCTCAACGGTAAACCCTTGGATGATCTTAAATTGTAACAACTGGCATTTAATGGATGAGCGTACGCTGATGTCCAGTCACGTTCGAATATTGCTTCGAGCTGCTGACGCAAACTATTTTCGTTTCTGTGGTCAGCGTCTTCGAATATCATACCGATTCCTAAAAACGAAAAATAGAAATTTGTTTTTAGATTTTTTTTTTCGAAATTTTGTATTTTAACCGAGCAAATAGTGCTAAGTTTTACGCTATTTGAAAAATAGGTATTTTTCGTGGATTTTGAAATTCATATAGTCAAAAGAAATTTATTGGTTGTAAAAGTAACAAGGTCAATGATTTATACGACAAGGTTGACAAAGAATGAGAATAATAAAGGCTCTTTTTTTCAGGCAATCGACCGCGTTACCAGTAGCCTAATATATACGTTATTTATGAATACAAAAGTATAATAAGGAAAAGTTAACAAAATTTAAAAAAAAAAATGAAAAAAAATGATACAATAGCAAATTCTATTATTCCTGCATGAAATATTATTATCCTTATATTAATTTAATCAATCAATTTTTTTTTGCATTGTTTATTTAATGTAATTCAGGAAAGAATCTGGAAATATTTACCTGCAGTATTGATGAAATAATCGCCAGACCAATTGCTAGTGCCGATGTAAGCTGCAATATCCGTCACCATGTACTTGTTATGATTAACTCGACCAAATGGAATTTTATCTAATTCTTCATTAGTAGGTACTACGAATCTTTTCTAAAATGTTAAAAACAGTTATGAATTAATTGGAAATTATTTAACTATTATTTCAAGAAATTGTAATTATATTTCGTTAAATTTATTAAATATAATTGAATCAATAGATTAAAATTTTAGTTATAGGATTTACTTTGATATTTATCTTTTAAGTTGTGCTAATACAAATAAGAATATGATTTATAATATTTTCGTAAGACTGCATTCAAATGAAATTCAAACATTCCATTGACATGAATGACGTCTTCTGTTATGCGCTGAATATAATTAAGTGATATTCTTTTTTGTGTAAACTGACGTCATTAGCGATGAGCAGTAAAGTCATTAAAGAAGAAAAAAAAAATTTTCGTCATTTTGTGCAAACGAACGCATAAAATTATTATACTAACCACTTCGATTTTGACTTTATTATAGCTACTCGTCAAATCCTCCAACGACTTGAGAAAATAATCCTCCGACTTCCTCGAGTGTTTCCATTTTGAAATTAAAAGTTTAACGCTAATCTTACGCTCTATTGCCGCTCTCTTTAACGCGTTATCTATCACTGGCCAATATTTTATTTTTGGAGTATAAATTGTTAAGGGAAAGTAATCCATCACGGATATGTAAATGAACTTCTCTGCTTTTTCAATGCAATGAATCAGACCAGCGATATCATTGGTTCTTCCCTCTGGTGAAAATGGAGGTGGTGAGCTCTGGAATGTTAATTTTTCAAATATTTATTAACTGATTAATTTACGTCGATTTAAGTTTAAGTTTAATACCATTAGAAATAAAATTATTTCTGTATATTTTAACTATTTTCAATGTACTGAGATATGTGAACAACTGTTTAGATATAGATATTCATAGACAAGTAATAAAAGATGTTGATTTAAATTAATTGTGAATTGTAATTCAATTATTGTTTTCATGAATTTATTATGTAACAAAATTTATATAATTTACTGTATTTAAAAGATTTTTTCATCGCGTATAAAAAATAAAAACAGCGGTTGTTTGTGAATTGCTATTTTGAAGAAAATATTAAAATAATAAAAAATAAAAATCAGATCAATCATTTTTCGATTACAAACGCGTAATTATCAAAATCAATAAAAACTATCTTAAACGAAAACATTATTTACATTAATATTATCGATATTAATTTGCACGTTTATCGTTTAATATTTTCCACTATATCATAAATTTTGTGCCACAAAATTATTTTGATATCAAAAACATAATTATATTGAAATTAATTATCGATTGGATTAGTACTATTCATATATCATGTTATTTTAATATACTTACACCAAAGAAGCTCTTGTACTTATTACCATTCAAAGTGAAGGTCATAGGATTATCAACATTTATCTTGGTTGAAAGAGATTTAGGCCACTGAGGTGGAATTTTTCCATTTTCACCGAGCATCCAATAAACCTGCAAGACAGATTGAATTATCAACGGTATAATTTATATGCCTTACATTTGCATTTCTGTTAATATCCATAATGTTTTAATTCTTTAAAAAATGATAAAAAAAATAAAATTTCTTGTAAACTATTGCTATGAAAAGAAAAATATTGAATAGAATGTTTAGACAATAGTAAATAATGTAACGTACATCGAAGATCTTGGCAAGATCGTTGGCCATGCAGGAGCAATTGAAGGCAACGAGGCCAAGCTCCTTGACTTGGGTCAAGGATCTCCAATCCATATTTGCCGAGCCTACATAAACATGCGTACGGTCTATTAGCCAAAGCTTTGTGTGGAGAACGCCACCGCCAAGAAGCGCCGCGAAGTTCAGGCTACGCACCTATACGTATATATGGGATTCAATTAGATTTTAACGCTTAGTACATTCAAGAATTTATGTAAATATATAAGCACACATAATAAAGAAATCAAAACACTGATGCTATTAAAAAATATTAATTTTTAATTTTATGTGATATAATAATTTTTAATTTATTGAAAATGATAATTTTTTTAATAGTAATATTATAATTTTGATTATTTTTTATACTCTTTTCATCTAAATAGATGGTTTTTATATGATTCATTTAGAAATAACTTTTTTTCAACATTGTTCGATATAAAAACATTAATTTCCTATGTTTCAAGTAATCAAGTCAATCATACTTTTTTATATTCTTTTAAAAATAGATTAAAAAAGCGAAATAAGATTTATAAGTTAGATTGAAAAAAAAAATTAAAAACAATATCAATTTTTTCTTTTAAAGTATTCTTTGATGATTGATTATTTTTATTGATTTCTTATTTTGTTTATAATAAACAATGAAAACGATGTTTTCATTGTTTCAAAATTTTCTGATTAAATTTAAATTAATTGTAATCAATTATTGCTAAAAGTGGTTTAGCTATTATAATAACCAGATGCAGTCAGCGGGTTAATCTTATTAATATTTATCAATAGAGGTTAACGACAGTAAAAATTATTTATTTAACAAAGAAATATTTAACAGCTTTTAACTGTCATGATAATTCTTTTTACAGTCGACGATCTGAGTCCCGCCGCCTTCTCCTCCATCGACTCGCTCATGCGTTACCCCCACTCGCTGACTAAAAGAATTTGTTTCCAAACATTCTGAGTCCCGTCGCTGCTCTATGCGACTTTTTAACTTGTAAAAATGGATTTATTAGTTTAATTTTTTTGTTTAAAATACAATAAACGTTTATTGAAATAAAAGGTAACAAAAAATATTGTAATATTGCATAATTCTCATTTATATTTTACTATAAAAAATATAAAAATTAAATTTTTTTATTTATAGGTAGCATAAATTTAAAAATTAAAGAATATATTATTTATTGATGAACTAAATACTCATTGTTATTATGAAAATTAATAAACCCATTTTTACAAGTGAAAAAGTCGCATAGAGCAGCGGCGGGACTCAGAATGTTTGGAAACAAATTCTTTTAGTCAGCGAGTGGGGATAACGCACACTGAAAAAACTGTAGGCGCCCTCCCTTACCACAGCGAGGAGATGCTACACCGAGAGACTTTTGCACCATAAAAGATAGTGCGTTTTAGAAACGCTCTACAAGGTGGCGCGCATGCACAATATTTTTGGAATATGCAAGATAAATATCGATGCGGCGCCACCTTGCGCTGTGTTTTACGATTAATGCACCAAAAAAAGTGATGCATGCATTATAAAATGTAATATGATTTACGTAGCAGAAGGCATCACTTTTTCTAGTGAGGGCGCGCGTCAAGTTTATTGAGGCAAAAGTCTGTCCGTGTATACTAAACGTGAATACATCGGTGCTATATTAAATTAAAGCTATCCTCACTGCGCTTTTGGGCTCGCTGCTTTCCCAAAATTAGAGACGAGTAGAGACGAGAGAATTTTGAGAAGGCAGCGAGCCTAAAAACGTAGCAAGGATCTCTCTCACGGGCACGATCGCTTTTATGCGCAGAACGCTGCGTATTCATATTTAGTATAGTTTCTCACTCGCAATTTTTTCAGTGCACGAGCGAGTCGATGGAGAAGAAGGCGGCGGGACTCAGATCGTCGACTGTATTATTACTTCAGATTGAAACCAGACTCAGACTGAAACGATGCTAATTGATGGTCTCTATTGTTAATAATTTGGAGAGACATATTTATTATTAAGTTGTTTAATTGAGTTTATAATGTTTCATTGTTTATTTAGAAAAAAATTTTTAAAGGGTGGAAAATGTTTACACATTGTTATGTAATTTAAGAAAATTTTGTACTTGAAAAGGGTCATAACAAATATAACTGAAACGTAGTATTATGAAGTAATAATAAAAAGAATTATCATGACAGTTAAAAGTCGTTAAATATTTCTTTATTAAATTAATCATATTAATGTTAAAATTTTAATATTATTTGTTTTGAATTAAAAATTTCACGATTTAAAAACTTTTCAAATATTATCATGAACCTATACGAATAAATACAAACAAAAATAAATCTTAAAAACATTGTTGAAACCAACCTGGGCATTAGCCTTCTTAGCCAAATGTTCAGTATCAATATTAGGGCTTAGCTGACTAGGTGCATTTTGAGCAATTTTCAACGTGACCCCTCTATCCCTACCAGCATCAACTAACGCTTGAAATACAATTTCACCCTCCTTAGCACTATCGTCCGGATAAACATCTTCGCGATTCATCGTCCAGTACAAAGATGCTATCTCAACGGTATTCTGTGCCATTCCTATTAAATCTAACCACGTTGTAAAAGTACTCCGATGAACGATCGAACCATTTGGGTACGTTAGATTGACTGGTATCGATTCGACCAATGATATGTCACAGTCGCTCATGCACATCATCTCGCTATCATTGCCAAACGATGTGCCATTTAAATTTTGCTTATCCGGCGCATGATCGAGAAGCGGTAGTAATACCACTAGTACTATTAATATTAGGATGAAGGTTATGGGTATGCAGCTTGGTTTGCACCATTCTTGGGCACCCCACCTGTTAGATGAAAAATTTATAATAGGATATTTTTTAATAATGAAATTTTTCTAGTTTTCATAAAGTGAGTCCAACAACGTGTATATCCTCTGTAGAAATTTTTACTTTACATTTCTACATATTAAATTTGATTAAAATAATAAATATTTTTTTAAATTCAAATGGCTATCATGTACTTTACAACGAACTCAAAAGCTATTAAAGAAAAGCATTAGTAAAATTTTTAAAATACTTAACAAATTTACGTAATGAAAACTCATAAAAATTAATAGCTCATAAATAATTTAAAGAATTTTTAAGTGGGATTATGCTTCAATTTTCCTTATTAATTACAGTAACATTATGTTTTGCAAGAAAAAAAATGAATAACTTATTTTATATTTATTTCAACAGCATTCATTTTAAGACCAATACAAGCTAAAAAGATAAAATTCTTTTGTGAATTTCTACCTTCCGTGATTGAGGGGATCATCGACATCGCTCCTCAACATGAAACCTGTTTGGTCCCAAAAATCAAATTCGTCATCACAGCCTGGTGAATTCACCTCGAGACGAGCATTTTCTGACACAGTCTGTAAAAAGAAAAAAAAAATCCAAATTATTATTATATACGTAATAATAGGCAAGGAATATTTTGTTTCTATAAAATTTATTTTATTTATCTAGCTATTATAAAGAAATTCCGAAGTTGAACAATTTACGATGTGATTTAGCATAATTTTTAAAAATTAAATAAGTTTCAACATGATCTAGCAAAAATACTTAGTAAGCAGTTTTATGGAATTTCATTCATAAAATTATATCGTTGAGTCATGGATGATTGTACCTTTTTGAGAATTTTTACTTTTAAAAATTTATTCCTAAACAAGAGATTCGGTAATATTCACTAAAGATAAATGACAAAAATTAAAAAAAATAATTCTTAAATAGAACAATTTTCTAAAAGATCAATGAATTCTCACGTCTCTAATTAAATAAATAATCGAATAATAAATTTTATTTCATGATACTTGCTGTATCTTGTTTATTTAATCAAATAAAATTTAATTTAATAATTATAATCAATATCATATTCAAATGTAATATGATAAATAAATTATATATCTTGCTTTAATTTTTAATAATCGATGCCATGATTTATAGACATGCAATTTTTTCTGTTATTTTAATCCTTCGCTTCAATTTCTCGTTATGATTTCCATTAATTTATTTGCAGGTTGACTAAAATTTATCAAATATTAAAAAAAAGAAATAAAAGAAGTTAAGTAATTTTGTCATATTTTATCTCGGTAATTAAAGATTAATTATCAGAAAAACAATTTTATAAATAGCGATAATTTCGATTCATTAACATTACTTTATAAATAATAAAGATATGAAGTATCGTACATACTCGTTTGTTACCTATTAATCAAAGACAGAAAATCATATTAATATTTGGTTCAATTTTTTTATAGAATCTGTATAGTAATAATTATTTTATGTTGAATATACAAAAAATCATATACTTAAATAGTATTTATAATTGAATTCATTAAACTATTTTTTTTTTTAAATGAAATTATAATCTTAATTATTCTAGCAGCTAATATATTCTATAAAATATTTCAAATTCATTAAACTTTAAAATAAAAGTATTCAAATATTATTTTGACAAAAAAAAGTAACAAGGAAAAAAAGATTATGGAAAAATCGGAGTTCTTTGAGGTGAGGCTGCCATCTATTAGTATTGATTCATACTACTGTATGTGAATTACCGATGTAGTTACTCGACAGCTGATCATACAGTATATTAATGCCCATGATAAATAAGGCAATACGTTTTATTTTATTATTCTTATTGTTCATAAAGTTAAATGAAAAACATTATTTATCTTTAATAAAATGCAAAAACAATTATATTAATCGCGCTAATTCATATACATTATTATAATTAATGTACTTATTAATAATAACTTATACCTTTTAAAAAAATAATTCATTGTATTTAACTTATCTTTATGAAAACTTAATTCTAACTATCAAGTAACTTCTTTAAGCAAAATAACTAATTAAAAATGAAGGTATGCTTGCGCAAGCAGAAATTAAAGATAAACAAAATATAAACATCGGTTCTCCTTTTGCATTGGGTTCTAATTTCATGCGTCACTGTATAAACACAACTTTTAAAATTGCGTTTTACAAAGCGCCACACTTTTTTTTATCAAATGCTTCTTACGTAGTTAAAGTTAAAAAATAACTATAAAGTCTAGGTGATTTTTGGCGAAATTTATAATTATGCAAGATAAAAAATTCTAGATAATTTATTATTTTCAAATACAATTATTTGAATATAGAATCTTTGCATTTCTATTTTCTACACCTATATACAACTTCGCTTTAACGTAGAAAACGATTTTTACGCGCCGATGACCGGCTCCGATCAAAAACTATACAGTAGTTAAATGTTATTATAAATAAGGTAAAATGACCATTTTTGGAGTAAATTTAAACACTACACAAATAAAACAATATTAAATAAAAACATAAAATGTGCATTATTATTTTTCAGCGTTATCAGCACTAGATTATGCAAATTACTCCAAAAATAATTTCGGACTGTCATTTCAAATGCTATCTTGCGGATTATATTACACTTGTTTTGGTCATTTGTATCATATATACGTTTCATTTAAAAACAAATAAAAAACAGAATTATATTTAAATACAAAGATGCAATTCTCAATCATTAAGAAAATTCATAACTCTGAAATAACAAAAAAAAAACTAACTATATCCTCTTGTGTCTTTTCATCACTTTTCTTCTCCTTGGTCTTTAAAAAAATAGTCATTTTTGAAAAAATTTCACTAACAAACACTCACTAAAAATTGAAATAGAAAAAGCAAAGAACGTAAGAACCAAAACAAAAGAGAAAAATTCAAAACAATAGGAATGTACGATTGATCCACGCGATATATAATATCGATCAGCGCGAGTTACGGATCAAGGTTAACTTCCCCTATAATACTTGTGCATCTACAGTATAGCATATATGCGCGTGCTGTTCTGATTTTTAGACAAAACACTATATAGGCAATATCGTGCGCGCGCACTCTATCGTAGGTAGGGGAAAGGAGAAGACGACGCCGTTTAAAAAAAACATCTTTGTATCGAAAGTGAGAGTTTTTCTAAATGCAACAGAGAGCAGCTTCACAGGTATATGTACTCGAATAAAAGAAAGAGACTTATGATGTGGAAGAGAGAGTAAATCATAATGTGTCAGAATACCGGTTTTGTGATTGTCATATGATCGGTTGTTATTATAATTTTAAAAAATAAAGAATTTAAAAAAATTTTTTTAATTTAATATTTATTTTAAGATTTATCAATTTTCTAAAATAGGTACTAGTTAATAATCTTTATAATTTTTTTAAATAAAAATATATTTTATGATAAAAAAAATTAAGCAAATAACATTAAAAAATTTTTAATCATCAACTGTTATAATTTTCAAAATTTTAAGTTGAATGATATATTTTGCTATGATGGATATGACACATTCCAAAGAAAAAAATATCTAATATACTTTTGTATTTAATAAAATACTACAAATACATTACACCTTAATTAAAGAAAAAAAAAATATATCTTAAATTAATGAACCGATGCGTTCGCTAGATTGTAATGAAAATCAATAAACAACAAACAAGATTCAATGATAAATGAAATATTCTATTTTTTTTCAGATTGTTTTTTGATAAATGGACTGATAACAAAAGTTAATTAATTAGCTTCGTGTATGAAAAAACCTCATTAATAAACTTAATCGTTAAGTAGCTCGTAATTTATTTGAATTTTATTTTCAACAATGGAAAATTACCGACCAATCCATATTTATTTAATATTTCGAATTTTTCAAATTGCGTGCAGTACTCCGCGTTACGTTAATCAATATCGAATTGAAATGTTTGAAAAAAATTAGGTGATATTAAATTTTGATCGATATAATGATCTTTATCTATAGAGTTATTATTAAATGAATTTAATCAATAACATAAAAACACCCTGACCGTAATACAAATCAGTTAAGTTTAATTCTCGTAATTTGCAATTCAATTTTAAATTTAAACTACTTATTTAACAAAGATTCCTAGAAAAATGGTAGATTAGTTAGAAAATTTATTATTGTATTGTATGAAATTAAAAAAAAGAGTTCATATGTTTCTCAGTTTAATATTAATATTAATAATATTAATTATTTCATAAAATATACTTTCATAATGACTATAATATACATAAAAAATTAATTCAAAAGCAAGTTTAATCAACTAAAAAAGTGTCAATTTATTTATCACGCACCCCTTTTTCACACCTCGAAGAATATACGAACTCGAGGACATTAACACTTCGTACTCAACAAAAAGCACTCTAACAAATTTGCCAACAATCAAAATAAAATGATGGATAACAAAATATTTATAAATTTATGTAAAAAACATATATTCCAAAACATATGCTTGAAATGTTGGTTTTAAACAAGAATACAACGAGATGACGCATATTTTCAGTCGGGAGATAAAGAGAGAAAGGACCATAGAGTTTTGGCCAGTGGTGGTGTATACTATCGATCGGTCCATGCCAGTACTATTCCTTCTCTTGAACTTTACCCACGAAACAAAAAAAAATAACATTTTGATGAAACGCGTGATGCTTTGTTTTTCTTGTTGAAAATACTTCGTCCGATGGAGATGTGTAATTACTACGATGATTATTGATGAAGAGCTTGTTTGAATGGGATGATTAAGTCGAAGACTTTTAATTAATAAAAAAAGTTTCTGAAATCAGTAGTATTATTTTAAAATGAACTTTGTTTGAGAGATTTGAAATAAAGAAACTTTGTTTAAGATGATGTAATAGGATATATAATTGACACACAGTTACCGACATTGCAGTTTCCCTATTTTTTTATAATTATTCATAAATTTCTTGAAATATCCTACGCGATGTTTTTTATTAGTTAATAGAAAAGGTTATAATGTAGAAATATTTTTAAAATCTTTAGATCAAGAATAAAAAAAAATGTTAAGGATTTTACATCCTCTTAATAAATAGTATAAATGACTATTGAGAGTTCCTCAGTGGCTCACTCGGTAGAGCGATGGATTCATAATCTCGGGGTCCCGAGTTCGAATCCCGCTCTCGGTAGCCGATTGATGCAAGCATCACTGTATACGATACATATGCTTTGTTCACGAACACATTGAGAAACCTCCGTCGCTAATTAGCATCGCAATGATAACCTAAATATAGTGACGTTAAATAAAATTAAAAACAAAAATAAAAATTTTGATCTCATATTTGGTATTTGTAAACTTCACTAACAAACTTTTTGATTTTTTTAACACAAATACAATAAAAAATATAAATAGTGTTTGTAGTCTACAATAATAGTAAATTATAATATTTTTATTTTTTAATGAATACACTTTTATATTCCACAGTTTAAACATGCATCAAAAGAAGTGAAAAAAGCACCACTTAAAAAACAATTTACCTGTGAATTAGATTCCAGAACGTAACACGTACAATTCGACGAATTGCTAAGAATCATGGTAATAAAAATTTATTACAAAAAAAAAGGCGAAGTAAATAAAAGCAAACAAATGATATCTTCGAAAGAGGAAACAATGGAAAACACTTATTTACAAAAGAGAATAAAAAAAAAAAGGAAAGGAACGTAAAAGCACTGCGCAAATACTCGTAGAGCTTTCACTTCAAACTGATACGTGCAAAAAGTAAATATATGATTCCCTCGACAGTGCCACTTTTCCATTGCGTTTTCTATTATTAAAAAATTCAATAACATCATCGATGGATTCTCCATGCATTTAAAAAAAAAAAGAGAAAAAGAAAAAAAAATAATAATATAAAGAGAAAGAGAGACAGAGTATGAAGTAATCGTAGTTTCTCACGCGAATCGCACCTAAGTACCGGCTAATTTGTTATATTTTTGCATGTCACATTTTATATATACGTACACACACCCATACATAAAACACAATCGGTCGCCTTAATAGTGTGTATGCACAGAGACGTGGCGTCGTCGCGTCGATCGTGCTTTGCATTTTACACACACATATACATATATATATATACATATAGTTTCTCCCTCTCCCATCAAGCTAATGCATTTTTAATAAGACCGGGAAATTGTGTACGAGAGAAATATATAGTATGAAGGATGATAACACGGAAAAGAGGGTACAGTACAATTATCCTGATTAAGCGTATCTGCTTTTGGTCTCGCTTTCTCTAGGCATTTTTTTTTACATATACAACGAAGTTACGTTACGTTTTCAAGTTCGGTCATATTTTAGTATTGGTAAAAATTCTTCTTTTTCCACCCTATTTTTATTAAGTGAACTGTAATACTGAGTTCCTGTGTTGATCAAATATGTAATGGTTTTAATTTTTTTTCAAAGTCAAATAAAAACGAACTTCTCTAATATTTTTTATTTGCTATCAAAGTTTGTATTTGCAAATGTTATCTTTTTTTAAAAAATCAATCATTTTTTTTAATTGAAAACTAGTAAAAAACGGTAGATGTTTTTTCATTATGAGTAGTTCCATATTGTATTGTTGATTTGTTTTAAATCAACTATTGACCCTTTGGCTATCGAATTATGATCCTTTTAAAAGTATTTTTTCGATTTGATCTAATGTTATTTTTTATATTTTTCCATTTCAAATATTTGTTTGTTTGAAAATTATTTAACATGCTGTGAACTTAATATCATTTCAATATCTGTACATCACTTTACTGAATAAAATCATTTTTTTTACTTAAAATATAAAAAACCAGAGTTTCAGTGAAATAATCCAAAATTAGATGAAGTATTTTCTATATGTGCTTTTTTTAACTTCGCGGACTTCATTGGTTTGAGTATTGCAACCTTAATGAAACGCGTAGGACTTATACGTCAATAAGCAATTATATTAATTAGTAGAAGAACAATAATTTTAGAAAACAAATATAGTAACATATAATACAAACCATAAGATATAAATATAAATACCAAAAAGTTGAAGTTATTGTATTAAATAATAAATAGCGTAACAGCTGGCGCATCCCACGCTTTTTTTTAGTTAACAATAAATGGAAAACTTTTTAAAAGTATTTTTCTTGAAAATAAAATTATTTTTTCCATTGGAGGATGAATTAATTAAATTTGGCAGCCCTGGATAATTGAACAAAATAATTTTTTCTTTATTTAGGTTTCAATGTTTCGAAATTTATAAATAAAGTCTTATTTCAAAGAAACTGCAATTTAATGAGAAGGCGGAACTTAGGAAGATATCAAGAGAATTTTAGAAGTTAATCATTTTGTTATGAATGAAAATGTTAGAAATACTTAATGAAATATTGTTTATGTCATAAAAAAATGGAAAAAAATGGAAAATTGAGGGTTAAACAGATTTTTCTAATGATCACGAGAGTTGTATAGAAACATAAAATTACTAAAAAAATTTTAATGAACAAAAAAATGTTTACTTAACTTTTTAGTAACATTTGTTTCATTTTATCATTTTCAATGCTCTTCCTTTTTTTTTAAGAAAAGCATGTTTTTAAAAGTTTTTCTCTATTTTTTTCTTATTTCGATATTCAACGCCGGGTCAATTAACTATTATTTTCGCAATATCAACAAAAGCAAAATGAATTCTGGTACAGCAAAACATCGCATTGTTTTTCCTTGCATTAGACAGGCTTCAAACCGTTCAAACTTACCCGATAATTAATCATTTTCCCCGGCTAAAAATAAGAGAGAAAAACGAAAGAAAGAAAGAAAAGTAAAAAAAAAAAAAAGATGCGAGTAAATAAACTTTTCACCGTTTTCTTTTCACCGTTTCGTCAGCTAATCGGCTCTCTTTTTTTTTGCTCCTTTAAAAGCTTCCACATGTTAACGTCGAAAGGAAGAAAATGGAAAGAAAAAGAAGGGAAGAAGTTAAAGAAAAACCGCGATCTTTCCATTTACTGCGGAAGGTCACATTAAAAGGGTTGTAGCGATCGGTTTAAAAAAAAAAATGAAAAGAAAAGAAAAAACTTTTGTATATACGCATAACGTGCATCTTATTTTTAAACAATAATACATGTTTAATCAGCTTCATTTATTCATTAAGCTCCCAATGCAGATTTGATAATTAAATTTTCCGTATAACGCGAAGCTTTCATGCATTAAATTATTAAATCATTAAAATACAGGTATACGGAGAGAGCATAATTGTTTATTACTCATGACAAATTACTCGAACTGTTAATAATTCTTTATTAACCTAATATTGTATCAATCATTAACAAGACTGGGATTTCGGTGTATATCTAGCGTAGAGGGGGGACAAATAGTTAACAACAATTTATAGGATTATGTATCAGTATTTATGCTAATATTGTGTAAACATATGACCTAATTGTATAATATCGCATCTAAATAAGGTCACTTGTCTATTGGATTAATGTATGACGTAATTACGTATTAAGGTTCTACTCTCGAAATATTTAATAACGAAAATTTTAGAAAGTTCAATGACTGCGTATTGTTTATACGATTCGATATTTGTTGGATTGTCGGTAGTTTGCAGACCTTAAAATCGATATAATCATCGACTGAATAATTGAAATATTTTATGAGTAGATGCTAGGAATATATGTGGAATTATTTCAAAATGTAGAACTTTATGCGTACACTTAATACGAAATTGCACTTAAAATTTTCAAATTCGTACATTGTAATAAATAGGATACACAAATTTCAAATTTTAATAATTATTGTAGCATTATATGATATTTTTTGCTAAATTTAAATAATTATATTTTAATGATAAGCTTTCGCATAAATGTCTTGAATAATAATTTATACAGAAAATTTATTCACTAAAGTAGCAAACAAGTGCATCTATTATTTATAATAAGGTACGTAATTAAATTCGCATAAGTTTTAATATCAAAGTAACGTGAAATCCAAGCTCTGCAGAGAAAAAAAGAAAGAGAGTAAAGAAAATAAAGAAAGAATTAATCGGACGCATCTGCATAACACTACACACATAATATGGCGCCTCGGGGTCATAAGCTAAAATCGCATAGACAAATTGCCCGGCATATGTATATACATTTGTGTGTGTGTGTGTGTGTGTATGTATGTGATGGTCACATAATGCCTGTACTATTTACATATCTATATGTTTCAATGTATACACGCGCACACGTATGTGTATGCATAGATGTGCACGTGACAGCCCTGAGGGTTGATATGTATAAAACGATATGTATATACGTTGTATGTAGCGGAGGTTAATGCGTATAGGGCCCAATGGTCTGTAACTACATTGATTTCAAATTTGTCTGGGAGCATCCTCATATAACTCATGAATATTTAGCTGCATATTTTCGGTGTTTGCGTTATGTGCAAAACGGAATGAGAATGGAAATATGATCTTTTTTTCTCTTTTTTTTCTTTTTGAAAGGGAATTATTCGATCGAAAGACGTGAATGGATACTGTAGCTTTTTTTTATCTCTGGACGTTATAAGTGATTGTAGAAGTGGATTGGATGTATAGTTAAGAGCTGATGAATGATGTTTGGGTAAGAAGAGGAAAGATTCTTTTTTCAATTTAGTCGAAAATTCATGTATTTGCATTTTTATGATGTTGAAATCAACATAAAAAATAGAGTTGACGTTGGCGTAGAAAAAAGCACATTTATAATGTAAAATTTTGTTAAATAATAAAATTTTATTAAGAAAAATTTTTAGTCATTCTTGAGATTGTGTTGGCTATACAGTCAAAGTCAAAAGTTAATTCAGTTTTAAAAAATTTCACTAACAAATGTTTTATTTTAACTGTGAGTCGAAATTTTAAATGATTAAGTTATTAAATCAATAAAGAGTACAAATATAAGTATCACGTATTTAAAAAAAATTAAGTTATTCAAAATTTGAGTAAAAGAAAAGATTCAGCATTTTTTTACAAGCCACAAAATCATTTTTAAAGAATAATTTTTGACTTTTTTAAATGAAAGCTATTTTTTTCCATACCACCTTTTGACTATTAATTTAAACATTTGAAATTTTAACTTAAGAAAGAGCCTTCTAAAATGGAAGTAATTTTTATCCCAGACTGTATCGTGCAACTTTAATGTACTGAAAAAAAATTGAAGTTCTCAAACATCTCAAAAATAAAAAGAAAGTGTTTGTAATGATGGGTTTTGCAAACGAATTCTTTAAATTTAAACTACATATAATATACAACTTCAAAATTTTAAAGTTTTTGTAAAGAAACCACTCATTAACACTTCGAAAAGTGAATTTAACTTAACTCAACCAATAATGGGTGGTCTCAATTTTAAATTCCCAGAAAACTACCTAACAACTTATTTCACGTATAATTTCAAAAAATTTTGAATTATTCAAAAACACAAAAAAAAAGAACACATTGTTCCGACTGCTCAGTACTACATTTTTTCTCATTCTAACACGGTCAATCAATTGTATCAATATAAGCGCCTCGATTCTTGCGTGCTATGAATTAGTAAAATGTAAATTTCCAAGAACAAAAAAAAAAGGACATCCGTGCATGCAAGCTCGCTTATGCGATGGTCATTTTTACGTTGAATTTAATAATGACAGCGAGCATTTAAAAATACACTTCCCTCTTTTTTTTTCAATCCCAAAAGAAGAAACATTGTCGTTCATCATTATACGTATTTTTCGACCTCCAAAAGTTTCGTCGTAGAAAAAAAGGAACTAAGGAATCAAGAAATTAGGCTAACACGAAAAGTTTTAGTAAATTTACTATAATATGTATGGCATGATATCTTTTAGGGTATGAGAGAGAGAGCAAAAAAAAGAGAAAAGTAGTTTGATGGGTAAGAATGAATATAATACAATAATCTAACTTAATGTGAAACTCTCTTAAAGCCATTCATATACAGACGTATATAGAGTGGACCCTATACTCGGTTACATAAATAAATCAAATTTAATGTTTTACGGAATGGACTAATTTTGCTTCTTCTAAGTAAATATAATCATTAATCACTTTATTTATAGATGATTGTTTCGTTTTATAAATTATCTTTTATTTTAAATGAAACAAAGGTTTAGTTTTTTTCAATTAATGCATTGTCTTAACTGAAACAATTTGTTTTTTAATATATTTAAGATGTTCAAAGATGAAAAAAATTAATAAATTATTTTTGGTCTCACAAATTACGAAATGCTTTTATAGGCTGTAAGTTAATATATATACTTATATCTTAAGATATAATTTATATTGATTGTGACTATTTTTAACTAATATATGAAGATTATAAATAAATGAAGATACTTATGTTATTGTTTTTATTGTATAGTTCTTTTAATTTTAAGTTCGTATTAAGTTCCGTATATCGCACACAGGAAGCACTATTTTCCTTTACAAAGTTATACTTATACGTAATTATTTGTATAATAAAGTTAATAAATGAATAAATAACAATTAATCAACTATTATTTGCTTAAAATTAAACAATATTTTTAAACTTAACTATAGGCCAAAAATAAATTCTATTGCATTAAATATTTTATTAAAATAGCCTCTTATTAATTTATGAAATAGTTAAAGTACTTAAGACAACATACATTTTCCACCGAACATTTTGTCAATATACAGTATTGATGTATCAATGTCGAGTTTACGTACCGTGTACGATATGAAATACGAAATAACTATCAGTACTACGAAAGTGATTGTAAACGTTGTGTTTACTTATCGATCGACCATAGAAATTCACTTTTCTTCTCTACTTCTCTCTCTCTCTTTCTCTCAATTTTACTCTTTTTTTTTCTTATTTGAATTTTTTTTCGCTTCTTCCTTTTTCTTTTTTTTTTTTTTTTATACTTTGCCACTGGCGTATGCGCGCTAACCCACGCAAATATTTGACAGGTAAAATTAAAGCCAAAAGCATAAGCGCTAGACTATGTTGTTTCACTGTACAAGCTTCTTCCTTTTTTTTTTTTGTTCTGACGTTTTTTTTTGTGTATATACCACCTACGGGTTAAACAATTATACAGAGGTTGCTTGGAAATGTATACGTCTGAGATTTTCTTTTTTTTTTTTTATTTTTTCTCTTTTGCGGAGAAAGAAAAACTGAATATTTTTCTGCGTGTACATTTTGTGGCTTGTTTCAGTTATCTTTATTTTTTTTTTTTTTAATATCAAGAATGTCAGTTAAATATAGAGGAGAAATTATGTGTCGAGATTTAAAAAGTTAATTATTGAAGTGTATAGAATATTGTGAAATTATTTTAATTATATGATGATTGAATCGTAAGAATTTTTTTTTAAATTTAATAAAACGAGTAATTAATATTTTATTTTAAACACAATTTTATTGGTAAGAAAAAAAACGTAATTTAATTTCAATACATAGTAAATCAAGGAAAATAAGAAAAATCAAAATAACTCTTAAAAGAAAAAACGATTTCATGGCTTCTGTTATTTTAATTATTTATCACAAAAACGTTAATTTAATTTTCCAAATATTTAATTGAAATCAAGCAATATTTTAATGTTTAAGTCTGATTTTGCCGATAATTATCAAAAGGTTTCGAATTCATAGTTAATCATCAACTGAATTTCTCAAAAGTTACAAATTAATCTCTTACGAATGAGGTCTTCAGTGGCTCAGTCGGTAGAACGATGGATTCGTAACCCGAGGACTCGAGTTCGACTCCCGCTCTCGGCCGATTAATATAAGCATCACTGTACATTGCATTTGCTTTGTTCGCAAACAAATTGGAAACCTCCGTCGCTAATTAGCATCGCAATGATGTTAATATAAGTACAACGACGTTAAATAAAAAAAATTTTCTTAGGTTGTTTTGTGGAACTTGAGCTGATTAATAGTATCCATTTTTTGGCCTTTTTTGCTGGTTAATGCATGTTAGAATGGCACTCATCTAGAAATTCAGTTTAAAGTGTTTCCAGAATCTCTGGATGAATTTCATTTAAACATGTGTTGATCAGCAAAACTGGCCTGAAAATGGTTAATATTTTACCAGGGATTCTTCTAGTAAATTTGCAATCATATTATTTTGGATTTTAAAAAATAGTTCCATTTACAATAAAGAAATAATAAAAATTGATAATAATAAAAAGTAATAAAAAGATAAAAATTGATTCCAAACAGTTTTTGAAAAACAAAAGATAACAATCATTAACGTGCCTCATATTTTTCCGTACTACATAGAATATCATTGCAACCATAAGCATTATTTTTTAAAATTCAATCTTCAGTATCTAGCTTCATCTTTAGATAAGTGATACTTTTTTCATTAAAGAAAATATGAGTTGAAAAATTTTCTATTTCATTAACAATAAAAAATGGGGATTATAACTTATACAGTTGTTTCCTAACAAATAACAAAAATACAATAAAAAATAATTATTTACTTTGTGAAGAGAGCTCGTGCTCATCAGCATATAAACGCTTTCTCTTAGCGCTGAATTTCTATTTCGATTCTCGGTGCCATTACTTAAGAAGAGTCGCGCATTTACAAGTTCGTGAAATTGGAACAAATATCGCGCATCAAGACTACCCATTAACATCCATAATGAATTCAAGGAAAAGTTCCTCTATTCTCTCTCTCTCTCTCTTTTATATCTCGAGCAATTCAGGCTTGGATGGGGTGTACAGAATGTTCTTTTCTTTTTCTCTCCTTTATTTCATTTCTTTATCTAGTTTCTTTATTTTATTTTACTTGGTTGTATTTTTACATTTGGGATTTTTTATTATCTTCACGTAGTTTATATTGTAGTTATGGACGTAGAAAATATTTACTGCTAAAATTTATATAATTTTTTGACATTGTTTATATTGGAATTTTTTGAAATTTTTTTCTTTAACTTTTGACGTATACCATTATAAAATAATTGGTTATCTATCATTTTTTTACAATCACATTTATATAAAATTTAACGAATATCATAATAAACACAGAAACAAACTAGACCACTTGAAATATTTCGCAAACAGATAAGTTTCGCTCTCCGATAAAAATACACTACTTACTCTTGCAACTAGCACAAGCGCCTAAAATATACATTCAGTATTTTTCTTTTATATCTATCCTTCATTCTCGCGTTTTATCTTTGCAGTTCAAGTAGCTGCTACCCAAACAACTTGCACCGAGCGTATATATATATATATATATATATTGTTGTCTGGAAAAGTAGTGCAAAAATTCAAAGTTAACTTTTCGCAAAGTAGGACAAACTCCTATGATTTTCTGCTCGCTTCTGAAATGTCGGTAATTATATGTTTCGCGAAATAATATATTGTTGGGCTGCTCGTGTTTAAGAAGACTTTCAGTTATTTATACGGGAAATTTATTCTATGATGATTAGATTTGACACTGGTTGCTCTGATTTTGTCACGTATTGTTATTATGAATTTTTCGTAAAATTTGAAATCGAAAAAAATTTATTTAGTTGATAATTTAATTTTTTTTTTTTTCATTTATAGAATAAAGTTTGCCACCATAAAACGCGCTTAGTTATTAATTTAGTATACTGTTATCGAATTTACGAATATAAAGTTTAGACATTTAATCAATTACTGCTTCATCTAATTTAGAAAATATTTAAATTGAACGCTGCGCTGTATTGATTCGAATGATAACACGAATGAATGAACTCTGATTAAATTCATATAACTTGCAGTTTTATCTTTCGACATTATTAATTTATATAAAATTTAATTACCAAATATCTATTAGTATGAAACAAAGATTATAATATTTATAATTGATTTTTAGACAGTAACTTTTTCATTTTTTAACGTTCTTAAATAAAATGTCAAAATATTTTTTAATTTCACTCATAATGAATAATATATCCAATATTATAGTAATAAAAAACTTAATCCCACGAAATAATTTTCATTATTGCATTAATGAATGACTAAATCTAAAAACTTTTTAAGACTAGAAAAAAATTCCGCAACATTGCTCGAGAAAATATTTCCTCGAATAAATTATATGGAAAAAAAAAAAACTAAAATTTCATCATATTAAAAAAAAGGACTTATTTAACGAAAAAAAAAGAGGCAAGATTCAAAGGCTGAATCCATTTAGTTGTGCATCAGGCGTCAGAGCAAATAATCCTCTAAATCACCGACTATTATCGAAAATGCGCAAACGAGTCTTCAGCCTCTCTCTGACAGCGCAATTTTGCAATGGTAAATCGTCCAAGTTAGATTGCCGTCCGAATCCATCACTTTAATCCTCCTACTCTGCTCCCCTCCCGATTATTTCTATATACATACAAAATTTTCACTGCCATGATTTCACAAAACGGCATTCATTAAAATTGACAAATATATATATACCCTATGTATGAAATATAAATGACCGTGAAACAAAATGAAAATAAAAATCCTTTTTTTTTTGTCCGATCTTATTAGTTTTACGAATGCGCAATATTAATCCCCTTTTAATTTATTGTTTATTTTAAAATTTTCCAGCGATGCATATACACGAGCTTATACGTGCGCGTGTGCGTGCTTAAGTACGATTTGGTAAATGAATACATAAATACGATAGATAAATACGAAAAGATTGCGGCGAATAGATAAGCGGAAAATTTTGAAATAATTACTTGTTGCATAAATTTGTAAGTACGTATATATGTGCATAAATATATTCGTATGCACGTGAATCTGAGTGCAGACGTGTACATGCGCGTGTATGTGTGTGTGAGTGTCATGATTTTTTGTTTGTCATTCAAAATTTACCTTGGATATATTTCATACTCAGCAGCCACCAAAAGTGAGAGAAGCAGAGAAAACGAATGAGTTGCTATGCACACACACGTGGATATAAAATCGTATATATATATATGTATATATTGATAACGCACGAATGTTATATACACGTATATAAAAGTGATATATCTTGGGGGGAAGAGAGTTCTCTCGCGACAGCAAACGTTGGAAATTACGGACAGTCTGGCCGCAACGAGCTTTTACTACTGCCACTCGGTAGGATTGACATTTTCGCGGGAGGTTATAGCAAAAAGAGAGAGAGACGCGTGTGTATATAATACGTATACCTAAAAAAAAGTAAAAAAAAAAAAAAGAAAAAACAGAATTTAATGAGAGAGTATACGAGGTTAAAAAAAAAGAAGACGGAAAGTATAAGCAAGAAAGGTGGTACGAGGAAGATGTATGCATGAAAAAAGGTGAGTTGTGTATATAGAAAAAAAGCAGGGTGAATTAGGGAGGGTAATAAAAACGAAGGAGAAGAAATGGAATGGAAGAGGAGGAGATTGTAAAATAAAAATACGAGAACAGCTGAGGTAACCACTTAGAAACAAATAAAAATCATAAAGACAAAGGATTACAGCTCGAGGCTAAACAAATGATATTTGATGGTGAAATGGAAGCCAGGAATAATATAATTGAAATGGATTGAAATTGAATATTTAATTATTGAATAATTTATATAGTAAATATGAATATAACAAACAAAAGAAAGGAAATATATATAGAAAAAAATATTAATTCTTAAACCTCATTCTCATAACGCAGCAAAAACAATATATAAATACTAGAAAGCTAAAAAAGTTAAGATTAAACTAAACAAAAAAGCATAAATAAAAACTTACAAAAAATATTGAAAAGCTCAAGGGAGAAAAAAATAGTTATATATATACAAAAAAAAAATTGTATGAGAAAAGGAAAAAAGTATGTTGAAAAAACAAACGAAGGGAAAAGTTGAGGCAAAGAAAAATACAGAAATGATGCAGATGGAGTGAGAGAAAAAAGGAAAAAAGAAAGAATACACATATATACAAGCGTAAAAAGGGAGAGAAGAGAGGAAAAATATATGGAGAAACACATATCGGATTTGTAAAACAACGTGTGTTCAAGTCGACTGGCATTGGGTGCATAGAACTCTTTTTTTTTTTAAACTCTCTTTCTCTCTATGTGTATATGAATAAGGGATGAGTTTTGTGCGAACGATTGAAGCAGTTACTCGATGTTTTAGTTTTTTGTGCGTTACTTCGAATTTCTATTTTTTTTTTATCGTTCTTTCTTTCCTTGGAGAGAATCGTATGTATAGCTCAATTAGTAAACGTCAATATTATACAGATCAATCGGTCTGATTTGCATTTTAAATTTTCTTTTATTTGAATAATTACTTTATTCAAGAAATGATATACGGGGATATGATATTGCTTGATTTTTAAAATTAATAACAGTCATTTTTTTCAAATCTATTTTTAATGGAGCTAAATTAAGTGAAATTATATGTTTAGATAGTTATCCATGCTGACAGAAAAAGATTTGATATTCGGTATGTGTATTTTTTTGTATGCAAATTCAAATGTTTCAAAATGCAGATTCATATTTTTTAATTAAACTTATTGAATATAATATAGTATATTTTTACCTTTATTTTAAATTTAAATTTCATAAATATTTCATCTTATATTTTTCTTATATTCAATTATTACCCATAAAGCAAATAAAATTGTTCGCCTTTTCCATCGAATCGCGTATACACACGTAATCTCACACTCAACAAAAAGCTAAAATAACAGAAATGAAATTTAACTCCTTTCACCTTTTGGAAAATAAAGAGAGATCGGCCATTATTATAACGACGGTAATAATACCATAACGGCCTTGTATTTTGTAAAAGCCAAAAAGCCCATCTTGAAACAACTATAGAAAATTGTTCGTAGGAGAAAGAGAAGCAATTGCAACTATAAGATTTCAGGGCTTTCGTTGTGCGCCGCTAACCGTCTATGGCATTTTGTCACGGCAGGAGTTCCAGACAAGTTTATTAAGACGATCGCCATGGGAATCGGCGTCTCTCTCTCTCTCTATATATTTTCTTCATGCATATATACAATGTGCTTATGAGAAAACTATAGCATGTATTTAAATAGAATACAGGAAAGTTTGTACTATTTTTGATAAGAATAAAGAATAAATTAATGAGAATTTAAATATTTTAAGAAATAATAGTATAATAAAACTTATTGGCATTCTTAATTAATCTATAAAAAATTATATACTTATGAAAACATAAATTATTCTTACACATAATTTTTTTGCATTAAAAAACAGAAAAATCCTTCTAAATGAAAAAAAAAGCTAATTTTTCACATCTTCGCATTCTAATTTCCTTTTATTTTTTCCTATACACCGTTCGTTTGTTCACGGCCACTAAGGTATATACAACATAAACAAAAAGCGAAGCAGCCCCCCAGCTGATTCGCGCGATTAGACTATGTGTGTATATATACCGTTCGCGGAAGAAGCCGCAAGCTTTAACGAAGGCCGACGCGTGTAATCATCGGCAGCGTGGCAATGCCTGTAATTTTGCAGACGGTATAATATAAAAGCTACCTAGGTTTATATAGCTCTATATAACCTAGGAAGAAAATTTCACCTTCTCTTTCTACACTTTTTCCCCTTTTGCTATGTAAGGATGATATTCCTTTATTTTCTTCCTTTCTCTCTCTCTCTAGGGTTTTCGATTTTCGTATTTTATTGTTCGACATCATGCAGAGAGGTTGCTTTATTCTTAGTGCGTAAAATGGGTAGGTTCGCAGTCTATAGGCCTGCTGAGAGTTGTCTGGCTTGGATTTTTATTTTTCTTTGCTTCTTTTTTTTAATTTGCTGGTATGATATTATGCTGATTTATGAGGTTTAAATTATATGAGAGATAAAATTTTGTAATGTTAGAGAAAACAAAGGAGTTTTTTTAATTTGAAAATATAAATTTAAAGCGTAATGTTCATGAAAATTATGTTTTGCAGTTGGTAATGAATTTTTAAAATCCTTTGGTAATTGAGAATAAAAACATTTTTTTAAATAAAATGTTCTAACATCTTTACATAGAAAAATGTTTTTTGAAAATAAATATAAATTTCGTAATTTAAAAAATTTCATTAAAATTTAAAATTTGTGTAGTTTATCTGAAAATGCTTAAAACATATAGTACATTTGATAAAGAGTAATAAAAATCATTCAAAAATACAGAATAATTTAATAATTGAATAAAGAATTCTGTATGAAAATGATGACAATATAAAATAGAAAATTAAATTTCCATTTTATATTAAATTAATACCCTGCATTATAATTAATTAGTTTCGTGTTCTACTAAAGTTAATTCTGGAAACAGTATTATATTTTCTCTTAATTCTATGAAATTGGATGATTTTTATTATTATACATACAATAAATTCTCAACAGTTATAAAATCATTATATGTCTATCATTAGAATAATTGAGTGTATGCTTTAAATATTTGAAGCATCTACAGAAAATATCTTCAATTTCTAAACAAAGTTTAATTTCATTATTAAAAGTAATCGAATAAATAGTATATTTTTCCCCTGGGGAAAAAAAGTAAAGAATGTCCGAAATCGTATGTAAATTGTCACCCGAGCCGAAGGCGAGGGGGGCAAACATACGATTTAAGGCATTCTTTTTTTTTCCCGTGGCGAAAATGCAATTTTTTTCAACACCGGGCCGAAAATACAACTTTTTTTTTTTGGCGCTATGTAAAAAAGTAGTAGTTTCGGGCCAGGTGTTGAAAAAAAAGGATTTATAAACGATTTTTTGAGAATATTTTCAAAATGTTATTCTTGTTCGTAACATTAAAATAATTGAATACGGGATAGTGAATTAATAGATAATTCCTAAAATTATCTCCTGAATTCAACCTCAAAACAAATCAAAGACCGCACGCTATATAACGCGACTGTATGATGAAAAACACTTTATTTGAAGTTGAATCTATTGAAAGCTCGTGCATATACGCACTGCTCAATAACAATCTACAATTCAATTTCTCCTGTTTCTCTTTTCCCGAAATATCATTCGGTCGAGATGTTTGTGTTGTACAGTAATTTCTAGCAGTCATGCGTGAAAATCCACGCGTATACAGTCTCTCCTTCTCTTCGTCATGTATGCACGCGCGTAGACAAAAGGCTAATGAGCAGCACATGCGACTAATTCCGAATTAAGTACCCTTTAGATTATCGCTCCGAGCTTTTGACTCGTCGTTTTATACAAAGACAATATTAAATGTACTTGAGATAGGGGTCGATGATGCTCAAAGTGGGAGATGAAACTCTAAGGTTTTTTTAATTTGGTGAACTGGCCAAACGCTTATTTTGGTTATTTTCAATTCAACGTTTGTCTTTTTTGTATTGATTTCAAACCAACCCTGGTAGAAAATTGACCATATTTTGGGGAGAATTTCTGGTCAATGAAAATTCAAATATCAAATTAAAATAACACTTATTTTGAAATTCTAGAAATTCTTTGAACAAAATTTTTAAATGATTGTCATTTTAACTTACCGTTGACCAGAAATTTTGCCCAAAATATGCTCAATTTTCTATCAGGGAAATAAATTAAAGATGGTTTCAGTTTTATAAATGAATTATCAAAATTATCAATCATTACAGTCTCCAAATTCATTTTGCTCTTAAGCTACGGGAAGCTCAGGATGTATGCCTCAAATTCGAACTGCATTACTATTTGTCGTTGTTAAAAAAACACTGTAGAGATTGAATGGCAGCAAGATTCAGATGATTGTGAAAACCATTTATTTCTTCTCAAAAAATTTTGTATAATCTAATAAATAGATCAAAATTTATATAATTGAAAATACTATTTTGTTCAACAATGATGGAAAAGCTATAAATTTCATATCTTATCATTTTGTTAAAAATTAAAAATAAACTATAATAAGTGATTTTTGCTTTGATGCACTCTTTTCGAAACTAATTTAATAATTAACCGTTTCCTTTATGCTCGAAATTGATATCAATAATTGGTAAAATTATTCCAACTTAATAATCAATACAAATATATATATAAATTGAAATCTATATTAAATATAAACTAATTGGTTATTAACTCTCATAGATAAATCATTTTCCCAACAAATATGTTATTCATCAAATTGTTATTTTATCCATTTAAATAATCATTCCCCGCTATTCATTCGCCGTAACTAATAAACGAACGCGGCATATATACCTATCGATTTTCAAATATTTAAAAATAAAACGTACATGTGCGAATAATAATAATCAAATTCAGCTATGCACGATTTTAACAATCATAATATCCTTGAAAATTATATTAACAGCTACGTTAAAAAAAAATAATTTATTGTGCTATTCCAATTTGCATTTTGATAAATTTTGAATAAAAAAATAACACACACGCAACGTAAATTTCTTTACACTGTACACATAACAAACCTATATTCTATTTATTACTCTGAAAAAAAAAATAAAAAAAAAATAAACTGCAAAATAGTCTATATTTAACTTCCGTTTTTCATGCAACATTGCCATAAAAATCTTTCTATACGCCTATTCTAAAAAAAAAAATCACACGCACGAAACATGCAGTTATTTACATTATAAAACATTCACGTTGCCCAACCAAGTATTTTTTCAACAGGAAAAAAAAAATAAACTAACAACATCATTTAAAAAGTCATTTTGCTTTGTCAACAAAAGGCTTCAAATGAAATCTTTGCTTATCCCAAATGATATTTTTTCACCAAACGTGTGTATAGATGCGCGTACGCTCCAATTCGAAAATTCAACGGCATCGGTATTATCAAGTGGCTATAAGTACAGTAGAAATTTACGCGTGTATGGATATTTGCCATAGTGTTACACACGTTTTCAACTGTACAAAAGGCACATATACACGTACAGTTTGAGTATTTTATTGATTCTGAAACTGGAAGGGAATACGTATACGAGCAAACGTTGCTCCGGTCTGTGTACGTATATACTTTGTTTGGTAAAGGCGCGCGTGTATGTATATATGAAAAAAAAAGCGATTCGATCTGAAAGCTCAACATTATCATTTTTCCTTTTGCCGTCGCAATTAACGCTCCTGTCATTTTTCTTCCTGTAATTTTTCGCTTACACTCCTGACACTTTCTTTGTGTACTTAACGATATAGAAAAAAATTTTACTTGCGTTTTTTTTCTTTCTCTTTTTTTGTTATCTTGTGTAGATATTCACATTAAATTGCGCATTGCAAATTATTGCTTTATGGATATAAAATGATTAATTTTTTTTTCTCGAAGGATGTTTAAGTTGTATGAATTATTAAAATGGGCTTGGTTTAACTAATGGATGATTAATGAATAGATATTGGATCATTTAATATTTTTAAATTCTAATAACCAAAATCAAACAATAAAATACGTAACAAATGAAGTAATTTTAATTAAAATTATTTTATCATAAATAAAAGCATATTAGATTTATTTTCATTTGTCAAAATAATGAATTGTTAAAATCATTGCGCAGAGAATTATTAATTTTTCATTAATTAACTTCGCATTATGAATTTAATAATTCGCATATATTATGCAAATGTTAAAATGCTTTGAACATATAAAATATAAAATATGCATGCTTATTACGCATTCGTAAATACTAAATTTTTATTTTAATGTACATAAAATCATGAAGATTTATTTCGATTTTCATGCGTTTTCCGTTCGATTAATTGATAATGTTATTAAATTCAGAAACATTTTAATGTATTTACTTATCATAACAAAATTTATTTTATTTATTTATTTTTGTAAAATATTAAATTATTATTTTTGGATTTTTAATGAAATTTATTTAATAGTTTATTTTTTCATTGAAATTATAATTGAGCTGATGACTAATCTAACTTTTTATCAACTTTTTACTGAATATAATTTATTTTTCTGAACTATTAAAAGTTTGTTCTTCTTTACATAAAAACTTAAATTTACTAAATAACTTTGCTCTTTATCATGATATTCTTAACTCATACTTCTTTGTTAAAACTAAATAAAATTTCCAAAAGTTACAAATACAACAAAACTACGAATATATACAACATAACAAAGTATTTGAATTTCTAGAGTTAAACTTATTTCTATATTGAATCATGTTATATTGAACGAGTGAAAAAAAAGCATCCCTATCAAAACATACCCCGAGTAAAATAGTCAAAGAAGATAGAAGGCATCGACCGCGACGACTAGCTCGACGTCTGAAATGTGCACGATGTAATCGAACGAAATCAATTTCCTCTTTGTCAATATAATGCATATATTTATATATATATATATGCTAGCGTATCTCCTTTTATATACTTGTACTCCTCAAAATCGCTTTATGCATTTATATGTGTGTATGCGTGTCTGTGTGCGCGTGTGGGGGTGTGTATTTATATTTTTTTTCTACAAATGACTTTTTATTGAGAAAATCAATTTGATAAATTTTTCTTTTTTTCAACTCCTTATTTAAAGTAAAAATCAACATTTTTATTATACAAAATTCAACTTAAAAATTTTTTATATTTAATTCATATTATTGTTGCAATTGAACTGTTTGAAAAGCAAATATTTCGTAATACTCATATAATATGTTTATTGAGAATAAATTAATTCCCTAAGCTGTCGACTTTTATAATTTCATCTAAGCTCTGCAGGTATAGCTTACACCGATTTGTCTGTTATATATATATATACATTTCTAAAGTTTGGATACGTTAATAAAGTAATACCGCCTGTCGATCTTCCTTCATACCGACTTTTCAGAACAAAAGTTAACTTTATCTTCATCGTTCTTATATGTTTAGTTTAGATTTGGGTTTACGATAATGATTATTATTATTATCGTTATTACTTTTGATAATAATAACAATTATTGTTATTGTTATTGCGTTTACGAAAGATTACTTAGACGAGTAACCGGGGTATTGTTATATGTGGAACAAACTATCTAAATTTAAACTTGCAACAATGATTTTAACTAATAAAATTTAGCCAATCTTGGTCTGCATATTAAGATTAAAATAAAGCCTGGTACCTAAATATCTAGTAATAAACCATTCGAACAAATATAACAAGAAATTATTTTTCTTGATAAGACGTTAATATCCTTGAATATGCATTCGCAAGTTATTATTTATAAATCGTTTGGCCGTAAATTAAGCTAAAAATAAAATAAACAAATGAATAAAAGCGTTGAACAATTTTTTATCGGCGAATCTAATATTTATTAATCATTTGGCAACCCAGTCAAGTTTATATTTATTATTATTTATTAGTGCAAACATTAATCATATACGGAAAATAAACATCATGCATATTAGATGAACGTTTCTCGTATCGCGTATATACTAATTCTAGTATAGTTCCTATTTGTTTGTCTTTGACTATTATTATTTATGAAAAAATAAGAATATATTAACATAATTTTTCTTAGAAAATTCAAAAATTTTAACGCATAAATGAATCTATTAATCATCTTCTTTTCTTTTTATTTTCATTTACTCCAATTTTTTTTTTCTTCTTCCACCTCGTCATTTTCTCTTTTTTTCCCCCTTACTCTCTCTCTTTTTTTTCTACTGCAGCGTATTAGCGAAGAATGGCCTTGGATCACGCGACGTTTTAAGAAGACGCTTCAACTCTTTTTTTTTTTTACTTTTGCATGAATAGTGCTAAATTTTACTTTAAGCGTGTATATACATATACGTTTAATGCGTAGTGCGGACTGAACAATAAACGAAGGCTCTAATATTTCGCATTTTATTTTGCTTCTGATTTTTTTTCTACTTTTTAACACGAACTAAAAAATAATTTGATCGTAGGTATATGTTGATATGCAGGCATGAAAAAGGAAGACTATTTGTTTTTTCATAGGCATATAAGGCTTGGTTAAATATTAAAAAAAAGTAATTTTTCACGTAGGATGAAGCTAGTAATATTTAATAGCAGCTAAACACGTGTATAATACATATGGATACTTTACCTTTTTGAAAAATTTTCTGCAAAAGGGCAGACATTTATTATTCATCGGGGGTGATAACTTTTGGCTTCATTCATAGCTGATGCGATTATGTATTGAGAAGTTTTAGCACTACTTTCGCCGTCACTTCTTCGGAAAGTGAAATGCTCAACTCGATGAATAAAGATGTTGGAATTTTCAAGAGTTTTTGAATAATTTAAATTTTAATATTGTTCGATGTATATAGAGCTGTCAGTCTTTATTTTATTAATTTTATATTTTTATTTTTTTAAATAAATATGATTTTAATTTAAGCATAAAATATTTTTTATCAATATGAACTGTAAGTTTAAGCTACTTATTTTAATTTGATAAATAAATTTTTGTTTAATGTTCTTTTATTATTTGCGCCTTTATTATGATTTAATAAAAAAATTTTTTATAGAAAATAAGTGATGGGTAATATTTATTTTCATGATTTAAATTTGAATGAGAATTATGAAGTAATGGTAAATGTAATCAAAAAATTAAAGAAATAATTAATTTTTTATAAGCACTAATTACTTTATTTTATTAATTCATAAGGAATCTTAATACTATTACATACATTAATATTATCATGCTGTCAGCGACGTCTTTAAAAATAAAAAAAAATTTTGATATTAAATTTAATTTTAATAACATTTTATAATAAAAGATTTTGACATAAAATTTTAAAATTTGATTATATGTACTGTGACTCCAACTGATAATTAATGACGATTCAAATAATAATAAATAATATTAAAATTACTATCAAAACATTTATTAAAATTTAATTTTAAAAGAAACGAAGTCATATAAATTTCTATCAACATGTTTATTTCAAATTTATTTCGGAAATACTAATTATAAAATAATATCCAATGATAATTAAATCAATTATATATTTTTTTAATTATCATTTAATTGATAATTTATTAATTTTCTAATAATAAAACAAAACATTCCTAAAAAATTAACTTATTTATCAAATATAACAATTAAACATCAATTTTCATGCAAAATTAATATTACAAACCACTTAAAAATTTATCACTATATTAGTCGTCCATCGCATTTAATTAACTCTGATCACCGTCAATCAACATTTAAAATATGAAAAAAAAAAACAATCCATATATTATGAAACTCACACTTCGAGCTTTTTTCCACGTGCTGGTAGTATAAAATTCTCGCGAAACAGTTTCGTTATATTTTTTTTTATGACCAGAGAGTAACTGCTCGTAAACACATACTAACCAATACTATAGACTTGGGACGCTTAAAGGACTTCCTTCAACTGAGTTTATAATACTACGAAAGCTCATTGTCTGAGAGAATATAAGCTTGGAGTTCGGAGTACCTTTACCGTTCTAGTTATTCCTCTCTCTCTCTCTCTTTCTTTCTCATTCTGTTTACCTCTCCTTTCCCTCTCTTTAATACCCTAAAATTCAAACACACACATACACGTACACACACAGACACACTTGAATTTTCGACCCCCTTCTTATACATATATCGATTTCAGCGCAATCTAGGATTTTAACACGTAGCATATAACGTCCTTGACCCTTACTACTAAAAGGGTCCGCAGGTTTTATTCAAGTAGGTAAGAGCAAGATAGAGAATGAGAGAGAGAAAAATTATATCGCCATCTTTTGGCTAACTACTAACATATGTATGGACGCTGAGAGAGGGGTTGATTTATTTCTAGTATCGTGACTCCGGAGCTCACGTGTATGTAATGTTAAATATTATAAGAGAAGTCACGTGTATGCCTTTTTTTTTTGCTTTTTCGGCTGCTTTCTTTTTTATCCTTTTTCTATGATGGCAAAAGAAATATAACCTAGTTTGGGGGTGAGATATTTACATTTTCATGACTCGGTGTGTGTAAAATGTATGGGAGGATGGACAACCTGATTTAAGGTTAATGGTATTTATTTAAGCAAATTTATTTTTATTTGCTTCCGTGTATGTAGGTTGGATATGCTTTCTTTGCACAGCTCGATTCTTACATCTCAATCAAAAGAATTACAAAATTTCATTTATCGATCAGTCGAGCCTTTCCAATTTGATTATATGTTAATGCGACGGATGATTTACATGTTATTTAAATTTGAATATAACATCGATCCACGCGTTATTAGAAACATTAAATTTCAAAATTTGAATTTCTTTATTCACGCTGAATTTTAATTTTATATGCTTACATCTCTGCTGTGTTATTTCACTATATTCAATAGTTTTAAAAAAAAGTACATGTTATTAATAGAATTTATTAAATGTTACGGTATATCTATACGATGATGCAGATTTATTTAAAAATTTATTACTGCTTGTCTCATTTTTCTGCATTTCAGTTTTTTTTTACTCTAAAAGTCTCTCACGCTATCAAATTAAACAAGTTTTGATAGAATAGTATAAATTTTCCAAGTTTAAATCACGCCATCACGTATCAGAGTCCCAGTTTCATTTAAAATTAGCTCCCTCGCGCCCGCAAAAGCACACGGACGAGATAACCCGGTTGATGTAAACCTACCTGCAGTCTTACATGACATTTGTCAAATGATGTCCTGCCTAAGTGAACCTAAATTTACTTAACACTTTGTGTAATTGACTTTTCGTGACGTCAGAGAACGCTTGACCTTGGCGTATAAATTATAATTTGTTTCGTCAATTATTTTGATTGCGTATAGGAATTTCCGAATGAAAAAATATCTTTTTTTTTTGGCGTGGGGGTGTAACGTCCGAAAATACGTAACGTACATAAGTAAGATGAATTTTGCTGACGCATGGCTTAAGGATTATCATCTTTGTTCTACTTTACTCGTAACATTTTCTGCGGCTTATATTAATATAAATGAAGGTAAATTACATTTTTTTTGGAGAGGGCGTTCTTCTATCCTACTTGAATGAATATTCAGCTGTTAGACAAACTTCGCTCTCGATGGAAAAACATTGTCATCGATGTTTCATTTAAAAAGTTATCATCGATTTTTAAATATGAATTATTAAGAAGCATGTATTTTTAATTTTAGTTTAATCATAAAGTGAAACGGACTAAAATAAAACTGACAATTTATTTATTAGATTACTCAAGTTTAATGCTTAGCAGATCGATAAGATAAAAATATTCGAAATTTAATATTCATCATCGTTACTTACGAAATTAAACCATTAATAAATAATTTTAATTTTTTACATCTGTTACGAGTGGAATATCCATAAAAAAATTAATTTTTTAAATAATTAGAAGTGAAGATTAGAGCATGATTTCAATTATTCTGAAAATAGTTATTTTATTTTAAACATCTAATTTTAGAATTAGAATTCGCCACGTAAATATCACTGACGTAAGCATTTAAAACTATATACCTTACTTTATAAACTTTTCGACCGTAAGTCGCTAACACTTTCGAAGGTGCGTAATGACATCACTAAAATCTTTATGATGCTATAGTCTAGCAAATAAAAATAATATATGTTTTGGGAGTAGTCTGTCAGTCGTATCATACGAGGTAAAAAAAAGTTTGATGAGTAATTATTATTTGAAGGCTTTTTGAATGATTAAAGTATTTGCTTTGAAATTTTGGTCATGTTTTCGTAATGTTGAATGTGAGAAACTAAACTTTAACTTCACTACAACTGATAAGTTATTCACGCTATTCATGATAATGAATATTTCAAGTAAATCTTCTATTAACTCCTTCAATGTCATAAGAGAAGGAAAAAAGAAAGATAAAAGTATCTCTTGCTACTTCCTTTAAGGAACAACTTGGATGAAACCACCCTTCAAAGTCCGCGGAAACTATTCCTCCCTCAATGTTCTCTCTCTCTCTCTCTCTCTCTCTTCCATGCTCTACTCCCTTCTTTGAAGTTAAACTTTCCTTACTACCAGATAGAGAGAGACAGTACCGTCCAAAGATCGGAACGAAATAATGTAGAAGCTTTTGGCTTACCGCAAGCTTGTGTCGTATCCTTGGTGTCCTCGACTTCCTCTGGGGTAATAGTACAACGACATCTTGATCCTTAAGACGTGCATCGACATTCTTCGTGTAGACGCTTGAACTACCACCGCCAGCAGTACCGCCAATACCACCGCCACCAGCAGTGGCTGTAGTTGTTGAGGTTGAAAGACTACTAGATACTGAGCCACTAGCACTTTCACCACTACCCGAGTACTTGGAATAAGCAACGTTTGTTACTCTATTACTACCACCGTAAGACACGTTGTGAGTATTGTTCACCTAGAACAAATCATGATAAAGATTTGCTTTGTTATCAACATTTTTTAACATCAAGGTATATAACGTTATTGATATTTTTTCAAATGTATTTTTCCAACTATTCGTGAGAAAAGATCAAGATTGAATAAGAATGTAATTAAACAAGTTGAGTAAACTTGTAATAAATAAAATAAATTAGTTTTTCTTTTTTAATGGATTTATTTATACTCGATGCTATCAAGTTTTATTCGCCTTTTTTTATCGGGGTGGCTTTAGTAAACATGTAAGATTCAAGAATGATAAATTATTTTACAGGCCTTTGTGAGAAATAAAAAAAAAAAAACAAGAAAAACCTTACATTATTATTTGAACAGTATCGATCAATTTTTTAAATTTTTTAGCTTAACACCTTCGGATAAATACGCAATTTGCTTATACTGAATTAGAATGATAATTCTTCTCGTTTTCTTTTTTTTCCTTTTTATAATTAATGCGCGTATTTATAAAATATTTATTCGTTTGAAAATAAACGTTTTTAGTTCAGTGAAATTATAAATTTATGTTCGCAGAGCAAAAACAGCAGTAAAGCAAAGATTTTATTAATACGCCTATTTTAATAAAGGAATTGTATTATTTGAAATATAAATCACTCGTCCGACTAATTAAACGAAAAGTTTTACCATGTCAGCAGTTTCTGCTACATCAGATAAACTTTTATTAGGGCATTAGCATAATTAATTTCTGATTATGTTAATATGATCTCTTGATACATAATATCAAATATGCAAGAATTTCAAGTACTGTTTTATATTCAATTTATCAATTGTGAATAATAAGATGATTGTTTAAAAATGTTTAACCTTTGTCGATAAATATATAATGAAAAATAAGTATGATTCGGTATAATCAAGTATCTAAATATATAAAACAACAATTGTTAGAAAATGTATGCTACTAAAACGTTGCTCTAAATCTTTAAATAGACTTTCCATCACACATGCACGATACGTATATGCGCTCTATACAAACTATAAGTGTATACAGTCGGCATTGTGCAGAATGCATCCTTTCATTTAATTCTGCATATATATATATATATATATATATATATTGTAAATGTGTCACGGGGATATGAATTAACAAAGTTATTTCGCTTGTCAGTTAACACACTTCTGGCCGCGCGTTTACGATACAATATAATAATGCACAATAGTTTAATGTTATAACATTTCTGAAAGTACGTATTAAAGTCTATATATTATTTAATTAAAATGAAAAATTGTGTATGCTAAATTAATTATGATTTACGTCATATTATTACATGAATTGTATGGCTTTCAAAATATCGTGAAAATAAAAGAAATAAAGTTTTTGAAAAATTTGTATTGGAGGTTTGCTAATGAATTGCTACGTATAGTTAATGAAATATTTTTGTGATTTATATACTGTAAAAATTTTTTTATAATTCAAACACAATCCAGGAAGAACACAAATTTTTTATGTTAAGATTTACAAATTATTTTTTAGTAGGATTTAAAATAAACATTTCAACCCAAAAATTGATGAATCATAACGCAATTTTGATTAACAAAAAGGTATTTCTAAATTATGAGTCAATTTGGATATCAAAGTAGATATTTTGCAAGTAAATTTGAAGAAAATTTTTGTCGTTTGAAAGCACAAAAAAATTTTAAATTATATAAAATTTTATGTTAATTTTACATACTTATGCATAAATTTATAGACACAACAATTTTAACGAATTACACAAAATTTTTTACAGTGTAGGAAAAAAGATAAATTTTATTTTTATGATTTCAACATAATTATATTATAATGTTTGAAAATATAAATAAATAAAATGAACGAATTAATTTGCAATAAATCTGTTTAACATAAAATTAAAACATACCTGAACAAGTATGTGGCAAGCTTGGGAAGCAATTTGAAAAAGGCCGTCTTGAAGGTTGCGTCCGGAATGATCAGTGCTATTACTTCGTCCGCCTTTTCCCCATCCGAAGAAAGACATTTTGCACTAACGGCAAACTTTAAAAAAAAAACCCCCTTTTTTACCTCAGCCACAAAAAATCGAACTTCATCTCTATAATTAATTATTTTTCCTTCTCACATGTCTGTTATTATTTCACTAAACACAATACTGCATGCGGCCTAGAACAAACAAAATTTAAAACTAGATTTTTTTTTTAGTTAATCATTGAAATTGACTTGAATTTATAGTACGTAATTTTTTATTCTATAACACAAACGAATTTTTCCATTGCATGATACAAAGTACAATATTTGAGATCGTACGTACGATGGTAAATGATACCCTTTGGAAAATGCAAAACGAAAGAACGAAAAGAAAAAAAAGAACCTAAAGAAAATGGAGTAGAGACGATGATCAGAAAAGTTAATGAATCTGAGTCACGCGTATACTTTTATTAATTCCATACCCCTATGCGTGTCTCTTATATACGCTTACTAACAATCTTGTACTTAATCATATAATTTAAGTGATAAGAGAAATGCTGAATTAGAAATTGGACATTTTTTTCAAATTATGCGTTTATTAAAGTAATATGCGAAATAAAAGTAGTATAAGTCAATAGAAAATTTTTTCATATTATTTTAAAAAATTATACAGAGATGTTTATTGAGAAAAAGTGGTATTTAAATATAAAGAAGGTAGTTGGTGTAATAGTAATGGTCGCGTGTAGAAGTTTTATTTAATTTTCAGTTTTTTTTTATTTCAATGTTTAAATCGTTTGTTCTTTTCGATTTATTAGACGACCTTTGACTAGACAAATTTCGACTAGACTATGGAATTTGATTGTTTGTTCAATAAAATTGTAAATTACTTGTAATATTCCAGGGTTAATTAAAGTAAAAAGAAAGTTTTTTTTTAAGGATATAAAAGAAAAAATTTGTACATTAGAATACCGAAGTAAAATTCAACATCAATCATTTTGACTTGTGTGACCAAAAATATGAAATATTGTGAAATACGGATACACGTGCGCATGTGAGACATATACATTTTCTAAAGATAGCATATTTTGATTGATAATCACACAAAGCGTATTCCTATGATATTATTTTTCATAAAATTTTTTTCATCGTCATAAAACTTTTTCTGTGACAAAGCAAAAATTGGATGAAATTAATATATCTTCAAAATTTAACATGTTTCTTCAAAATATTCTTAGAAAAATAAACGCAATCTTAATTTGACCTTATTACAATAATTCGTTATACTTCATTAAATTTTAGATGAAATCAATAACAAAATTTTATTATATCCTCAAAGAAATGAAATTTTCGCCAATTCCTCTAGCCCATCATTGATCCCTTTGCAAAAAAAAGTATCGATCATCCGTTCACCCTACACAAAAAAAGAAAGAATTAATATTCGCTTAGCCATTAGTGTTTCCTCATAAATCCAACCTTTATAAGAAGGGGTAAGAAAAAAACCCACACACACACGAGCGTACAAATCTAGAAAACGTTTAAATAAGGTTCGCGCACGCGTACCGTCATATATATAGTGAAAAAAAAAAGAAAACAAAGTCAATGGTTAATCGATCGGTAATAACCAAATCGATTCTCATAAGAAAGCCTCGAAGTATTATTAAGCTAACTTTTCTTCTCTCTCTCTTAATATCAATGGTACCTCCTCTTTCATACGCGATCATATAAGTATTGTTTAATGACCGAAGGTTAGCACGCTACTTATTGTTTATCTGCAATAGCTATAAGCTTGTGTACATGTAAGAAAAAAGAAAAAATAGAGAATTTCTTTCTTTTTTTTTCGTATTAAACGTATGGTTCAATTGTCCTCGTCCGCACCGTGATGTAATTACATATCTTTTTGAATAATTGCCGAGTCTATAGCCAGTTTGCTGATGCTTTCGATAGCACGTGCTTCAGTTCGTATGATAATTTTCTTTGTTTTGTTTTTTTTTGCGTAGTCTTTTTTTTCATCCGGGGGCTTTCCAAGTACGTTTTTATACATTTTTTTATAAATGCCTTTACTAAAGTTCCTTTTTTATTTAATGTACCTATTTATGTAGAGTTTACTTCGCCTCGTTAGCGTAGCACTGAAGTTTCAGCTCGGGGGAAACAAAATAATCAATTGTTTTAATAACTTCACGTCCAGAGTATTAATAATCGCGTGGCATGGACTTTCAATTAAATTAATCATGTAAAAGTTTAAACATTGTAACAGTGAAATTCATACGCGCGTTGGCCTAAAAAGGGTTCCGCGCTGAAAATCGAAACTAATTTTCAAGCAACAGTACATGACTAATTTGTGTCGGTTAGACTCTAAAAGTGGGTCAGTATTTCACCTGACCCTATGTTTTAAATAGAGTTATTGAAAATCATGAGCTTCGAACATAAAATATCCGATAAAAGAACTATTGAATTTTTGCATTGATCATCTAATGCGATATCAATAATGTTAATAATTAAACTTATTTGCAAGCGCGTAATTAAAATTTTTTTTTTATTTGAATAATTGACGCAAAACCTGTTTTAATTAGAAATAAAATCAATTCTCGTCAACGTTTTTCTTTCACTTCTAAACTATTTTTTATTTTAATGACGGCTGACTCAATACAATAATTTATTCAATTAGAAATAATAACCATGAATCAATAGCTGAAATATTTTTTAAGCCAAAAATAGTGTTATATACCCTTGCTTTATCAACCTACAATCTTTACGAGATCTATACTGTTATTAATCACGAATCTAATAAAAATTGATTATGGAAGTATGATATTCAATAGCAGAAAAAATTCTATTTATATATTCAAATACCAAAACAATGATTCTTGGAAATGAAAGTCAAACAGTAATCATACTTAAAACGAGTTCTGAGCATGCGTTTTAACACATAAAACCATGCTAGAAATGTTTCAGAAATTCACTTACTCTTGATTATCATTTTCGAATTCATGTAGACTTATGATTTTTGAATTATTATTTTTTTAATGAAATTATTATTAAAACAACAATTTTTTAAAAAAACTAACATAGTTAAAGATACTAGAGTAAAAGCTACTCAGGTTAACTTTTTTACCTGGTACCTCGCAGGTGTCGCTCCCTAAAAATTAACAATTTCAAGAGCTCCTAATGCATACTTGTACACTTACAAGATTAAATGAACTTCAGCAGAATTCAATACATTACGAGATCCATAATATCATTTATTCTGATAGCAGCGTTGAATCATAGATCTAATCATTGTTTACTCGTTAAAGTATACTTACTTAAACTCGTCTTCCGGCACTCTATCGCTAATCTCTTCGTCCATAATGTTAAATTCAATAATTTTATTAGTTTCTAGCTTCCAAACAATCGAAAGCATTATTTTTCGAAAACTTTATTTATCACAACCGATCGCTTTTCACTAGTCAATTTAACACTTGCTTCTCTTCTTCGCTAATCAATCCAAGCTAACCACTTTGTTTCTAACTGCCAGTTTGAAATTACACGCACGATTCATACGCCGACTACTCGGATACTAGAATATTGCAAAATAATCTTCGTATACATTAAAAGCACATGTATGAAAAGCAACAGAGAAAGCGCTATCCTCGCCGCAAAAATAAAAAAAAAAGGTAAAAAGACAGTCCGGCCACGCGCGGCGCAAAAAACACACTAAACTTTCTATACCAGCTCTAAGTCGAGGGTGGAGGAGGATATATAAAAAAAAAAGGGCAGCGCGCTCGTGTGTATACAAAGAAAAAAGAAGAGCCTTTGTAAATGCCTATATCTATATATGTCTATACACATACATATATGTTGTATAGAAAAGAATCTCTGATTTTCTTTTGTATTTTCTTGATTTTTCAAAGGCAAGCGCGTTTCGCAGGTATGCGTTTGGAGCAACTTTGAACAAATGTTCATATCGCCAGGGGAATGTGTATTCGAGAGATAGAGAGAGAAAGTATATAGAAAAGGGTCGCTCGTGGCGTATACATGTAGATGTATTCGTGTTGTATTATACGGCGACGTCGCGGTTTGAGCTTGAGACCTGCGCTTTTAGAACGCCGGCTTCGACCTCGATATAATACTAACTTGAAACGTTTTACCACCCACAAACGTAGACACACATATGTGTGTGTAGGCTAGAAACGTTATATAGGCAACATATGTAGGGTAAATATATGCTTGCAGGTGAAGGAAATTTCAGTGTACGTGTACACATTGTCGTTGCGTATTGGTGTAACAAAGTGTGTACGTGGGGATGTGTGAGCGGGGAGGAGAAATAAAGAGCAAGTGAGTTTTGCGGAAGTGAATTTGCCAGGCAAATGGTAAATGGAGGAAGGCACGTTATAACGTCTTTTGACTGTTCGGAACGGTATATATATATACGTGTATTAGATCCTTTAAGAATTGAGATATTTCAAACGTACAGATGTATAAGATGGCTGAGTCAAATGATATCAGGGGTTGGCTTGAATATTTCAACTTTGTGGCGTGTTATTATTGTTATTGATTTTTTTTTTCTTATAAGCTTCTCCTATGGGAATGGTACGTTTGAGGATACCAATAAGACGAGAAATATTTTATTTATAGAAATTGATGATTTTTAAAATTAAGAATTTCGAATGCGATAAGATTTATTGATGTAAAAACATTGTTTTTATAAAACCTTCTAAATATTTATGTCTTTGGAGAAAACGTTTTAAAGGGACTTTGGAAATTTATAAATTTTCTTATTACGTTTTTTGTTTTGTTTGATATTTTACTGCTTTATATGGATCTTAAGTTCAACGGTCTTTAATCTTTATATAATTTATGCATCCTCGTGATAATCAAAAAATTTTAATCTGAGATTAATGCTAAAAAGCTACTTTTTGTTATTTCAAATGGCCGGATGAATTATGATTCATTCCGACCGTAAATTATTAACGCTTTAAATGTACATAAAATTATAAACATGCTTTTTAGCTGGTAAAGTAAGTTTTTAGTAAATTATATATTAATTGCATAATACGACAAAAACGACAGTTGAAAAAAATTTTTTTTCTTTGTTTTATTAAAAAAACTACCACTTTTTTCGTAATTTATAAATGAGAATTAACACGCGTTTTTTTTAAATTGATTCTCAAACGTAAACATTATAGTTGACACTTAAGTTTTATTATTGCTGTTTGTTGTTTCATTCAGGTCTAGTTTTTTTCTACTTAAAGAAACTATTCTGAATTCTTAACTTTTTGCCATAATCACAGTTATTGCTAACTTCGCTATATAATGACTCAATTACTTGATTGTACAATAATTTCCGTAATAACTAATATTTTACTTTCTTTGTAAATTAATCTATAACGCGTTTAGTTCAATAAATTTTTTAATAATTTAAAGTTTCTTAAAATTATTTCATCAAGCTAGTGATTGACGTGTTTATTAATATGTAAAGCTTAATAAATTTAAATATTAATGCTTGAGCTTATAGTTTATATTAAGCTTTAGGGGTGGGAAATATTCTATTTTTATATTTAACTTTGAATTATAACAAAATCATAAAAAATTGACCTCAAAAGCTATAAGTAGTCTAACGCTTTTAGTTTGTATATGAGCTTTTAAATTTAGAATAGAAAAGCATTAAAAATTAACGAATTTTCATTATTTTTTATAAACATTTAGCTTACGACCGTATGATATAGTAATTAATTTTTTAATTTTTAAATTATTTTAAAAACTAGTTACTGATTCTTGGAAAACAAAAGGTCAAATTTACACATTTTTTTATAGCGTTTTCTTGATTGTATCATAAAATGTAGAACGCAGTATAAAATAATTCAAACTTATCGTCCACATTTTTCCCTTTTTTTCTTCAATTTAATTTGTAATTTAAAACAGTACATAAAATCTTTATTTTCCTAGCAATAAGCTGGATTCTACTTGACATAAATTTTCTATACTTTATTTAAAACTAAATTTCTATCAATTGTATTTGTTTGTTCAAAGAAAATATTATTTATCGAACGTTAACTTTCAGACAATTGATTGATCCTTGCATATGAATAAAAATGAACGAGGAATAAGTTTTTTTCTTTCAAATAAAAAACTTTCTATAATCGACAACTTATAATTCATAATCCTATTTTTAACTTTTCACAAATAACACCTTTGTCTAGGTCAGGTCGATTCCAAGCATCCATACATCAATTTCTTTTTTTCTATTCTTTTTTTTTTATAATGAAAAAGTTTTGAACTTAAACGTTGATGCATATCGCTATGATGCATATTCCAATAGAGCCTTTGAGAAATATACTTTTATACAACTGCTGCTACCGCTCTTGAGCTCCAAGAAATATAAATCGATATTAAGTTTTTAAGGGTAAATAATTATGTTGTTAGATTTTTAAAGCGCGTTTCTTGAAGCTTTAATCAATAATTTATAAATCAATCTGCTCATACGGTTTTTAAATAGAGTCGTTCAAATCGTACTTCTAATAAAATAGACTTTAATAATTCACCTGAGCTTTTTAATTAATAAGTCAAATAATTTGTTTCAAAAAGTTTCAAAATAATTCGTAAAACTTATACACATCAGACGATTAAAAAAAAAAAAAGCTGTACTAAAAAAAACAAAATTATAAAACTCTATTCTAAAGTCATAATTCACGTAAACATTATTCCTTCAAAAGTTAACAAGTTCCTCGTTGTACTTTACCAAACCCATTATATATCCGTTCTCCCTATTTTCATCCAACTTGCAAAACTTTATATATTTTTTTTCTTCTCTCTCTTCCCTCTCTTTGTAAAAGTCTATATTTGTACATCTCGCCTTCTATATGTAACGCGAGAGGAGATTCTTGCAAGTTTTGATGAGACGCAACGAAACTCGCGCTACAAATAAATTAGGACGAATTCGCGAAAACGAGCGCGGAAAAGGAATTCTTGTATATATAGTTATTCCCTTAAGCATGAAATTGAGGCGATACGTCAACAGTTGATGTAATGTAGATAAGGAAATGGATATGGCTTTTTTTTCTTACGCTTATTTTGTTTTCTTTTTTTAGTATTAGGTAAAGTTCTACATATTTATATATATATATATATTTTTTTACGACAAGTCATTACTTTGACGCGTGCGTATGTATAGACTTTCTTTCTCAGAAATTTCGTAAAATATATTAGCGACGTTAGAAAAAAACGAATTATTAAAGTTCGAAGAAAGAAAATTACGTTGCACGGTAAAAATTATGAAAGTATTGTAAAGTTAATTTTAAAAGGGTAACTAGTTTATGGATTGATGATAATACTGTGTTTAAAAAAATAGAAAAAATACGATACAGTAAAAATTTTTTAGGTTTTGCATATTTTTTTTTAATTAACGCAAAAATAGGAAATTAAATTTTAAACAAATAAAAAAATGATACCTTTTCGAAAACCAATTAGCGAAGCTAAATATTCAGTGACATTTTAATAGAAATTTTAATTTGAAAAGAATAATAACGATCTTTATTATAAAATTAATTAATTTAAAGGTTTCTAAAACAAATTTTTCACTTTGAAGTATCAAAAAATGACTTCCATGCATATATAGTTATTAATTTGGAAATCAAAAATTAAATTTTGTATTTTATTTATTATTTAGATTCTGTTTATAAATATAGAGAAATCAATCACACCTTTTTATTGTTCTTATGTATACATATATTTGAATATTTAATATTATTATCTTAAGATGTTTTGCATGTATTAAAACTAACAATTATTTTGACATTAAGTTCAGAAAGAAAAGGGGTTTAGTTTGGATAACATTAAATATTAAAAGCTTTTTTTACTTTCATAAAGTTATGACTGTATGAAAACTTAGAAAAAGCTTAAATAATTAATGGGATTAGAAGCATTCACAAAGTCCATTACTATTTATGAATTATTGTTTGAGCTTTCATATATTAAATAAATTATTAAGTTTTAATCTCAAGTATATGAAAATAAAAATTTTTATTCACTTTGATATTTATATCACAATTATTATGTTAATTTTTATTTCAAATAAACGCACTTTCAATGTATGCTACATTAAAAATATCCTATAGTTTTCATATAGAACTTGAAAAGTTTTCCATCCTGATCCTTAATAGCTTTTGAATTTAAAAAAAAAACGTCATCGTATTTCCAAAAAAAATCAAAGTATTCACTTTCCATAAAACAAATACAACATATTGCTAACATTTCTTTTCATCCAAAACAAAAAAAAAACATAACACTAAAACAAAATACATAAAATAATCGTACACCCTACGGCACTCACCATAAGAAATATCAATACAAAAGCGAAGCACGATATTTTCATTTTACGTTCTAGAGTCGAAACGTGCTATACGATTTATGTATTTTGAAAAAAAAGAAAAAAAAAAATTGGCACAATGTTTTCATAAAATTTATATATATGCGTTTATACACGTTTGTACAAATACTCAACCCTATATATGTAGTCCAGAAGACCGTTTTTCATTGCCGTACCATATAATCATGTTTAATCGTCGTAACCGTCGAAAGTGCACCCATGAGAATGTGTGTATATAAACATTGGCGCCGTGTACCTATCTCACTATATCCTATAAAATATATATATAAATATATATATATATATATATATATATGGGTCAGTCTATGTTTTTAATTAAAAAGTTCATATTATTTATATATTGTTGTTAAAATTGAATGTGTGGAAAAAATTTTTTATTCTCAATTTCAAAGTCAATTGGTTTATGAGTTTCGAAAGTGAACTGTTTTTACGTGAATCGAAAAATAGTTCAGTATTGATCAAACTGTCGTGTCTATTAATTTTAAAGTTATTATTTGACCTTATAGAAATAGTATTGTCGATGATGTTTGCATATATATGCGTGTAAATTTACTTATAGTTTTCGTATCATGTTAAAACTAATCTGAATAAAAATTGAAATATCATAAATTATAAGTTTGTAATATCCTTTTACATTTTAATTATTTTTAAAAATTGTTATTTTATACGCGATAAAAAATGATTGACTAAATTCTAATATATATTCCCTTATGGAGAGACAAACTTGAAGTATCACAAAAATTACTATACTAAACAGTAAAATTTGATATGATCGGAGTAATGTTTGTTATATTTATAGTAAAATTTATTACAAGTATAACAAATTTTATTACATACATAAATGAATACGTTAATTAACGAATGAATAACTGTTACTTATTTTTCATCTACTTATATGTTACTAAAAGAAAAAAAATTTCTACTTTAACATATTTAATTATCTAAGCGTACATACGTAAAAGTAATTAAAACAATGCAAAACCATTTATTTAATCATTCAACATTTAAATCTCTACATATGCATCCCCTCCCGACAACAGAAGAAAGTAAATTTTCGTATAAAAGCCCAGAGCAGTCTAAAATATTGCGGGATCAGATTAGCATTGCTGTTTTTCGCATCTACTCGTTCAACCTTCGTATATTATATATAAAGTATACATATTCAAACGTATTTCGTACCATACCATACCTCTTCACATTTAGCTGTGCACATGCGTGCGTATATCTATGTATATGCATAAACGAGAATCGAAAACGAAGTTTTAGCAAAAGCGGAAAATTGGTTCATTGGCTTATGGCGATTTTCAATCGGGCAAAAAGAGAGCATAAGAGATAAAGATAAAGGGAGACACATACAGAGTCTACTAATGCTTATGTACGCGTATACGAGTTTAAAGTGATTTCGAATTATGTTTCCTATAGCACATCTCTGCCCCTCTTTCTACCTATAAGCTTTAATATGAATCATTTTCTATGTGTACGTATATACGCGTACATACAGTTGCAAGATATGCTTGTTTGAATATACGAGTCATTATTTAAAGTCTGGGGAGGATAGAAGCATGCTTAAAACGCTAAAGGCTTAAAGGAAATTAATAATTCGTATGGAAAGTGATAATGAATATAGTTTGTAATTTAGTAATGAACATTAGGTACAAAGGCCAAAGTGGACGCTTTATAAATTGTCGATGAACTATTTATTTATTAAATGTTGTTTGGTTCGGAATATATATAGTGCATAAAATGGGGTGGGAATGGGGCTGAGGGGTAGGGAGGCAGTAAAGAGCATTATTTTAGAGTTAAACCATACGTACACGCGCTTATGTATGCCTTTATGCATGTTTAATTGGCCGCTTAAAATTTTGCTTTTGATGAATTATTATTGTTTAAATACTTTGCTTTAATGTAATTTTCATACTTACAAATTAACCATTCTTTTTGTATGTTTCCAAATGAAATTCAAGAAATTCGAGTGATTTATTCCGATTAAGATTACACGATTATTACTTGTGATGTTTGATTGATTTTATCGAATGCATTCAGAAGGATTTAATAATTTGAAAATATAATTTTTTAAGTTATTTTTAATATTGAATCCGTCCAAATCATGTACAAATTTTTTAAATTTATCTTTAAAATAAAACTTAAACCTTTTGGTCCGACACTTGTAGTTTGTATGATTAGAAATTGGGATATTCATTTTGGTTTAAAAAATTTCTTTTAAAGTATGCAGCAATTTGTAATTTTGTGAATTTGTAAAGTTTAATTGAACTTTAATGATAACCATTTTAGAACTGAATTAAATCCAATCTAGTTTATCATTCTGTTAAAATGTGTTTTCATATCTCATGATTTAAACGTGATTCCAAAAAATATATATTTTCAACATTTCGATGCCTAGCATTACAAACACACATACTTTTATAAATATATGAATATACTTGTCAAACTTATTTTGTTAATTTGCATCAAATAAACTTAGATTTTAAATCATTCCGTTTGAAAGATTGCAATTTTTTTTATTTAGTAATTAAATTAGAATAAACAATTCAAAAATAAAATAGATAATTGTTGTACTTTAACAAAACAGTTCGTTTATTATATTCAAAGTAGAAATAAAGAGGATTAACAGTCAGCTATATAACGCGGTGGAAATATTTTTCAATGCGAGTATTAAAATACTTTCAATAAGTAATTGAAAAGGGTTATACTTAAAAATTTCCATTATTTTATCATTTGGTAAGAAGCTTAATAAGAAAAAAAAGATAAGTTTTGCACAAATTCTTTTCACGATAAAAAAAACTGATGAGACAATACTTAATTAGTATTTGCGATCTTGAGTTCTTGGTCCCCTTCAACATGATAAAAATTAAATAAAACGACCTAAAAGCTCATGATTATATTTTGGTAATTAATGAACTAAATTATTTATGTTTATAAAGAAAATAATCTAGACGATTAGAAAATATTTACAACACAGCTTCAACGTTTTATACGTAGCTTCATCAAATTGATCTATAAATAATATAGAAACTACACGTTGTTAAAGTAAATATTGATTAACTTATAGTTTCATTTTTTTAAATTATTGAACTTGATTGTAATAATATTAATTTCTTAATGGTTCTTTTCTAACACTTATAATATGAGTTTACATTAGTTAGAGCGCAATTTAACAGTATTCTCAAACCCATATTCATAAAAACTTTTATAATATAAATAAATTCCACAAAAATTAAATTCGAGATAAACACTTAATTTATGTAAAAACAAATGGATGAATATTTAATATCCTATTTGTTTTACTGTGATAACTTAAAATAAGAAACTAGCAAAAAGTTTCACCTTAAATTAAAAGAAATATAAAGTAATATAAATCATATGAATACTCAAATTACGTTTATAATAGGCTTACTTCCAATTTTGTTTCTATTTCAAATTGTACAATGTGATTGGCTGAACGTACTTGTAAAAAAAATTTCACAAGACATAAGACCATATCAATTATCTGTTTTCACTAATGACAATACTAGAAAACATACAAAAGAAGTCAACTGTATTCAAGAAAAATTATTAAACGTGATTCCAAGTATGACAATTTTAACAAACAATACGTTGATCAAATTCTAAGTTTACCAGTTTTCAAATCACCTAGGCATGTCACACTCATTATGATATTTGACGTGACAAATTATAAATATACACGCTTGTTAATAAACTTATTTGCAGAGTCATTAGTGAAACCAATGCGACCACAATGTTTAATTATTTCAGTCAGAGAAAATCATACTAACATCAATGATTTCGAATCAATTCTTAAATTCTCTTGGTCAAAAAAATTTCTAGATTTTTCTATTTTGACAATCGGTACATTTGGAAATGCGCTTAATGTTTCTCCGATTCTTATTAATTATACTCCGTTTTATGATCTAATTAGTAAGGAATTATTTCAACCCAATATTCAAATTTTCCCTTATAAATTAAGGAATGTAAATGATTATCCAATGAAAATGTCTTTATTTAATTTAGCACCATTTTTAACCGTAACTAAATCTACAAACCAAATTATGAATGTGGATGGACTCCATTATCCACTCATCGAGCTCGCTCTTAAATTCATGAATTTTACTGTAATATTTCATGAATTGGACCCTAAACTTTCAAGTCGTGATCTAAAAGGCAATGTGACTTATGATCTTCGGCATGGATATACAAATATGATGCCAGTGTTACCACCATCATCATCATTTACAAATTCTACATATTTACTGGTTTACATAGGAGCTGAATCCGAAGAAGTAGTTGCACTAGTTCCTATTTTGCCAGTTTCCAAAATTAATATACCTTTCGAAATTGTATATAATATTTTCATTATTCCCATTGTGCTCTTTATTATTATTTATATGTTACATTTTTTTAAAGTAATTAGTGTGAAAATAAAAGCTTTCGATATTATAAAGCTTATGTTGGGTACTCCAATAAAATTGAAGGTGCAAAGAGCAACGGATAGAATATTATTATTCAGTACAATCATTATATTTATTGATTGCTCTAATAATTTGTATTCAAGTATTTTGAATATTCAACTTCAAAAAGATGAAATTCCATTTAATACCTATGAAGATCTTGAAAAAACAAAACTTCCAATTTTCATTAATTTTGTTTTTAATTTTGATCGTGTTTTTAATGATATATCTGATAAACATCTTATTAATATAAAACAAAAAGTTCGTCCAATGAATAATAAGAATCCTTGCTCAGATTTCTACGAAAATCATAGAAATATTATTTGTATCCTCAGTATTTGGAAAGCAGAATATTATATAAATATATATCGTAATATTGATGGTTCACCAAGAATGAAAATTGCTAAACCTGAATTACTTTCTGATAGAGCTTCTTTTATGTTAGAACCAGCATCACCTTATGCTGACAGTTTAAGGAAAATTCAACGAAGATTGCATGAATCTGGTATTTGGTACCAATTGCGTAAATGGAAAAAGGTTAAAAATATTATTAGAAGTAATGAAGAAAAAAATTCTCAGAATAATAACAACACAAAAGAATTGAATATTATTTTAGGTATTGGATACTTTCTATCTATCACAGTTTTTATCGTTGAACTCTATTTTATCAAAATTAAGAATATTTTAAACCTATTTATAAATAAACGAAACAAAAATTATAGAATATGTTGAATAACATGTGTTTATTGATTGCACTGTATGACTTAAATTCGCTTGTATCGCACTCTTTTCTGTGGCGTACGTATCATTTTTTGCACGGAGCAGGTGACAATTCTAGTGAATCATTGACATTAATGAAGTATTGTAAACGCTTTTAAATATGAAAATTAATGAAACAAGTAGTTATATCAGAGAAATATGGTTACATTATAGAAATATTTGGTAAAGATTCTTCTTGTTGTATAGTAACAAGGAGAAGTAAGACAGTGATATACAACTGGTAATGTACGGCTCAAAAGTTTGATAACACCCTGTAAAAAAAGTTTGAAAAAGATGATCATATCTTGGAAAAAAAGTATTGTAGAAAAATTCCAAAAAAACGATTTTAAAGTACTCCTCAAGAGCTTTAAAAACGATGTATGAATTTGTGTGTTATTTGTATATTAAAAAATGTTTAAATTTTTTACAATGATTTTTCGTCAAGTTATGAAGTTTTAAAGTTGGACATCTTTGCTGTTTTTTACAGAAAAACGGCCAATTTTCTGCAAAAAAACAGTAAAAATTTTTATTTTAAGATAAATATTACTATTAATTTATTTTGATTTTAAGTTGAATATTATTAATTTAATTTAATTTTCATTATTCGTCTGAAATTATCGTGTGATAAAATAATTTAATTTACAAAATAAATAAAAATATTTTTAAATCAATCTATAAATAATAATATGGAATAAAACTACATGTTGTTCTAGTCAATATTGATTTTATTATAATTTATATTTTCATTTTAAAAGCCTATTACACTTTATAGTAATAATATTAATTTCCTAATGGTTCTATTTTCTAGTACTTGTAACATGAATTTGCATAGTTAAAGCGCAGTTTAACGGTATTACTAAAGCCCATATCTATAAAAACTTCTATAAGATAAACAGATTCCATTCGTTGTAATAAAATTAAATTTAAAATCAATATTAAATTGATGAAAAACCAATCAAATGGATAGAATATTTAACATCGTATTTTCTAACTATAATAAACTTAAAAAAAAGAGTTCAATAAAATTTATTCATAGAATAAAACAACTATAAATGTATATAAATCATATATGAACACTCAAACTACATTTATAATGTGTTTACTTTTAATTTTCATTTTATTTAAAGTTGTGAATATGCAATCTGACTGGCTAGACTTACTTGTGAAACAAATTTCACAAGACATAAAACCATATCAACTATCTGTTTTCATCGATGATAATGCTAGAAAATACTCGAAGGAACTTAACTGTATTCAAGAAAAATTATTAAAAGCAATTCCAACTATGACAATTGATTTCAACAAATCTTTCGTAGATCAAATTCTAAATTTACCAGTTTTCAAATCACCTAGGCATGTCACACTCATTATAATATTTGACGTGACAAATTATAAATATACACGCTTGTTAATAAACTTATTTGCAGAGTCATTAGTGAAACCAATGCGACCACAATGTTTAATTATTTCAATCAGAGAAAATTATACTAACATCAACGATTTAGAATCAATTCTTAAATTTTCTTGGTCAAAAAAGATTCTAGATTTTTCTATTTTAACAATTGGTACGTTTGATAATGCGCTTAATGTTACTCCGATTCTTATTAATTATAATCCATTTTATGAACTTATTAATAAGGAATTATTTAAACCTAATATTCAAATTTTTCCTTATAAATTAAGAAATGTAAATGGTTACCCAATGAAAATGCCTTCATTTAATTTACCTCCATTTTTAATCGTAACCAAATCTACAAACCAAACTATAGATGCGGATGGACTTCATTATTCGCTCATCGAGATCGCGTTGAAATTCATGAACTTTACTATAATATTTCATGAATTGGACCCTAAACTTTCAAGTCGTGATATTAAAAAGAGCTTGGCTTATAGTTTTGAGCTTGGTTATTCGAATATGATGCCGACTTTACAATCTTTATCGTATGCAAATTTTATATATTTACTGGTTTTTATAGAAGCTGAACCCGAAGAAGTAGTTGCATTAGTTCCTATTTTGCCAGTTTCCAAAATTAATATACCTTTCGAAATTGTAAATTATATTCTCATCATTCCTAGTGTGCTTTTTAGTTTAATTAATATATTACATATTTCAAAAATAATTAGTGCGAAAATAAAAATTTTCGATATTATAAAGCTTCTATTGGGTATTCCAATGAAATTCAAGATACGATCGGTAACCGATAGAATATTATTTTTCAGTATGATCATTATATTTATTAATTATTCTAATAATTTGTATACAACTATTTTACATATTCAACTCAAAGAAGATGAAATCCCGTTTAATACCTACGAAGATCTTGACAAAACAAAACTTCCAATTTTTACTAATTTTATTTTTCACTTTGATCGTGTTTTTAATGATGTATCTGATAAACATCTTTTAAGTATAAAACAAAAAGTTCGTCCAATGAATAGTATGAATCCTTGCTCAGATTTCTTCGTAAATTATAGAAATATTATTTGTATCCTCAGTATTTGGAAAGCAGAATATTATATAAATATATATCGTAATATTGATGGATCACCAAGAATGAAAATTGCTAAACCTGAATTACTTTCTGATAGAGTTTCTTTTATGTTAGAACCAGCATCACCTTATGCCGATAGTTTAAGGAAAATTCAACGAAGATTACATGAATCTGGCATTTGGTACAAATTGCGTGAATGGAAAAGGTTTACGAATTTTATTAGAAGAGATGAAGGAAAAAATTCTCAGAATAATAACAACACGAAAGAATTGAATATCATTTTAGGTATTGGATACTTATTATCAACTATAGTTTTTATCATTGAATTCAATTTTAAGAAGATTTCAAATTTATTTGTAAATAAGATTACCAAGAATTCTAACATTTGTTGAAAATAATCACAAAAATTGTGTATTAATTTCTAGCATGACTTAAATACGCTTGTACCACATAGTTTAGTGTGGCATAAGTAGCATTTTCTGGCACGATGCAGATGACTATTCTAATGAATAGCAAATACTATAAACGCTTTTAAATATAAAAGTCAATCAAATAAGCAATTATATTAGGAAAATGCGGTTACGTCATAGAAATATTCAGTGAAACTTCTTGTAAGGTAACTAGGCTAAGTAGGATAGTGATATAAAAAATACATCTAGATTTTAAGTTGAGTTTTTATGTACTTAAATATTATTGTTTATTATGAACTTATACTTAACTTTCAAAGCAGACAAATTTTCGTTAATTTTCATAATCATACATATTATCAAAGGTATTTGTATCGTAATTTTTTGATGGATTCAAGTTGCACATGCTATAAAATATATAATACGCATGCCTATGTATCCCTTGTATTGTAATGTACTACCATTTTTAAACTGTTATCAATAAACATCGTTGAAGCGTCTTATAAGTGTCTTATAAGTGTAAATCAATTTTCAGTGTTTGTCTGAAATAATCATGTATAAAAAAATTTTATTTACGACGCAAATAAAAATATTTGATCTTATTATGTTTTCTTCTAATAAACTAATATTTGCGATATGAATTTATCTTCATATACACAATATATGCAAATATTGTTACAAATACGTATTAAACCAGTAACAATAGATAAAAATCTAAACCATTAGGCTCTATTAGAATAAATCTCAAAACACGTGTTTCATTATTTTATTAAAATGAAAAGATATGTTATAAGATAGTCAAAATATAAGCTTTACAAAATTAATGTTCTTCTTGTAAGATTTTATTTGAGTAAGGAAAATAATCCTTACTTATTGTAATATAAGAATATAACCCAATTTTAAATCCAGTTCATTGAATATTTTTCTATTTATTAAAATATATTTCATTTATTGATATTTCACATAACTTTATAGCGTGATTTCAAAATTGATTTTTTTTGCCAAAACAATTTTTTATCAATAAATAATTTGTGAAATGTTCAAAATACATCAAATATCAAAACTAAAATGTAAATAACGTAAAAGAAATTCAAAAAAACGAATCAACCCCTTTAAAAGAAATCCAAACTCAATAAAATTCAAAGAAGCAGAACATCGGAAAAAGAAACAAAATACCTCATCCATGTGCCATTCCAACTTCTTTTTTTTTCATCAAAAAAGCCTCCTAACTGTCCTTATCCCCTTGGGGGCATGGTTACGTTAAAAGGATGAATGACATGTTTCGATCGAATAAGCCTGCAGGTGCCTTGATTGCTATGTAATTGAGGCTTGCCAGTAAAAATCTACCCTTCTTTCTTATCTCTTTATCTTTCTTTTTTCTTCCTCTCTTCTTGTTTTTTTCTCTTGCATGCTACGGTATAGGTTTATTTTTTTGTCTCAAAAGTTACATCTATATTTTTTTTAGTCGAGCATAAAACACACCCACGTAACACAAGTTTATATATATGTGCTTGGTTAATGTAAGGACTAAAATATATATGATCATTTTGGTTTTGAAATGTGAGAGACATTAAGAGGATATAGTGGTTTTTTCGATTTTCCGGGTCAATGATTAAGTGGAAAACTTTGTTTTCCAGAAACGATAAAGCTCTAGATTAAAAATAACGTAAAATATATGTAATATTTTTATTTTCTTTATTAAAAGTTCAAAATTGTAACACTAAAATACTGAAAATTTATTTTAATTATGATATATATACTTGCTATTTAATTAGGTCATATTAAAATAAGTCCACTATAAAAAATTTTATTCAATTCCATTGAAAAAGCGTACTTTAATATATCGGCGAAGCTCAGTTCGTTCCACTTTTTTAATATACCAACCGTATACAAAATAAATTAGAAATGATAGAAAATTTCTTTCTTTTCAATGAAACATAAGCAGAACCTATGCGCATTTTATTATTATTTTTTTTTGTATTTTCCATAGCTAAACAACAGCGTCTAGACACTTTCATTCTTTTGCTTTCATTAAATGCGTGCACACATAGCGCGCGCATGCATATACGCACAATTGTGTCTATATAGTTTGAGAGTGGCATTTTTCAAAGTGTCGCGCACTGTGCCGCCGTTAGAATCGATTTGCAATTGTCGCTACGTCTGCGTCACGTACCAACAATGGGGATAAAAGGTTTGTTCTTTATGCTCTCCTTTTTTTTTCTTGGTTATTATGTATTGATAATTTTTATTTGAATAATGAGAGAAAAAAAAAGACAAGAGAAATGTTAAGCGTGTCGTTCGAAGGCCGGCGTCGTATATTTTGAATTGTACTGTCGTTTGTCTTTTATAATATGGTAAATATTGGGTATGTATTTTTTGTCTGCTAAAATATTTATAAATATCATATTTTCATTTATTGAAAAAAGTTTTGATTTTATTATTGATAAAAGTAGAATAGAGCGTATTTTCTTTTTAATTTATTTTATTTTCAATCGGAAAACCCACGATACAATGAAAAAATAGTTTTATACAATGAAAATTATATTGGGTAAAGCACCAAAATCGTTCATATTACACTAATCAAATTAAAAAAAAAAACTAAAACATAAGAATTTGAGCCGATGTGAAGAAAATACAAACGTAAAAAAAATCAGAGTAAATATTCGAAATAAAAAAAATAATCCTTCATTTTGCGCAAATACCTATTAGATATAATAAAATTGAATTTACATAATGATTCTTTGATTTAATTTCATTACAAAGAATTTTAAATGCGAACATCACATCACTCGTTCGGAAACGTGAATTTAAAAAAGAAAATAAAAGAAATAAAAGATTATTTTGTGAAGTTTTGTATAATAATTGATTTGGAAAAAAATAGGTATTCGATACTTTTTTGGTTATTTCGATAATTAAATTTATATCCGATGACCTTTTAAAAAAAATAATTATATTTTACTTTAATTTTTTTCCATTAAACAATCCATCAGTTAATGTCAATTACATTAAACAAATATAATTTCATTTACAAAAAAAAGAAAAAAAAAATGTATTGCAATGTCACTTTATACAGTTTTAATTTTCGTGCTTGATAATGGAATTTTCATTTTGTTTATAATAGAAATTGAAATATATCATCGGCCATCAGGATATAATTTAAAATTATTAAACAAGATATTCAAATGTAAATGATTTTTTGAAATTTTAAGTATAATTTTATTTTACCTATCAATATTGATGATGTATTAAAAAAAATTATTAAAATTTAAAAAAAAAAAAAAACAAAAGATAAAAGAATTAAAAGTTTTAAAGAATAAGAGGTCTCAGTAGCTCACTCGGTAGAGTCATAGCGATGGATTCGTAATCTCGGGGTCCCGAGTTCGAATCTCGCTCTCGGCCGATTTATGCAAGCACCAATGTACTTTACATGTGCTTTGTTCACAAACACACTGACCACCTCCGTCGCTAATTAACATCACAGTGATAACATAAATACAGTGACGCTAAATAAAATTTAAAAAAAAAAGAAGTTTTTGCTACTTTTACGATATTTCATGTGTGTAGTCAATGACACTGTTTTTTTTTCTTACAACGACGTTAAATAAAAAAAAAGATAATAAATAATACGTTGTGTTTAATTTTGGTTTATTTTAGAAAAAAAAATTAAAAACTTAAAATTTTGCAAACTTTAAAAACACTTAAAATTTAGATGTTGAATTTTTAAATTTCTGTGATTCTTTCCTTCTTAATTTAATTGATGACTTGATATTTTTAAAATTTCTATGGGAAACATGTAATTCACACTTTTCTTGGCATTTTGAACTGAAACTTTTATATTTTTATTAAAAGTTACAAAAATCACCTTAATTTACCATTTCCGCGTATAGAAAAACTTACTTGAACTTTACTTGAACTCAACATCAAAAAGCTTCATTAAATCTTAACGTATCGAATCCTTAATAAACAAGAATATTAACCATCAATAATTAAATACACCGAATAAATCAAAAAGCAATTTGAAAAAAAGCGAACTTTTTCATTTAATTTTGCAACCATATCAAGAATAAAAGAGAGAAAAAACAGAAATCAATTAGATTCTTGTCCAAAGAAATGAAATTAACACCAGCCAGTTACGTAAAAAAGAAAGAAAGAAAGAAAGAGAGAAGAAAAATTGAAAAAGGGAGAAAAGATGAAGGGTGAATTTTGCAGGAGGTTATATATATAGAGACAGGAAGTTGGATTAAAACGGAATCCTTCCATCGATCAATCTTCGACACTCGGTAGCAAAGTAAACTTGGTTGCATCTTGTTCAGGGGTTTTAGTATATATAGCAGTGGTAATAGTAATCAAGAAGTACGAAAACTTCTTCTTCGTGTCTTTATATATATCCCTTACAGTTATTCTCATTTTTTTTTCTTATATTTATATATATATATATATATATATATATATATATATATATACAAACGTGCGTGCTTTATCATTTTTGTGGCAGCAAGAAAAGAAGGGTTGATGGCTTCAATTTTTGTTTCTTTGGGAAAAGAAACTTGTTTTAATGGCTGTGGTAAAGTTGTGGATTGTGGTGGGGAAAAAAAAGAATGAAAGAGGAACCTTTGAAACAATGATGTACATAAACTTTTTTATGTTACGCTTTTGAAATCGTATGATTTTGGGTATTTTTGGTATTGAGATGTATGTTTTTTGAATTCAATGCATTTATTCTTTACAATATTAATAATTCCTCTTTCCATGGATTTACAACAAATAGTCCAGAACTGATGTATAGGTACAGGATGGACATTCGAGATTTTGAGATTTTTTTATTTTAATATTTTAAAATAATTTAACTCGTAAAGTTGAGTTCTGTCAGAGTACAAATATTTTTTGAATAATTAGAAATTAAATTATAAAATCTCGTAAAAATTGAAATCAACTGACATTTTTATTATTATAGACAGAGATCAGATTCAATGTATCTATCCAAATGTTTATTATAATTTTACTGCTTGTCAATCTAAAACAATTAGCCTATGAATTATAAATTATTTACAGGATATATTTATTTTACTCACAAATTACAAAGAAATATATTACTTCAATAATTTTATTAAATATTAAAAAATTTATCACGTAACAAAAATAATAAATGTATTTATAAATTTACAAGATTCTGTTGGTGACTGTTATATACTTTAATCACTAAATACATATGTACCTTTACATACATTGAATAATAAAAAAATCCGTATTACTACTTTTGTGGTTTTTTCTCTTACCATTGACACTTGCATTCACGTATATACACGTAAGCTCATCGTTCGATTCTCCAGTTATGCCACACGAGAATAAAAAGAAAAGCAGAAAAGAGTGAGATTAGACAGAGAGAGCAAAAAAAAGGGTGGTATAAAGAGCCTCTCGCACACAAACACACATACGTGTACAGCGAAACCTTTAGTAAAGAGAGAGAGAGAGAGAGAGAGAAAGAGAGATAAACCATTGCATATTCAACATCTTTCTCCGTGTATACGCGCGACGTGGCTCATTAACTTGGCCGCGTGCGAATATTCCTTTGTCGGGGCATGTATAGGAGAAAAGCATATCTCTTTTCTCTTCTTCATTGTCGCCGACTCGTTTTCCTCTCTATGTATCCACCCTTTCCTCTCTATTTTTCTCTCTCTCTCTCATTTTCGTTTTTCTATGTAGTTTTTTTTATTTTCTCTCTCTCTTATTCTCGGTTTTTCTTATGCGTTTGTGTACACGTATATTCAAGACTTGGTGTATTAAAAATTTTCATTTTACTCTTTTTTTTCCCATTTTTTTTTCGAATGTGTAGAATGCAAATAATGCGAGTATACGTATACGTTGTATTGAAGAAAAAAAGAATTGCACGCGAGTATAGTGTTTAAAGTAAGAGGACTTCTTTTACTTTTTTAAGACTCTTTATATCTCTTTTTCTTATTTCTCTTGCTTTTGTTACGGAATGTCTTGGAGATAATTTTGCTGAAAGTGCTTTAATTTTTTCTCTCTTTTTTTTAAAGAATCGAATGGTTAATTGTTTGCCGGGGCTCTCTCACGTGTATGGCTTAATTGTGGAATACAAGTACGGAACAATTTTTTTTCTTAGTAAAGGATATGTGTACGTACGTGTGAACGGACATTTTATAATTATTAGTTTTAGCTTTTACAACACTGTAAATATATGATTACGCGATTATGATCGTAAGAGAACATTTTTATAAATAAGTATATTTCTTTTTATAAAAAAAAAAAGAATTATACGTTCCGCAGTATTTAAATAATTTGCTGCGTACGTTTTTTTAATGACAGTTAAGTTATTGGATTTAAAGCCTCTAAAATTGCGAAATTTTTATATCACTTTATTCTAAGAAACGCACTTCAATGTTGAATTCTCGGTATTTTATTTATGAAAGAAAATTATTATACCCCTGTGAAGATAAAAATATCGATACTTCAGAATTGATCAAAAGATATCGCTTTTTTAAAAAAAGAAAGAGGAAGCTAAATCGATCGCGTCCTTTAAAAAAAAATTTCAAAAAATTAAAAAGGAATATTTCGTGCCGGTGAAGTAATAAGAAATTTTAACTGATTATAGTGCGTATTATACTAAGAAGACGGGAACTGAATTAGCCTCGGGGAAAATAATCTCACTGAGCGTTGAAGTTTTATTTATTAACGAATGTATCTCTCTGAGGAAAAGAGGCATGAAAAATGTTTTTATTAACACGAAGTACTTAACTTTCAATCGAGTGGTTTAATTAAGTATTAAAAATTCCAAAAATTAATTAAACAAAGTTAAATTCTAGGGGTGAAATTGTTATATTTTATTGTAGCTGTGGGACTTACTTGATTTTTTATAAAAATTGCTGTATAAACAGCGAAAATTGTTAAACTTTCCATATGCAAAAAATAAATTTTCTTATTAATTTTTACTGTACGTGGAGTTATTCTTACCATTACGTAGTCATTTTTATACAAAATCAAGTATGTGCTACAGTTATCATGGAATTTAGTAATTTTATCCATATCATTTCTGTTCGTGTATAAATTTATCAACTAACCCGCGTAAAAAAAATTCGTATTGCCAAGATATTGGTGAAACAATATCCAATATATTGCATTTATTTAATAATCCCTTGGCAAAATTTTTCCAATATTTCGCCAACATTTAGCATTTATCAATCCCTAGGGCCAAAACCCACATTATTCCCACATATTGGCAATATATTGGATATTGCTGATATATTGGATATTGCTAATCAATATGTATAATGATAAATAATTTCAAATAAAAAATCAAAGTTTTACCACATTTAATTGAAAACTTTTTAACTTTTTTTTATATCATATCTATAAAGTATACAATATAGGTGATATTAAAATCTTTAATATAATATATAAAAATAAAATATTGGTAAATTAAATTCAGAAATCTTTTTTTGCAAAACAAAAAATATATTTAGTAAAATAATTTTTCAAGTCAAATTTTACGAATATAAATATAACAAAAAATATATTATACTAATTGTATATTTACATTACAATTTGGTTGAAATAATTTTTGAGTAACAGAAATGTTAAATCAAATTTAATCAACACAAATCGACTTATGTCATTTTTGTAAATAAGAAAAAGATTAAATCATTTTTAATTTTAATAAATACAACTTAAAGAAAATAGTTCATATATTTTATTGTTCAAAATTTAATCGCCCAAAAAAGTACCATTTACAGCTTACCTATGTACAGTCCCTGGCGTCGCAGGTCAGCGCGCGGGTGTGCGTATACAGTACTTTTTGAGCGATTAATGGGTAATGTACTCATTATAAATACTGTCGCCAACTAATGTAATCTTTAAGTTTACATTTTAATAAACAATTTAAGCTATTGTGAGTAAAAATTAAAGCAGTAGAAGCTGAGCTATAAGCTGTCAAATTTTTGAAAAATCGCGTTTTTTCAAACTGTGATTGTTTTCTGCCGATTTAGTGCATTTTAGCAATATGTTCATGAGAACCTTTTTTGCTCAAAATAACCTAAAAAACATGATAAAATTTTTTTTTTCTAGAAAAAACGCATTTCTATAATTTGTTTATAAAAATTGTTAATAATTATTAAATGCGCCATTTTCAGACTTTCTACCCAAAAAAATTCGAAATCGGCAGGTCAAAATATATAAAAAAAACCTGGTTAGAATCGAGGACCTTGGTCGGCCACGACTTACGTAGTTTGCCCCTGGACTACCGGTTAATGTAATGAATTTTGGTACAATTTTAGAGCATTGTTGGTCCCTCAACATCCCAAACTTTAATATTACTAACATATGTTTGTTGACCGTGCAGAATGGTTTCGCTATCAGTTCGCAAAGTTAATTTCTTTTCAAAAGGGTATACTCTTGATTTGTCAATCAAAATGCTTTCCTCTTTGCATATTTGACAACCGAATTCACCGTTGTATTGACACATATTTCGAAAAATTGCTTTAGCTGGCAAATTGCACGTGCCATTTAAAATTATACCTTTAACATTAATAGGTTTATCTACGTTGGGTACTTCAAAATCTATGCCTTTATACAATTTTTTTAATGAATTTTTTAAGGAAGTTAAAAAGAGATTAACTTTAGGTTTCAGTTTTCTAAACCACAAGCCAATTAACAACACATTTTCAATATTATGTTGTTCTTTGTAAGGAAATTCATTAATTGTTAAATAAAACGTCCAAATATTGTATTTGGAAGATTTATAAATTCTAACGCCGTCAGAATACCATGTAAAAGATATATTGTTGGGATCACTTAATATTTTATTTGGACGGAGCATTTCTTGATACAGCAAACCATCATAAATATCAGAATAGTACATTGTTAACCAAGGGAGTAAAATAGGTGATTTTTGCCTGAGTCGAGTTTGAAGCCTGAGCGAAGCGAGGGTGACAATAAAGACGAGGGCAAAAACACCTTTACTTCCGTAGATAACATATTACTTTTTCATACACGAAGGGCGTCAAATTTAGCCACATTAAAAATAAATTCATAAATAATACAAAAAATAACGGCATTAATAGATGATAAAATTAAAATGAAAATGAGAAAATAAGACTGTCGAATTTGCCTCGGCAAGAAGCAGTTGGGTACGAAAGGAGGAAAATTAAAGAAATTGCCCACGAACCCATCAGCCCATCGACAGATCAACTCATCAAAACCAATGACCCATCGGCCCATGAATCCATTGACCCATCATCCTGCCGATCCACGTACTCTTTGACCCATCTACCCATGCAACCATCAATTTATTGAACCATGAACCTATCGACCCATTGATTTATTGACCAATTAACCCATTTACCCATGAATTCATCGATCAATAGACCTATCAACTCATCGACCCATTCAACTTCTGACGTCCACCAAAAAAATTCATCCATCCATCCATTAACCCATCAACGAATTCTTTTTTCCACTCATCAACAAATTCCGCCCATCAACCCATCGACAAATTCATCTATCCGCCCAACGGACCGTCAACCAATCGACAAATACATCTATCCGCCCATCGGCCCATAAACCCTTCGAAAAAATTCATCTATGCGCCCATTAACCCATCGACTATTTCATCTATCCATCAATCAGTCTATCAACCCATCGACGTATTCATTTAGTGATCCATCGACATTAATATTTATCCGCCCATCGACCTATCGTCATATTTATCGATCTGTCCATCGAACCATTGAGCCGTCATTTTATCGTCCCATAAATCCACCTATGAATTCATTGCGCCATGCACCCATTACTCAATTTATACATCGACTCATCCGCCATTCAGTATAACTCTGAGACACGAAAAGTAAATTTCTTGGTAAAAATCAATTACGCTTATTAGAAAATTACTTTTTTCTCACCCCCTGGCGAAAAGTACGTCAAAAGACGTCTACTATCTAAGAGAGAAGTTAAGCATTATCCACGGCGACTCGGCGCACTAGCGATGCGCAATCATGTTGACGCTGTTTTTCACGGCAGTTAAGAATAGAGAGGGCTATGTCTATCCTTCTCTGTCCACCGGCTTTAGACATTGACTCTCTCCCTCTCTCTTTCTTTTTCATGCAGAATAGAGAGGGTTGCGTCTATCCTTCTCTGTCCACCGGCTTTAAGAATTGACTCTCTTCCTCTCTCTTTCTTTCTCTTATATGTACTATAAAGGTGGCCGCGAATGGAGGGGGCTATGGCTAGCCTTCTTTGCCGGTTACAACAAGCAGTATCTTTTTCTTTATCTTTCTTATATAGCAATTTTAAATATTTTATTATTAAAACCTAATTTGTTTTATTTTGTGAATTATAAATTGCAGTGTGTTATAAAGTGTGTAAATTATAAAATGTGTGTGAAATATTGATGGTTTATTTTAATGATTTATCATCAGTGGGAGAGGGGCAGAGAAGGATAGAGCATACTCGGTCGAAAGCAGCAGGCGATTCATCGCGGTATTTTTATTTTAATGATTTATCATCAAAAACGAATTATCACAAAGGGTAAGTTGGACGTACTTTTCGCCGGAGACAAGAAAAAATCGTATATTTACCTCGGGAGAAAAGTTGACCAGCAATTGTTCGCGTATTTGCCCCCTCGCTGCGCTCGGGGGCAATCTATACGCGAACATTTAATGGTCAACTTTTCACCCTTGGTGAATAATATACTATTTTGCCCTTGGGTAAAAAAGAGCTATTTTAGCCTCTAAGAATAGACATAAAAAATTGAATTTCACGCCCTGAGTGTGAAAAAAAATTTTTTGAGCTTGAAGTGACTGATTTCTAGGACTTTTATTTATTTTTTCGTAAAAATAAGGTCGTTTGTATAATGTTTTTAATTGTGAAATTAAAGAAATTTCAATAAAATAATTTATTGAATTATTATTACATTAAAGACATAAAGAATCGTCATTATTCAAATTAATGAAACATTTTGAACAATAAAATATATGAACTATTTTCTTTAAGTTGTATTTATTAAAATTAAAAATGATTTAATCTTTTTCTTATTTACAAAAATGACATAAGTCGATTTGTGTTGATTAAATTTGATTTAACATTTCTGTTACTCAAAAATTATTTCAACCAAATTGTAATGTAAATATACAATTAGTATAATATATTTTTTGTTATATTTATATTCGTAAAATTTGACTTGAAAAATTATTTTACTAAATATATTTTTTGTTTTGCAAAAAAAGATTTCTGAATTTAATTTACCAATATTTTATTTTTATATATTATATTAAAGATTTTAATATCACCTATATTGTATACTTTATAGATATGATATAAAAAAAAGTTAAAAAGTTTTCAATTAAATGTGGTAAAACTTTGATTTTTTATTTGAAATTATTTATCATTATACATATTGATTAGCAATATCCAATATATCAGCAATATCCAATATATTGCCAATATGTGGGAATAATGTGGGTTTTGGCCCTAGGGATTGATAAATGCTAAATGTTGGCGAAATATTGGAAAAATTTTGCCAAGGGATTATTAAATAAATGCAATATATTGGATATTGTTTCACCAATATCTTGGCAATACAAATTTTTTTTATGCGGGAAAATATTTCATAATCGAATATAATATTTTCAATAATTGAAGTTACGTAATGAATTATTTGATATCTTAACAACAATAACAATCAATTTATTATAATTAACCGATGAAACCAAAATCATCAATAGTATAAAATTCCACCTTTAATACCATATTCCCTCCAGCATCCAAAGCCACTCATAAAGCGCTATATTTCTACTTTTTCTTATACTTTTTTTTTCAAAACTCTCCAGGCAACTTCTATACTATATTTTTTTCCCTCTCCACCGTACATGTAGCTTAGTTTTAGCTTTTCTCGCATAGTGTGTTTCAAACCGATTGTTTCATAGGCCACGATTCATTTGTCTCTCTACCTTTCATGACATCGCAGATATATACTAGTTATATCTGTATACACATGTATGTTGGAGGAAAACTGCAAAACTCGTTGTTAGGAAACTGCAAAAAAAAAAGCACAGCAGTAGCAGGAAAGTAATAATCGCCGCGGTGAGTTTCAACGAATGAGAGGAAATTGCTAGCTCACTAGTTTCCTAGTTACTTCTTTTTTTTTCTCTTCTTTTCTAAAAAAAGGAAGAACAAAAAAAATGGCTATCATCGTCGTTCCAAGAGAAAACGAATATTTGCACTTTTGGGATATGGCTAACTTTTGGGTATAATTGACGATTATGACACTAATAACGTAATTGGGTTAATCGCTTGGATGGATATTTTGTATTTTTTTTTTCTAATTTCTCCACTTGATATATCGTTATTCGCGCTTAAATTTGGAGCTTTTGGGCGATATTCATGTTTTTAGGACATTTGAATAATTTGAGAGTTTAGGAAGTTGTGTAAAGGGGGAGTAGGAGAATCGTTAAGAACTGTTGCGCGCTATTTTATTGAGCGATTTCATTTGTTTTAATAGCCTTGAATGAAAAAGCTTCGGGAATACGTTTTCGCAATTACACATAAGCACGACGCAAGATCAAGTTGCTCGTTATGCATTAATTTTATTGCCTTATACGATTGTTAATTGATTTCGAGAAATTAGTCTTTTAATGGTTTTATTGTGCGCGTGCAATAAATGGCTTGTTCCTTGTATTTTTTTTAAATTTTGTTGGAAATATAATATATTATTCACTTACGGAATAAAAAGGAAAAATATCTGAAATTGTATGTAAATTGTCACAAACATACGATTTAAGGCATTTTTCATTTACTCCCGTGGTGAATATACAATTTTTTTAAACAGACAGCGTACAGTGGGTATCAGTTCGCTGGGAGAGAGTAAAATACCCACTGTACGCGCCCTGCGTTAAAAAAAAAAAAGTTCGAAGTCAGTTTGATAAGTAATTTTTTTTTCAATTTTATTTAACGTCACTGTATTTATGCATTCATTGCGATGCTAATTAGCGACGGAGATCGTCAGTGTGTTTGTGAACAAAGCATATGTTACCAGTGGTGCTTGTATCACTCGGCCGCCGAGAGCAGGATTCGAACTCGGAATCCCGAGAATATGAATCCATCGCTCTACCGAATGAGCCACTGACGACCTCTTGAAATCGATTTATTTATTCTAATAAAAATTTCAATTAGGAATAATCAATTTAAATATTTTTATATTTGATAATATAATTATTGCTTCATTTATAAGAAAATATTTTAAATATCTCAATTACTTGAATACAATAAAAAAAACAATATAAATTAATTAAACAGATAATAACATGAAACAAAATTTAATATAAAAAAAGTAAACATTAAAAAATTCGTGATCAATTTTTACAGTAAAATTTTAAAAACACAAGTCAAATTTTTAAGAAAAAATTAAGAATGAAAAAGTTAAGAATGAGCGAACAATGAAAGAATACTCCGTATTATAACGAAAAGGAAAGTACGGTACTTGCGTGCAGAGTCGTCGATATTTGTCTTTCAGGGTGTGCGAGAGTTTGTCCAATGCTAACATCTGCTCAATTTTTTTTACTCTTGTCTACTCGTACTTTACTCTTAACATTAAAGACAACGCGCGGGTCTTTTTAAATATTAAAATTTCATTTTCAGAAAAAAAAACGAAACGTCGATGAACTGGTAAGGCAAAAAAAAAAACGATGAATAAACGCAATCGTTTAACGTCAGATGTACAAACACGGAAAAAGTTAAAATTTTATTCCTATGTTTGTTAGAGAATTTTGCTAAAAATTTATGACCTTGTGAATCATTTGGAAAATATTTGTTGACAATATTGAAATTTGTTTTAAAGACTGTTGATTTACTTCAAAAAAAATGATAAAATTTGCACGACATTAATTAAATACTTTTATTTGTTTTGTCAAAGTCAATGATAATAAAGTTAAAGTTCGTGGACTTGAAACTTGTAACATTTTCCATTAAAAGTAAAGCAAATTATCTTTTAATAAAATTTTCTATATTTAAATAAATAAAGTATTCAAATACTAGCAAAATAATAACTTACTTAAAGTTGTTAAATGTATTTATTATAATTTAAAGTAAATTCATTCTTTTAGAACCACCCAACAGTACATAAAATAACCACGCGATTCATATACGTTACATTTGAAAAAAAAAGAGTACAACAAACATTTAAACATAATAAATTATAAATAATAATTTCCTTTTAAAAGCTAACTACATCCTTTAAAAGTTTCAGCGTTATCATCGATCGCGCAGAGGCCTTTTAACAAGATACCATACTATTCCTCCAATTATTTTAACTCTTCAAGCATTTCTCTCTCTCTCTCTCTCTCTCGCTCTCAAGTGAACAAACACTTGGCTCAAGTGATTACAAACATTTCCTTTAGCTCCTTCATGACACATGGTTAGAATAATACTCATATTGTCACTATCTGATTTTTCATTATTTAATTAACAATGACACTAGTTAAGGTAATTTCGTAGTAATTACGATTAAGTAGGTAATTGAATGAGAAAAATTTTATTGTTTGATAAAAATAAGAGAGTACAATTGTTTATTATTTTTTGTTATATTTTTTTTGAAAACCCATAATTTTCATTGGCTTATCTTTATCGGTTTCGTGGAAACATAAAATTTAACGAAATCATAATTAAAAATTGAAATATAATTGATTCGAAAAATGATTGATGATATCGTAAAAAGAATTATTAATCAAAATTATATTGAAGTTTTTATGATATGAATCATAAATACATTTATTTATTTAAGTCTTACAGCAACCAAAAAAATAAACTTTCATAGAATAAAAAAAGTATAGAAAACAAAATAATTTTTTAAATTGTTTATAACGACCTTTAAACATTCTAATTCAATGAAAATCTCAACTATGGTATGCATCTCGACGAATGCACCGAAAAACGCTTATAAAAAAGGTAGCGATTAAAAAAAAAAAAGGGAAGTTCTAAAAATTCGCTGTGTATATAAACAAGGCTCATCGACTTTACGTCAGCTAGGGAAAAAGCTTCCTATAGCATAGACTACAACAAGCCTTAACACTATATATCAGCCGGTCCCGTCGTCGGACTTTAGTAGTTGCTAGTTCGCCCGACAGATCGCACCAGCCACATCATCCCAGGGATTACACCGAATGCTTACTCTTTTTCTCTTTCTATTTTACCCTTGTATCATATATATGTATAGATATATACATATATACGCTCATACATAGTAGCTTGTACGTTTATATGTGCAGTAGAGCTTTTACTGCCAATATTCGCGCTCTAATCCCGCTTTATGGCATCCGTCAATCGAGGATGTATTAAATTGAATATTATATCGTACATACGGGGATGGGTAAAAGTAAAGTCCTTTTCTTTTTTTTCTCTCTCTCCTTTATTTTCATCCTCGTCCATACTCTCTCTCTTTTTTTTCATGCGATGCTCTTTTTTTTCGAATACATAGGTATACACTTGCAAGTTCGCGCGCAAGTCATTTTATTTAAATTTATGAGCTTGTTTGCTTGTTTGCCCGAGTTCGGATTATATATTTATATTTGAAAGACGAGAGAGAGAAGAATTTTAAAGTTTAGATTAATGTTTTTCAGCTCTAATTGTTCAAGTTCGGTATTGGCTATTTTCTATGCTGATTTTTTTTAACTTATTAGATGTATAGTTTGAAATTTTTTTAACCTTTTGAAACTATTTTTTTCGATATTATAGATGCAGATAATATTTTAATTCTTTTCTCTTTGACATAAATTCATAATCTATGCTTTATACGTTTCAATGTCAATTCATAATTTAAATTTAACGAAATAATAATTTAACTTAAAAAAAAAAAAATAAAAAAACAGGAATTCGATGCTTCATTGCGCGCAAATATAAAATTATTAAAAAAAAAATTTATTCCAGCCTGAAAAAATGAACTTTTGAAAATATTTAATTCGACGTATTATTTTACAGTTTGTAAATATTTTTTCATTCTGCAATGCTACCTTTATGTACATACGAACGCATTATTATTATTATTATTACATTCATGAGTTTTGCATGTACCGGTAGTTTGAGTTCGTGAAAAGAATTTCTAAACGAAATAACGTATGAAAAAAAAATCAACATAAACAATATGCGTTTGTATAAATGAAAGTTAACTGAAATTGATTTACATATTAACCGGGACTCTTTCGCCAATTGTATTTTATAGTAATAAACTTTTTGATATAAATTACAAAGCTGTTGGACTAATATTTCATTAAACACGTATTGAAATATGTTTTATTCTTTGCGTAAAGTTGTATTTAATTAATTTAACAATTTAAAAGTCAAAGTTAATTATTCATCATAATAAATTTGAAATATAGAACACTATCAAACTCAAATTTCAGTAAGCACGATCGTATTTTAAAATAGACCGTTTTATAATAGAATTATTTTCAAAACATACCGATGGGCATTAACGAAAATGAAATCTAACATGCTTCGAGAGATTTCAAGAATTTAAACATCTTAAGCACATGAGGGCTTGAGCTGCTGCTCTACGAGCAGAGTGTTACGAAATTAATGTAAAGTCATATATTATATTTTTAGTAAGTTATATATTTTTAAATGAAAATCGAATCTAGTTGTGAACCATAAATCTTAATAGATTTTTCCAAATCCTGAAGATTAGCAAAGCATCAGAATTACAGATCGTGGATTTTGTGAAAACTTGGGAAATGTTTTATTGCATATAAATATGAAATAAAAAACAAAGCTGGATTTCATTGTTCAACAATTAAAATTTTTTGCATTATGCAAAGCAACTGTGTGTTAAATTATGATGATTCGACGCACCGTTAATTTTACGAAAATATAACTATTTCTCATTTAATTGTCAATCTATAATTTAAATTTTTTTCATATTTATAAATAAAATAAACCTCTACGGTGTAGAAAATAAATCTGGACAGAGTTCTGATATTCTTTTAATGAATTTCTCGAAAAATAAACATTTCAACGCTGAAGATGTTATTTAAATAAAATTTTCTTTTGTTCAACGTTGATACAGTTTAGAGCTCCCGGGGCAAAATTATTCTAACAAACAAAATAACAAGGAAATAATTAATAAACCACGTAGAATGAGAGAACGTTGAGAGGAAGAAATAAAAAAAAAATATATACAACTGTACATTTGAAATTCTTCATGAAATTCACCTGGCCAAACGAGAGAGAGAGAGAGAGAGAGAGAAATATCCCGACCAACAATTTTTCCAACCTCATCCTTTTCTACCTTCTCTATATAGCTTTTTTCCATATCTCTCTCTCTCCATGTCCGAACGAAACCAAACAAGGGCGCGTAACAGCATCCCCCGAAAAAAGGGATAACACAGCGCAAAAAACCTAGGCAAATCAAAAAAAATAAAAAAAATATATGTATTCGCGAAGTATCAAAAAATTATTCATCGAAAAATCTCCGACAGCACTCTCTCTTTGTGTATACGTTGAATAAAAAAAAAAGCAAAACAAGAGCGATCCATATATACATCTGTAAAGCATTGCATTGTGTAAATAATCCAAACGTTAAAGGGTCGATGCACAGATCGGGGCAAGGGTGTGCATAAGGTGATGTTTTTATCTCTCTCTACCTTGCTCTTTTTTTTCCTATTTTAACAGAGTGCAAGAGTATAAGATGAGTGAATAACGATGGTATAAATGCAATTTTGGTCTATTACATTATGGTACATGTTGTACAAGTTGAAAAAAGATGGAACACAAAGCCGGCCGGTCGAATGCTTCCGGAGTTGGCCGAGGCACTCGTGCGGCAGCAATCGAGCGACGTGCTTTTCTTTCGGTCTCTCGCTTACTCTGATGCTATATATATGCTATTAGCGATTTTACTCTTTCCTTTACCTTTGTGTGTCTCCTAAATTTTACGCTGAATTTTGACGCATTATGTTACGGTCATTTTTTGTCATTTATTATTGCGGCTAGATCGATTTCATATTTTGAATATCAGTTTCATTTATACTTTATAAATATAAACTCATTAAGGGGATGTAGAATACCGGCATTACAGTTTTTAAAATTTTTGATACTGAATGAAAAATTTTTGTAATATCTCTTTATTAAATCCTTCCACTTAACTTAATAAAAAACATGACATAGAGATATTTCTAAAAAAATTTGAATAAAGATAAAAAATCTGGGAAACTGTAATGTCGGTAACTGAACAAATCATATCCCCTGTTGAATCATCTTAAAAATCATCTTTAGTCAAACAGTCCCCAAAAATAATAAAATAAAGCATATTGTGTAAATTGAATAGAATTTTATCTCATGTTTGTTATGGTCGAAAAAAAAAGGAATGAAGTTATTAGATCAGAGTTAATACTGGATTAACAACTGATAGAGATCTCGTACAGTGACAGATATACGGCCGAACCAGTTTTTTTGAGAACGTTCACGTTACGCAATTAAAACTCGTTTCTTCCTGTCAGATATTATGATAATAATCATCAAATAGGACTTTCAAGTTTTTTATGACCGTTTGTTTCTTTTACAAAGATGTTTTTATCTTATCTATCATTAAAATTCGCATCTTTTAGTATTTACAAAAGAAGTTATCAAAAGTAACTTTGATAACTTCTTTTGTTGGAGGTATCTGATGAATAAGTTAAAAGAGTGAGCTGTCATTGGAAAGTTTTATTGTCAATCAATTTAGTATTAATCTTAATGAGACCGTTTCTCATTATGCGTTGTTCCTTATGCATACCCGTGTTGATTTTTTATGGTATTTTATGCATTACAACATTTTGTTTTAATACGACCGTTTTTAAAACGGATAGATTTAATCTGTATGTACTTTACTTAAAATTAAAAAAAAATAATTTTTGTATAAGAAATTGAAAAATCAGTGAACTATGTATATCTACTAACTCAAAACTTTTAAAAATGTGAATAGAAATCTTGATTTTAAAACCAGATTACTTACATTTACAGCGAACAATGTACGGAATACTATGGGACATTAAAGCAGGTATACGCGCACAAAACAATATATTACGTGAACATTGTCTTAATTGCAGTGACTGTTATACGAAAAGACTAAAATTTGCATTATCGGTATAATTACTGGTAAGGGGAGGGGGTCCGATACATAGAAAATCCACTTTGTATTTGAATCGAACATTTAAATTCCATTTTTTTGAATAATTATTTCGTAATGTTTGAATTTAGAATCAAAGAAACGTTACATGATTGAAAATTCAAATGGTAGTTTGTAAATTGATGTAAAATTATGATAAAATACGCAAATTATGTATAAATTAGTAATATAATTTGTGTACTGTCATAACACAAATATGTGTTATTGCTACGCATTTTTGGTTCTCAAAGTTGCGTGAAATTGAAAAAAAATTCATTTTTAAAGTATTTGTAGACTTAAATTTTCAGAATTTATGTTAAGCACGAGTTTCTGTTAAATTTAGACATTTTTTTAACCGAATATATGAGAAACAATGGAAATGCATAAACTAGCGAATAATTAATTTATTGAATTTTGATTATTTGAATAATATTCGTTTGACCTCTCTAATGAGTCATTAATTCCAAAATAATTATCGAATGAATAAATACGATAATAAAATAAAATTTTATTGGATCGATAAAATTATTAAGTTTAAAAGATTAATTGTTAATTTTTTCAGTCTTATAATTTTATCGTTCAAATAAAGATCAAGAATTGCCTTATTCGAGTAAATATTTGGTGTTTAATAAACTCTAGAAAAAAAGGAAATATTACTTTTTAAGATATTACTTAATACTTTTATGATAAAATTATCGATTTGTATGACTTATTCAGAAAAAGATGATATTTTTAAAACATAAATTAAAGAATTGATAGTAATATGATTCGAATTTAAATTTTTTTAAATTTTATGCGTGCAAAATAACGGATATAATTTTTTTATAGCAAAAGTTTTCCTGTTTAATAAAATTCAATAGTTTTGATTCGAAATAATAAGAACAAAAGGAATATAACAAATTTTTGTGTTTGTACAGTGTGTATTTATAATGATTGAATCGAAATTTTTTTTTTTAATTATACTTTTTTTTGTAACACATGATAACATTTTGACTTGAGTATGAAATTTTTTATTATTTTGGTAATTATTTCAAATGCTTTAAGTTTTTTAAATTTTTAAACAGAAGTCTATACTTCATCTTAACTTTCTCAGGTAAGGTTCTAAACAAGATAATAAAAAATTGCAGTTCCACAAAAATCTTAAAAGATAACTTATACCTGTTTTACTTTCATAAAATTAAAACAAATTTAAAGTTATAAGAACATTTCCATACTTACGCAGAATTCACCGTAAACTAGGCGGAAATCCAAAATATATTATTCATACGCATAATACAATAGTATGACAAATCAATAATAAGAAAGAAATTAACTAAATATCGCATAATGTATTCCTCTTTTTCCATTCGGTCATATAACCGCATAGCTGACAGGTTTCATGACACATAACCTAACTTCCACTAATATTCCTCTTTTTCTCCCTTCTTCGCTTTTAAAATCATTCTCTCTTACTCGCGCTTACACAGAAACATCATTCAACGTTTTATCTCCCTCTCTCTCGTACCAAAAGTTCAGCGAACCCCCTCTCCATGACATTCAAACTTCTCTCTCTCGCTCTTTTCTATATGTACGTTTCTCTCTTTCTCTTTCACTAACCGGCGCGCGAGTACTACGAGTTGAGAGAGAAAGAGAGAGAGAGAGAGTCGGTCGGTCGCGCGCGCGCGTATCCACGGCGTGAACGCCGGCATAGAACGAGACAGAAATATATAGAGCGAGAGCGTGTGTATATTTCTCCAACGACATGGGGTAGTAGTAGCAGCAGCGGCATCGGCGGCGACTAGAAAGAGAAGGAAAGCCCCAGAGTGAGAGAGAATATGAGAGACAGAAGTATAAGAGTTTCGAACGAGAGTTAGTGTGTAGTATGTAAGCTGTGCTGCACCGCCTCAGTGTTTCGTGTACCGTTCAACAACGCGTTTCGAGCGTTGTTGCTTCGTGTCGTTCACTCTCTATAATCTTTTTTCCTTTATAATCTGCCTCTCTCTCGTTTCTACAATGCTAAGAGAGAGATTATAATTTTTCGAAAAATATAAACAAGATTTCAACGCGTACCTTGCATGAGATCGTAACGTATTTTTGGTTACTTTTGTTTCTACTCGCGATTCAAAGCGTTTTCGTTTGAATCTAAAACGCTTGATAGTGCATGCAAAGTTTAAAGGATAACATACGCATTGTGCGTAAGGATAGGAACAGTTTTTATTTTTCATTTGTGTCCAAGGATACGTAAAAACATAATATACAGATACATTGAATGTGTAATGATATCGAATGTTTAAGCGTTCGGAAAACAGTGTGTATACGCCATCAGGAAGAAGAGAACAGCAGAAACAACTAACGCCTCTCCTTTGACAGGTGTCGTATGTATATATATATGCACCCTGGTGCGTTGTTATAAAGCGTCCTCTTATTCTCTCTGAGTCTCCACTCTATTTTTTTTTATTATTTTGCACGCGAATGTATTCGTGAAAGTGGTTATGCTCTTGAAAAAGTAGGAAAAAAATAAGAGTTCTTTTGCTACTGTTATAACTCTTTGTTTTCGAAAAAAAATAAGAGAGAAAATAAAAAGAGTTTACGCACAATTCAAGGACGTGAGAAAAAGAGAGGCACTTTTTTTTCTCTTATTTCCCTTTCATGTGTTGCTGGAAAACTAGAATTTCATTGAGATAACGTGTAATTATTCAATGTGCGATACATAAAGTGTGTGGTTTTTTGTTTTGTTGTTTTTCGTTTTTTTTTATAACGATTGTTATGTGATTTATCATTTTGTGGATGTAATACGTACGTTTCGACATTATATTAAATATATAGTGCCTCAAAACAAGAACGGCAATTTCTGTTTTTTATTTTTTTAAAACAGCTATACACCGCTTGTATATTCTAAAGTGTACATGTGAAGGTTTAACGTTCGTTTTTTCAAAATTATTTATTATTTTCCTGTCCCTTGAATTGGAGAGGAAAATCGTAATTACGGACAACGAGACACGGTGACCATCTTGAAAATCACGCAGGTGAGTTTTTATAGTACTTTTTTATTTTAAACTTTGATTACCGGCGTTTTTTATGTCAACGTTTATACACTGAGAGAAATTTGGCTATCCTACATTGACAACAAATATCACTCGTAGATTGCGAACTATATTATAACCTTAAATTGGATTAATGAATACATTCTATTTTCAAAATGAGAATCTCACAGTAGAGGTAAACATTGCATCGTCTCATTTCAACGATGTCAATGTTTCGTTGACATCGTTGAAATGAGATGATGCAATGTTCACTTTTGTTTTGACTTCGCTCGGATGGAAACAAAGTTTGTTAACGGGCTAATACGCAGATGTTAATCTATCGTTCACATCGCGTGAATATAACGTATTTTCTTTTGGAACCTACGAAGGATATTTTATGTCAATGTAGTATAGCCAAATTTCTCTCCGTGTAACGTACGATGGCTTTTTATCGCGAAGCAATGATTTTTGGTCGATGAATTTTTAACACTGTTAAAAATACATATAATAAATGTGAATTCGATGATTAATTTAAATTTTATTATGAATTTTATAGTCATATTTGTATATAATTGTTCAAAGTTTTTATTTACCATACATGTCTGATACAATTGATGGCTTTTCAATAACATTGAGAATAACTTTACTTATTTTATTTCAAAATAAGTAAATAAAACATAATGGAAATTTTTCAATGTCTGTGCCAAGTAATGTCTTCATTACAATTTCTCATTACAAGAAAAGAAAAAAATGAGATGCAAATTCGAAGCAACAATTTTCAAAGCAGCATATAGATTACTGTTTCCAAAACTCATTAACACTAATCGCGGAAAGATACATTTGCAAAAATACGCTTTGCATTCTCTAATCATTTTTCATTTTGTTTTTATAAAAAATTCAAAGTTCATCATCTTGCACGATAATTTTGTAAAAAGCCATTACATTTATTCATCTGTGTATATATATGCATTCTATGAATACAAGTTATTAACGCCTTTTGAGGTTATTTTCTGTATTTAAATTGTCATTAAACGCGTAGTCAATACATTAACCGAATCAACGATAAAATACAATCAATGTAAATCAAAAACTTTTTCGTATATGCATTACAAGAAAATCTCGGCATTTAAATATTCATTTGAAAAAGTACCATTTTCATATTAACTGTACGTAATGAAAATTGTCCCTCTTAACGAAACGTCAGTTAGTTTAATAAACGAAAAAATAAGAAGAGAGAGAAGAAATCCTGTTATAAAACGACAAAGTACAGTATAAAAACATATATACGCGTATAGTCTCTCTCTCTATGCAATGCGGCTCATAAATTTAATCGGCCGGCACGCTGCTGTGTGTGCTGCGCTGTACGGCCGAGGAAAACAAGAAGTTCTTTAACATCATACTATTCACTATTTACTAGTTATGGCTGCATCATTCACCTTTTTTTCTTATTTTTTTTTTATATAAAAAGTATTTTTTTCCACTTTCACAGACATCACTTCTTTTCTTTCTTACTACTTTTTACTCGTAATTTCACTCCTATGCTCTTTTATTCTTTTACTTTTTTCATCGCCGCGCTGCTCTTCTTCCTTCGCTTTTTATCTTTTTTTTCGGCTTTCTTTCTTTCTTTTACGTTTTTGTTCTTCTTGCTTGCACATCGCAAGAGAGAGAGAGAAGAAGAACGAAGGAGAAAAAAGAGAGACGAAAGTGCGTTGTAATTTGACGAGGCAAAGCGTGCGCCGCACTGACGTCGGCACAATTTTTTTTTTTTTATTATTTTTTATTCTTTACTTACCCAGAGTCGAGCAAAGTCTCTCTTTCTCACTTTTCTCATTCGCCCTAAAGCTATGTTTTCTTACTCTTTCCTTTTATACGTTGATTTTTTGAAAGTTACTGGCAAAGACAGAGAGAGAGAGAGAGAGAAGAGCGCAGCCCGTGACATTGAACGTCGTAGTCTACGTCGTCGTATAGTCGTCGTCTGTGGGTTATGTGCAACAAAATCGCTCGCGGGTCTCTCCTTTCATGAGACTCGGTCAAAATGAATTTTTTTCTTCTCTTTTATTTTTCAGGAGTCAGCTTTTACGTAAAAGTATGATTTTTCGAAAGTTACAAACTTTGACGCTTGATCGAACTTTGCTCAAGTTAGTCTTTGGGTTCTTAATTTTTTTCATGCTTTAATTTTAATTAAATAACCGCTAGTCTGTTTAAAAATTAATGATTTTAATAACCGACGTCGAAATTAAATTAACCAGGAGAGTATTTAACAGTTGCTGAGAATCGATAATTTTAAACAGTAAATAATTATTTATTTGAGAGATTACTCGAGCTCGATTAGATAATAAATGTCTGATTCGAGAACTATAAATCATTAATAGATAAATCTAATTTTATATTACTCGGAAAAATACGCGAGCTGAAAAACGTATATTTTTAATTATTTTTAAAAATCTTTCGTTTCATAACCGTTGGATTGACAGAATAAAAAAAAATACGAAAATTGAAGAAAAAAAATATTCGCCACGGCTTGAATATTCGAAAATAGAAATAATAAATAAAAAGCTCGTTTGTCAAAAACTATCATAAGCCCAATATATTTCATCGGTTATTAGCTAAAAATAATAAAATTAAAAAAGAATTTTTCGATCAAGCGAATTTCAAAAACTGTGAATCATCTTATGTATGAGAAAATATGACGGTTCTTTTTGCAATAATAAAAAACAACATTCCTCCTTGACAACAATTTAATTACCGCATAAAACAGCGCGACGTGGAATTAATTTAAATTTATTTGCTCGGGCGTAAGCGCAGTGCACAAATAAAGTATCAACTTTTATGCGCGACTTTAAATTTAAAATCTTTCTGTTCTTTATTTTTTCGTTAGTTCACTGGGTACAGCTTTTTTATTATGTTATTTACGTACTGATAAAACTTCGATTGAAGTAGCGTGCTCGCTTAATTCTAAGAACATCAAAGATAAAAGAGAAAGAAACAATCGTCCTCGCGAGCGACTATCATAGATTAAGATCGTATATTTACCTTTTTATTTTTTTGACTTAGCACTTATCACTCGATAAAATGATTTTAATACAAGATTTTCTTTATTTACACGCGTTAAATAAAGAATTTCTATTATTCTCAGTCTGAGGCAATAAATTTCAAGTATTATTCACTCCGAGGCAGAGCGCTCTTTAAACGATTATACATTTTTTCAGTCTTCGATATTATTCAATTCATAAAGGATACGCATCTAATGGTCCATCGAATAGCCAACTATCTAATATCTCGAATCTCAGAGTTACGGCAACACTCGAGGAATTTTAAATACGTATACGCGCATGTATAGGAACCTTTACATGATTAATGGTACCTTTACCGATTTAATATTTAAAATACCGTGTCTATAATGGTACAGCATTTTAAAGTATCGAGAAAAAAAAGAGCGCCCGATGAATTCGACTATTACGAAAAGTGACAGGCACTTGTTTTTAAAAAGGCGTTTAAGTCACTTGGAGGAATCTCGAAATCGATTATAATTATCATAACTGATAGATGGACTCGTATTATTTTTTCTCTCTCGATGGATGTGGCTATAAGTGCGAATCCACTTAAATCGGAATGGAGTTAAATATACATTATGTGTATATTTGCACTAGGAGATGTAATTGAGTTGTTGAGATTTTTAAGATGAGAAGGAAGGTATAAAGTTGGGCGCGAGTAATTTATGTTTTCTATTAGCATTTTTTTTCGAAGCTAATATATTTACATTAGAGGCTTGTGTATATTCGCTTTAATATTTCGCCAATTAATTTGAATTTTTAATTTCACCTATCGCGCAAATATTTTTTTTTTTTTCGTTTTCTCTCCTTTTGAGAATCTTGAAAGAACGTAAATCAAAGGCAAAAAAGAAGAAATCCTTTTAATATCAACAGTTTGCCAATTTATCAAAACGCTGTGTAAAATGTGTTTTTATTTTTGTCTCCGAGATAAAAAATTTCATCTTTCGAAAAAGAAAAAAGGAAAGAGAAAAGAAAAGGAGAAAAAAAAATCAGTCGCAGAAGTAACAACCTGCTTCAGCGATCGAACGGATGTAAAACAAATTATTTTTCGCATACGTTATATACACACGTATACAGTAGTATTCCTTTGCTGCTTTAACTGCAGTTTTCTTTTCCACTCTTCGTATTGTGCAATTCCAACCAAGAGAAAGAGAGAGAGAGAGAGAAAGATAGAGCTTGCCTTGCAGGCAGTTTGCTGCTTGCTATTGCTCTCTCTTACTTCTTCTTTCTCTCTCTCTCTCTCTCTTGAAGATAGATAAGAATCTGAAACAACAGCCTTACCTTTTCTAAGACGAGTCTTTTTTCTCTCCTTTTATTTTTCTTCTTTTTTAGCGATATCGTGCTCTGCTGCTGTTGCTATTGCTGCTGCTGTAGAGCGCTTCCTATACACGTAGGTATAAAGCTCATGTATATATATGTGTACTCGAACAAAGGAGGAAGCCTAAAATTGGAAGTAAGCAGTGCGTGTTGCTCGAGTAATATGCGTAATTTGCCATAGATATGTCATTTTTTATTGAGCAGCGTAGGGTTATATGAGACTGGAGATATGGAGAATTGAGTTTTTGATTACTTTTCTTTATTTTTTTTTTGCTTTGGAATTCATGTGATTTTTTTTTCAAGTTGGAATGGGATGCAGTTGGTCTGTAACTGATAATTTTATGATCAATTAGATTTTTAAATTAAACTGTATATATGTTGTATTTATAAATTTCTTGGTAAACGACGTATTTAGATAGAAACATTAACGACTTTTGACTTATTGCTTTTTTTCTGCTATTACAAGTTAATAAAAACAGTTGAATCCAATTTAAAAATATGGTTTTTCTAATGAAATGATCTGTCGTATTGATGAATAAAATAATATTTGTCATTACATTTCTTCATTTATTTAGCTGACTTTTTCCTTAGAATTTCCCTAATAATTGAGTAAAAAATAATGAGTCATAATTCTGATTAAAAAAATATATATTTTCTACTTGACGGATCACAATAATTGAAAACCCAAATTTTTTTTTTTTTTTAATATTTAACGTCGCTGTATTTATGCTATAAATTGCCATGCTAATTAGCGACAGAGGTCAACAGTATGTTTGTGAACAAAGCACATGTAACGTACAGCGGTGCTTGTATAAATCGGCCGAAAGCGGGATTCGAACTCGAAACCTCGAGATTACGAATCCATCGCTCTACCGACCGAGCCACTGAGGACCTCAATAACAATAATCATTTAAGGATTAAAATAAGCCTTGCCTTAACAAGTTTTATATATGTATACATTGGTTATATTCGCCTTTAAGAAAGTCCAGCAGAGCGTTGAAATTTAATGTTTTTGATAAATTCGAAATGGCTATTCCTTATCGTAAAAAAGAAGAGAAAAAAATATACACTCTATACATCGGGTTGTCTTGAAAATGAGATGGGATATGTATCTGTTATATTACTATTGGCAGAGTAAGTTTTTCGTCAGTTCAAGTTTATGAGCCAGCAGAGCCATGTCTGGGTGGTGATTTTCAAGGCTACTTTTATAGGGTGATCGGGTAGATTTTTATTTTCAAGGATATAAGGATAGAGAGAGAAAGAAAAGAAAGAAGTTTATCGAGCGAGATTGCACGGCCGTCGTCGTAGTCTTCACGACGTCTTTGGGAGGAAAGAATAAGAGATTTTTATGAGTTTGTTCACTTTTTTTTTATATATAACCAGTGGATTTTACGAATCGGTATTTTTCGGGTTGTTTAAATTATTTCGTCTCTCATGTTAAAGATGAGATTTTACTTCTTTTATTTCTCTTTTTTTATCGGTTCATTGTATCGTTAGCGCCGACTATATTTTTATGATAACCCGAAAGAAGAAGAGGTTATATCAGGATTTTATATATTAAAGTATAATGAATTTGAAAAAGGAAACGATAATAGATGTCGTGAAAAATACAAGTTTCAAACCCAAAGATAAAATGATAAAAACTCTTGAGAAAGAGGAGAGAAATGGGGGAATAAATTAACAAATTAAGGATTGTAATACGCGCATTTAATACGAGGATAATTGGAAAATACATTGAAATAAACGCTCTCTCTGCCTCTGGTAAATAACTACTTATATTAAGGCTTTTGCACGAATGTACACAAAATACGTTTTAAAATTAAACTTTAACCAATTAATTTGAGAAAATTTTAATTCAGCCGCAATAAATAAAGGTTATTTATTATCAAGATTATAAATAATACTCTCGACACGTGGAAAATAAAGAGATTAAAAAAAGAGAGAAGAAGGAGAAAAATAAATGCTTTATCGGTAGGGAATCTTTTGACGTTTCGAACGTGAATGTTTGTCATATATACTTTTCTTTTGTCTTTTATAAGAGATAAAGTATCACGAATAAAGTTATTATGTGTCAGCATTGAAAAATAATAATATTGTATTTATTAATTTTGCTATAATATAATTGTTTTTAATAAACTTGTTTATGGACATTTACCTTATTTTAATCTTTTTTCCCAATTACCAAATAAAATAAACTTTTATAAAATTGTTCAATGCTTGTTCTTAAAAAAGAAGTAATTACGTTGCTTTTTAGTTCCATATGTCGAAATGGCAAAAAATTTTCAAAAAATTTTTCAATAAGAATAGAAAAAAAGGCCAAGTACAATTACGCGAAAAATAAGAAATAAAAAAAAAAGAGCTGGGTACTGCCACAACTACAACGATTTGATATCACAACCTCGAATCGCGTATAAGCCATCGTCCTCCTCCCCCGTAGCTCTTGGGTTTTTAAGCTGCTGCTGCTGTGTTTGTGCTGCTTGGCCTTTCGTGTTCTTCGTCCTGTTTTTTTTTTTTTATATTCCGCTTCGTATTAAAGCTCTGGTGCACTCGGTTAGTTCGGCTTCGTGTCCGTCTTTTCTACTGCCGCTATATATGCTTTTGCGGTCGCCTCGTTTTCAACAAGTATGTTTCTGACGGTTTTTCTTTTCTTTGCTCGTACTCTCTGTCTCTCTCTTTCTACAATTCAGTGGTGTGTGTGTGCTTTTTTTTTTCTTCTTTTGCTTATCACGAACGATAATCTGCCACTGCACAGTAAGAGAACGAGTTTTGGAATATACAGCTCTCTTTCTCTCTCTATCGTCGCTCGTAGCATAGCACAGTCTTTCTCTCTCTCCGGAAAGGCCACGAAGGTGTTGTTAATGCCTTTTGCCTTTCGTTGCTTTCTTTTTGTTTTTTTTTTTTTGCTTCTTTTTTTTATTCTTAAATGCAGTGCATGTGCATTGCTATGTTGTCTTTGTTTTTGAGAGCATACAGCCATACTCTTGAGCGGAGAGCGCAGGCACTCTTGAGGCCGATTTTATGATATGATTTCAGAAAGAGAGCGGCTATATATGAAAAGCGTAGCAATTTATCAAGGGGACGATTAACGTTGGGAACCTTCCTAACTCTTGTTACTTTTTTTTTTTTTTAACTTTTTTTATTTTTAGTAGGATCTTGCTGGTGGATTCTTGTAGTTTTTTGCGCGCGAAAAATCGCATTTGTTTGAGAAAAAGGATTTTATTTATTCGCATGTTTACGGCTGGCACATTCTCAGAAACTATGAATAATATTACATGCCGTGTACATACGTGTACGTACAATTGTATATTTATGGTTTCGTTAAATTAAATAAACTTTAAATTAAATTTCAAAATTTTAATGATAGAAAACTATAAATTAATGAAAGTCCAAAATAGAAAATTGCAAATGCATTTTCAATCGTCTTGTTTGTGTATGTGTGTGCTTTCGAAGTTAACGGTAAAATTAAATTAAGGCTTAGTTGCTGAGAGGCTCGTGTATGCTATCAGATACACGAGGGAATTAAAAAAAAAATGTTTTTTTGCAAAAATAATATTATCATTAATAAAATTCGAAATCTATGATGGCAAAAATTTCGTACGTCGGTACTTAATTTAGCGAAAATATTAGATCTGGAAATGGTAAAGAAGCGTACAAAATAATCATGATAATTAGATCTCGATTTTCTATTTATGTGCACACATGTTTTCTTCATTAATTACATAAAGTTTCCTTATTAGTTGAAACGTTCATGATTCATCTGAAAAACCCCGGTTTTGCATTAAGTAAAATTAAACATTGGCATTGATATCCCTTTTTTTCATATTGCACTTTAATATTTTTCTTTTGCCGTTCTCCAATAAAAAATCATTTCTTTCCTATTTTTAAAAAATTTTCCAATAATCATTACCTTCCTACATAATAATCCATTACAACTCTAAACAATACCTTCTTTATGTCCGATAGCTTGGTATATAGAAAAAAATCTCTGATTTCCCGATTGGAAAACGTATATATGTGTATCAAAGATAAAAAAAAGCCACGCTAAATAAAAGTAATGTGGACACGACGATACATTCCGATATAAAAGCAAAAAAAAAAAAGAAAGAAGCAAAAACAAAAGGAGGTAAAAGTCTGGAGTAGAAAAATAATTGAGCTTCAAGTATAAAGCGCATGTGTTCTGGAAAAACGTCCTATATAATCAATGGTTTTAGTTCGATGTCGTTCATCGATAAGCCTCTTCTTCTACCAAGCCCCAACTGGTGCCTTCATATATATCCCTTCTTCCTTTTTTTCTTCATTCTTTCTCTTTTTCTTATTCTTCTTCTTCCTTCTGGTACTCTCTCTCCTAAATTTTTCCCCGTAATTTCCTAAAGTCCGAAAGTATATATATAGGGAATGAGGAGACACCAGGTGTCCTCGTTGCTCTTGGCCATTTACGGAGCTTCAGATGTTTAAAGGGTATATATATACGTATATAGAAAAAAGAAGAAAAAAAAAATATATATATATATAAGAGGAAGAGAACGGATAGTTATTGAGGACAAAGAAGGAAAGATTTGCAATCGATGCGAACGAAAAGGATTATTAGGGACAAAACTCTTTGAGAGATAAGTATGGTTGTGTTGAGGTAAACTTTTTTTTTTCTTTACCTCGCTTGCTGTATTACTTGGGTTTAGTAATTTTGGTTGGATTAACGGGTTCCGAGCTAATTTTTCGGGCACCAATTATTATTATCATTTTTTTTGTTTTCTGTTTAAAAATAGTAAATATAGAGCAGCGGCTCTGATTATCTTGCATTAAAATAACTGATATTGATTATGCACATTACTAAATGATTTTCATTCCGCGAACCGATACATCAATGTAATGAATAACCAGTCGATTTGCTGTCCTCGTGAAAATTTAATATAGTTTTATTTGATTGTTAGTTTGAGTAAAAATTTTAAAAATGCAAAGTTAACTGTGTTGGTTAATTTTTTTTGTACACTCGGTGCTAACGAATTTGCATGAATTTTAATCGAATACTTTTTTTAAATGATTGTAACGTGTGAAATTCGATTCTCGTTTTGTTTTGGGTTCGTGGTTAATTTTAAATAAAATAGAAATTTAATTTAAATTTTCTAATCTAGGATTTAAAAATTTAAATTAATTTAAAACAAATAACGTAAATTAATACAATTTAATTAAATTAAAGGAATAAAATCTGAAATATTGAACTTTTTTTATTCAAATCATTTATTAATTTTTAATTGGTTTTTAGAAACAGAAATATAACCACGAACTCAAAAAAAAAAAATCAAACTTTATACATAGAAATGCATTTACATTGCCGTTATTTGAAAAAAATTTTTAATTAAATTGCATTCGCATATGTTACTGTAGGTATACGTAGCAAAAATACAGATAACATATACAAATATTTTTAATCTATTTCGAAAACAATATAAAAAAAATATTCAAAGCACTTACATCACATGCAAAAATAGAAAATCCGCCTGAGCTACATTCGACATACTTGCACCAGATGCAGCCTCGTTTTTTCTGTAGAACCTATAGAACAAGCGTTCCACCTTTCTTCATTTCGTGATCTTCCTTTCTATCTCTCTCTCATTCTTTTTCTCTTTCTTTCTTATACTCATCGTGTCCATGTTGCTTGTTCGTATATGTCCCGAGGCGATCTTTTTCCTCTGTTTACTCAGCTTGCCGCCCGATTTCGTCTCTCTTGGAAATACCAGTATATGTATATATACGCGATCGAACGAATCCTTCCTCTCTTCTTCCCTACTGCAAAAAAGTAAAGTTGCAAGGGATTCTTTCTTTTTCTCTCTCTCAATTTTTTTTCTCTTCTTTTCTTACTTTTTTTTACAGCCTTCCTTATTTCTCGCTTTCACTCATGTTCCTCGTTTTGTTTGCATTTAAATTTCGCCTTCCGACAAGAGATGTTTGGTTAAGGTAAAGTACACACGCTTTTAGACCTGGTGTGTATGTGTGTGTGTGTGGAACAAAGCCCCGTTCAGGTTTCTGACAAGGAAAATTTGGATTTAAACTTGGCCAATGTTGTAAAGTTCTACGAAAATCTCTTGTTTTCTGGTGTTATGAGAGATTTGTTGATTTAGGAATTGTAGTGTTAAGTTGATTTTTTTAATGTAAAATAATGAATATTATACAATGGTCGTTTGCTCAACATAAATCATTTTAGATGTGATTATAATAATGTTAATGGATTCGTTTATAATCTACAAATACTGGATATTGGAATATTATCCACTCGATATCTCGTTAACGAATACAGAGGATTAATTAAATGTTACCAATTCCATCAGTGTCCACCTTCAAATGATCTAAAATTTAGAACCATTTCACTTAAAATTATTGCATCTTCATATTTCTGTCACGTATTTCAAATAATAAAAGCTGATATAAAAAGTGAGATCTCGACGTTTTTTAAAATTACAATAAAAACACAATGAATTTTATTTTTCGCGTAAATACGGGAGACTTTTCAACTTGCTAAGAATTCAAAATTACAAGGAAAGTTTTGTCCCGTTTCTTCGCTTTTCGAAAATAAAATACTGTAAACAAGACGGGACATTGTAGAAAAATGAAAAATAAGAAATTTTTTATAATAGTTAAAATTTTGCTGTTAAAAATATAAAAAGACATTTCAATTTCTGACTGTTATAGAAAACTATATATAAATGACTTTTCATTCAGATAAACAAACCTGTATCTATAAAAGTTTGTACATTGAAATGCTTTTAATCTCAATAAGAAAGTTTTCAAATGATGGCAAAAGTTGTGCATTTTCCAAATTGCTCTCATTTCATCTTTAGCAAATCATTTACATTAACAGATGAGGAGCAATAATATAGAAATAGACGCCAAGTCTTTATTATAATGAAAATTTAATTAAAAATATAAAGCGATTATTATTTAAGTAAAATACACAGAAATTGCATTACAACTATTCTTTTGATGTATCCCCGAAATCCTGCGAGATTTCTCCATTAGCAAACAAAAATCTTTATCCAAGCGTTAGTTGGTTAAAATTAGCATAAACCAACTAATGCATATATAGAATAGCGCTTAAAAACTTTCGACAATCCCCTATATATAACCACATCGGAAATGACTTGAATCGTTTTGAAATTCCTTCCATCTCTGTCTCTTATATACGTCGGTCACTTGATACAATACAAAAGCCAAGAGAAAGACAGTTTGAGCATTTGAGAGAAAGAGACGAAGAAGAAGAAGGAAGGGGGTTTTCAAGTAGATGTCAGATGAAGGGTCATTGTTCTTCAGAAAGAGAAGAGAACGAGAGAGAGAGAGAGAGAGAAAGACAAGAGAAAACAGAATCGTACTGGCATAACGAGAGTGGACAGTCGTGTTTCTGTTCCAAGTTATGACTTTGTGAACATCATACTTAAGGGCTTTTTGCCTTTGCGTATACATACACTTCTCTCTCTTTCTTTCTCTCTGTGAACTTTGGGATAATATCAAGAAACGGAACAATAATTCCTACCTTCATATATATATGTATATAGAGAGGGGGGAAGGGGAGAAGCGCGAGAAAGAAGAAACCGGTTGATGCTATTATAAATGACGAAAAGACTTTTTAATGCTCGTCACACTTACAAGTTCATATATTTAAGACGTATATGAAGTATATACAAGGAAGAAGAAATAAAAAAAAGAGAAAGATTTTGATCCAGAGTCTAAAATCCATTGTTATTGTCGAGTGGACCATGCGAGAATGATGATTGTTATGTTGATGACCAAACGTCTTGGGAGGGAATAGTTGAAGAAGTAAAAGAAGAAGAAAATAGGTATATGTGTGTGTGGGTTTCTTGTTCTTCGTATTCATAAAAGATGCGGTTTGCAAAATCTTGAGAGAAGCTACCTCGTTATATTCGTTAAGAGCGGATAGTAGGGAACTATAATTAAAGATAAAAAGAAGCTTGGTTAGGTTTGAGTCATTTGTGGCTTTGTCGAAAAAAAAGATCGTCACAAATCAATAGGTTTATTTTTTTTTTTTTTTTGTAAAATGTTAAGAAACTATTTTCAGTTTTGGGTTAGTTATTTAAAAGGAAATGTTTCTAGGAAGATCATGTGTATATTCACATGTCAGTAACTAATATTACTGGAAGTACTTATATACAAGCTTTTAAAATGAAAATTGCTTAGCTGATTTTGTAACATCTTTCAACAAACTTTCCAATCATTAAAACTAAATTAAATTTCTTAAAATTGGATTTGGAGAAAATTAAACTGTTTGTGGCCATTTCATACAATTAAGGATTATTTGGAGGCATTGTAAATAAAAAAATAGTGTTTATAATCAAAGAAACCAATTATAAAATGCAACAATTTGAAACAATTCAAACTTTTATTAAGAAAAATTTATTAAATTTTATCCACAATACTAAACAAGAAAAAAAATACAAAATGTATTTCAGAGTTCATAAAATAAGCTAAACTTGTATATTAAGTTATAATAAAGTAAAATAAAAGGATCAAAATGGCCTACATTTAGTTATGTACCTAATGTTAAATACCCGAGAGAATAATAAATACATAGCGACGAGCGTCTTGGGAAGGGAAACAAAAAAAAAAAAACACTAGTGGAAACTTCCTCAGTGTATATGCCTGTTTGGGCGCCATTTTTCGCACGCCCACCAAGTCGTTTTTATTATATATATGTATATACATAAATATGTGACTAAAGAAAGAGAACTACACTATCAATCTTACTGACAAATGGCGCGTTTCTCCATCTAAGTACAACTAGAGATTTTCAGTCTATTAAAATCGAGTTTTCACCTTTCAAGAGAGAAGTTGTTTGGTGTAGTAACATTTACATATATACTTATTTTCTTCTGTTTATTTTTTCAAACACGTATCGCACGGTTCATAAATCTGAAAGATGAGATGATGGTTAATGATTGGGAGAGTGACCGAAAATAATCATCATTTTAATTGAATACTCGGACGATTAAATTTACATAAGCTTTAGATTTATTTTCGTGATTTCTTAATAATGCTTGTAATATGTTTATAAACACGACGTTTTACATATTTTTTTTATAAATCTGTTAAAAATTACATGTTTTTGGAGTAAATTGTATAATTTCGTAAATTACGTTCGCAATGTCTTACGTTACGAATTAAATTTTGTATAATCAATAATACAGATAAATTTGAGTATTCTCCGAATATTTAGAAAAACAAATAATGCATAATTGTTCTAAATCTCACAAATCGTTTGGAATAATTTTATTTTCTCTGACTACATTTCCAAAGCATGAAAATAGCTAATAATTAGCTATCATTATAATATTCAACGAAACAGACAGATCTACATCCAGCGCATAATATAATATTATTTTCAGTCTCGACGATTCCAGGTAATTAATACGTTTTATTACATCCTGTATTTTTAAAGTACAAAAATACCTTTAACCCAATAATTAATGAGTAGTAAGCAAGTATTATTAAAATATTTACCTAAATAAATTGAACTCCGTCTAGACCATTGATTATATTTGATTAACGTTCTGCTCGAATTGTCTATTATGAAATCTTTATTTTTAGTTTTCCCCGCGCACTTTCTAAATTAAAGAGACATTTATACTTAATTTTCAATTAAATTATTCAATAAATTTCAATCTCTTATTTTTTTAAATAAATCGATCTAGATTTTATATTTATATTTGCATAAATAAAAGAGTAGAAGATATAAAAAGTATTTTTTTCAATAACAGATAAAATATAGTAACCTGTATCAAAAGAAAAAAATATTACAAACAATACAAATAAATATTAATCTTTTAAATATTGAAACTCGGATTCTCTAAAATCGATAACGTTTTCTTTGTTTAATGTAGTCTTGGCAACATCGAATCTCTATCTAATGTACATATACACACGAGATAATGTGCCTGTTGGTCATTAATTTCTTATCGTCGTCTATCATTAAGGATTAAGGCTTTGAATTTTTTACGATCATTTTTAGTACTAAAATCAGCGCATTGAGCGTCAGATTATTATTTCATGGCTTGAGTTTTATCGGAGCTGAAAAAAAGGAAAAAAAAAATAAGTAAAGAGAAGAGATGCGGTTTACCTAACAAGTAACGTTCGAAGCCTCATATTCAATTTGCGCTGTTATTGGAAGTATGATGGAAATTCGCTTTTTATTGAATTTCGATGTGTACACGTATACGCGCACATGCATACGAAAAAGCACCCATGGGTACGATATAGTTCATTAAGTTCGCTTATTAATAAAGTACCGGCGAATGGTTATTTTGTGTTTATATATGTACATACATCGCATTAAAGTGAAATTCTTTAAGCGTAAGAGTGGAATGTTCATGATAAATACGAGAGAAGATAGGTATATAGTGTTATTGCAAATATCTTTGATTTTTTTTATATATATGAAATAATAAAAACTCGCTTTACTCCGCGTAAGTTGGGTATATTGATAAGCACATTTTAAATGTGATTCTTAATTAAAATTCACATGAATCAACATTTTCTTTTATTTCTTCAATATTCTCAACTTGTGAGATAGTCTCACTTTAACTTACATTTTCTTTTTGCCGTGATTTTTCCATTAGATTGAAAAGTTGTATCGACCAAAGTATGTGGAAAAATTAGGAAACGCTTATTTCGAAATTTGTTACACGTCGTGTACTATATTTATACTTGATTGGTTAATTATTTTAAGTGCTTTTTAATTATATTCATTAATCATTGATATATATTTACCGGACTATGCTAACATTAATAAATTATTTCGTTTTGAGCGTAAAAACTTTTATCAACAAACTATCTATAATTTAAAATAAAAAAAAAAATTGTTTTTTTTATATGAATTCGTGATATGATTAAGATTTTAAATTGAAATTCAACTTTCAATCATAACATAATTACACGAAGATAAACACAATATAATCAAATTTTACTTGTTTCGAATATTGATAAATCAGCCTTAAAAAAAAAAGGATTTTCAATTAAAAGCCTGACCATATCGTGGCCTATATAATTTCCCCTGAAAAAAAGTCCTAGCAACAAAAAAAGAAGAAAAAGGGTAACGTAAGAGGTAAAAGAAAAAAAAAGTCTCAGCTGATATGCCCAGATACTTTTACGTCTTCATAAGGCTTATAATGCTTTTTTATCGACGTGCCTTATTAACGACTTACTCTCCCTTCACTTTTTTTTTCTCTCCTTTTTTTTTTTCATTTCAAGACTCCGCGTGAACTTTTGAAACACTCTTTTCATTTATTTTCTTCCTCTTACATTAAACGTGTGCACTTATTCACACTGTATTAACAAGTGAGAGAGCGTAACTAAAACAGCCGCTTTTTTTTTTATATACGTACAAATACACGTTTTTCAACCCTCTATAAGTTTATTTCAAGCGTAGGCGCCACTTTACCTTTATTTAATATTAAAAATTTTAAAAATAAAGAAATAAAATTGTACGCTATGAAAGGATGTACTTGAATGTAATTTTTAATTGCTAGCGGTATAGCTTTTTTCTCTTTCAAAGCATTTTGCTGAATTGCACGTGTATACACACGAGGAGCTTTTATTTTTTTATTGTCAAAATGTCGAGTGAGGGAAAAAGTATATACGCGAGTGTATATGTGTGTCGTTGAGAAAGAGAGTGAGAGAAAGATTTTTCATACTATCGTAAGTTGGACGATATATTTTTCACTTGCATATTCAGCGCATCATCGCTTCGACGATTTTCTTTATACATTCAGCCCGTAAACTCTTAGGATTTTTCGATGATTGTGCAGAGTAGCATAAAAAAAGTATATATATATGTAAAAACGAATATCTATATATGGAATTTTGCGAGGAAAGTTTAAAAATAATATTCCAATTCGAAAGACAATTGTTATATAAACTTTTCTGTATTTTATTATTACTAAAAGAGTATATAAGAAAAAGTTTAGTTTTTACAATTCACAATTTTCGTATATCATATTTGAACTTTAAATTCTTAAGTGTAACATAAATACTTCAACAATAAAATATTTTTATATAATTAAACCGTACATATTCATATGTAATGTTATTTCTTTTTCCGTGTATGTAAGCAACGAAGTTTTTAAATTATTCAGAGCATCGAAGGTGTATTGTTATATACGAGGGTACATCAACAATGATTGTTTTAGCATAAACTCCTTGACACGAATCAAAGATTTCCATGAATTCTCAAGTATTTACATTTTAATAAAGCAACACAACAAACATTAGTTTACTGAACTATAAAAATACTTTTTTTTAATTATATTTAAAAGTAAAAAATTTATAACAATTGAAAGCAATAAAATATTATAAATAATGTAAGAATTAAAATGCAAAGTAATTTTAATAATTAATTACAATAAATCTTGGGGAAGCATTAAAATATAAAATTTAATATCTGAAAAATGATAAATGTTTCTTTTAAATTTCTCGAATTTAACAACATTCACAATTCATAAGTTAAATCCCATTTTCTTAAAGTTTCAAACGAACTTTGTGCCGCCAAAGCAGTTTTTCGCTTAGGTTATATACATATACCTACACGTATTATATCCTACAAGTTCAAACTCTCTCATCCTCAGCATCCACAACTTTCCAACAAATCAGCGAAGATAGCTGTACCAAAAGCGATAAATATCGCTCTTTTTTTTCCAACCTAAAGGGTAAAACGAGCTTTGAAGAGAGAAAGAGAGAGATATTCACCTTTTTTTTTTAAACATTGGAAATTCAATCATAGCATAGCGTATAGCGCACGCGCTTATAACCATTACTTTATTTTACTCTCCAAGAGGAAGAGCCCATGTGTGTATATATATGCGAACGGTATGTTAGTTAAAATAAAAAAGACGATACAGACTGAGACACGTGTAATTCAATAAATAATGCATAAAAGCCATGCGCCGCGCCGAGGTCAGTTATGGTTACACTTACGTGGTGATATAGTGTTTGCGAATGCCCGAACCGATATCTGCGCGTGTATGTATATACGAGCCTCTTATAGACATTCATACGAGCGCCATATCAATACAAACCTTTTTTTCTCTCTCTCTATATACCTATCATCGAGAGCTCTTCAATGTTGTTCTTTTACAGGCTTTTTTTTATTGTTTTATTCTTAGATGTAGGTGGAGGTAGATTTGTTAGAATGGGTTTCTTTGAGAAATGGAGATATCGATGTTTGAAGAGATGCGCGAATGTATGTGTAATGATTCATATTTTGTAGAATGGCACTGAAATTTTCGTATTTTTAAATGTCTATTTTTTCAGTAGAAACATAACTTGTTTTATTATAAAAAAAATATATAAAAAAAAATATTTAATGAATTAATGGGTTTACATGTAAATCTTATTTCAATACCATAATTAAATAATACAATATCAAGTTTTCTGTTTTACATTGTATTAAATCACAAAACTTCCCTCACAATGCCATTCAATTGGTATACAAATAAAATAAAAGAGAAAAAAAGCATCTAAAGCCTCGAAATGTCCCTTTACATATGTACATACACAGCCGTGTATATATAGGAAATTGGACGATTTCGCGCATTTACTTTATGAAATCCGACGACCCTTTGATAGCAAACTATTCTCTGTTGTTCTTTCGTTTCTGAATTCTTTCTATATTTTTTTTCTCTCTCTTCTTATTCAAACTATGTTCGGATTTCGAATCATGCGCGCATTAAACGACGCTCGTGTATCGCGTTTCATCTAACATGCGCCAACGTCTATTTGACGAAGTCGACGGGAAATACCCCAAAAAGACCGCAGTAACGTAGTCCAAAAATTTTTTTTTCAAGTGTACATTTTAAAGTCCTTTGATACGATGATAAATCAATAGACGGTTTTAAAAGTCGTTTATGATTTTGGGCCTATTGCTAGACGCTAGTCGAATTGAATATGTTTTTTCTCATATTCAAATTTCACAAACGTCGCATTTTCATAAAATATTTCTTTATTATTGTAAAATCGATAAAACTGATAATTTGTTACGGAATTTATGATGAGTTTTTGTCTCTACGCCTAACAGTAACGAATATAAATAATTTATAACATTCCAAGTCGTTATAGACTTAATTTACCATCAAAACATACAATATAAACTATCGTATCAATACATAGAATTAACCACTTATGATATTTTATAACCAAGCCCTCGTTCAATCGTTCATATATATGCATACGTATGTATATAAAATCGATAAATAACACGTTCGTTTATATACATCTTTACCTACTTCTCGTTTAAATCACACTGTAGACTCGATATATACACACATACAAAGAGGAAAAAAACCTCACAAATCTATTGAAGAGACACGCGTCGATTAAAGTCTCTGATAACATAACTAAACGCCGCTTAAAAAAAATTTAGTCGCCAATGGAAGAAAAAAGGAAAAAAAATTATGAAAAGAAACCACCCATTTCGATTTCCATAAGCGTTTACTTATTTTCCCGCGTGCGTGTACGTATACGCATGTGTGTTTATGTGTGTATGTGATGCAGCAACGGTAAAAAAAAAAACAGAAGAAAAAAAAGAAAAAAAAAGGAAGACTGTATCTCACCGCGGGAGGTTCGAGAGAAGAGAAGAGACTTGCGTAAGAGAACACCGGAAACCCGATATATAACCGATCGGATGGATCTGAGGCAAAGTTAAAAAACATTTTTTTTTCTTCTTCTCTCTCTCTTTTTCTGTTTGTTTTCCGTGTGGTTTCGCTTTGACTATGAATGCAAAACTTTTTCGAGATTGAGTTTGATAGACGTGAATTTTTTCGTGCGCTTGAAAAAAAAAAATGAAATTCAAAAATTTTATTCTAATTAAAAATTATAAATTCAAAGAAATGAAATCGTAATGCCGTGCAAATATTCTCTATACTACGTGCACAATTTCCAAACGTTTTGCTTCTTATCAACTTTCTGCTTGCACAATGAAATCATACCGCTTAAATCAAAGTAAGCAATTAATGTTGCATGAATCATCGGAGTATTTTATAACACAGCTGGCAAATGTAAAGTCACACCTTAACATACTGATATACAACTCAATCTTTGTTTCGTTAAAAAAAAAAGCTTTAATTAATTCACAATCTCGATCCGATTTTAATATTTAATTGTTGAGTAATCATGTCATCGTGTTAATTTTTTATTGATTCGATGTGCGCATTTTTATGTAAACCGCATTGTTAATATCACTGAAATGAATACTTGAAATAAAAGGGAACGATTTTAATAAAAGAAAAAAAATGTATAGCGTTTATATATGAAAGTTTACCCCTCCGGTGAATGCATTAATGCATTTGTGAAATTTTATAAATTGGAATATTAAAATTTTTATCATTGCAACTGACCCCAATAATCGAGGAAGGATAATATTCATTTATTAATCTCGTTTTGTCCATTATCGAATCGGCAATTTTAGTATTCGTTAATTAGTTATACGCTCATAACCCACTAATTATTTTCATTTTCGCGATTCAAGTAGATTACAGTTTCATTAAAATGGTAATTTTTAAAGTTTCCAATTTAAGCTCGGGAAATTAAAATTTATTATTTTGGAATTTTTCTTTGAAATTTGAACTTACGTAAGTAAACTTGTCGTTCGAGAATAGAATAGGTTTAATTATAAGATCAATACCAAGGGCTTTGCTTATTTTACTAGCCAAAATTTTCCACATAAATATTCAATACCAAAAAATTTGTACGAGTATCAATCACCAAAGTAAATCAAACGAAAAATCTATCGTTACACCATAACCAGCCCACCATAAACTTCCTCAATGATCCGTTAAAATTCATAATCTCGCGGTAATAAAAAATTTAAACATAAATAAAAATTCTCTTCTCTACACTCATATATGTTTCTACATATATTACCTTTTCTTATAAAATATACCTTTCTCTTTGGGGGTTTTCGTCTCTTTCTCGCGTTATACACGCCGGGATAAGAGAAAGATAGTCTCTCTGAGCGTGTCTATATGAAACTCTTTCGTCGTATGTGTATATAAAATACGAGAGACGCAATGGTCGTATACCGAAGATGATAAACAACAGCGTATATACGAGAGAGAAAAAAGAAAGAAAAAGAGAGAGAAAGAAAGGGGCGCCGCGCATTCGTTACGTTATATCGTATATGTGGCCGTATGTCGCGTTGTATATAAATACGTATATATAGGTATACGCATATATACATGCACATTGCGTGGGCATGTGAAACGAGAGGAATGAAGCCTACGTGCCGGTGTATATGCTTTATTAGGCTTCGGTTTCACCCTTTGGATTCGTGGAGGTATATAAGAGAATTTATTTTCTTCAGAGAGAGAGTATGGCCGTATTGGTAAAATGATGCATTATATTTGAATGCGGGAATATGTGACGTTTCGGAGTTTTGAAAATTATTTTGGGCTCTTTTATTTCCATTTCTTGTTTCTTTCTTTTTTTTTTTTTTTTTTGTTTTCATTTTTCTCTTTTGGTAATTTAGTTGAATTTTATGGCTGTGTTTGTGTGGGCGTGATTAAGATTTTATTTTAAATTAAAAGTTGTAAGTAATACGAGCTTATCGCTACGGAAATCTTAATACACAAACGTTGTTACTCGATCGATCAGGTATCTCATCAAACTTTAATGAAATCAAATAGTCATAAAAGTCATAGAATTTGAATACGTAATTTTCTTGTTAAAAAATACACGAATCGAATATCTATCCAAAAATTATTCAGATATAAGCAGATAAAGAAATTCAAACGCGTCATTTATTCCCACAATTTTGAAAATTCTTCAAATAATTAAAATTACGAGGATTAACGACTAGCAATATTAAATTCCGCATGGGATTTATTTAAAAACTATTAATTTTTAATTGACCAATTAACGCAAATAAAAATTTACTGCGTTCTCAAGATTGGATAATAAAAGTATATATTATTTCTATGTGTACCAGAGTTTTCAGTCCTTTATCTTGCGGTCGTAAGAAAGTAACAGATGATTACGATGAACATATCATATAATCATTCTTCAGATATTACAGTTGTAATAAAAAAAAGAAAAAAAATTTATATCTATTAATTTTTATAGCCAATCACGTATCCTTTTTCCAACGTTGACCATATGCTATTATTAAAGCATGAAATGGCCAAGTAAAACTTCTCTATTGGATAAAATTAGTTTTTCCATCCCGAAGTGTGAAAACTTGTCGACAACAGCAACAACAGCGCGCCCATAAAACAACGAGCCTATTAAATTATAATAAATATTTTAACAGTTAAAACTTTTATGAAATAATAAACAAGGCTGACGTGGTTTATTCTGCATTATAAATATATGAAACTATAACAATCATTTTCCAAGACTTTAAAAATAAATAAAAAAGAATAACAGTCCATATTATCATAACCTACAATGATATAATTCTATCTTAAATCCCACACATAAAGTTAAAAAAAAGAAAAATAAGAACTAAAAGTTGGCAACAATTGGCGTACATAACACCACGTCATGGTCGTCATAACTAATACCGTCAATTTCTCTCTTAGTAGTTATCAGTAACAACTAAAGACTGTATATGTGTGTATATATAAAGGCAGAATAGAGGCGCCTATGGGTAAACCGCACACCACGTGTGTCTGTATGTACACCACGTATATAAAACCCTAAGCACACTATATGAGTCGTCTAAGCCTTAAGAAAAACGCATACGTGGTCCGACCTACTTGCACGTACTTGCGACTTTTATTGAAGATAGAAAGAGAGAAATAAAAATAAAAAAAAGGAAGAAGAAAAAAAAACCTTTGTCTTTGCCGACACTATATATATATACACATATATATGAACGATCATCTAAAGCTTAATCGACAACGAGTCTCTATATATATGTATATATGAGTTCGATTGGATTTATGATCAAGCATCATATAGGACCGGTCGTGACGCGTGGGCGAACGGATGGAAGAACAAAAAATCAAGAGGAAGAAATGTATATATATAGAGAGAGAAAAAAAATATATGTATGGGTTCTTTTTTTTTTTATCGGTTTGACAGAGAAGATTTGACAAGCCAATGGCGTTGCGTGCATACGCTGCGGGTTATGTATTCCTTTTTCATTCAAATTTTAAAGTTTGGAATTCTTCTCTCCTTTTTCTCTCTCTCTCTCTCTCTCTCGCTCGTTTATTTTTTACAAGCGGTAAATTGAAAAGAGCTGTTTTTTTGGAAGAAAAAGAATTGTATATTTATTTATGGATTTCCGATAGTGGTTTGATATTTAGAGATACTGTTAGATAGTCTCTTATATTTTCTTCTTTTTTTTTTATAAATTAAATGTCGTTTTTGAATTTGTTGGTCGAGATTATAAGTATCAGTTATAACTGTAAAGTCGTCCTGCGTGGGATATCGTTAAACTTTTTATTTAAATGTCTTCAGTACGAAGCAATTTATATTTTCATGCATTATTATTTAATGTGTAATTAAAAATGAAAAATCTGTCCTAATGTATTTTAAATTTCAAAATTAAAAAAAAAAAAGAAGTTAATTAAGGGCATTAAGATTAATGGGCCGCTAGTAAATTTAATTCAAGGAATAATGATAATTTTATTTATTTTCGATTACACGCGATAATTAAAGTAAGAAAATAATGACGACACATACGTATCAATACGTACATTTTGATATTTTAATATCGCGCTAATTATAATGTTGTTTTCGTGTAACAACGAAGATACATTAAGGCTCGCATCGAGGAGAATTAAAATTTCCAATATGCGACCATAAAGAATAATGTTCATGGATTGTAAATTAGAAATATTCGTATGGTTGTTTTTTTCTTAGCAAAGTATTAACACTAAATATAAACTTAAACTGTACTAAGCAACGACTTTGCGATACTTATAGAATAATACCGATGTATTCGAATGGTACATATATAAAATATATTATTATGGTGAAATCGAATAATATAAGCGCAGGTATATAACAGCAGTTTAACGTTTAGATATATCTAAAATAGTATTCACTTAACTTTGGTCAAGCACTATTTCGTTTTAGCGACTGTAAATCAATATATATATATATATATATATATATATATATATATATATATATATATATATATATATATATATATATGCATATATACACATTTCTATATGGTTTACCGCAATGCAAAATCTATTTACTATTGTAACCCACATTGAGAGAGTTGTGAGCAATAGTGATAGCCGTTTTTCTTTAAATGTTGAAAGTGCGCGTACGTTGGATTGTTATACACCACGTGGCCTTATAGTTTTATTGAACTATACATGCACGCGTACACGTATATAAATGTTATGTCCATCAATTGTTTTTTTTTTTTTCTTTTTCCATTTAACGTTGTTGAGTAATAAGTTTTACTGTTTCGTATACGATGTTGAGCTTTTTTTTTGTCGGGATAAATAAATGTTGAAAAAAATAAAGTTTTTATTTTATTAAATTCTGTATGGTAAATGGGAACGTATTGAATTTTCGAAGGGAAAAAGATTATAAAAAGCCTGAATACAATGCTTTTATATTGTAATATGTAAAATGAATAAACATAAAACGTAAATTAATACACGTTAAATGTAAATACTGATAGAATAAATAATTTATTGAATTAAAATATGTTTCACGTCATAATTTTACTTCAAAGAATAAATTTCATGGATGAATAATAAACAAAAAAAATATTGAAAAGTTGTCAATTTTTTTCCTAGATTATTTTAAAAGAAAATTTAGACGTATACTAGTTTCGCAATAAATGTATTAAAAAATTTTATTTTAAATAGTGCAATTCAATAATAAAAAAATATTGAAAAGTTGTCATGATTTTTCTAGATAAATATCTAGACTTTTACTAGCTTTAAAATATACATTTTCAAAAGAAAATTAGGTCGATCGAATCAAACAAACATCGGAATAATTTAATTTATACTTCCATTGTACCTTTTTCAAATTGTATTTTAAACAGAAAATTTTTCTTTTTGTTTCAGGTTAGTAACAGACGTTATACCATCTCATCAAATCTTTTATGGCACGTAAGTTTTAATATTAAAAAAAATTCACAAATATTGAAGAACGATTAATTTTTTTTTTTTTTTTTATTAACGTCACTGTATTTATGCTATCATTACGCTGCTAATTAGTGACGGAGGACATTTCAATGTGTTTGTGAACAAAGCACATGTAACTTACAGTGGTGCTAGTATGAATTGGCCGAGAGCGGGATTCGAACTCGGAACCCCGAGATTACGAATCCATTGCTCTAACCGAATGAGCCATTGAGACCTTGTAGTATATTCTAATTTAAAAATCAATATTCTCCTACCGATCTCAATTTAATGAGATAAGAAAATAAAAAAGAAATCAAGCTTAATCGAATCGACCAAAACAGCTTAATGCCAATAGCAAAATCTACCCTCCCTTTACTTCAACAAGTATATATACATATAAATTCACGCCTCTTTTTTTTCCCTCTATACAGTGTATATATTTAAAAGCCGCGTAAGACTAAAGCCTAAAACCTTAAAAGAAACAGCATCTACAATGACTGTCGCACATTTATATTCTTCTATCTTCCTCCTCTTACTTCCTTCTTTCTATTCTGTTTTTTTTTTTTATACTTCTCAATCCAATTTTCTTAATCTTACTTTCTTCCCTTACACTGGTATATATACACCCACGCGTAAACTTCAACTTGTTCCTTTTCTTTACTACTTCTTATTCTCTTTTTTTTATATTCTTTTTCGTTTTTTTTTCTTCGTTCATTTCTATATATAAAAGTCTACGAAGGATTAGACGAAGCAAGTTTCCGCCCGAAAATTGCCAATATCCGCTCTCTTCTGTATACTGGATCTTTATTTTTGCGTCTTATATACCTTTGCCAGTGTAGTGAATGAGGTCCGATAGATTTTTATTGAGGCGCCGCATGCGGCTGTTAAAGGAACGTCTATCTCTCTCTTTCACTCTCGCGAACGCGGCAACCAAAAACAAAAAGAAAAAAAAAAGACGAGATTAGATTGAATATCAATGCGTAAAAGCGTGGAAACTTGTTTTTCTTCGACAGACTTTTATTTTTCTTCTTCTTCTTTTTAGTTACTTTGGAGGCTAATCTGTATGAGAAAGTGCCGAATTAAACGAGTCTTATCGGAATTGATGTGCGAAGTTAATGAAGCCTTTTTCGGTCGTTGTTATGTAAATGTATAAACGGATAAAATATTGATTAATTTTTTTCTTTCGTAATATTTTCGGTATATTAATTAAGGTGTATGATTTATTTTTCATAAATCATCGATTTTAATTACGTTATTATTTTGATAATGCTCTCGTTAAAATATACACACGCGAAATTACAACTTAAAATTTAGCTTTACAGAAGTAATATTATGTTTATATATGATGCATTAAAATGTAATATTCAATCACATATTCCGCAATAATTTGACGCACGAAACTCGTTACATAAAATTTTGTAAATCAATAATTTCGAATATGAAAAATATTCGTTTTTTTATTGTTCAAATCATCGAAAATTTACATAATGAATGATATTACAATTTTACAGTACTAAACTTCATTAATTCATGTTCACATTCGGATCATAAAATTAATTCATGGATCATCAATCTGTTATTAGTAATTCAACGTATGAAAATAATATGATAATCCGTGTACGTTAATACGCTAAATTTTGGATTGATAATTCCAGCGAATTATTGTTAGTAGTCGAATACGAGAAGAATTTCTATTCATTAAAAATGATTAGAAAAATTTATTTAATGCCATTTGAGTTGTACTCGTATACACCTCGAGTGAAATTTAAAAAATGAATGGCCTACTTATTTTTTAGTACGACATAACGATCATTGCTATCTGAACAGAAAAAAAGCTCCAATCATTTCATTAACGAAACATCAAAGCCTCTTACATCGTGAACAAAAAATCAACAAAGCTATAAATTTCAATTAAAATCCGTGGAATCTTGTGTGTTCGATGTGTATAAAAGACTGAAAGTATATACCTACTCCACTAAAGCAATTATTACATCAGAGCCGTTGAATGAAGTAAAATCGTCTATATTAATGGTCAGCTTAGAACCGCACTGAAAAATAAAAAAAAGAGAATGGGGCTTGAAAAGAAAAAAAAACTAAATAAAGTGCAGCGGGTTACCAGCTGACGCTTCATTACATTATATATCCCTACAGGGTGAAAATGGCTTCTGGCTATATGGAAAACTATTTAAGGGGTCGCATATATTAAGACTAAAATGAGATAGATAAATAGATGGAGTAAGTAAGATAATAGTAAAAGTGGGAGGGGAAACCGGGAAATAAGGATTTTCTTTTTTTCAAGTAAAATGGAAAATAATCTAGAGAATAGTGTGCAGTTAGGTTTTGTAGACAAAAAATAAATGAGATTTTTTTTGTAGATCAGGTTTGGTAACTTCTTTAGTTTTTTCTGTAATAAAATTGTTCCCATAAATTGCTTGGTTTCTTGTCTAATAAAGAAGTAACAATAAAAATCGATGTAATTGAACATTTAATGACATTTCTATTACAAAAGAAAGTTTTTCCTATAAGTCTATGTAATGAAAATACTAAACTTTAATGCATCCAATAATGATTTTTCCTCTAAGAAATAGTTAAATTTAAAAATGTTTAAAAGTTTTAACTTGTTTTCAAAAAAATAAAACCGATTTAATGTTTTAATTTAAAATCTAATTACAATAGAAAAGCAATAATAAAATTTTAATAAATATCAATTCCTCAATTTAAGAAAATAGTGTTTTTGAAAGTTTTATATTAAACGAATCTTTCTATCTAAAGTCAAATCCAACCAAAAATTTAGTAATCTCCACACGAATTTCTCTTCATGAAACCATAAGGAAAGACCTTTAAAAGCGAATATTCCCATTGCGATATCTCTCCTCTATATTTTTCGCGTACACAATTTCTCAGCTTGAGGCTGAAAGTTAAAAGAGACAGCCAGAAGGTGTTTCCTCAACTCTACGAGCGAGATATTAAGGAAAAGAGTATAATACTCCGGACAGACGACAACGACGACGACGAGGACGTTCAGCGCGTGCTTAGGTACACAACAACCAAAACGTTTTGGTCGTATAGTTGTATATACGCTATATAGCCGCAGGGCTGTACGGGTGACGCATCGAGAATATCCTAGTGCTTTTATATATATATGTATATCTATAGAGTCAAACGTTGACGGCAATAAAGCGGAATTCCGCGCTCTGTTGACTTAGGACGTAAATATCGGGAGCTTAATATCTCTCATTGTGGTCGAGAGCACGCTTGCCTCCTATACTCTCTCTCTCTTTCTCTTTTCTTTACCATGGGATATTGTATATGGTACTCTCTTTCCCCTTATTCGTGAGAATGAAATTTTGTATTAAGCATTGTTGGATACTCTTTTTTTTCTTTTTGGGAAGATGATTTTTTGGAGAAATAAGTTATCGATAATGGTATGGAGCTTATGGATTGTTTGCTGGAGGGTCATAATGAGGTATAGATTGTTTATGGAGGATATATATAACTGGTTCTTCAATAACAATTTGGATAATATTGAAAAAAAATTTTTATCTGCGTTCAAAATTATATATTATTTTTAAATATTAGAGGTAATAACTTTAATCTTTAAATTAAACACTTTGAGTCAAAAATCATTAAAAAGTAGTTAGACCTTCAAAAAACAGTTTTAATTAAATTTGAAATATGTATTACCTTATTTGGTTGATTACATAATTGAAAAAAAATACATACGCTAAACATTTTACTAAGCGTCTATTACGTTTAAATTAACCAGTGGATCAAATGAGACTAGAAAAATAACGGTTCCAATAGCTCCCATTATCATCGCTTCACACAGCCATTATAATTTTTTACAACCACTTTTTTTTTATACAAGCGCATTTCTTCAAGAGGTTTTAGATTTAAATTCTTTTACGACGACGTCCATGAACAAAACTCCTTTCGATCGAGCCTACGTCATACCGTCATTATCATTAAGCATTCACGAAAATTACTGTCTAATCCTAGAGGAACAAAAAAGATTTACCTGGCCTCTCCAAAAAAAGAAAGACATCACACTCGAATGAACGGAGCATCATCATAAACATCCAAAAAAAGCTATCATCTTTTAAAACTATTATAGATGACTCGTTAAATTCATCTCTCATAAAACTATCTCCAACGAGAGGAACTGCACAGCATTCCACTTCAAAATTACAAGTTTCCACACGAGTTGGCGCCCTTCTCTTCTCTTCTTTTTTTTCCAAAAAATATTCTTCGCGTAATAAGAACTAACTTTCCACAAGCTACCACCAGTTGTAATGAGGGGATTTCAGAAAGGAATTAGTCCCTCGTAAATTTGTCCCCCTTTTAGAAAACCCACCCGCATACAGTCCTTAAAACATAATAAAAGGAAAGAGAAAAAGAAGATAATAGAATAGGTGAGCTATACAGCTCGCTTGCTCTTTCTATCGAAAGTATTTGATGGGTTCACAGCGATAAACGCGACAACTAGCCGAGAGAGAGAATTGTCATTGTGCTTATATATGCCCTCGGGCCCCTTACAATTTCGTTCTGGAAAATGGCTACCGCTACTAGACAGTATATAGAATCTCTGTGTATATATGTGTGTGTGAGAGAGAATATGTTGTTGTATGTTTGTGTCCGGACGCGTGCGAAGATTCACAAAGGAAGTTCCAATAGGTACCTAGCGTTGCTTTGTGAAAACAGTTTAACGATGTATTCTGTATGTGTGTACGAGGACGATAGCTGCAATATGGCTGTTAATATTGTTGCAGTGATGAAATGCTTGAAGGGGAGAACAATTCTTTTGCTTGACTTTTTATATTGCGATATTTATGACTTATTATATTACATTATTTTGGGTAAATTTTCAAATAGACAATTTGATGTCCTTCAAATTCTTTTAATGGTATAAGTTGTGAAACAAGGTCTAAACGTAAAGAATTTTATGTGTTAAAAAATTATTTGTATCAAACTTCGTGACAAATGACTAATTCTAAAATTTAATGTAGTTTTGAAAATAATTTATTGAAAGTAAATCAAATACAGTTTTAGTATCAATTTTACAGACAGTACTTCAATTACAATCAATAAAAATGTTGTATAGAAATCGTGTTTTTATTTAAAGTACTACATCCTATTGAATTTGAATACATGAATAATATTTGAAAATGTTCAAAACCAAAATTTCAAAATTCACCGACCGAAATTCTTCAAAGAACTATATATAGTTTAGTACATAAAAATATTGAATGAGATAATTATTAACATAAAATCACACATAGATTCTAGGCTTCATTTTGTAAATTGGTGTATTTTAAAGAATGTCATAAAATAATCCAAAATTCACACTTGTTAAATGGCTCGTAAAATTACTTCTTTGAAAAGTATGCAACTTCAGTACTATGTATCATTAAATGTAGAAAAATACCTAAGCAAAGTATAACCCATTTCCTTCGATAAAAATTCACCTGCCCTTAAGGTTCTTTTGGCATATTCAATTTGTACGCGAAATTCCAAAAAAAACATTACAAATTCAGTCTAGAATCTATTTAGCAGGTGCCTCCAAAAAACACTGCTCTACAAATTACATATGAGTAGGAGAGTGAAGGAGGTGAGGAAGGCATCGGAAACACGCATGAGAGATTCGTTTCTTTAATTTCCTCTAAGGCGCCGCAAGCCTTAATTTTGACTTGGATAGCTGATTCTTCGCATAAATACCAACGCTCTTTTCAAACGTACGAAAAAAAAGGTATAGGGATAGAGTATAGAGAAAGAAAGAAAGTAGGAATCACTGATCTTATCCCAATCTTGTGTGTGTATGTATCGTATACCTCATCGTCATCGTATCTCCCCTTTTGCTGGATAAAATTACAGCGAAGGAACAAGAGGAGACTAAAGGATAAGAAGAGAAGAAGAAGCTGGAGAGTCCGATCTTAAGAACGGATAATTTCAGAGGCAAAAAATCGCGTCGATTCGTCCCTAATGATCCTTTCTTTTGCCCCAATGTGAAATTAAGAATTTTCGATGCTGCTTGACTTTGCGTATAGATGCTTTGGACCAGATTCCTATTTTAAAACAGGTTATTTTCTGGATTTCTTATCAGTTTTGGATAATTCAGTGACATTTTGTATCTCAACTATTAAATTAACGCATTTACTTAATTGGTAAAATAAAATACCATTCAGAATTTTTACAGACTATCAAATTTATTTTTCTTTATAATTTTATAAATAATTGTTGTTTGCTAGATGGTAAAGGCTACTTAAAAAATAAACTAAAATTTTCCAGAGAACCACATCAGTATAAAAATGAGATCCATTATACAAAAACAATTTGAACCGTTAATTTCACGAAACATTAATAATTCCCTGAAAAACAATTAATTCAATTAATTACGAAACCCACGGTACCATATAAAAAGCGTTAATTTAAAGTCTGGAAAGTAAGAGTATCCAGCAGACTTGACCATTTAGAAAAGATCGGGAGAAGCAAAAGGGCATTGGACCCTACGGTAGCCTTCGACTTCTTTCTTTAACAGGTAAGCATATATATCTATACGGTAAAGAAAGTACGAACACCGAAGTAAATCGGTTTTCCGGACGAATCCAGGTATTATTGCTAAGCACTTTGCTTCTCTCTTACATGCCTTGCGGTCGTTGTGAAGAAAAGAGGGAGGGATGCAGGCAGGGGGCTCGTTTTATTTATGATACCTTTAGTACAAGCGCGAAATGTACATGTTGTTTCGTTAAATTGATTTACAAAGGAGGAGAGATGGATTTCTTTACCTGCTGATTGGATTTTAAAAAAGATTATCTAACTTGTAAGGACTTTTTGACTAGCCTTTTAAGATAAGGGTCGAAATACCGAATGATATTGCTTTACCGGTAAAATGATGATTTCTTCTTAGATATAAGTGATGTCTACATTATTTATTAACATTTTTTAGTACTATACTACTATGAAATATGATAAAACCTTGACTAAACCATAATCAAGAAATTATTAGCTCAATATCCAAATCTGTTCATGTCGATCTTTTACCTTTTATGATCAATTGTAACTAATATCAACTTATTAACAATTATAAATATTTTATTTTGAAGCAGATTAGATTAACTGGTTTTTATACGTTTCTAAGGTATTTTAAGAATTAGTTTTATACATCGGAATGAATTCACATAAACATAAAAATTACAAAGTAACCCTATAGAAATCCGTTTACCACATCAACTCAAGGACCTTTTACCTTAGCAAAAAAAAGGAAGAAGAAACCATTATTTCCTTGCTTCATCCATACCTCTCATCATCTCCTATATATACCCTTCGTCTCCTTTTGCAATATACAAGCGCGTTTCCTTAGTTAGGAATATTATAGGTAGAAGAAGAGTATACATATACATAGTAGAAAACGAGCAACAGCAGCAGCCTCAGTAAGAGCGTTTGTGATTATCGTGCTCAATTTCGTTCCAATCGGCTAAGTGGATTGCCCCTCTTTTTTTTCACCTACACACACACACTCTATACGCCGCAATCTCTCACGCGCTGCTGCTGTTGCTGCTTTGCCTTGCGGGCCCTTTAAGTACCTTTGTATGTATATGTGCACGTATACATTGCTTATACATATTATCTTTCGTTTTTTTTTTCTTCTTGCGTTGTGTATCGATCGATGTATAAAAGCCTCGAGGGTATCCTTATGCCATGGTGTGGATGTATGTGTGTATACATTTGTGCGAGGAAAGGACGTTTAATCGATCAGATTTTCCGGTGTAGCGTTACTTTTAAGATCGTTTTCTTTGAACGTGTATTTGAGTATTAGTGCCGTGTGTATGTGATGATGGTTAATCAATCGAATTTTCTGGGTACAACATTACCTGTAGATTCTTCTTTTTTTTCAATACAAGATATAATGCGAGTCTCTTTTTTGTAGTAGTTTCAAGCTTTTATTCCTTTATCTTTTGAATTTATTTTACTGGTAGCTCAGATTGCGTTTAAATTTCAAAATAAGTTTTAAGTAAATTAATTCTCTCACTCTTTTTTTTTTCAAATTCCTTAATTGATACATGGAAAATATTTTAAAAGTATTAGAATAATTAATTAATCAGTAAAGTTCCACGAAATGGTAAACATTTACTAATGCCGGTAAAATTCCATGTTGAATTATTTTAAAGATTAAAATTTCTCAATAAATATGGTACGCAAAGATTAAATTAGCAAATAACTTCTAACTTCAAAACAATTTTTCAAGTTGAAAATTTTTCTATCAGCGCCAATGATTAAATAAGTAAATAAAACAGTGAATAATTATGTCATATATTATAAGCTGTGGATATAATTATTTAAAACATTAATCCTATCTAACTGAAGATTAAGTACAACCGGTCTTTGGTACTGTAACTATACGCAACTTAAAGTACAGAAAAATCTCAAGATCATGAAATTTTTTGTTTATGCTACGAATAAAATCTCCGTAATAATTTATGAATAAAAAAAAGTTTATTCTCAAGTATACGTATGCTACAGATTTATATATTTTAATACTGAAAGGCATTCTGCGTTTAATGAAAAAAACTCGAAATGCTTATCATTTGAAAAAAACGAATACGTGTTTATAAAGTAAATGAAGAAATAAGCATGTCAAGAGTGTTTCCAAACTTATTATCAAAAAAATGAGCAGAAATGTAAATGATCTCATTAAAATGTTTATCGATCGATAACATTATGTAAAAAATATTCAGATCATGCAAATTAAACGAAAACAAAAAAATAATAATAATAAATAAGTGTCCCATAAAACGTATGTAAGGTTTACAAATTGCTTACTTCATAGAAATATTCAAAGCCTATAATAATCAGAACGTATAATAGCTTCTTGAAAACCTGAATTTATAAACAATGTTCAGCTGGCAAATGTAATAAGCAATAAGGATTTTCATTAATCCCAAAACGCAATTTAACTATTTTCTCTTTATTTAATGATAAAATTCCTATACATTTTCTGCAATACAATATCGAAAATTCTCCCACAAACGAGAAGCAAAAAAAAAAAGAAACAATCAAAGAATCTTGCTTTATTAAAAAACATTGAAAATATCCAATCTACAGTCCCGCAAAAAAGAATATTCCTTACAAATAAGCATACAAGAAATCTCGGCGATAAATTTGCCTATATGTTTTTTCTTTCTATTCTATTTTCGCGTAATACGAAATTCAATTTCCTTGTGAAAAAAAAAACGAGGATTCCCCCCTTTCGATCGATTGACATTAAAAACAAGCGTGTACGCGCTAATACATGAATGCATGTATATATATAAAAGTGAGAAAGAGAATTTGCGATGCATAATGTGTACATGCGTGGTGTAGAGAGAAAGAGGAAGGTTACATCGAGATATGAAATGGAAAAGAGAAAAGAAGAAGAAGAAGGTAAGGTAGCAAGTAGTAGTAAGGAAATCTTGGCGCGAGATCGAAACAGGTATACACGATAGTATATTCACGCGTACTTAATACACTATCGGTCAAAAGTATTTTACCTGAATTAACCTTAGAATTTAAGTAATACGATCAATAGAAGTATTTAAAGTACTTTCTAACACTAAATCAAGAGGCGCGGTAGCGGCTGAACGGCAAGTCAACGTAAAAATTCGTTTATTTTTCGATACAATGTAGTACATTAATCGTTTGTTGTTCGGAGTAACTTTTGGAGTACATAAAATTGAAACAAAGAATATTTTCAAATTATTTTGCTACCCTTTTCCTTTTAAATATATTTTACAGCAAGCCATTAAGAAAATTATTATTAAACAAAACAAAGTTACAATGGATTACTTAGAATTTAGCCTCGAGCATTAAATCCTTATTTCTCTGATGGAAAATAATTTTGACCGTTACTGTATATATATATCCTACCTGTTTCCTTACTTTATACGTTGCTTTCAAGATTGAAACATGCAAGTTGCATTATCGAATCTCTATCTATCTTCTTCTCTCTTTCTCTCTCTTTGGCTAGCAGCGCATATACAACAATCCACATTTGCATATTCGAGAAAGAAGCCCAACACTGAGATGATCTGTTGGCTTGGCTACCTTAGCCCTAAGGCGAATCAAAGGAAAAAAAAGGAAAGACAAGTAACATAACGCGTGAGCATTAAAGGAAGAAGGAAGGAATACTACTACTACTACTACTACTTTAACGTGCTGTAAGGAAACCGGTAGGTAGAACGAAAATAAAAAGGGAAAAGAGATTGTGGATGCAAGAGGCTAATTATTGACGAAAATTGCAGGCATGAGATTTTTAGTTTTCTCTTTTTGTTTTTCTGGATAATGGGTGATGGGCTCTGTTTTTGGGTGAGAAGGGTTCATTTATTTTTGTTTTTATTTCTTTTTTTCTTAATAAGAAAAATGTGCGCGCGCTTCGATCTTGGTATGCGTCTTGGGAATTCGGTAGGTGGATTTCTTTTTTGGTAGGCGGTTTTATAGGTTGTCTTGTAAAGAAGCTTGAGCGACGGACGATGTCGTGATACAATGTTGGTATGCAATGGATCACTAATTGCTTGTTTTGGATTTTTATGCTTTTGTTTTAATTTTTAGAAGATTAATACTCGTTGGATTAGCAAGAAAAATAAAGAAGCAAGATTATTAACGTTATTTATGTTCAACAAAGAATATTTCAAAATTTAATATTTGTTGCGTAATCAAATACAACTTTAATAACCTATATGATTCAAAAATATCATTGAATTAGGCAATAGTAACTATTTTGATATTTATAAATTCATACGTACAGTACATATGTTCTATATTATGCAAATGTAATATACGTTTCTTCCATATAATTATTAATTAGCAAATGTAATCGTAACACGTATACTGCTCTGAAAAGTTTTAAAGGGAAATTTGTAAAATTGCAATATACAAAATTAATTCAAAAGTTCCTTTTAATTAAATACATGATATATAAACTTTGCTTAAATGATAAGGATTTAATAAATATAACATTTCTACAATTTTAAGAGCTTATTATACGAAATTGAATCTAGAATTTACATAACAAGCATGTATGTTCTAATTTATTTTTTGTTATGAATAAATTCTTTCCTCGTTTTAATTAGATTTTACTGTATATAAAGTCCAAAATTAAACTTATTATATAGATTAATTAAACAGTTAATTATAATACAAATTTTATATGCAAAATATTGCAATGATAATTATGAAAAATAAACTTTTACATTTTTCTTTATGTTGATTACAATTTCAATGTGCTTTAAATTTGATAACATAATACGCTTACAATTTTAATAGTGGTATTCGGATTGAAAAAATCTATATTATTGTTAATTATTCTAACATTTAGATTGTAGTTACAACAAGAAAAATCAACTCTATTCTCAGTCGAACCGATTCAACCTTTTACAAGAGAAAATCAATCGTAAATTGCAGTGCAAGTAAACAATTGAAAAAAAAAAAAAACAAATTAGAAAAAAAACGTTGATAATTCGAGAATCAGCAAGAAAAACATTTCAATTTCAAAGGGTCTCGGTTACACCCGAACGAAAAGGGAAAAAGTATATAAAAGGTTTGCTTGCTTGTCTGTCGACGCGCGCAGTTGGTGCATCACGCATTGGTCGAAGAGCAAATAAATGAAATTGCTAGGCGAAACCAGTAGAAGGAAAGAAAGAAAGAAAAAAATAAAGCGAACACGCGAAGACAACAACGACAATTTTGGCTGACAGTTGAAATAAGAAATAAAGATAATAAGATTGGTAGAAGGAAAAGATAATTTTATACTCCTGCTGATAAATTTGTTTATCATTAATAGGCTTCATTTTTAATTTATTGTTTTTCAACGACACAATTCACATGCTAATTTTTAATATGAAAAAATCATTTTTATCAATTCATGTCAATCAAGTAAATTAGTAATATGTTTTTTGGAATGAATTCAGTTTCATAATCATGAGATGGTTAGATTAATTGAAATTAATTAAACTGACAATCCAATGAATTTCGAGCCACATTTCACTATCAATTTTCGCATCGAAAAAAATACTAAACTCAAATCACATCTTCGATCTAATAACAAAAAGAAAATTAAAAAAAAAAAACGAACGAACCCAAAAATCTCAACTTGCACGTCAGCACCTTGGAATTTGGCCGGTGGCTCGGAGTAAAGCTAAGCACGCTATGATTTCAGCACTCGTCTCTCAATTTTTCTCTTCTATACATTCTACAGTGGCAAAAAATAAACGAAGAAATAAAAAAAAAGAAACTCCATATGCAGTATATATATGCATATATATCCTTTTATTCTTTAGCGATCGCCTTGCGCCTACTCTTTTGATACAAATCGCTTGGCGCCCGAAGAGGGAGCGAAAGAGAGAGATAGAAAGAACTCGATCGTGCTGGATGATTGCTCAAGATGCAAATGCCTTGAAGAGATCTTTTTCTCTGTATGTGTAGGGGGATATATAACCCATTAAAGCTGGACGATGAGAAGCTTATGTTGCAAAATATGATGCGCTACGCATAGTGTTGTTTTCTTATTTATTTTTCTTCTTTTTTTCGAATCTGTAAGAGCAAGAGAATAGTCGTTTTCGACGCGTGATACGGCGGCTTTGGTTTTACACTTTTTTCGATGCCAAGAGATATAAAGTATTATAAGGTAGGTTGTATATAGATAGATAGGTTATTGTTATTCCAAGCGCGTGTGAATTATCTGTAATGTCGATGGATTACGGAGTTTTGAATTGGCGATTTAAAAAGTATAGTTTTCGCATTGATTCACGGTTTGATGGAAAGTAAAAAGGTGCAAGCAAATCTTTATGATCAGCAGAATGAATTTATTCGATCAATAATATATACAACAAATGATAGATTGAAGCGTAGTTCAATGGATTAATTATTAAATTGAATAAATAAGTATAATTTATTAGACTGATAGATGTGGTGTCAAATGATATTTCTTGAAGCATGACAGTACGAATGGAAACAAAACATTTGTATACGGAAGAGAAACTTTTTTTAAATTTATTTAATGCAAAATAATTTATTAAAGTTTAAAATTATTATAAAATATAATGAAATTCCAGTTACAATTCATGGAATAAACAAAATATCAAAAGTTATAAATAATAGCTTCTTTATCTGGAAAAATATAATAAATAAAAAAATATTGAGAATAATAGTGCCAAGTTTCTGGTTGTATATACGATGCGCAATTTTTTTGCCCCCTCTAAGCTTTCTTTATGAATAGGTAGTTTCACGATGCAAGAGATGCTTTTCTGAGTGATGGCTTGTCTGTTCTCGATGTGCCGATAAAGCAGACGATAACGTTGCCTCTATTGTTACTGATAAAATGACGTTAGAACCTTCAAAATAGAGTTATTAGTCTTTTCGAATCAGCGATCTGAAACATAAAATATAAATAGGAGTTAGAAAAATTTTTGTTTAATGTCCAACGATATTTTAAAATTTTTTCATTTGAGTTTTTTCCAAATATTAAAAAGTTAATAAAAAGTAAAATATTAGATATTCGATCAGTTATAATTATTTTTATTATATGCCCATCTCAGGCTGTAATTTCAGTTATTATGAGTTTTTATCCGTTGGGAAAATAATAAATACATAAATATGCTTAAAAATCACCATGGATATTTAAAAAGAGGAAAAAAAGTTGCAATCGATTACAGGAATTACATTAATAACTTATAAATAACATGTACTTCTAAATTTAGTGACTGACGACTTGTTTACTCCACGGAGATAAAGTTCTAGATACATTGCTCAACTTTTACAAACCACATAAGATACCTAAATCTTTAAACTGTTGGCTAATCAAACATATTAAGAATATTTTCATACACGTTAAATTCCTTATTACAAGTAACTTTGATTATTTTATCAAGCGAACACGTTCACAAAACAATCAATAATCCATCCTATCTAACCCGCCACGCTAAATTATCAAAACTGAAAACTTTCAGTGGGTCATCTTATCATTTCACACGAACCAATACATACGGCTTTATCTCTTTTTTCATAACGATTATGAAAACAAACTATTACAAGCATTTGGAATACGTAATAAATGGATAGGAAACTTCCTCATTCTCGCATATATAACGAACATTATACGAAATAAAAGACTTACAATAAATGCTTATAAGTTCAAGTTCAACCCTCCCTCGGCTTTCGCTGTCAATGAATAAGCACATTCCCATATTATCATGAGAAAAATAACTTGCGCATTAGTATTATTATTATTATAACTATACAAAAGAGAAAGAGAAAAGAGATACGTCACATTCCCGTGTGTATGCATGTCTCGTAATAATTCAGTCTATGTCAAGTTATCTCATATATATGTACGCTTGGGTATCACGCTCTAATTGCATTATGTCAAAAGGTATATACTCCCAAACAGAAAGAGAAAAGCCTCAACGAAATATTTGAGACTGATGTGTATTATTTGTTGAGACTATATTATACTATTACATTTGGACTTTTCTTTTTCTTTTTTTTTTGAGTATTTTTTGTTTATTATTTAGTCAGCTTGTGGATTTATCTTACAAAAAGTGTTTTATGTCGTAAATTTTTACTAACACGTTTAATTAATATGGATTGTTGAGATCAATAACTTTCGAGATATACGAAAAGATTAAAAGCAGATTTTTGTTAAATTTATAATTTTAATAATTTTTTCTTACATTTATATGTTATACATATTTTATATAATTTTTAATTTTTAAATGTTCTTTTTTTTCAATTTAACTTTATAAAGATTAAATTTCATTTTACATTTTACGTGAAATATGTTTTATAGCAATTTTTTACATTCAATATTTTATATTGAATATTTATCATTTAAACTCATAAATTTTGTTCATTTAAATTAAGTAATAAAACGAATTTTACAATATAAAATTTATTTTTATATAATGCTTTTTTTATCTATTTATTATATTATGAATTTACAAGCACCGGCTCCAAAGTTATCTTTATTTCGTTAAAAATTCATTTATATTTATTTTATTGAAAACAAAATTAATTTTTAATTTTTAATAAATTTCTTTTTCAATTTTCCCAAATAAACGATGATAAATAATATTTGTTTTAATATTCATATTTTCATATTCATATTTTCATGAATATTAAAAATACAAATTATTATTTGTTAATTTTTTTTCAGTCAACAATGCATCGACCAAGTAAATTTGAAGCATAATTCAATAATAAATATATTTTTGTCATAACTTTTCCTTATCAAAAATATGAAATTGTATTTATTTTAAATTATTCACAACAACGACAAATGTATGAGCGAGTGGCATATGTATCAACAATAATAATTAAAATAACAATTAACTCACATGAAAAATATTTCCTCCAACTGTTCAAGAACAATATTTGCATTATATAAGAAAAGTTTTCATTTCCCCCCTTCAACTTATGTTTTCTATGAAAAAGAAAATATGACATATACCATATATATCTAGGAAAGTTGTGTGTGACACGTATGTTAAACCTTTTCTCTTTCTCTCTATGTGTACCCTCTTTCTCCGCAAACATGCGCAGACTGTGCGTTCGTGCGATAATCGCATTGTTCGCGTTTAAATGATAGTGCAAATAATTAGAATTAGGATAATATTATTGCGGTGCTGGTCTACACACACATACTCGCGCATATATATATATACGTTATATTTACCTGAGTAACATTAGAGAAAAGACGGAGAGAGATATACGGCGTCTAGAAATGCTTTGTTTCATAACCCAACTATATAATATGAACGAAAATGGGCAAACACATAAGTATGTATATCCATGCATACATCATATATAGGGAGTTTATATGTATGCGACGACTTTTCGGGCTCTTAGAAAAGCATAGTCAACTGTATCTAGGGATTGCCAATTAACTATTCATTCGTATATAGTGAATAGTTATATATCCTCTTCCCCATGTAATATGCCTCTGTATGTGTGTATCTGTGCATGTGTCTCTCTGACCTCCTTATCATATAGTAGTCAAGTCGCCGTCATCATCGTTTATTTTAGTTAGTCAGGGAATGTGCATTTGCGCATCAAGGTTTATAATTAATGCGTTACGTTTGCTTCGGCAAAATTGAGAAATCAGTTAATGGCTTTGCTGTATTTGTAGATTTTTAATGAATCTTTAAATCTTATATTGAAGTTTTTGCGTCAATTTTACGCGGTGATAATTAAGCAAATTTTCATAATATTTTAATGTATAAAATTAATCGATAATTTATGTGATTAAATGAAAATTTTTTAAATTTTAAAAAAGAAGTATATATGGAAATCAGTTTTTTACTCATAAAATATAATTTTAAAAAAGAGTTAATCTTGAAAACAAGGAACATTTTTATCATATAAATATACATCATTTTTAAACTGAAAATAATCTTTTATAACAAGTTCAATAATTCAAACTTTCAATTGATTTATTTCTTTATAAGATTTATTCATATATTTTTATCGTTTAAAAACTTAATTCCTTTTATAATGAATTGATAAATTTTACTGAAAATTCTATTATAAAACGGTATAACAATATTAGTATTTTTGATAAAAAAATGTCATACAATCAATAAATGTAAATTAAATTTGAACATTAAATGCAAATAAATTATTTTCACGTGAATTTTCATTTCACAGAACACATGCGTAACACTCCATTAAAAGTTTAGAAATACATATATATTTATTGATTTATTCTCTTTCTGGTATGTCAAACGCTGAAATTTTATTTATTGCCTCTTTAGAAACTTGAAATTTATGGAATTTTTGTCACTGGCAAAAGTAAATATTTTTTAAGATTAGAACAAGTATTATGTAATAAAACATCATAAATCATTATCAACGTTGATTCCGAATGTACATTTCATGTTTTGGTGTATCTTCCTTTCTTTAAATAATAAAATCCAGAGAGACTTTTCAATGTTTGATATTTTAATTTGAAATTTGAAGTATTCTTTTGTCATCGTATTAGTTTTTTTCTTCTGTTTCCTATTTACCAACTAATAAATCTCTTGAAAACGTTCCTTCATAAAACACTTTTATAATTTAAAATATAATCCAATGAAAATTCTAGCCTCATACTTCAAAAAAGAAAAAACAAGCAACTAAAATACAGAAGAATAAGTATTAAGCGACAAATCACAGCTAGACAACAGGCATGTGAGCCGAATAAATGAAAAACGCTATAGGGGGTGTCACTTGAAAAAAAAGGGGTGTAACTCTCGCTGCTTAAACATTCAATTACGAATTTGCGGCTGATAAATATTTTTTCTCCCTTTTATTAGACAAAAGGGGGGTTTCACCACTACCATCTTCTTTTTATTTTTTTTTTATTTTTTTATTTTACGGGTGCACATGAGTTCGCGTCTGTGTGTATAAGGTTTTGTCGAACTGTCCTGAGTACGTGATTTAAAGCTTCTAATAAAACGCTGAATTTATTTGGCAGCTACGCGGTTTTTCACTACTGTTTTTATATATATAAATATACAACGGAAAGGAATAACGCACCGATGGAAACGAGACGTCGATTGATGGGCTTTAATTTTGAAAGGCGAAAAAGGGGTGAAATTGAGACATTGGACATTCCCAAACACTGGACAAATTTTTTTATTTCTCCACGTTCGTTTTGTTTGGCAAAAAGGGTCGAATGAAAGAATTCATAACCGAAATTAATGTCATAATTTGTGGACGGTATGCGTATGCTCAAAATTTAAATTCTTTTGAATAATGACGTATTATACGCGACATCAATTATTGGAAAAATGTAAGCATTAAAATTTCTTTGGATTTTAAAGAATTTTTAATTAATGAGAACGTTACTATCAAAATCAATAGCGTATTTAATATTATAATGACGTTATTAATCAATTATTTGAGAATTTCTATTAACCACAAAATCAGTCACAATTTGCGAGCATAAAAATCCCAACACTCAATCAAAAATCATTAATATCACTTTTTCCATTTTTATCTTCTAACATTTCCTCTGTTCTTCCTATGCGTGTACACAGATATATATCCATTACCTTCTCATTCCTGGCCATTATCTTTTTAACTCACTCATTCAATTTTATCGTCCATTTCATTTAATTGTTCCTCTCACCCCATCCCCTCTCTCATGCCTCTCAACGTTCCTTATACCCTATGCTTTTTCTTCTTATCTCACCCTCTCCTTTTTTATTTTATTCTCTTAACTTTTCTTTCTCTCCCTTATGCATTACACACTTGGTCCTTTTCAACAAGCTTATACTCTCGCTCTCTTTCTTATTCAATTTTATTTTCCATTTCGTTCAATTGTCTATATATTTTTACCCATACCCTTCAAACTAAAGGTCTCACACTATATATAAGATAGACAATATTTATGGGGCTCTTCTATTGCACGAATATATACGAAGCTCATATAAGTACGTTTATGCGCAATTGAAAAGCAAGCAGTGCTGAAGCCCTGGTAGCAAGTAGAATCAGAAGCTCATATATATATACTTCATTTTCTAATGTCTATGTGTATATTTGTTGTTTGCAGGATGTTGGTGGGCGGTGGTGGTGGTGGTACGGCGTTTCTAAAAGGGAGGTTCGCCGTAACCCCAACTATGAAGATTACTACTACTACTGCTGCTGTTACGACGATAGCAATTCTAATGCTGATGATATTACCACAGGCCAAAGCTAACGGTGAGTCACTATTTTTTTTTAGCTTTTTATTTTCATTTAGAGATATATAAATTTTAGCTTTGATCTAGAACAGGATACATCGTGTCAAGGGTGTAGTTTCTTTTTTATAATGGATATTTTGGGTTCTATTGTATTGAGAACCATGTGTTATGATTTCCGATGTAAAAGAAATTAACAGTTTTATTTGAAATATGTAATTTATAGTCAAATTATAGAATATTTATTATTTTACAATTATTGATTCACGCCTAAAATTTTGTTCTCACTAGTTTAATTATTGGACACAATTTAATTTAATCACAGAAGCTTAGTTATAGTTTAAATTTCTTTCTAAGCAATGAATTCAGATTTGTGTAAAAATATTAACCAAACTATTATCGAATGACCAGTAATTCAAAGTGTCTTCAATCAGTTTTATTAGGAAGTTTATTCGAAATTAATGAATTCCCATTGAAAAATAATGCAAACTATTACGTATCAATAAGCAATAATTCCTAAACTTTATTATCGCCTCTAGTAGCAATTTTGACATAGAACGCCCCATATATATATAAATTTCTCCATATAGTGTATGCATCGGCACTTAGGTAGTAGCGCCACTAGAGTGCCAAAGGGCTCTCTTTCATCACAGCTTCTTCATATAGTAACATAAAGAAAAGAGAGAAAGAGCATACATATATATACACAGTTTCTTTAGCTCGAGGGAGCCGAATGTAATTGCGCGTGCGTCGAGTACAAGAGAGAGCACATGAAAAATAGAAAGAGAGAAATAGAGTGAGTGAGATTAACTCGTGAGACTACCGTTGCTCTTTAATGAGGGGTAAAGAGAAGAAGGAAAGAAGCGTGGGAGAAAGAGAGAAAAACATGGATTTCTTTTTTTTTCTTTCTTTTAAACTTTGTTTCGCGTATTGTATATCGGGACAAAGCGATAATGTGGCATTTGAGGACGTGTTATAATACGGTACTTTTAAAGAGAAATTTTATTTAGCAATGAGCGAGTTTCAAAGATCGTGTTTCAATTCTTATTTTATTTTTACTTTTTTTTAATTCCAAATTATTACATGATTATTGAGAACGACTTTTAATTATTTATAAATCAAATTTATGTTATTTTGAAAAATAATTTTATCATTGTCTTGGTCATACGTTTTATTTTTTCGGTTTTAAATCTAGAAACTCACCCTTTAACTTAAAAGTGAAAAAGTATTTTTAATAGTACATTACGATACACGTGCTCTAAGTGGTCCTTTTTTACACGGCGTGCAGTTAGCGCCCGAGCGCAGCGAGGGTGCTATGCACGTCGTGTAAGAGGACCACTTCGAGCACACGTATCGTATATTATTTTATAGCACGTGTGAGATAAATTCGCCACACGTAATTAATACCCCAGAAAATCAATATTATCAAAAACTATACACACCACGAATGATAATTCGTAAATAAAAACGAATTCTATATATTAGCAAAACTATGCACACCACGAATGATAATTCGTAAATAAAAACGAATTCTATATATCAGCAAAACTATGCACACCACGAATGATAATTCGTAAATAAAAACGAATTCTATATATCAGCAAAACTATGCATACCACGAATGATAAATCGAAAAAAAGTAAAACTATTTATTATCAATGATAGACCCATCGCAAACAAAAAAAAGCAAAAACGATATCAAAAATATTCTTAGATTGAGAAATTATATCAAATAAGTATTGATGTCAGTGATATTTTATTAATTAAATACAATATGATAAAAAGAGAACTTGCCGATTATTTAGATTTATGTATACACAGGTCAGACAAAGCAAAGCATCTAGTTTATTGTTCGTACAGCTATCTCTTTCTTTCTCATTCTTAGGCCGTACACACTGTACACGCATGCGCGCCGCTCACAGATGTTTTGTTTCGACAACTCACGGCACAACAGTAATTTATAAACTATAGTTTTGATTTTCTTGATGTTTTCAATTCTTTATTAAAGTATTTATATTTTTTGATTGATTTTCTACGTTTTATCATGTGTGAAAAGACATTTCTACGTATTAATATATATACAAAGAGTGATTGTGATGCGTGATTTCGATATTACTTTTTTGAACAGTATAATAAAGTGCGAAATTTCTGACGGTAGTACTTTTTTACACAGTTCAAAAAAGTTGTATTTAGCTCCCGCTAAATGGTGTAGAAAACGCGAATTTAGCTCATGCAGTGCTATGAAATCCTTAACACTGCCCATCTTTGTTGATAATATTCTTTTTCTAAGTTTAAAATCCTAAGCTATTTTCTATTTTTTCTATTTATCAAGCTTAGTTTCTCCCATGCGCACCGACAATACAAACCCCGCAAGCACTTGTCATCACCCTATACGAAAATTTTCGATAGCGCATTCGAATATTTCGATAATTCGTTTACCCAAGCCACCCCCTTATAGAAACAGTCAACGCTTTTTACTGATCGATCTGTTCACGATTTCTTTCCCTTTCAAAAATATTCGTTCCTATATATTCTATGCCTATGCACGTATTTGTATGTGTATATGCTATGGAATGTGTTGGGTTTAGAATATATGTATATATGGGGGTGGATGGGGTATAAGCTTGGACGCTTATTTCGCGGACTTACAAATAAGCAGTATGTATTGTTAACAATAGAAGAAAGCACAGTATTGTTGTCGAGTAATTAATGGGAGTGCTTAAGTCAGAAATAATTTTTTGGCGCTTTTAGGGTTATTTAAGGTTGTTTTTTTCTTTCGACAAAATGAAAGTAAAGCATAGGTTATACTATTTGTTAAGAATTTTATAGAAATTATCATAAATTCTTTTGTTTTTTCTTAATTGATTGAATTTTAAAGTTTCAAGTATTTATAATCAAATTTCATTGTAATGTTTTGCATAATGTACTGATTTACAAATGGAAAAATTTGTCGCCACTAAATCACATACGTAATTATTATTTCTTTGCAGAATTAAATAAAAATTTTTGCAGACAATAAATTTACAACATTATTTATAAATTTAAAAAGAATTCAATTATTCATTCTCCTTTATATTTTTTATTAAGTTTTAACAAGCCCGAAGAGAACGAAGTATTCTTTAAATATTGTATTAATTTTTTTTTACAACCGTTTCATTTTTTTCATTTTCCAGTGAGCTTTAAAAAATTTCTTTCGCTATATTATTTTTTTTTATTTGTTAAAAAAAAGATACCTTTGTTATTAAGGATGAATTATCGCAAGGCTTTGAATATTTTATCTTGCTTGATTGCTATTATTTGAAATCAAGATTCCATGAATTTTTTTACGCTATTCTCTCTCTCTCTCGCTCTCTTTGGAACAAAAGAAATTGCACCTATAGCCCCCCATATAATAAAATGCGCCTGCCAGGGAGGTTCTTTGCTTGTACAGTTAAAGAATGCTTGTTTCATAGTATCGGAAATCGGATTTTTTTTATTTTTTTCAACGAAGTATTTTTCACCCTAGCTTCGCGAAAAAGGGTATTATTTTTTTCCATTTTGTCTGCATTGAAAAACACATAGTACGTATACAATCATGTATGTATTTACAAATTTCTTAACAATACAAAGTTTACTAGCCGGTGTAAATAAAAATGGGAATGAAGTTAAATTGTTTGTTTAAAGGAATTATATGTTGTTTAGAATGAAATCTGGTATTGGATTTTTTTAAAGTGTTCTCTCCAACTTTGAATAAAATTTTGGCTTTGTTTTGATTTTCAGAATATATTAAACAAAATTATTCAATTAAAAAGAAATTTGTTTCTGATTTTTACTTTCCGTAAATTTGTTACATTTTTTGTTGTGATTGATTTTGAAAAAAAATTTATTAGATTCTACCAAAATATCCAGCAAACAAATTTTTAATAATCTGATGATCCAACCGTAATTATACAGTAAATTATTCAGATCATCAAACTCTTTTTCTCTTATGATATGTTTGTTTTAGCATAATTTAAATTCCATTTTTAAAATAATCATTTAACTTTTTATTTTTACCGCATACTTTGAAAAAATGGATCAATTAAAATCCAATAAAAAAATACACACAAAACCGATAAGAAAAAAAAAATTAACCATCACTTACACTCTTTTCAACAGTGCACCATTTCCAATATCCTCATCACAAAAGACAAGAAGCGAAGAAAAAAAGACACTCGCTATATATCTATAATATAAAAAAAAAGAGGGAAAAGAGGAATTCCTGTCGCAGCAACGGCAATCGGAATTTTTTCCTCGTCATAGTATAGGTGTGCAAACCTCTTTTCTCTCTTCGTCTGGTTGCACTTTGAAGAGACGTACATTTTTGCCGCGTAACTGCAGCGTTATAGAATTCATGCGGCATCAGGATATCGTTCGCGCGCAAATCGAGAGATTTGATTTAGGCAACAAGAAGAAATAAAAAAAAAGAGAAAAAAGAAGAGACAGAAAAAAGAAAAAATTTATAGAGATAACCTGGTTTCATGCATTGCATGTTGCCTTACCTATTTTTTTTTTCTCTTCTTTTTGAAAAATTGTTAGAGCAAGTTATTTCCGTATATGGGGATTCAATTTTTATCGAAGTTTTTAGCGAAAAAGTTTTTTCCCTTTCTCTTTATTTCTTCAGCTTAATATAGAAGAATTTTTAATTTTAAAAATTTTATAGAAATTTTAAAGGGAATTAATAATACAGAAAGAATAATAAAAATATCAGACATTATGCATTCATTTCAGAATGAAAAAGTGAATCGATAATATTTACTTTTAACTAAAACCAATTTTTTTCCTAATTTAAATTGGAATTCATTTTGAATTGATATTTCATTATTCATTAAATAATGAAAATTCTTTAGGTGGAATTATAATTATATTAATCCATTAATTCATTATTCCTGGAATTTTCATTGTTCTAAAATACGAGAATATAATTTTTTTAGTATTTTTGATTGACTTATCTAAACGAAAAAGAAGATTAAATTTTTTTAACATTATTTTTATCTTTTAATAATTGAAAAAATCACTTCGTATGTATTTATACTATAAGTATTCATCAAGCACTAACAATCACTTGTTACAAAATAATGATTTCCAATGTAGTTTCCATTTACAGAAAATCACCTGGAAACGAACCAATAATAATTATTCTTTTTCCTTCACCAAATGAATTATGAATTCTTCTCTCAAAGCTCTTTCTCTCCACGACAACATCGTATCTTCAAATCTGTGCTCGTTGTTTTCTTCTTTTTTTTTTGTCTTTTTTATTTCCTTGTTTTTTTTTTCTCTTTTTCTTCTTCCATCAACCTGTGCGCGCAAGAGAAGAACTCTTTCGTATAGAGGACTGAATTATAAATGACGAGCTCTTCGATATATACAAGACCGGCTACTTTTCTCGGGGACGCGAAAAAGCAAAAGGCGAGTCTTGTGTGTGCGCCTTTCTTTCTCTCTTATTCTCTTTCTCTCTTTCTCTTTACTTATATACACATACATACGTATACGAAGAAGAGAGAAACTGAGTGACTTCCGTCGAGGCTATAAATTTCGCACACCCGCCAGTTTTTGCTATAAGGCCAACGTTCCTTGGTAATCGAGAAACAATTCCAGAGGCTTCGTTGGACAGAAAAGAAAAGAAGAGAAGTGTATCATCAACTCTCCTTTTTTTTATCTTCTTTTATTCTTTCTTCTTCTTTCTTTCTTTCTTTCTTCATTCGTTTTCTCCTTTTTTTGGAGTAGCAAAAAAATCACGCTTGAATCACTTTGCGCACCTGGATTTTTCCTCTCGTTTGCTTCGTTTATATATATACATTTTTTTTTTATTTATTTATTTTCTTATTGCATCTTCGTTCTCGTTTCTCTTGCTTATATTCTTATATACCTTTATTCGTTTCCTTTTTTGTAACGAATCTTTACAGAGTCGCGTATTGTTTCTTTCTTCTTTCGGTGTTTTCTTATATTCGCGAGGCTCGTCAACGTTACGCATTGATTCAACGCGCGCATTAAATTTTGCACCGAAAGAAAAAGAAGAAAAAAAAGAACAGAAGAGTGTATCGTTGATTTGATCCTTTTTCGAATCTATGCATTGTTGAGGCTGGAATCGTTGGAAGAAGCTTGGAATATTGTGGGTTGGAATTGTGTGGTTGGTAAAAAGAGGATAAAAAACAATTGATTTGGTGATGTATAAGATTAATTTAGAAAGATTTAAGGGGACAAAAAATTTTCAAGTTCTTGATTTATTTTTTTGAGAAGATGATGACAACATGTTATTTATGTTTTTTGTTCGATTCAGCATTTTTTAGCCGTGGATATTCGTATGTATAAAAAATGTTATTATTTTTAAGCATTGCCTTTCTCGATGATTAATCGTATGCTTTTAAATTGTCGAATTTTAATAAATTTAATTCTTTTTTACATTAACAATGTCATCCAGTCCATATTTTCTATGTTGTTTTCCTTTTAAAATTACAACCATTCAAGCCACTAAATTTTAAAGACAATAATTCATCTTATATAAAAGTTAATTTTAGACTTGTTTGGTCTCACAGTATTCATACAACTAAACTAAATGACTTTTAACAAAGTTTCACCGATAATTTTTACAATTTTACAAAATTTATCACTCTTATTTTCATAAATCTATTCGTCTTATCCATAAAATAACATTATGTAACGCACAAAAGTCGTACATTATACTCTCTAGTACGTACGTTTACCCGTGATCTTAAATTTTTACTTATGTCTTTAAGCTTTACAATAAAGATTCATTTTACTGTAAAAAAAGTAACGCGTTTTTTTTCTTCAACAAAAGATAGTCTATAAAAAAAAATAAAATAGAATGATGCATCTCGCTTACATAAAAGTGCGTACTCGACTCAACCTACATAATCCGTTCAATTCACGTTCCTATTGTAATTCAATGTATAACATTGCATCCAACGTTCTTTTTTTCTTCTTCTTCTTTTTCTTTAGAACATCGTATACGCGTGGAATAAAAATAAAATAGATCCCTTTTCTATTTTAAGGGGTGCTACTATTTTCCATCCTTAGTGACCCTCTTATCTATACCTTCTTCTTCTGTGCCTCTTTTCTTTTCATTTATTCGCGGTTTTTATACTTTAACGCATTAATGTTGTGCATGCGTCTTCTTGCTTCCATTCGCTCTTTCTCTCCTACTCGAGTTCATTTATAGGATAAATTCTTCTCTTTTTTTTTCTTCTTTTCCTTTAAGTTGCGCGAATTAATCCGTACCTTTTTTATCGAGGTTAATGCGCTTTAAAGGACCGATGAATAGCAAAACTCGATCTTACGTTTCTATTGTACAAAGAAAAAAAAAGTAGTTGAAAAAAAAAGAAGAGACAAGGTGATTTCTGAGCATTAGGGGAAGGAATGCATAAGTGCTTAACTGTTAGTGCACTGAGAAATAAAAGTAGGTGAAGAAAAGGAGGGATTACTTGATGAGAATTTAGAATGGTCTCATTTATTGCTACTGGGTCACGTTAGTCGACATTATTGTGATTAATAATTAGTTAAAAGACTACCCTTTTTTTCATATGAATGTACGAATTTGGAATAGAAGATGATCACGTTGGATTTGAATTATAAAATTATGAATCCTAAAAATGAGATAGACTATTGGACTAGATTCCTTGAGTTTTGTTTAAAATAAAGAATTTTCTTTAAAAATATAGTTGTATGTATTAATAAACATATTCTTCCCTTTATTTTTCTATTACCCTCTATATTTGATGTAAAAAAACGTCAAAAGTCAAATAGAAGTAAGTTCAACCAATATTTATCTTTAAACATGACATTCAAAAGGTAAAACGCAAAAATTTCTTTCTCCCTCTCCCAGTCCACTAAAAAACACAGGCACTTTCATGCTACGAAAATTCATGTAAAACAAGCTTATGAAAACTTAATGCTTAAACCTTACTTGCTTGGAAAAAGCGTTAGTGCCTGTTTTCCTTCAAAAAAAAAAAAAAAAGGCAGAGTTGTGTTCACCCCGCACCGAAATTGCGTGCATAATTCAACGTTTAAAAAGGCGCGCGCAGTACACATAGAGCCCTTCAAGAGAAAAGAAACACGCAAAGAGAAAAAGAGAGAGAGAGAGAAGGAGAGTGACTTCTCAACCATATTTCCCTCCTTGAAAAACAGTACATTCTTTTGCATATACATACTCCTTTGGTTGTTTTTTTTTTCTTTTAAAGAATAAAAATAATTCTCAGTCTTGAAAGTCATGAAGGAGGAATATAAGCCTAGGGAATACACTTATAGGATAGACTAAACTCCCTTTATTTACTGGAAATATAAGAAAGAAGCTGGTTGGGCTTCATGCCTTGTTGGAGTAAAGAAAAAAAGAGTGTGTGTCGGAGTTGTTCTTCTCTCTCTCTCTCTTTCTCTATTTTTTCTCTTACTATTCCCCTTCAGGGTATCGTTCATGCCTGTAGGCGGTAGATACGGAGCAATCTGATCTCGAAGCACGACGCAAAGAAAGAGAGAGAGAGAGAGAGTTGAATCACACGATCGATTTATTCGGCAAACAATTCCTATGCAGTCTCAAAAGAGCTCCGCGAGCACGCTTTTGTCTCTATCTCTCTTTCTCTCTCTTATTTTTTATTCTTTTTTTTTCGTTTCTCGACAGGCTTTCTTTTATATATACCTGCACACTCTTGCTTCTCTTTATTCTTTCTTTTTTTTTTTTTATTTTAACATTCGTTGATGTCTCTCGACTCTTTCTACCTTGCTCTTGGGGGAGCTTGGGCTTATACTTTACTCCTTTTTAGCTTTAAGAGCGACGACGACCTAGTTAAGGGCGATGCTGCTGCTTCGGTTTTTATACTTGTACCAGATCTTTCTTCTTCTTCTTCTTCTATCCCTTTTATTTTTTGCGCGCGATGAATAGGGGAGAGAGAGAACTGGACTTTTTCGCGAATGATTTTGCGCTAGAAACTGAAAGGACTGCGGCTCTTATATACCGTCCCTTTTTTTACATTTTTTTCATTCTTTTTTTTCTTTTCGGGTTCGAAGAAGCTTGAAGGGATTGTGTAAAAGGGTTTTTGTTCTCATAATTTGGTGGATCGATTATTGATGAGCTTTCATCACTACAATGTGGATTGTTGAGAATAATGTTTATTCTTTTTAGAATATTGTTCTTATTTGGTCATTCCTGAATGGGATTATCTTTATTAAAATCCGCAGTTGGAAGTATAATAAAGTATTGATAAAATTTAATTCAAAGCTATTCTGAACTATTGAAAAAGATCAATTGTTTATTTCATAATGAATTTTAACTGAAAAATACAATTTTTTTAATTAGTAATCAATTTCACATCACAATTTTGACTGACATAATTATTAAAATATCTTTTATCATTTTAATTTAATATTCTATTGAAGTTTTTCAAAATTCCATGTTGTACGAAAAGGCCAATTTAATTTTATGAGCACAAATATAGTTGGTAATGTAATGAATCAATTAACAGTAATGTTTCAATGGATGTAATGCATTTAGAATTTTGGTTCCAAATATACATGTCAAAAATAGTACCTTTCCTTTTAATACTACTCTTTTCATGATCACAATATCAGTCATTTATTAAATCTAATCTCAAATTATGATCGAATGAACTTTTATTAATAACTATTTCTATTAAGAATTTTGGTACTTAAGTTAAGGAACTAAATATTTAAATTAAACTTATTTTGAACAGCTTTGAGATACGAAGATCCTTTGTTAATAGTTACTATTCTGGCCTTATAATACCATTATAATAAACAGCTAAAACGATTACTAAGAAATCATTCCAATAATCAGCTTATTTAGCTAATAACCAAAAAGCCTTTTCTATAGATCGTTGCAGCCAAAACAACTTTTCCGCCCTAATTCGTTTGCTTCAACTATTCGCTTAAATATCTCGAAAAAGGGGATGAAAACAGAGTAAGCACAGTTATGTATATATACACGTAACCTACACGTTCAAAAACATCGTTCATATATACATCTCAATACCGTACTCTCTTCAACTCCATATCCTCCCATATACATACACTCGGAAATCGATCTCTGTGGGCCCCTTAATGCGGAAAGCGCGTAGATTGAGTTAGAGTACTGGTATTTGAGCTAAACATAGATAAAGGGGGAAGGGGGAGAGAGAGAAAGATACTGCTAATGTCTCACGTGAGCGTATTCGTTGCCGGATGCGCCATAGAACAATGTATTCTCATTAGTAAGTTTTGGAAGGGAAAAGAGAATGAGAGAGAGAGAGAGAGAAAGCCTTGCTGAGGTCCTTAATTAATTTTAACGTAGCGCGATCATGGTCCAACTTTTAGTTCTATATTTCTATCCTTCTCTACTCTCATACGGTTAATGGAGGCACCCGAAGAGAGAAAGGACACACGCGACAGGACAGCAGAGAGAGAAGAGACAGAGGAAGATAAAAAAAAAAGGGAGAGCACGTCGGAATTAACATGCGACGCCCCTAGACAGAGTGTGGAGAGATGGCGGCGAAGTTTTAGCCGTTAACACGACGACGAGACGACAACGCCTTCTTTGCAAGCTACTTTTGAGCTTTTATGTTTCTCATTTTTTTTTGTCGGCGTACGGATATGTAATCTATTCTTTATTGAGGATTTTCAAGTTTAGTATGAGTTTCTAAGTGCTTGGCACGATATTCTTGTTTTACATTTTCAATATATGATCAATTTTACATTCACTGTACTTATCATCAGATTAACGATTATTGCAACATTTTGAACAACAATATTATATATAATCATATTTACAGAATTACATTAATTTTCTATCTTATTTAAGTTCTTATTAATATACCGAGTTAAGAAGAGATTAGTACTATATATATATATATATATATATTTATAAACGGAATACCATGATGGTCTAAACTTTCCAATATTTATTCATTCATATAGCACTTTAGTTGACACACGACTTGGGATTAAATCCGGATTAGACTGGTCGTACATGTACCACTTAATTTTACCTTTAGTTCACATCTTCTATACAGCAAGATCAGATTAAGTTTTTACTCCTCTTACTAATACAATTATTGTATTCATAATATTTATTCAAGTTATGAATGATATAATTTATTGTCCATATTGTATTTTTTCCAATAAATGTATTTTTAGAAAAAAAAGGAATAAATTATTTAATTATATAAAATAATATTATTATTTACATAGCTCAATGTAATACAATATATAAATTGACAATATCAAAATCAACATCCTCGAATCCATCAAAGACGTACGGATCGACTGAAATCCTTCAATCAGTCGGTCTCACTCTCTCTCTCTTTTTGTCATTGTGTGTATCTCTCATCCCTTTCGAATCCTCGGTCATACAACACGTCCTCACCTCTCATCATATCCCGAAAACTCACGATCAATATATTGGTCTGATACGATATCACCATATACAGAGACGAAGATAGAAGAAATAGTGAGTTCTCTCTACATCAAAATTTAAAGACATTGGATGGCATACCAACAGCTTTCTCTACTCTGACGAAGCTACTACACAAAACAACCCTATACTACCCCCAGCCCCTAGTATGCCCCATCGACTGCACTCGGCCACAATATATATGCAAAAGGGCTGCTGCTGCTGCTACTACTGCCGCAAAAACAAAAGCAGTCCAGTATATGCATATACATCCCAGGGTGCAATATTATAGCAGTAGAGAGAAGAGCTGCCTCTGGCATGGTCTTTTCTCCATCTCTTAGTCGTCTGGCTTTCCTCCTCCTATAACCATGTATATCTATATACATATATATATATACACAGAGAGAAAGAGAGACGTGTATAAGCAAAGGATATATATTCCTGTCTGGCGGCAGCCCATTCCCACAGGCTGCTACTACTACTCCTCTATACATATATATTTGCTATATAGAAAGCAGTATGGTGGTTGGTACGACTGTAGAGAACGCGATATTAGCTATTCCAGTTGCGTCCCGCGACACACAGTAGCATCCCCCTTTTGCTATTGCGCGAGAGGATGCGCTCTCTTACTCCATCTTTCTCTTTCTCTCTTTATACTCTATCCCTGTGTGTTACTCATCTCTGTCTATCTTTGCTATGCTAGTAGTAGGTATATAGTCCCATGGTGAAGCGAAATCCCATCTCTCTGTCTTTCTTTCTCTAATTCGTTATATTCCATCTCGGTCTTTCTAGTCCTTCCTTCTCTCTTGGTAAATTTGTGTATGTTCCTTTAGCTGTTGCAACCGTGTGACGCGCAAGCGAGCGAGCGCTTCAACCATCGTATATACTACTGTCTTGCTTAACTTATTTTCACGCTGCGCCCTTTTCCTCAAGTGGAGTTGCTACTGCCACTGTCTGTCTGTCTCTCTGGAGAGTTTTGCGTAATTGTGCGAGATTCGTGATGCTAGAACGGTGGCTTCTTATATTTTTAAATAAGTTTTGCGATGCTCTTCCTTTATGGAAGCTTCTCTCTTTCCACCTCTTTCTTTATCTTTCTCGCTCTACATCTCTTGATTGTTGACGTACTTGCGGTGTCGGTGCTTTAGGTTTAGTCAATAAAGACCTTATCTAATTAGAAATCTGAAAGGATGAATTTTGAAATGTTATTTTTTTTTCACTTGTATTCCGAGTTTTCAAATTCCAATGATGTAAATATTTCATTCATTTACTTTGACGCTGACAATTATCTATTTTTCATGGCATACTAATATTTCTTAATTTATTGAATTTTTGGATTCATCTCAACTTTTTTATATTCTATTCATTCTTAATAATATATCTCCATGATTTTCCACATATTCTTCAATTCAAAAAATCATCTTAAAAATTCTATACGTTAATCTCTACAAAAGCTTACTGAAAATATTTTTACCATCTTGCTCACGTATATATCTCCCTTCAAAACGTTCTTTAACTCAACTTTTAGTTGCTTCGTACTCTTTCCCTCTATTTGATCCTTTTTTTTTACTAACCCCTCTTTCAACATATCTAACACATTTTCTCGCTTCTCCACACAAACACACTATTCAAGGTCCAGTGGGGACATTTTCCCCTTTCTGACTACTGTTATCTCATTCCCCCTTTTTGAACCATCTCGCTCTCCCATTCTTACTCTCTCTATACACATGCGCATATATATCCGCGAAAAAAGGAGAGGCTACACCTAAAGCATTTTGTCAAGGCATATAACATCGTGACGGTTCTTCGGTTTTTTTTTCTTCTCTTTCTCTTCTCTTCTCTCTTGCAATGTAGAGCAGATCGTTTGTCAAGTGGACGAAAACTTGCCTTGACAGTCCACAAAACGAAATCGCCTTCTCTCATGTGAAATGGATTCGGCTAGCACACATTTTTTTTTCTTCCTTACCAGATGAGAGTTACAACGCGATATTGAAATTAAATGCCGTTTACTTGTACTGTATATGTATATAGAACTTATCGTGAGAGTCATGTGCATTGTACATATCTATAGCTTGAATTATAAGCGAGTCTCTCTTGCGAAATTGGAAAGTCACGTTTAGAGTATACAGCCGATTGTTTGTTGTTGAAAAAAAAAAATTTAGAGCGCGCATGCACTTGTGGATTATAATGGGCAAGTTTGAGATCTGTCAGAGACGATAGATTCGAGTGTCGATTTTCATTTATATATTGAGTGGGATAAAAAAGTAGATAGTTGGCGCAGTATATGCCGTTTGTTTATGTATGAATGAATGAATTATAATTGTAAGCTTTGTAATGGGAAGGTATGACAGTTAAGGTCAGACGAATCAATTTACAGACTAGTTGATATACTATTTGAATTCTCAGTATTTCTTGAGTTGCATTTACTTGCGCTTTTGATTTGATTTAAGTTTAAAAATATAATTAGGTATTTAATATTTTTGTTTTTTATATTCGAGTATGTACCTAATTAAAATTGTTCCTTCTGCTATATGTGAATTTTACTTTTTGTTAATGCACTAAAGTCACGAAACTTTGAATTACTGTTACGTGAGTCTAATGAAAAATGATTCTCAATAGAAGTTAATTTTATTTGTTAAATATTTTTAAAAGTTTATTTAGAAACTGCTTTTATTAACCAATCAATAAAATAAAAGAATAAACAAAATTTGAACAAATTGTTAAAATATCAGTATTGAATTGAACTTTAAAATAAACAATCTATCATAAAGATAAGGTCTGCAAAGTTCTTCTGCAAAAATAATAACAATTAAAATTTGATTATTATCTAAATTAATTTTAAATTACAAATACAACTTAAATAATGACATACAACCAAAATCCAAAAAAAGAAATTCTCTAACAAACAATTATAAAACTTCTCTCTACAACTCTGTCCAAAACGAGGGTGTGAGACCGTGCGCTTGGCAAGTATCGATTGAAGTGTATATAGATATATATTCCATATATATGTATATATAGAAACGGTTGGCGGATGGATACTCGCCGGCAGAATAACAAGCGCAACGTCGTTTTTCGGGTAATGGCGAGGCTACACAAGAGAGTACCTACAGTAAGAGATGTATTTTAATGGCTGTTCAACTCTCTCTCTTTCTCTCTTACTCTTTCTATGCTTCGTAAACGTGGTGTTGGGTTGGATAGCTTTCTTGCCGGCGGCTCTCAAGAGTTACACGCGCCTCGCATTACCGGACAAAAGAGCGAATCTTTCCCTCTCTCTTTACTCATTTTTTTTTGTTGCAAAGCATTAGGAGAGGGTTGAATTATATATATATTTTTACCAACAATGAATAGTTAAAAAAAAACTAGTTTTTTTTTCTATGTGAACATTGCTTGATTTTTTTGTATAAGTGGCTAGACGCTATACACGTGTTTGGTGTTTTTTTGTTTTGTGTTTTGGCGACCGATGAAGGAAAAAAGGTTTGACTATGAGAAAGCTTTTGTTAGTGGTAGACCTTGTGATTTCTTTTTAGGATTATACCGTCATTATTCAATTACGGAGCTATATTTGAATTCGAAATATGAGATTGTCGTAGTTTTTTTTATTATTATTATTCAGGATGAAATTAAAGAAGTAAAATTTATCGCGTGCTTTGAATTTAATTTCAACAATAGAAGTCCAACTCTCTTGTAATTTCAAAAAATTTGGAATAAAGAAAAAAAAATTCATTTAAATTTTGATTCTATGCGGTGCTAATATTCTTTAAAACATTATTCAAAAGTAGTGTAAAATGCATACAAAAATTAAATATGAATAATATCTTATTTTAAAATCCATTTTTCATCCTTGCATTTCTAGAGCACTTGTTAAATTCTTAAAATTTTCCATCTTGAAAAGCCGTACTAACCTACAAAAAAAAATATCAATATCTCAAGAGAGGAAGTACGCTTCTAGCCTCCCAAAAACTCACTGCAACATTAAAATCGCGCATCGCCAAGCCGCAACACGTATTTCTTCTTTCTTTATCTATCTTCTCTTTCTATCTTCCTAAAGCGCAATAGCAACACAGCAGTAGCAACAAGAAAACCTGGTACATGTAAGCATCTTTTTCTAACGTACATATAGATATATAATAAAAATACTCCATATTCCATCCTCGTTTCACGTAGGATAGTCACGTGGAGGACTACCGTCCGATTATTTCGAAGGACCCTCTCTCACACGTTTCTTTTTTTTTTCTTTTTTTTCTCTTCTCTTTCAAGAGTTTGTTGCAAGAGGAAAAGAAAGAAAGAAAAGAGGGGAAAGGGCAACTTACTAAATCTCGTTGACACTACCCCGGGATCCATTTGACCCGCGAACGTGCTGTTGAGAATACGAATGTGCGCCTGTCGCGCTACGAGAACGCCTTGGCGAGAGAGGAAGAGAGAAAGAGAGAGAGAGAGAAAACGAAAGGAGAACAAGCTGTGTGTGGTGACGATTTTCTTTTTTACCAAAATCCTCCACTTCCCCCTTTTATACAACTGCGAATACTTTGGCGTTTTATTCGTCCTTTTCAGAAATGATGGCTTTTTTTATAATGGATGGGAAAAGAAAAGTATAAATAGTGGTGAGAAGGAGAGGAAAAAGAGTTTTTGTGGGAAAGGATTTCATTTTAGGGCTACTGAGATTGGACCATAAAGAAGATGCTGATTTTCTTTCTATTTATTAGATTTTTATTTTTGTATTAAGTAAAAAAGATTATTTGGTAACCATATAAAACTAATATCTTAATGTATTTCTTATTATAATAATAAAAATCATAATTTTTGTTTAAATGTAAAATAAGTAAAAAAAGTATCAAATTAAACAATAATAATCCTAAAAGAATTATTTTCTGAATACTGTTTCTTGATTGTTGGATAAAATGTGAACTAATATGGAAAATACTTTAGCATTGTGGGGAATACTGACTTCATGTGGATAATTACTTACTTTCTAATTATGATATAATAATTTACAATCATGTTTTCCAAATATTTATTATGAAATATTTTACAAACATATGGTTGCCAACCATTGTCGAAATAACCACACTCCAAATAAAAATGAAATCTGTTTAACTAACATAGCCATTGAATTTATGTTCATTACACAGCAGCATTTTCAATAAAGATTTCACGCCAATTTCTTCTCTAAGCAGTCATCAATTAAACCAGACAAAAACCATACGCATTTAACCCTGCTTACTTATATACCGTCCCAAAAGTCTTATATTCTACGATGTCCAAACTTGGCACTATCCCTAAAAACAAAGCAAACACAAGCGCAGCACTAACCACTAAAACTCATAGTGTCAAACCCTACATTTAGACGTAACCAAATAAAATAAAAAAACTAAATAAACGTACCAACAAAACTGACCCTTTTTGGCATGTATAAATATAACACATAGACAGCGTATAGTAGATTTAAGTATATTAGACACATTGGCAAACAACAGTGCTAGAAAATGCAATCATCGTGTCGCAATAAATATTCATTTAAAGTCGTATATATATATACATAATTCCCGTGTGGCACAATAATTTCCAAGGGCAAACCGTGGCAAATGATTTATCAACTCATTGAACTTCCTTTGCTATGTGTATAATATGCGTGTATGCTCATCGCTAAACTGTGGGAAAAAAAGCTTCTTGCGCGTCTCAATGTGTGTACGGCATAGATAATATAACCATATGCGTATATGTGTAACTATACTAAGCTTATAGTCAAGCCAATATATATATATTGGACAATCGTCTATGTATAGGGTGAAGCAAAAGAAAGTTAGCCCGTCATCATTTCGTTAGTAATGACGATACAACGTTATATCATAAATCTTAGCTGAACGTTGACACTTCTGGAGACTTTTGACTTTGAATCCTCTCCTTCATTGACGGACTATTTGGTCTCTCTTTTCTCTCTTCTCCCCCTTCCTTTTATATTTTTTTGTCGTGTGCGACGTCTCGATTGAGCTTCAATCTTTGAATTGGTCCATGGGATGAAAAGAGAGAAAAAATGCGTCGGATATTGGATGACTGTACTTGAAAATTGATGATCGTTTATATATATGATGTTCTTTTGACGTAGATCTAGATGAGCGTGTAATGTGAATATTGTTAGATGAAAATATTGCCTAGTTGGCGGAATAATTTTTAGGGGCCATATTATGATTAACCTTTAAGATTTATGGATAGGGTTAGATTTTGAATATGAAATTGATAATTTTTCAAATTTTTATTCTACTTACTATGATATATTTGAAATTTTATTTTATTTTAGAAACATACTTATAAACGTTAATGAAAAAATATTACTTCAGGGATATCATTAACGTCAGAATCTTTTAAAATTATAAACATTTTTCAAGTGCATCTTTTTTATGTATCATAAATTTCTAAAAAAAAAACTTAAAGTTTTCTCAGTAACATAAAATAAATTGAAGTTTATATGATACTCTCAGAAACAATATAAATTAATAAAACTATTATCTAATTGTTCGCGAATAAAGAAACAATGTATAAATACTTAAAGTAAGGTTATTTATTCTACATAATAAAAATACAAAGTAATTATTTTCTATTTTAAAAATCCTAGATTTATTCCATCATAAATAAAAAGTAGCAAATCTACTTTCTAACACGATAATAATTTAATCATCCAAAGCAAAAGCCAATCTCCATTAAAGCAAAAAATAAAAATTCCAACAAAAATCAACACACCCTTACATACATCCAATCCACATAAACAAGTTAACATTGATTAAAAAAAAATCCGAACGTATAATTACATCTAATAAGAACCTTTCCTCTCTCTCTCGCTTGTTCTCTTCATTCCATATAATCGAGTAACTTTTCTAATACGCGATAGAGAGAAAACAGTGTGCGATCATTGAGTTAATAGGCGTGTAACTATATAAGCAAGTTGCGCTTATATACGCCCGCATAAATAACGGTATATAACACGGAGAGAGAAAGATTAAACGTGCATGAACTATAACTATTGCTCCTGCTGCTGCTGCTGTTGCTGCTCTTGCTGCTGCTGCTGTTATATACGTGCATAATAGATTACTGATTTCCTCGATGATCGATTCGTCAGATTGGCATTTTTATCATGTAACTCGTTGTTTATTATCGTGTTACGGTTGATGATAGGTATTTGCTTCGACGGTGACGCAAGACCTTTTTTTTTATTATTATTATTCTCTTTGGTCGATATTGTGTATACGTAAAAATATGTTGAAATAATGAGCAGTTTAACATTGTAGTATGTAATTGAAAAGGTTTTGTCTCGGAAAATAAATGATCATGAATTTATTGCGGACTTAAGAAATTGTTGATATGTTCATTTGATAAGATAAATATAGATAATGAATTTTAATAATTTTTGCAATTGTTAATGGAAAGAATTGATTATCATGATGTTTTTATAAGAATGTTTTTGAAGAATCTTTCGAGTATTATATTGCAAAATCTTTTGTTTATTTAATCAACTTTTTGGAATAATCAATTATGGTTCAATAATACGAGATTATGCATGTAAGTATAGAATAAAGTATACATATACAATGAACATAAAAATTTTCTAAATCCAATCTAAAAACAATTTACAATAATGCATCATTACAGTAGAATAAAAAATCTCATATCCGTGTGATTATTCCATTACACTATTGAGAAAAAATGCATAGCATTTCTCGGCACTGAATAATCTTTAAAAAAAAAAGATACCTTGAGATATCTCACATATGCCTCTTCATATATATTGCAATTGTAAATCTCGTTTAAGCAATCATACGCTGCCGTAACTTCAATATCTCGCAACCTTACATTTTCCAAGAACAAACACCATCTATTTTTAAAACCTTCGTACATAACGCACATATAAGAATGATAAAAAATTGATGTCCAGTTTTCTTTGTCTTGAGTCTTGTCATTTGTTCAAAGTTATTTCTCCTTTTTTCCATACCGTTAGTATAAACGCACAATTTGTAAAAAAAGAAAACGAAACCGACTGTTGTTGTTCTTGCTTCCTGCTATTACTTTTTTTTCTGTGTATGACGATTCCTCACTTAAATTTGTTACTTAATTACGCGCGATGTCCTGCAGTGGGGTATGTAACGGAACACGATGATCAGTATATGACTGAATCTTACGACAGGAAGTTAAAAAGATAATGAAATTTAAAAGAACTTTTAAAATGAGAAATTATGACTATTGTATATGTAATGTTGTACATGCATGTTACGAGGAATGTGCAACCTACTTTTTATTGATGAAATATTATTTCCTCGAGGAAGAGAATGTCTCTTATACTTTTTTTGGTTAATATAGACATTAATGTAACAATACGATACGTGATTTTTATACAAAGACAGTATTAAAAATTAGTACGTTATAATTACATTTTTTGTATATGAGGAGTATATTTTTTAGAAAATTTACAATGAGATTCTGTATAAAAATTATAGCGACGTTTCTTCTTCATTATTGTGATGAAATCTTACAAATTTTAGAGAAATGCTATAAAAATTAATGCCATCACGATAAAAGTTATTGAACACATTTTTAATTTTTTTATGTATTTAATAATATTTAAGGCACGTGTCTATAAAATAACCTAAATATATACGATGTCTCACGATTCTAATGATGATCACCGTAATTTTTATACAAAAATTACCTCGGTATACATATTCAAAGTTGCAGAAGTTATATTTAAAATGTGTTTTAAAATATTGCTCTGGACAAACAATAAATTATCAAACTTTATTAGATCAATTACAAAAGTGAAGCTAATGAACGATTTACAGATTATTCCGTAAACCCTATTTGAAATCGTCCCCTTCGGGTCTCTCGTACATTTACGATTCGTAATTACATGTATTAGATAATATGGTAATAATGTTAAAATGACATTATAAATCTTAATAAAATGAAATTTACAGTTGTTATATAATAGAGTTAATCATTTAAGTACCCAAGTTATAACTGAACAGATCAATAGAAACTTTTTTCATGCTTTTTGAATTGAGTAAGATATTTTGTACTTCCTCAAATTTAGGATGTACACTATTACTGATCTATGTAAATTTTATATACCTATTGCATAATAAAAAATCTAAAAATTTATAAAACCCAAAAATATCCCAGTAGAAACTTAACTGGAAACTAGCTAGAAACCAGTTAATTTGGAAATTTTTAACGAGTTTTTAACTAATTTTGGGTTTACTTTTTACCAAGTTATTTAAATATTCTAATTTAAAAGAATCGAAGTGTTTGATTAAAGCTTGGAAAAATGATCCTGCCAAACAAATGTATCATAAAATATTCAATATATGAAGTAATATTGTATTTGTCTGTAAATCAGACAGTTAATGATTTACATGAAATCGTAATAAACACATTGTTACCAAACATTCCTTTCATAAACATACTGAATAATCCAATTTTTCATCTAAAATAACCAGTTCACAGTACATTAAACACCAACACACAAACCTCCATATTATTCAACCACAAACCTATCAAAATCTAACGACAAACGCACACACAGCCAATAATATATACCCAGCGTATATAACAAACTATTTCCATTCCTAAACATTGCACACAGAACAATACACCAACGTGAAATCCCCGTCCCATGCAAATCATCTAACATAATACCTTACTGCGACCACAAAAACAATTCCCTTTTGGCTTATCACAGACTAAAGCACGTGGAATTTGATTTGTCGCGCTACTTAACTTTCACATTGTAAGGAAAAGAAAAGAAAGTCCTTATAGCAATGGAAGAAAATCCATAATAGTCCTATACTCTTGTTGAATAAAACCTAGAGACGTTGGGTCAACGCGTGGCATATTAACTTCATGGAAAAAATGACGTCTGCTGTGTGTATGTTGCTATGTTACACATATATATAGTAAAGCGAGTTACGCACGATTAAGCAGAATGGTAATTTGCTGCTGTTGAGGGGAAAATCCCTTCTCTTTATTTCTCTTCTTTCTGATTTTTGCCTTTAACTTTATATATACATATATACACATGAAGCCCTTTCACGATGTTATGCTTTCGTCATGCACTTGAGGGAATTGAAAAAGCAGACTGTGCATGTTATGCAGAGGTTTTTCTTATTTCGCTTCTTTATTCTCCGCTTTTTTTCTTTCTTTCTTCTGATTTACGTGGCGCTTTTTTAGCTTGATTCTTGAGACTCTGGGTGTCGTTAAGCATTTGATTGATTTTTTGCGCTTGTCGATGGATTTTTCTGAAGCTTTACTTTATTCTTCTTCTTTCTTTCTTTTTTTTTCTTCTTGGCCTTCTTTTGTTTTGGACTTTTTATATAGGAGAAATGTACGGGCAAGAGTGAACGTCGAATACCGTGGTAAATCAGAGGGTTTTTTTTTTATTAAAAGAGGAGGAAAAAAAGAAGAAGTTTGTGGATCGAACGAAAGTTTTCGGGGGTTTGTAAGGATTTATGGGTTGGAAAGATGACAATACAGGTAATGTAAATTGAATGGTTTCTTACAGAAGGAGGTATTGTTTCGTGAAAACGGATTATTTATAGCTTCATACATTTTTGAATGAATTACTGATGATATTCCTTAAATATTAGTTTTCAATATTTAATAATTTTATAAAGTAAACCTTGTTTAATAACTTTGTGCTCATTTTGTGTAATATTTTCAAAATGATCGGTTTAAGATTACTTTGTAAAGTCATTATTTACATCCATTTGTTGAGGCTGATATTAGTCAAAGATTATAAATAAAATTGGAAGTTTTAGTTTGTATCAGTAAATAGAAAATAACGGAAACTAAAATCCAGCCAACAGCGGCTCTGAAAAGAAAAAAAGAACTTATCCTTATCCTTCATCATCTTGATATCTTCCCTTCTTTTTAATGACTGAGAACACTTTGTAAAGCGATTATATCATTACCTATCTAGCGAAAATTGTTGCTTTAAAATTATCCGTTTGGAGAAGGCTCTTGGTTGACTATTACCTTCCTTTAGATAAATCGTTTATCTCAAATTGAAAAAAGTAAAAAGTAAGAAAAACAATACATTTTTTACACATAGTTTATCCAATAAAATATAACACAAACAACTTGTAAACATCTAACAGTATAGACTATAAATTTTCTCCAGCTCCGATCATCTGAAAATGGTCATCTTCTTTTATAGCAAACAACTATAAAAGCTTTTCGATTCCATCGGTTTTTCTTTTATAAAAAAAAACCTAGCCCAAAGAAGAAGCAAAACTATCGTACCTTGATCTAAACCAACACCTTCTTTATACATACATATATATATATATATATATATGTGTATGTATCACAAAATTCAATAGGCGCAATTCTCTCTCTCTCTCTCTCAATGTGTATACAATTTCTCGCCACTACTCTTCTCTTTTATATACACACGAGCAACCTGTCCATTCAAGTTTGCCCACTTTAAATCTCTTACATATCTTCGAGGATTTTTTTTTAATACACTTTTAACATTAGCATTTTATAAGCTTAGCTCGATAGAAATTCTTTTCTGATAAAAGCTTCTAACATTGTTTACGCTATATGTTCATATATATGTGTGTGCGCATATGTGCATACGTGTATATGCACAACTTCAAATGTCATAAATCGAAGGTTTTGTAGGATATCAGCTTTCGTGGTGCGCGCGTTCTAAGGGCGATTTATACTATCCATTAGTACGAAACGTTGCCCAGGCATCCAGGAAATCTCATTCTATAACCGTATAAGGTAGAAGGGATCCCGGAATCGAAAAGGAGACTCTCTTTCTCTTTTTTTTCACTAGGTGTAGAGAGGATTTTATATATATATATACATACATATATATGCAAACATGTATGCAGAAAAGGTGGCGAGTTGTGTATATATACGAGTACAAGAAAGAGCGCTTTAAATAAATTAACATTTGGAATGGGTGAGAGAGGATGCTATGCTATGCTATGCTTTGCTTTTAAAATCATGAGATTCGCGAATAGAGGATTTTTCTTTCTCTCTCTCTCTCTCTCTTTTTTTCTCTTTTATAGTACATTGCTTATATGCGGCACTTTAGTCTTAAAAGCGTGAGAGAAGGTGAATGTGTAATGGACCGTGCGACGTGCTATCCTTTTTCGATGCTAATTGATGAGTTTACTTTTTTTTTTTTTATTTTTTATTAAAAAAATAAGTTAAAATCTTTATTGGAATTTCATAAAATTCTTTCAAATGGAACCGAATTGAGCATTAATTAGTTCGGCAGTCTTTTATAATTAAAATTTTTGGGCTTTAATAATTCGATCGATTTATTTTTAATTAACTTTATTGATTAAATTTTTAACATTTATTTTAAATGAAATTTCAAAGTATTTCAAACAATTTACATTGTTAACCTGATAATTTTAATAAGATTATCGAATCAACTGATAATACATTTGTAATAAAGCAATTGTTGAAACAAATTTCAAAAATATACCTTCCAAATTTAGGTTTAATATAATTTTGTTTTCATTCGTAACTAAAGCAAAATTTTTAATTGTTTCAAGTTAACAATTCCTTTTAAATAAATATAGAAAGTATTGTGATTTTAACATGAATATTAAAAATGTATACGTTTTCTTGTTTGCTACTGTATTAAAAACTCGCGAGTTCATAATAAAAGTACCTTCCATATTCATGTTCGATCGATTTAACGAAAATGATACAAATCTTTGATAAACCTTTTTGTACTAAATGGAATGATAAAAATTTCGCTGATAAGATTTTTAATTTTAAACAAACTTCGATTTCCTTTTCTTTGAATTAAATTTCTTTGTAAAGATATGCTTTAACCGTATCTTTAATTAATATTAGATTATACGGATATATGTAAACAATATATAATCATGTAAAGTCATGTAGCTTTAATACTAGTATGGAAAGCTTAAGGTTTCTCGGATTAAATCCACTGATATCGTAGGCCAAAGTGTGCATGAATTTTCTATGTTGACTATGGATTTTTTTTTTTTCATTTTTATATTTTTTTATATTATTCTTGGGTTTAGCATCGAAGGTGTATAGTATTTCCACGTCATTTGAATATCTACATCTCTACACATTTTAGATTTACAAACATATACGTTTATTATAGAGGCAGAAAAGCTTACATGCACACACATGCACGTACACACCAACGCCAAAACCAATAGGATATAAGAATATTTATTTATTTTTTGCGAATTACAAAAGATTCGAAACGATTACAGAGTGTTAGTTTGTAATAAATAATTCATTGTGGGAGAATAGAATAAAAATAATCTTTTGGAATTTTCAGAAGCGAATTTTTATTTTTTATCATTCAAGATTGCAGTTAAACCGTTATGTGATCTTTGAAAATTTATATAACATTTGACTATGCAGATTTAAAATAGTCAAAGTATAATACTGTTTATCGCATTATTTTTGTGTTTTTATAGAGAAATTACTGATAAATCGTAAATATGATAAGCTAAAAACTATATCACGTCAAAATTATATTAAAAGGATACTTAGTCTTTTTTCAGCTATAAATTATATCCAATCTAACGACCAGATTCTCATGAAAAAAATATTAATTTCCCTTTTTTATTTGACGCAAAATACCACCAAAATAGATGAATTTTTCATCCCTCTAAGCGAAACACAAAAAAAAACTAGAAGAAAAGCCACCCTATAAGATTCGGACATCGATTGACGCACGATAAGAAAAAAAAAAAAAGAAAATAGACGAAATACCGACAGAAAAAAATTACGCCAATCACCGTTCTGGAGCGGTCATTTCTCCTTACTTTGGCTGTGCGTATATCGAAAGAAAAAGAGAGAGAAAGAGAGAGTCGTGCAAAAGCAAGAGAAGTTAAGGGAGAGAAAGAAAAAAAAAGCCAAAAAAAAAAGAAAGAGAGACTTTTACTGTGCAGAAAAAGGGTCGTTTCCGGAATTTCGGGAGTTCCTCCAAGCGTACACACATACAGTAGTAGTATAGTAGTTATTTCTTCCCTCGTTGACTCTCGATCGTTTGTCGGTCGCTCACCGATTCTCTCTCTCTCTCTCTCTCTCATTTTCTTTTTCTTCAGGCCATTTCGACTTTTTTTTTTGTGTTTCTTTCTCTCTGTGTCTTGGATCTTTTTATATTTTTTTTTGTCCCGAGTCTCTTAGTTTGTCTCATTTTTCTCTTTTTTTCCGGTCAATGTGAGTTGGCCATTTACGTTGGATGTTGAGTATATGTATTACGAATTATATGACCAGTACAACGATGTTAAATTTCTTGATAGATTAGTTTGACTTCTAGACTGGTCTTAGTTGAATTATAACGAGTTGGGAGTATTTTATGTATTTTTTATATTAAAAATATTAATACATTTAATAACTTAATGGCTTTGTAAACATTTTAAAAGATAATAAGCTTTTATAAATAAGAAATTATTAATTTTTCTCATTATTACTATTTTTGCATTTACAAATTTTTATCTTTGCAAAGAAGTATAATTTATAAAATTAAAAGTGTTTTCCTGCTTTTATATAAAACAAGTGTACTCTCTTAGCATTGTATAAAAAAAATACCAAAATGTTCGTATTTCCAGATTTTGAATTTCCATTATATTATTATATTTTTACACTCTAAAACTGTAGACATATATGTATATATATTCACTCATTATTGAATGAAAATTGAAATACCAAAATGTTCACTCTTCCGGATTAAAAATTTCCACTCAATTAAAAATTTTCCTGTCTCTTTAAAATTTTAATTGCAGCCCGAGCTCTCAAAAAATTAAAAAAAAAAATCTACTCATCCTCGTATATATGCACTTAAAAAGCACCAACCGCGACCTTTTTTTTCTCTTCTTTTTATTTTCAAACGTCGCGAGTACTCTCTCTCTTCAAGTCTCTCTTTACCTTGGGAAGCGTCCGCAAATTTACTTGCTCGTGCGAATTCGTACACACAGCAGAGACTTTATACTTGTGAGCTCTCTCGCTTACTCCCTTAGCTCTTTCCAAACATAGTCTCACTTCTAGACAAGTGAAACAAGTAGGCGGTAAGCGTAAAGTGAAGGTACTTTTTTCTTTCTTTCTTTCTTTCTTTCTTTTTTTTATTTCTCGATCACTTTTTTTTGTAAAGAAAATAAAAAAGAAGAAAATAAAGAGGACAAAAGTTTTGTTGAGTTGTCTTTTCTCTTCTCGAGAATGAGAGGGAAAAAGAGTTTTATTGGCCTTTTCATTCTTCATTTTTGTTTAAGTTTTATATGTACCAACGCTACACCACGCGGAGGAGGATATAGTTATGAAAGTTGAATGCTCAAAAACAAGCTCTTAAAGAAAAGAAAAAAAAATGTAAGAAGTATGTCTTGTAGAGAAGTTTCTCGAGAGATTCTGTGGGGAGGTTTTAGATTTATACTATTGGCTTCTTAAATGCTCGCGCTTAAACTTTGAAATAATGATATATATTTTCAAATATTTATTGAAAAACTTATAATACAACTTACGAGCGAAATTTCTTTTATTTTTATACACAATTATTCAAACTGATATCTAATTTAAATCTGTTTTTTTTTCTGTTTCAGGTGAGTTAATATATTCATCTCCACAAAAAAATCTTAAAAAATGCGTCTGATTGTAAGTATAAAAGGAAATAATAATTAATGAAATTTATTATTTTTTTTTCTTCTTCTGCGTCTGTTTTTATTTTTACATCTTCAACATGGTTTCTCAATTATAAAGTTCTCTCGAAAAGAATAGTGTCGCTATAAATCAACTCGTTAGTCCAACATTTATCAAATGGAAGGTGTTAAATCGATACATCGACTTTAGTTTCAAGATTAGGTAGATAAAAATCACGTTTCAACGTTCTTAAAAAAAAAAACACAGAATCAAAATCTGCCTTTGCCATTTTTCTAAAATGAATCTTCTCTCACCTACTCAACAACATGACAAATACCTTAGCTCGTTCAACAAATATCTTTTTCTCTCCCAAAAAAAAAGAAAAAAAAAACTACAGAAGAATAATAAAAAAAAAACGAAAAAGGAAGTGTCCTTTAATTCTTGTGCCTGTGTGATATATCCAGAATAACATTTTTTCCTAAGCGTCGACTGCACGTTTAGATATTAGCTTCTTTTTACTATCCAACCTGTCGGCAAAAGCATCGTGCCTGAGATATTTCTCTGTCCGGTGCTCCCTACAATGTCGTTACTCTCTTTCTCTTTTCTTACTCTGTCGCTTATATACCACACGTGCATAACTTTTAGGTATCGTCTTTCCTTTACTTCAGAGCTCAGCTGTTTTTATATCGTACCAGACTATCTCGTAACGAGAAGGATTTTCTCATTCTTTTTTCTTCACGTGTGGATCTTTTTTTTAAAGATATTTTTTACAACACTTTTTTACTGAATGCAGTGAAATTTTAGAAGATTTATGAGAAATCATTAATTTTATATGGATAGATATTTATAGGAATAATTATAATTAATTTATATGAAAATTGAAATATCAGTTTTTAAAATATTATAAATAAATACGTTAAACATTAAAAGTATAAACTTAATATTTATAAAAGTTAACTTAATTATAAGTAATTTTTTATTTTTAAAAGTATCTTTTATCAAAATAATTTTCTCGGGGAAAAACTTAATTTTACTTTTAGCCGTCTTGTTTTCTTGAGATTAAATTCTTTGAAATAGTGTGGGACTTCGAGTTTCGTTTGAGTATCCATTTTCCAAAAGTCTATAACTTCCTCTCTCGCTGGTGTACCCGTCAGACGTTGAAAAGTCAGCGTGAAGAGTTTAAACGAAAGAGTAAGGTGGCCTCTCTTACTACCTTTAAACTTTTTGAAAAGTACATATATATGTAGCTTTTCTTGTTGTAAATTAAAAAATACATTACAAGAAAAAACTTTTGATCGAAAAAGCAAGTAAATAATACAACTCCATTTCAACCGTTTAATTCAGTTTTCAATAACACATACCTTTTTTGCTATATGTATTTTTAAAATTAATTTTGGAAAATTTATCTTTATGTAATTAAAAATACAGTTTTTAAAATATAAAGTTATAATTGCACAATTATTACATTAGCATTTTCAATTTTCACCGCTGGCCTTTTTTCTCATTATTTATGAAAATTTCCAAATTAATTTATCGGTGTAACAAAAATCGAAGGCTTTATGTAATATTACTTTGCTCCGTCGAAAACTTTAACCTTTCGCCAAGGCAAAGTCAAAAGTTAGCAGTCAGTAAAGTTAGTAGTAGTAGAGGAAGAGCCATAATGCATCTTCTGAACTTGAGGATTATCCAAGACGGGATTTAAGTTTTAATAATACATGACATTCAACTAGTTAGGTAAACGAAATTTCTAAAACGCTAAAACGAAAAGCATTTTACAAAGTTTTAGGAGAGAGAGAGATATCTCAACAAGTTTTGTTTGTTTTAAGTTAATCCTTTAATGTGGATCATCTACACTGCTGCATCAAAGTATATTTATTTCTTTAACGGATAAAATCAATTAAATTACTTGATTAGTAAATCGATAAAAATATTTTGTTCAAATTGGTATGAAAGCACGTATTACTATTAAACTTGAAGTCTATTTACAAATTCTATTACACGAGAGTCTATCAATGTTACAATCTTTCGTCCAGACTATCGTAACCTTTTTATCCTTCTAGAAAATTTTATCACTCACAAAAAAGGAAACAAACCCTAAACCTTCGCTCCTACTTATTTCTTCTTTTTCCACCATCTCTTATATGCCTTTCTCTCAAAAAAAAAAACAACAAAACTTTTACTGTCTACATCAAGATAAAAAAAAGAGTCCATATTCAGATGCTATATAAAAAAGTGCCAATCCTCGTTTCTCATTCAGATAAACATACTTGCAAAAGAAAAGCGTTTGTCGTTGTGTAGGAGGAGAGAGAAGCTTCTGGTTAAGTAGATAACCACGTACGTGACCAATTTCGTGGTCGGCCAAGCACGCGCAGGTGTTTGTCTTCGAACTTACAATGTGGTCAGTAGCACTTTGCTTACGTGATTGCCGCACACTATGTTCTAAAGACGACAAAATCCTGGACTCGTTTATAGTATGTGCGGGCACACGTATGTGTGTGTAAGTGTTTGTAAGAGGTGTATCGAGTGGAGAGATAAGCTCTGGATATACAATCTTGTAGTAGTACTTGAAAATTGGTCCTGGACAGTTACTAAGGATGGAGATTGACTTTTTTCGTGTATCCGAAATAGTAGGTGTAAAGGGTTGAGAAAGGAATTTTGAAGGTTTGTCTTGGGTTTGTAAGGATCAGATTAATAAAGAGAGTCATGCTTGTAATCCCAAATTTTATAAGACAAAGATCGTACTCTTGTTTGTAGCAGATAATATGTTTAAGATGATAAATGAGTTTGAATGATGATTCTTCTTTAGTTCAAAAATATTTAAATTCAGAAATAATTCTGTAAACCATAAACAATTTCCCAAATCGATACAAGAGCCAAAATAATCTTGAAATATTATTCCTATAGGTGTTTTAATATCCTTGGAATACATGTACAAGAATTATATCAATCATCAAATTTATAGATAATGGACATCTATCTTTTCCTAAAAAAAATATGATGTGATACCTTGAATTAGATTGGTCCAGTATGTCAAGATGATGTAACACAATATTGATAGACAGATTGAACAGCTTATTTTGAGTATATACAGGCGCGTAGGAGATTGTTTAGTGTTAGCGAATAGATTGGTCCAATAAATCTATCAATCATACGTCGGATCTTGTCTCCAAGTTATATGGCATCTTTACAACTATTTTATTACTTTTATAATAAAATATACACAGTATTATAATAACTATTCGTTAAATCTTAAATAGATGACTTTTATGTTATTTATTAGCTTGTCTTAATAAAATATTCAATATACTTTTGGAAAATATATGAGCCATAATTCATTATATTAGCTAATCCTGTTTATTATTAATCTAGAATATAATGAAATTAATCAAGTATTACACGAGTTTTATTGAAATTCATCAAAAATTCATTTTTCAATGGGATTTAACCTTCATAGATATATATATATATATATATATATATATATATATATAACCACCAAAGTTTTGAGAGACATCAAATTGTAACATTACTGCGATGAATCAACCAGGAAGAAAAGACAATTTCTCCTGAGATTTACTCGAGTGTGAACGGTGTTTTTAAATCGATATAAATTCATTCTTCCGAGCAATACACTTTATATATATCCCTTAATTTTCTATCTTTCTTATTTTTTCTTCTTCTCTGTACTAATTTCGACGTTACTACATAAAGCAATGATTAATCTTACTCGCTTTGCAACCAAGGAAAAAAATAAAAGTAGTATAAAGAACTTCCCAAGGTTTTTATTGATCATGTAATGTTACACTCTCTCTCTCTCTCCCTCTCCATACTTCTTTTCTTCTTATATTCATTTTTCCCCTATTTATTTACTTACTTTATCTCCTCTAGCCCTGTACCATTGCATATCTGTCTCTCAGTGGATTTCTTTTAGCTACCGTTTATTCGCTCTATATATATATATTCGTGTTTCACTATATTTGTTCTTATTCCTTCTCCCTTTTGTTTTCTCCTATTTTTTTCTATACGATTATCGTGTTTATTTATTAAGCACAATAGTTTTACTGCCATGGTCTAGTATAACAAAAACTTTTTGGGTTAGAAAATTTACTAATCTTACAGTTCTCTCTCTTTTTCTTTTCATATTCATAAATTAAGTCTTGTGGACTTTCAGTTTAAATTAAAAAATATTAATTTATAGTTCAGGTCAGTGGTGCTTTTACGGGTTAGTAATGCCATATGTCATCATACGAAGGAAATAAAAGAAAATAAAATTAAAAAAAAAGGAAAGAACATTTAAACGCTCAGACTACTTTTTGCAACCCTTTTTTTCTCTCTCTCTCTCTGCATCGCGAAACCAGTCAAGAATTTACATATGAATTAAAAGCGAATGTTAGGATGATATATTGTACGTAGCGCGTTTAACATGTACGCTGGTATAAATGATAGTTGTATGGTTTGAGTCTGTTGCAATTAGCTTTTAATATACAAGATGACATTTCTCGAAGTTCATGATGTAATAAAAATAAGTAAAATATTTGTTCAATTAACAGTATTTTATCATTGGTGACATTGGTAGGAAAAAACATGTGTAATGGGAAAAAAAAGATAAAAGTATCGCTAAAATAAGTTTAAATGAAATATTGAAATTTATTTCCTTTTACAAATTTTAATGAATTATGATTTTCGGTTAATTCTATAGCGTAGACCAAAAATTAAATTAATGTCTAAAAGACTTTTGATAAATGACAACTTGATAGTCTAAAAATATTATCAAAAGGGAAAGAAGCCAATTTACTGCTAAAATAAATTATAACAATTATATGAGAGCGAAACTATGCCCATAACTTAAAAAGACAACGTATAAACCAAAGGAGCCGTTATATTTCTTAATGTTTTTCTCAACTGTGATAAAAGAAAAATTGAGTATCTAAAGAATGTTGAAAACTTTGACGAAACAAACGCGTCAATTAATCTTTCCGCTTTTAACACATAAAATGCATTCTTATTTTTTTTTCGCCATCTTTTTCCATCGCGCAATTTTCTCCAGTACTTTTTCCAGCTCTTTACCAACGAAACAGACGACAAGAACAATACCAACAGCGTGAGAAAAGAAGAAGGGAAGGCTTCCTTCAAAGTGTACAACTTCTCTTTTTTTTTTGTTTTGTTTTTTTTTGCCCGGATGCCAATGTAACCACGGCTATGCGACGCCTCGTTCGCGAATTTAAGCGTCTTAGTAGGTAGTATTACTCTTCTGTTTTCTTTTTTTTTTTTTGTTCTTCATCATTTTAAACAATGGAATGTTACTGATTAATTGTTGTTGATAGGTACCACTAATTAACCAAGACCCTTGTGATCTTTTTCCATCAACTTTTTTGATGGTCTCGCGGTATATATATATTTTTCGTTTATATAGGCGCCGCTAAAATTTTTTTTACACGCTTAACAATAACCCCAATGGTTAACATCCATTGCCTTAAGGCTATTCCTACGCATGTATGTATATACGTATACATACACATAAGAAAGAATAAGGATAAGTTAAAGACTTTTGATGAACGTTGGTGATGCGTTCGAAGGGTATATTTAGGTGGAATGCATAATTGGGAGTGGTGTGCGGTGTGGTATATAAGCTAACATATTTTTTTTTTTATACTTTATGGGTGGCGATGCGTATCGCCTTCATTTCTCTACTGCAATTGTTTAAGTTTTCTAAGGAAGCATAACCATATGGAAGATAAAAAAAAAAGAATGTTTTTAGGTATTTTAATACGACTGCGCTGTGGGTTATTAAAATTTCATTTTGCATTATAATTAATGGCATTGTTATTTTTTTTCAATTTTCAGAATATCACTTTGTTAAGACGTACACTTATTATAAATAATTGTATGTACTTTGTACTAATAAGTAATTTAACGTAATTTCCATGCGTAATTATTTTAACATGCGTATAAAATAAAAAGTTTATTTGAAAATTGTTACATATTCTGTTATTTGGTCATTTATTTAACAATTAACAAAATTTTTAAATTTCTCTTGATTTTGTTTACCTTTATATTGTCTTTTAACCACTTAAGATTTTAATTTTAAAAAAGTTTTGAATACATTTTTTCGAAGTAAATTTATAAATTCAGCATTAGCAATACCAAAAATCCACTTTGAAAATTTACGGTCTGTCAAATATCATTAAAGAAAAGTCCAATTATCCCTCTTTATTCGCTATCCGACATTCTATCCAAACATAACCTAAAAAATCTTTCATCACGTCATTTACTGTATTCACAATCGCCTCTCCCTTTATTAAAATGCCTCTTAAAATAAAAAAAAAAAAAAATAAAGAGAAAAAATTTCCTAGCCAATGGTGGTGTGGCTTCGATCAAAAGCTTCTAAACAGAGAAAACAAGCTGCTTTTTAACCTCGCGACGTCTCTTAAGTATTTTAATTTCATTTACACGCCGTGAAAAATGGAGGAAGGCCCCAAGACTTTAAGGGGAAAAAAAAAGAAGAAAAACGCGTACGCTTGCAAAGAGAAGCGATAGTGTAAGGGTGAGTAAAGTTCGGAAAAAAAGGGAGAGTTGACGATATGCTTTTTGGTCGATGTTGTTGACGAGCAAAATGAACGAGAGGAAATTTTGGTGACTAACTATCCGTTCATTTTGATGATGAGAGGAGGAAGATCGATGCTCAAGACGAATGTTAGATACTTTAGGTGATTTGAGGAGGGGAACTTTTTACATAGTGGTTTTTTTGTCTAATTTTCTTTTTTGCAAAATGTTAATTTTGAAAGAAGATGCCCATTTGTATACGTCGAGATTTTATGTTATCTTCTCCAAAGAAATATTAACTAATAAAACATATACATGTAAGATAATGTAGTAATTATTTAATTTATTTCTTAAAGTAACATAATAAGGTATATTATTCATATAAGTTACCGTCATTGCAATTTCTCGAATTTTTTTCTTTATTTAAAAATTTTTTTAAATATCTCTCAGTCATGGTTTTTATTAGTTAAAATGAAAGAGAATAATACAAAGATATTGTTAAAACCTTTGAATTTAAGAATAAAAAATATGGAATGTCGGTATTTTATATCCCCTTAAAAGTGCAATAAAAACTCGACCTTCATCTTATCCATCTGTTCTTTATGAAAATCTAATCAAAATCATAACAGATTATCGCCGAAATAAACCAAAACTCTTTTAATTAAATTTTTATTTACCTCTTAATATTAGAACAGATCGTGAAAAAGGAAAATTTGAGAAACGCTAAAATTTTAACAACTCAATAAAAGCTTATATAAAATTAACCCTCCTATCTCAACGAGACTTTTAAAAATACTTGATCGTCTCTATCTTCTTGCAATTAGCGAGTTACTTCTTTTTTTTCGTTGTCGTTAAAAGGGACACTTTTATATATATACGCCGCTTCGATAAAACTGAACTGGAACTCAAAGTCTAAAAGCAGAGCAAACATAGTGTTGAGCAAACTGAAGAGAAGAAGAAAAATTGGAAGTGTACACCCCCTTTCGAAGTGATCGACGACTCTAAGTAAAAATGTGTCTTTCTTCCCTTTAGCAAAGATCTTTAAATACTTGAACCCAAAAGGAGAAGAAAAAGCGAACTACAACGTCTTATACATTTATTTTCTTTATATACAAACGCGCTAAATTCTATATTCGATGTACACACATATACTTTGAAAAATAGTTTTTTCTCGCTTGTTTCGATCGAGTATCATTATACTTTTTTTTACTCTTTTCTTTTTACTCTTGTAAAAAAAAGAAGGAAAAAAAAGGAGTGAATAAATGAAGAAACGACGCCTTCTGCATGTTTAACGGTCGCATGTCATAGGGTCGCGAGAGAAAGATAACTTTTTTTCCTTAACTTCACGAGGTATTGGAAAGAATACGACGATGTTTTGAATTTACAAATTGAAGAATTCGTATGATGCGATGAATAATAATAGAAACGGTTTACGACTGATGTTGATTCTTTTCTTAGTTTTTTTTTCCTTTTGTTTTAATTTATATTTTATGAAACGAGAAGATAACTTAGAGGACATTCTAAAAATATTCATATTAGGGCTCACTATAAATAATTAATAAAATCAATACTTTAGTGACTTTTATAGGTCATTAATGTCCTTGTAACAAATTGTCAATTTTTTTCTTCTTTTTCGCGTTCAACTTAATAATGTAGTGTATTTATATACGCGCGCCGCGAATAGATGATTTAGTTTAAAACGTAATTATAACTTTCATGCTAAAAAGTTTATTTTTTTGTTTCACCTTCAAGTTTTCATATTATTTTAATAAATTTTCGCTTCAATTAAGACCTTTAACATATACATAAAATCTTTATTTATTCACACCGCAAATACTTAAAACAGAAAGAAAAAAAAAAACAGGAAAAAAAAACTTCACCTTCGCGCATATATCACACTAAAATCGATAAAAATCAGATACGATGCATCGAATGTCACGCCAAGCAAACAAAGGCATCACTTATTCAAAACAAGTACACACATACACATACATTTTTATTCGAAATTTTTTTTTGTCTTCTCTTCTCTCTTCTTTTTGTACATTACAGTAGACACACACACATGTGGGAAATTTTATAGCATCACTGAAAAGTTTACGCGGTCGCTTATTTTAGTTAAAGCCTTTTTCGCACATATATATGTATATACACATAGCGAATAGTAGTAGTGGTGGTGTTGCGCTTTACGATCGACCTGTCGGCTCGTATAAAACGTTCCACTGATGAGAGGACGTCGAAGGGCGCCTCTCTTTCTCTCTCTCTCTCTCTCGCGCTCTCGCAGTGCAAAATTAAACGTGCGTGGCTAAAGGCTCTTTAAAGATGAAAAGGACCCTCTTATAACTATACGCCGTACATGCTTTTGCGTAATGGCTTTTTTCTTCTTCCTTTTTTTTTTATTTTTCTTTATTTTTTTTATTCTTTTTTTCTTCTTCTTTTTTTTTTATTTTAAAGTCCTTTTTTGTGCCAATGTTTTATTGAGGTTTCTCGGAGTGAATGGCTCGATGTGTGGCGTTATGCGAACACAGTGTATTCAAATAACTTTTTAAAATGTTATTTTTAAAGGTTTGATTCTGTAAAACTGTAAAAAGTATCTGAAATATAAAAAATTGAAATAGTACTTTAGCTCTTTACGTACGAATGTATAGTTAACGTTTTAGTTTTATTTTTCTAATTCACTTTTTACTAGGTTTGTGTACAGAGATTAAAAAGCTCAATGGAAAACACTTATAATTTAAGTATCATAGTAAATGATTTTTGTGTTAATTATAATAATTAATGTATCAGAGCATTTAATTTCATTAAAAAATATATTAATATCAAATTCATCTTTAATATTTATTCACAAATAAGTTTATTTACTTACAAAAATACAATTAGATACTAAAACAATAAAGCTATTATGCAAATAATTTAGAGGCAAACAATAAACCAAATTACTTTTATCTAAATATCAAAAAAGAAAAAAAAATTTAATTCTGTAAATTGCATAACGCATTAATCATTAGCTAAAATCAAGAAACAGATAACTCAATAATAAAATTAAAGTCAGTTCGAGCATAAAATTGAATGGCATCGATTATTCTAATAGATTATCGCATCAAAATAGCTAACAATATAAATTTCTCAACAGATGATCTTTAATGCAAAAGTTAAAATGAGCAAGGAATGCCTGGGATTACTTAAAATTTACTCCTCGCATACAGTAATACGCATTTTCATCTCTTACTTCTCCTTGAAGCACATATACGCATCGAGTATATATACGGCGCAACAAGACAAACGCTTCAAGTTTATATTGATTTGAAAGTAAAGAGAAAGACAGATGTGCCTGTATATGTACGTAAGAGATAGAGCGAGAAAGTGAAAGAGATAAAGAAAGGGTGCAAGTATATACATACTCGCGCGCGAAACGAAGAGATATTGGGAACCGCAGTATAAGGCTGTATATGTATGCATATATATATATATATATATACAAATTTCGACGAACAATTTACATAACCTAACTCAATTCGATTTCAATCTTCCGCTCAATACGTGGTGCCAGTATAGAAGAGATAGAGAGAAAGCACACATCTATAGATGTACAAGGAAAAGGAATAAAGGGGTGTGCATATAAGAGAGAAAGAGAAATTCGACGAGGGATGAGAGGGAGTTTTGTAAAACGAAGGGAATAAAGAGAGAGAGAGAGTTATTTCGTAAAAGGGCTGAAATGTTAAGGAATTCCATGGCGCTTTTGGGAAAGATCGCTAGTAATTCTAAGAATATTCAATTAAACTGATTTTATTTAGAGAATCGGGGTTAAAGGTTGTCTGTTAGATTTAGAGAGGCATCGTTTAACTGGGTTAGTCATTTTTTTTTTAAATTTAACTGATTAACGTTGATTAAAAGTTATGAAAGCTCTGTTCTAAACTGACTATTTGCTATTCAGTCTAAAAATAAACTATAAAGAATAGTTTATATGCTTTCTTTTAACGATTATTTTGCATTTAACAAACTATTTTTATTTATTTTGAGCTCATAATAAATGAAGAACAAATAAATGCACAAAAATAAATGCTCATAATACTAAAACATGAAACCTATTTTATTAATTTTTTTTTTAATTTAATTTAACGTCGCTGTATTTCAGCTATCATTGCGATGCTAATTAGCGACGGAGGTCGTCAGTGTGTTTATGAACAAAGCACATGTAACGTACAGTGGTGCTTGTATAAATCGGCCGAGAGCGGGATTCGAACTCGGGACCCCGAGATTACGAATCCATCGCTCTACTGAATGAGCCACTGAGACCTCTTCTATAGATTCGATTTCTTGTATCATTTTGAGTCTCAATCGTATTACAATTTGAAGAGTTAAAATTTTTTCAAATTTCAAATTGAATTTAGAAATTAATTTTAAATATATTCTTTAAATTTTAAACAAATTGATTTTAATAACGTAATAACGAACGGAATATTTTAATGAATCATAATTGTTAAATCAACAAAGTAGCTCTAAAAATCAGCACGAGATTTTCCTGAAATCCTCTCAAGAACTATGCTCAACGACCGTTAAACGCGTTTTGCCATTTTTTTCCTCTCTTTCTCTCTACATTATACTCTCTTGTCGTAACGAAAAGTGCGGACGCGTCGCAAGTCGTAAAGACTCACGTTAGCTTCTCACTTCTCGCGAATATAGGAGGGGAAAACGACCGAATGAACGCGAAAGAGAGTAACAGAGAGAAACACACATATATATATATATATATATATATATATATATATATATATATATATATATATATATATAAACATCCGCGAACTATTCTTTCCTATCTCTCTCTTTCTCTTTCAACGCTAATATCGCGCCTCGTAAATTATGAGCTTGTCGTCGCTCGTTGCCGCAAACTTCAAACCTTTCCTTTCTTCCTTCCTCTCGCTCTCTTTCTCGCTGAAATATCGTGCTTTCGAATCATATGGAGAGCTAGAGAGTAAGAGAGAGTGTGTAACGCAAAAGAGTTATATAGCTATGTTGTAGTAAGAGGGAAGGTTCTTTTCCATTAACTAAATCGAACCTCGCAAGAAGAAAAAAGGGAGAAGGATGCGTTTTGAGTGGCTTGAAAAATTTCCTAGAGACACTTGAAAAATTTCCTTTTTATTGATTTCAAGAGTTCAGAAAATGAGCCGGAGGTGTATGGAAGCTTGTAAATTCTTTTTTTTTTTATACTTGACGATTGATCGCTGCTGTTTTTACAGTTTGAGTAAGATATTGTAATGTTTGATAAATCGTTGGTATTTTTAGTTCGCTAATAGTGATCATTGAAATGATTTAGAATTTTTTTTTTAATCATGGATTTATTAATTTTTATTTATTAATAAAATAACATTCTGTTATAAAAATACCATCAAATCTGATAATTAAATTTCAATCAGTAAATATTTAGTCTTGAATTAAAAATTCAATTTAATTTTGAAAAAAAAAGTTGTTGCTTACACATCTATTGTTTGATTTATTTAAACATGTCATATTATATTTCTATTTAAACATTGCGTATCGAATGACACGGTTTTCATGTTTTTTTACACAAGTTTTCAAAAATTCCGATGTTAAAAAGAATGAAAAATTCACATGGTATTATCCTAGTAATTTGAGAGGCTTGTTAAAAAGAAGTAGAATTGATATTTTTAACATTTGAGATGGATTAATGAGGTTGAACTTGTTATTGTACACGGTATAAATAATGTCGCTTGTCTTATTCTTTGGGTTCTTTTGTCATTTTGTTTGACGTTATTTTTTCCTACGATGTATTATTACATTAAAAAATGCTTATAATGCAATATTTTAGGTACACAAATTCAATTTTTTCAATTTTTTCTTTCTTTTATAATGTTCAGAATGAGAAATGTTTAGCATAACAGCTTTTATATATAGAATAGAATCTTAATATGTTTTTCTGTTTTATTTTTAGTAAAATGAAATAATAATACAATCAATCATATTTTCTAATCTACGTATCAATATCCCCGACAGTTCAACCGCTGACTAAACTAATTTTCTCGGAATATAAAAAAAAAGTGTTCGTCAACAGAAAAAATAAGAAAGTTTAAAAATAGAATTAATATTCGGCAATGTAATTTAGACGTCTGCACAGCCAAGGGGGGTATGTACCGTCAAAATAAATGAAAAAAAAAGAAAGAAAAAGAAAACCAAAGAAATAAGATTAGAAAAAGATTAAAAGTCAACGAAAATGCCGTCGCGGTATTTTTCAATTAGAGCTTTAACTGAACGACGAAGTATCCCGCCCAATAGTAGCGACGACGACGGCGACGCGACTGCCAAACACCTTCAAGCGTAAAATGTCAACTCTCTCTTAAACTGACGACAACCAAGTCAACGAATAAGAACGACTTAGTCTCCTCCTGCTTTTTTTTTCTCTTTTCTTAGCTTGGTAATTTTGTTTTTTTTTTGTCTTACGTCTTTTCTTTGATTTCATTTGCTTTCTGTGTATTCGGACTTTTTTTATTCATTTTTTTATCAGACAAAAAATTTTTTCTAAACAAATAAGTAATTAAAAATGATTTGATTATTCAGAAGAAAAATTTTTCAATCAAGACAAAAATATTTAGAAATTTAATTAAGGAAGTAATTAACATAACGATATTAAAATATTTTTGTATGATTTAGATGTATGATGCATATGTTTTTTAAATAACATTATTATTTGTTATTCTACTGTTGATGAAAAAAACTTACTCTTAATCATAAAAAAGTTATGAAGAAAAAAATTTTCTTTCAAGATCCAAAAGCAAAGCCAACAAAAATATTGGCATTGAATTTTCCAAAAAATTGAAAGAACAAAGTTTACGTCCCATTTAAAACCCACTTTTAAACTCCCCCCTATACACTATGACACTGCAAAACATTTGCAGATCGCTTTAATTATATACTTCATCTTCCATATAACTCCTCTTTCTCCTTCTTATTTTTTAACATCCTTCCCTTATAGCATACCTTAGTTGACTCGTTGTATGCATGCACATATATGTGTACACACATATGTGTATACTAAGCGAGCGAGACGCGCGCGTCCGGCACACCAGGGCCTAAATTAAGACATGTCGGCTTGAGTTAATTTGTGAGAAGGATATGTATATGTGTCTATATATGTATATGCATATATATATGCTTAGCAAAGCGATAATGTAGTCGTAGTGAGGCTGATTCGTTCGAGAGTAAGGCGCGAAATGTTGTGGAGCTCTTAATTAGCGCCTCGTGCATTGCAAGTTTAAATTCTTCTATATTTCTTTTTTTTTTCTTTTCTTCTTTGTGTGTGTATATATGTGGAGTAAGTTTGAGGTTGACAGTGTTTGCGGATGGTCTTTCGTCGAACGATGAGGTCTCAGAGATGTCGTCGTCGTAGGAAGAGAGAATTTGGTTGTAGATACAATTTATTAATGTTTTTCTTGTTAGCTTAAGATGTGTTTCGTTTCAGTTGAGTTTTTTTTTTAATTTTTTTATGGAGGAACCTTTTGGATATGAGTGACGATGAGATAATTGGATTTCTTTGGAAGTTGATCTTTTTTTTTTCTTAAGAAATTTAAAGGGTCGTGAAAGTTTTGGTAAACTAAACATTTTAGTAGACTAATTTACATTGGAATAATAAGCAACTGATTGATTTGCTCATCGCGTCAATTTGAAAATTTAAAAATTCATTCAACAAAATTTTAAACCAACAATAAAATTTTTAAAATTAATCATAATGTACAAGACTGTGTGACGTAATTTACACTTTTTTATATAAATCTATTTTGAGAACCTCCAAAAGAAGGAAAAAAATGTAATATATTCAGATCGAAATTTTTAATTAGAGAATTGAATTATACCTTTGATAAAGAAGAAAGTTTCCATTCTCGTTCCTTCTTAATTCCTCGTGTTAAGGGACATAATCGTACTGCATATTTTATGCAACATTTTTAATGCGCCTAATGAACCAGTTTAACCTCCCTCTTATTATCAACCGCCATAAATCAATGTAAAATATCATTCCGCACATTTAGTCAGCTCCTCTCTTTCACTTTCTTTTATTTTTGGCCCAAAACTCACTCGTTAATTTAGTCCTTTCGACAAAATTTACCTTCCGCTAAACTAACCCTGGGAAACTAAATAAATTCTAATTCAATGAGAGTTATACAAATAAAATTTGCGCATTAAAGATAAGCCACATGGTTTGTTTGTTTAAAAAAAAGCGGAAATGGAAGAATTAACTGAAGAAACGAGTAGAAGAATTTTAATTAAATTTTAGATATTTACATTGAATTTTTTTTTGTAAATAATAACTCTGTGGTCTTAATTTCATGATGGATAATTCATTAAGCTTAATTTGTTTTATTTTGAATAATAAAATTTAACGATTTTCTGAAACTTATTAAAAATTGTTAAATTAATAATTATTGTTAATTTAGATTTTTATAAGGAATTTGAAAAAGACGGGCAAATTGTGAAAATATATCATTAACATTTTAGTCAACTTGATAAAAGATTCTCAAATATTAGCTAATAAATAAAATTTGATTTTTTCAAAGATAAAAATTTCTTCAACTTTTCACATTCATAACACAATAATCATTATACAATCATTGAATTCTATTCAAAAACATTACACAAAACCGAACGTCCAACCCAAAAGCCATCTAAAAATTGAATCTTTCTATTCATCTCAAAAAAGGAAAAAAAAAACAACAGAAAAACTCCAACCACGTAACATCAGGCTACCGAATCTTTTTCGTCTCTTAGCAACTGGAAAAAATTTCCAAAAAATTGTTGCTTCTTATATACACACACGCACACATCTAAAAAGTGAAGCTGCACGAGGGTGGCTTGTGCATCGTATATACTGTAGACAGGTATATATATAGATATACGTGCATATATGGTACGCTTGTCCAGGTGCCGTATTTCACATTAGTACACGTTATATAGTCAGCTGGCGGCGTTCGAGAAAAGAGAAAAAGGGACACGTGCGTTTTTTTCTTTCTTTTTTTTTTTACCGTATATAAGAGAAGAATAAAAGGGCACCTTGCAATGCATAAGGGTATATAGTAAAAGACTGCAGAAAAAATACTTACTATTTTAGCCTGTAGTTTAAAAGTTGAATGCCTTGTTAAAAAATATACGTGCTTCAAAGATGGATCGGCGGAGATAAGTAAAGAAAGACTTTCTTTTTTTTGTTTGTTAAATGGCTGTTGTGTGGCGTTGGGTAACTGTAACCTTCAATATGCTCATGTTTTATTTTCAATTATAATACAATAATTATTAAAGACTTTTTTTAAATATACGGAATCACAATAACTAAATTGATTTGTACTGAAATTTATCATAGAATCATCATAATTTTGACAATAATAAATCATTTACACGTATATTTTATTTGAACTTTTTTATATTTTTTATGAGCTCAATGTTTATTTATATCTCATATTCTAATATTTACATAAAAAAATATTTGTAATAATATTATAATTATTCGTACCAAAGAAAATTGACTAAAGCATCTTCTATTTATTTATCATTCTCATCTTCATGTCCAAAGTATATGAACAGGACAGGCAAGAGCTATGCATATGTAAAGGTCTTTGGTAAACGTATGGTATAGGATGTGCAATTCAAGCCTAATGATATGTCATTTACAAATAGAGTAAACAGACTAGAGAAAGATAGATCCAAAGCAAAAGCATATATAGCTTCAAGGGACTCTCTCTCTCTCTCTCTCTCTTTCAAATGTTAGTTATACTCACCAATTAGAGATTGCTCTATTTCGTCCTCTTGACTACTAGTTTGACTACCGTACTAAATGCAAAACAATTTAAATAACCATTCGACGAAGATAGAACTAAATTTTTTAGTTTTATTTTTTATTTTATTTTTTTAATGTATACAATGTCGAGAATTTTTTTCGCTTTTTTTTGGCTGAAAGGTATAAAGTGCAATTATAAAAGCTTTATAATTGAACTCTTGCAAGCGTCATTAGTGAATTGTAACAATAATGATTGCATGTTATATTTGCTATTGTCGTTCTATTTCAAGTTATTTATGACTTCATTAGTATTTTTAAATTTTCACAATCAGAGCATGTATTGACCTTTTTTTCTATTGTTTTTTCAACATCAAAGCATAAAACAAAAAATTATAATCATAGCAATATTCAATCGCAGCCTTAATTGTTGATATATCAAACTTATTTTAATCATTGATCAAAGCTTGATTTTTCGTGCTATTTAAAAGGTTCGAATATTGTCAAAAGCAAGACATTATTCATCTTAACACTCATTTGAGAGACATGATATTTGTAAGTTTAGCTTTCTAACCGAGATAAGTGCAATTTACTCGAAAATCAAATAAATCAAAGCGCTTGACATTTTCATTGCTCGCGAAAGTAAACTTATAAGCGTAATAATAAGACACGAAGTAAAAGGTGCAAACACGCGTCATAAATATCGCAGACAAGTAAGAAGAAAAAAAAAAATTAAAAAATAGAAAAAAAAAAAGAAAAAGCTCGAGTATCTCAGATCAATGCGCGCGTATGTAAGCACCAGCGTGTACAAAACTTATGAAACAATATCACGTATAAATATACAAGTGTGTTGTAAACCAATGAGTTGTTCAGGATTGACGCGAGGAATGTCTTTTTTACGGAAGGATGTTATATGATGTCATGGCTTGTTATGCTGTTCTTGGTATTTTGCTTTATCTATTTGCAAATAATAAAACGATCTCACATGTTGCAAAATTAAATTTTTAATACGAGTAAAATGTGTTTAAAATTCCGTTTAATATGTTATTGAGATTTAACAAATGAATCCTTGATTGTTGTGGTATTAAAGTATTTACTGTAATCATAAAACGATCTTATATTTTGAAAAATAAAAATTTTTATGTAGAAATAAAATACCTTTGAAATTCTTTTAATGTTATTGAAATTCTACAGATGAATCTTATTATTGTAATAATAGTTTATAAGTTTATTTCGCAACAAAAATTTTTAAAATTATTTAAAGCACTTCCTGGCGAAATAACATTAATGTATGAAATTTCGCAACGAAAAAATCTAATTTATCACCACCTGCTTTGAAAAAAACGCGCTGAGACAAAAGAAATTTTTTTTAATCGCTCTAATGCACCATACGTGCTCTTGAGACTTTTTCCAGTTATAACGCGTCGACAACGTTTTTTTCGTATTTTTCCTTATACCTTCAGCGACCCCTTCAAGAGATTATTAGTCTTTTTTTTCGTCCTCTTCTTTTTTACCCGTGTGATAAATAAATATACTACGTACTTGTTTCACCTTTAACGTTTTATGTATGTTCGCATACCTAGTGTTTCTTTCTATATATATTTTATTTTTTTTATCCCTTGGTCTCAGCAGACACGTGCGCGCGAATCGAAGATTTTTCATTTTATTTTTCTCTCTCTGCGTTTCACCTCTGTTTATCTTTGTCCTTTCCCTTTTTCCCTTTTGTGGCTTTGGTAGAAAGATAGAGAGAAAAGCCACAAACTCTGATTCACGTATGTGTGTTTGTGTGTATACGTGACGCAAGACAACGATAAAGCGCTAAGGTAATTTCACTTAATGATCTATCGACTGTCACGTTTGTTGTCTATGCGCCTTTGGATTTAACGTTATGTGCCATGCGAGTTTCTTTGCGTGAAATATTCCTTCGCCGAGGAAGGGAAGGAATGATACGGGGAAGAAAAGGTGCGAGGCTATAAAGTATTCAATTAAGAAAGCTTAAAACATGTATATATCATGGATTTTGTTGGAATATTTCATTAAGCTGCGTTTTTTTAATTTTTAATTTTATTTTTTTTAACGTATTTCAGGATGTTATTTATTATGAATTAAACAAAGTTCGTGATTAATGTTAAAAGAAGAAATTTAAAATTCCAAGCTAATTAATTTCTTTATTGTACAATATTAAATCAATAAAAAAAGGTTATTATTCATTTTATAATTTTTCCTTTAATTTTTATGTTTCAGGTAAGAGTCAATTATTTATCGCTTACAACTAAGCAAGTGTCGTTATTAATCGTAAGTCAAGAAATTATCTTTTTTTTTACGTCGCTATATTTATGCTATGCTGTTTTTGCGATGCTAATCAGCGACGGAGGTCGTCAGTGTGTTCGTGAACAAAGCACATGTAACGTACAGTGGTGCTTGTATAAATTAGCTGAGAGCGGGATTCGAACTCGGAACCTCGAGATTACGAATCCAACGACTGAGCCACTAACTGACTCATCTCGTAATTATAAAACTGTAAAATTCTCTCAATTTAAGAATCATAATGTATTTAAAAATTAACATTAAAAATTTTCGAAAGACTCGAGGTTAACAATAAAACCTGAGTATCCATCAAAAGATATTTCGTATGTATACGATTTCACGGAATATCTTTTTTTTTTTAATTAACCCATATATAAAGTAAGAAAATTCATAAAAACTCAGCGTGAAAACCTCTAACTACACACACATAAAGAAACAACCGGACCAACCATACACACATAACGGACATCTCTAACCAATAATAATAACAACCAAGTAACATAAACTAAAAAAAAAGAGAGGAAAAGAGAAAAGAAGAACCATCGGAAGAATAAACGGCGCGTTTGCGAGTAAATCATCGGTGCGGATCGTTCGACAAAGAGTCTTTATCGCTACGCTATGACGATAAATCAGCAATGTGTTTCTTTCTTTCTCTCTCATCCGCCGGAATCCGGGATTCTCACGTTGCCTCGCGCCGGCAAGGCTTTTTCTTTTGCCATACGAAAATATATATATGTATGTATGTGTGTATGTATATATAGCAAAAGTTACAGTGATTCATATAAGGAGAAGGGTATATAACGATTTCGCACCGCGGGTGAGTTTGTGTCTTCTTTTCCTTTACCAAGTGCATAAGGCGATAAATTTCAAAATAATTCGCGCCTCCTTTTATATATACATACATATACACACGCACTACCTATTTTCGCGCCCTTTTTTTTCAGCATTGCCTTGTCTCTTATTTATTTATTCATTGTGTTATAAGTGCACTATATTGGGATTTATATGCGCATGGAGACAATCGCTTTTATACGTATGCATTTGATTTTTTACTGTTTGCTTTTTTTTGTTTGGTTTTACTCTTACTTTTACTTTTTTAGTTTTATTTTTTTGTAACTCGCGGTACGTAGAAGGGATTTCGAATAATTTGCGTCTTTGCGGCTCTTGCAGATTCTTGCTCGATTTATTTATTCATTGTACTTTACGAGATAGATTCGGCTTTTTATTTTGTTAAGAATTTTTTTCATTTTTTTAAATTATTGGATGTTAATTTTTGTTACAATGTAAAATTATAATGCACGCTTTTACGATTATTTATTTGGACAGACGTTACCTTACCTTTTTAAATTATTAAAACGAATTTATTTTTAAAATAACCCATCCGCTAAAATTTTTGCTTGACTTGAATTGATCAAAATTATAATTTAAACAATTAAGAACGTTAGTTGGCCGAAGTTATTTAATAGTATATTACGCAACGAGTGCGTAAAATATGCGATGATCACTTTACGCATTAGTTGCGTATATTATTTTTTCTAACAAGTGCGCAAAATTCTAAGAATGACAAACTTGCGTCTGTGATAGCATGTACAATCTTGTTCGAAGGCTATCAAGATTGTAAGAGGTAGTCGAGGTCGGGGCGCAGGACGGGGTCCAGGGGCGGAGCGCCGGTGGGGGTGCAGGGGCAAAGCCCCTGCCGGGGGGGTTTCGGGGGCAGCGCCCCCCCGCCTCCAAAAAAATAAATAATATTACTAATATAAAAATAAAATTAATAAAACCATCAACGGCAAGCCGGAGTAGAACCTGATATCGACCGAGTAACAATTGAGTTGTTTGTTATTTACTCAAGTATTAATCGGTGTATCTTCAAATTAAAAGTTGAGCGCAATAGATATTATTATTATGAACATCTATGCACAAGAAAAAAAAAATCTACCGCTTTGTTTTTGAGAAAAGTAAGTAACGCCAAAGTTTTTTCGCGTTACTTACTTTTCTCAAAAACAAAGCGATAGATTTTTTTCTTCTTATGCATAAATATTTGTAATAATAATATCTATTGCGCTCAACTTTTTAATTTGCAGATTCACCGATTAATACTTGAGTAAATAACAAAAATCTCAGTTAGACAAGGATAGCTCTCAAATTAAAATTCCATCAAAATGAATTATTAAAATAATAATTGAGAATTCCTCCCCCCCTCTTTAAACAATAAATAAGAAATTATTTAAATGATTAACTCTAAGATTAATTAATAAGAGAGTTCACGTATCGCGAAAAAAATTGTACATAGCACTTTAAAAGAGCACCACAAGAGCTTTCAAATGAGATGTATAAATGTCTGTTATGATGTATAGTTCCTGAAATATAATACTTTAAAAATTAAAAAAATTTTTTTTAGATGAAATCATTTTACGCACGTTCAAATCATTTTACGCACGCTGAAATCATTTTACGCACGCTCAAATCATTTTACGCACGCTGAAATCATTTTACGCACGCTCAAATCATTTTACGCACGCTGAAATCATTTTACGCACGCTGAAATCATTTTACGCACGCTCAAATCATTTTACGCACGCTAAAATCATTTTACGCACGCTGAAATCATTTTACGCGCGCTCGATTCATTTTACGCACGCTAAACAAATGCGTCTCATAATATGATATTTTATGTACGCAAACGGGTACATGAAATCGAATTTTGCGCACGCCGTTAGAAAAAAAATTTGATTTCGTATGAAGGTTATTAATAATATTATCTGAAATCTATAAAAATTTAAATTTAAAGCTAGCCGTTCAGTTTTCATATTTTTGGACCATTTTATAATTAATTTTAATTGAATCGGATTTTAGATCATATTAAAAAAATCAAAATTAAAATTTTGGCTGATTTACATTTAAAAATGCATTTGATCAATTAAAATTCAAGTCAATTAGAACAATTAAAATAGTAACATGTTATGTAAACTATTTTTAAATAAGAAAATCTGTTCGCGTAAAAATATTTTCTGTATTTGTTCTTAAAAAAATTTTTAAATCTCAAAAAGAAGGAAAAAAGTGTATAATAAAAACAAACGAGCTAAAAAAGTCTAAAAAGAAACCGAAAGTACATATCCGACGACATCGTAACGTCAACATTGACGACGAGGCCGTTAACGCCCCGCGATTTTTTCGTCGTTGTCCCAATCTCCTCCTCTTTATTTTTTTACTTTCAGCTTCTTCTTTTTTTTCTCTCTTTTTTCAGGTCGAAGCACCTAAATACCCTGCTGCTTCTCGTGTTTTGTTTCATCATGTCACCTTCCCTTTTCCTTTTACTCTCCGTTACAGACTCTGTGAAGCTTCTAGAGTGAAAATTTTTTTTATTTTCTTAAAAGCACAATTTTAGTTTCCTTTTTTTTTATTGTTTAATCAAAGAGTCGCTGACAGGCGATGTGTTTAGAAGAGACAAGCTGAATTTTCAAAATCACTTTTTTTTTCATACATTTTCGTGAATAAATAAAGAGACTTAAAGACTTTTTTATGCTTTTAATTAAGAACAGCGACAGAAAGTAAGAAATAGGAGTAACTTCTTTTCCCTCTTCATTTTTTTTTCCAATGCGAGAGACCGCGACGATGATCTCTATTTTAAACATTAGTATAGGGGAAAGTCTGTCTTTTAATTTCAAATAAACGCTGTCTGTTTGTTATTCTTGGATGACTATTTTTTTTAAGTGGCTCTAATTTATCTGAATCGTTTCTTTTTTCAAATTCTGTATAGAATTGTGAGACTGGGAGAGCGTCGTAGTTTATGTATAGGAAAGATTGATTAAAGTGCTTTCGAGTGTTTCGAATTAAGTGAAACAATAAATATGTAAACATTTGGAAAGTTATGCGAGACAATGTGTCTACTTTGATATACTTTTGAGAGGAAGAATAGCTAACTTGTTTATTTGAAATTTATTCTTTTAATGTTGTTATGAGAAATCAATCTTTTTTTATAACAATATTTAACTTTAATATTTTATGATGATCAACCTTAATTTAATTTTAATTGATTTTTTTTTTCTATTTTTCAATTTATGAATATCACTTTATAATACATTATTTTTGCCTCTACTTAACTCTTAGTTAATTCTCCCTCTTATAAACAAAAAAAAAATAAATAAACAACCCACGCACAGAACTTTTGTCACCTTGTAATTAATTCCCATCGTTTAAAAGAAAAACAACGACAGGACTATAAT